>CM031864.1:109277-125928 GCA_018697195.1 Certhia americana
GGCTGAACATATTTGGGATGAAACTTTGGGATGAGACCCTGCATGATCAGGAGAGGAGCACCCAGCACCCAGCCATGCCAGCACTCGTGCTTTTTATGGACTGAACATCATTTGGGTAAAACCTTGGGCCTGAGGCTGCTGGACCAGAACAGGAGCACCCAGCCATGCCAGCACTTGTGTTTTTTATTGCCTGAACATCCCTAGGATGAAACCTTAGGATGAGACCCTGCAGGATCAGGACACAAGCACCCAGCCATCCCAGCACTTGTGCTTTTTATGGGCTGAACATCCTTGGGATGAAACTTTGTGATGAGACCCTGCAGGCTCAGGACATGAGCAGCCCTGCCCAGCCCTCAGTGCCCACTGCCCACGGCACACCCAGAGCACACAAAGGGGCACCACGCAAGCACTGCCCTCAACTGACAGCAATTCTTGCTTTAAGCCTTGAGACACCCCCGGGTGCTGCCCAAAGCTGTCCTGCTGCATCCAGGGCCGGGCTGGGGACCCTGCCTGGCTGTCCTTACCTTCTTGGTGACGGTGTCGGGGGGCACATCCCGCCTGCCCAGCGGGTACGGGGTCCAGGGGCTGCCCACGGCCACCTCGTCCTGCCCGTTGTCCAGGAGGCTGCTCTGCTGCGACGGGGTCTGTTCACAAATGCAGGGCAGCCTTTAGTCACCAGCACAAAGCCTTGCACACTCATCACAACAACCCAGCCATGGCTCTGCCCAGCACGGCACCACTGGGGCACTCCCAAGCAAGCAGGAGAGCTCCAGAGGTCTGGGACAGAAATTGTGAGAATAATGAATGGTGAGAGAGGAGAGAAAACTCATTGAACGGGACTCGTCACTCTCAGAGAAACCAATGTTGGTAATATTCCAATAATATTCCAATATTTGAACAGCCTGGCATGAGTTCTGGAGTTTCTCGCTGCTCATTCCGGCAGCAGGAACTTTTTTTTAGGAAGGGTTTGCCACCAGGAAAAATGAGCTGTTTGTGTTTTGTGCAGCAAACATTCCCTGCTGGCAGCGCCGAGGTTGTGCTGGCTCCGTGTGCAGCTCCCAGAACCTCCTGGCTCGTGCCAGGGATGTTTTTTGGTACAATATTAACCTGGAATTCAATGTTTGCCTCAACATGAATGGTCACGACACACAGGGAAAGTTTCCTCAATGTTCATAATTCCCTTTTCTTTCCTGTTCCACGTTTCTTCCTTGTCACTTTCCCCCCTGGTTGTTTCATTCCAGTTTTTAGGATTTTGGAAAGGGTTGAAATTTTCCTGCCCCATTTTGAGTTTCCATCATCTGTCTCTCTATTTCTTGATCATTATTAGGATTTTTCCTGACCCCTCTTGGGTGTCAGACTTCCCAAAATTCCAGCATTGTCCTGCCACTGACAGCACCTGACACAGTGTAGTGCTTATTGATTAATGGGAATCAGCAAAGGAATAAACAATATTTATTCTTCCCCTCTGCCATTCCAGCCATTTCTTCTCCAGCTTCGACTAAAAACAAAAATAAAAAAAAACAGGATTCCATTCTCTAGATGGAAGAATTAATCAAATTTGCTTTGAAATGTGAAAGCTGGGAGTTTTTCCATTAAAACACATTTTTTAACAGAAGTTGAAAAGCAAAGAGAAGGAAATTATGATTTGAATCACACTTCTGAGGTGAAGTGAAAAAAGTCCAACCCTGATTATTTAAAATGGAAGGAAACTTCCATTATAATTCTTTCATCATTTAAGAAATCTTCCAGAAAAATCACGGAATTTTGGTTTTCCTTCTACTAAAAACCACTAGGAAAACATTTCCCCTGTTTAAAGCCCAGGATCTCCTTGCAGAGCTTTCTTTACCCCCATTAAAATGATAAAATGAGCAATTCCCTCCAGAGCTGGCCTGGGAATCTGTTCTCATCCCAAGGGATCCACTCATAGACCCTTCCAGACTCATTCCAAAGGGAACCTCTGCTCCCCTCCTCGCTGCCATTCCCAAGGAAAGTGGGAATTCCCATTCTGGGATTGGGTTGCACCAACTTTAAGAACATTTCACTGGGAGCCAGAAGAGGAAAGGATCCCCCTGGAGAGTTCCTGACCTGCAGAGGGGAGTTTGCACCCCAGAGAGAAAAGGGAAAACGCAGAGAGTGCTCTCAGCTTCCTCCAGGAACAGGGAATTCCTGGGATCTCATTTGTTGCAGCAAAAGGAATTTGTCCCCTTGCAATATTGGCAATTTTCTGAGCTGGGACAGGCTGCAAGCCAGCTGCACTTCCATGAAATCCGGGAAAAAGAGGAAAAGCAGCACTTCCCACATTTTCTACAGGGAGTAGATTGATGTCCTGAACGTTTTCAGTGTAATTCATTGTTAAAGTTGATTTCCTGACACCCAGAGCTCACTCATTACTCTCTTGAATCCAGGCCACGGGAATGAGGGAGGAGGAGAGGCAAGGATTAAACTGCTGTGGCCTGGATTCTTTAGGAAATGCAAATTCTGTGGAAGGTGTGAAGCAATAAAATTAAACAACACTAAATACACACAGTATTTTTCCAACAGTCATTTCCCCCTGCAGCAATCTTTCCCAACAATAATTTTCCCAAACAGTACAGCAAAAGAACAGCCCCTCAGTGCAGTTCAGCATCACAATTTCTATGGGTATGGAGCAATGGAATGCTGGTGAAATAGAAAAGCAGAATAAATCCACATCAGACCACACCCCAAAATATATCACAGAGCAGGTTTCCTGAATTTCCTCAGACATCCATCATTAATATCCATCTCCACCTGCAGCCTAAAACCCTGCGAGTGCCATAAATCCCCCTCATTCCTAACGTGTGGAGGGAACCAGCACCATTCTTGGGGGGGTTGATGCCCAGTGGGTTTTTCCAGGGACTCGTGACAAGCACCTGAGCAGACAAACAAGTTCTTGGGTGGCAAAGACAACACCGGGGTGTCCCTGCCCAGCACACACATCCAGGTGGGATCCCCCCTGCAGCCCCCCGCCCCACAGAGAGCAGCACAGACCCACAGCAGGGCGGGAGCCTAGGGGGATGTGGCATGAAGGTGACAAAGGATGGAGGCTCAGGGACAGAGGGGAAAGCCTGGCACTGCTCCCTGTGTGCTGCCATCCTGCCCTGGCTCGCTCGGAATTTCGGCAAGCAGGGCAGGGCTGAGCTCTGGGCCAGCTCCTGCTGCTGCTGAGTTATCCTGCTCTCCTCAAATCCTTGGATCTGAGCTCTTGGGATCTTTGGGAATTGCTGCTCCATCACCAGGGGCCAGCCTGGTGATTGTCAGCACAGATGATCCCAGGATCTGGGCTCTGCTGCCCTTTAATTGCCCACTGCTGCTGATTTGTCCCTTCAGCTCCTGTGTCAGAGCAGGGAGAGGCCCTCAGGATGCAGAGAAAGGTCTCAGCATCCCTCCCTGGCACTGAGAACCCTGCAGGAATGGCTCTCTCTGCCTTGTCCTGTGTGCCTCTCCCTTCAAATATTCCTTGGGAATACAAAGTTTTGTATGTCTTTAGTTGTCAGCAACATATCGATAATAAATATAAGATAAACAGTAAATAAATGAGGAAAATATTCTCATTTTTAGGTGTTTCTCAAAGTTCAAAATGGGTTTGGGTGTGGCAACGTGTTCTAGACCCAATTAGGAATTACAGCACACCCAAATATTAAAATCCCCATCTTCTGGAGCCTGTTTAACATTTCCACACCCATTTTGCTAGGATCAAACAGTCCCAGAGCAAACCATGCTCTCCACTGAGCAAATGGCAACCTTGGCATGGGCGAGGAGAGCAGGAAAGCAGGAATGACAGCCAGGGAGCTCCGGGATCCAAAAAGCAAAGCCAGCAAGGGGCAAAGCTGCCTCCCTGCTAGCCTTGCCCTGTGGATTGGGCACGGTAAAAGCACGAGGAAGAGGCAGAAGCTGAACCAGGAGGAAGCAAGGATCATTAATGAACCGGGAATGCTGGCTAGCCCATACTTACTTTCGGTAGAGGTAGCTCTTGAAGCATTTGGTTTTCAAATTTAGATTTAGGCTGCAAGTTTAAAGTCATGCTTCGGCCGGCATGCATGGCTGAAACCCCTCCAGAGTGCAGCATGCCAAGGCTAACTGTGTGGTGTTTGTAAGCAGCGCTCTGAGTAGAGGAAACAACCACGGGATACATATGAACACACATGCTCAGAATTAAGTCTCACACATACATGGTTAAGTTCACAGAGTTTTAGTTTAAGCCAACAAACGGTACCGAGTCCCAAGAGCTCCTCCAGGCATGCACTGGGCACACAAAGCCAGGACATTGCTCCTCTCGTACAGAAAACGGGCACCAAGGCGGGGACTTCCACGCTGACAGCACATGGAGGGGGGTGGTGGTGGCATCTGGACTTCACGTGGGACAAGTCTTGTTTTTTGCAAAAACTGGGCCGAATTTGGGGTGGGCTGTGCAGCCGGAGGTGTGCCTGGCATGGAGGGGCAACCCCTGGGGAAGTCCTGCTCCCTGCAAACCTGGCTGCACACGTGGGATGAGATGGGCAGGGCAGGGACACGGGTCCTGTGCCCACCCAGGACAGGGACATGGGCTCTGTGCCCATCCAGGATGGCAGGGACATGGGTCCTGTGCCCACCCAGGACAGGGACATGGGCTCTGTGCCCACCCAGGATGGCAGGGACACAGGTCCTGTGCCCACCCAGGACAGGGACACAGACCCTGTGCCCATCCAGGCAGGGACATGGGCTCTGTGTCCACCCAGGATGGCAGAGACACTGGCCCTGTGCCCACCCAGGACAGGGACACAGGTCCTGTGCCCACCCAGGCAGGGACATGGGCTCTGTGCCCACCCAGGATGGCAGAGACACTGGCCCTGTGCCCACCCAGGACAGGGACACAAGTCCTGTGCCCATCCAGGCAGGGACATGGGCTCTGTGTCCACCCAGTACAGCAGGGACATGGGTCCTGTGCCCACCTGAGGACCAGGGGCTGCTCCCAGGTGCTCCCACCAGCACAGCCTCCAGCCCAGCCCAGCTCCTTGGAGCTCTGCACCCAGCAGGAATCGCCTCGCAGGGATCTGGGACCACTACCAGTGCCAGCTTTCCAGGGTGAAAGCACCCTTAGTACACTGAGTGTAAAGATATTCCTTAAACCAACAACATCTGCCAAGGGTTTATTTCCAGCAGGAATGTCCCTGCTCGGGGTGCACTGGTTTCCCTGGCTAGGAGGCAGTTTCCAGTGGGTTTACACAGCACAAGGAAAAGAGCTGAGGGAGGAAAACGCTTCAGGCTTGGAGCCCTTTTTGAAAGTTTCCCCATTTGAACCTTAAGAATAATTTAATATCATCACAGCCGAGCAAGTGGAAGGTCAGGAGCGTATTAACACCAAACTCAGGAGGCTCTAGCATAAAGCAGTATATGGACACATATTGGCAATGACTTCTTAAGCATTTCACCACAGGATTTTGTCACAACCACTTCAGATCACGGAGTAAATCGGATTCATGGCTTAGGTCATTAAATAGGTGATGACTGAATTATGCACTAAAGTACCCTTTGGATAGAAGGCAAATCAGCATAACTTCCTACAGCTAAAATGAGTAACGACCACATTCCCATGAGAACAGTGGATACCCAGGGATATTTCTCAGTTATAGACACTTTTAAACCCCCTGCACTAACAGTGACACCAGAGCTAAAATACATTTTATTACTTATCCTCTTTTTTCTTTATTCCCTTTTACTGCCAAGAAATGCCCAGCACCTCTCCAGGCTCTGGGTCGTTGCTGACCTGGTGGCTCCAGCAGCGCTTCCATGAGCAGGGCAGAACCTCAGGGCTCTTCCTCATTTTGGGCAGAGCTGCAGGAGCCACCACTCCAGTGATGGGCACTGGGGCAGAGCCTCTGGATTTACCCAGGTTTCAGAATCACCACCCCAGTGACTGCCCCAAGGAATGTCACCAGTGTGAAGCCTCTGGATTTACCCAGGAGCCGGAGCCCCCACCCCAGTGACTGTCCTGAGGGGCATCATCAGTGAGGAGCTTCTGGATTTTCTGGGATCCCTCACTCCAGCTGAGCACCCCGAGGGCCCTTGGCGGGCCGGTCCCTCTGACACCACAGCAGGAATTCCATCCCTGGGAGTTCTGGTGGTCACCACTGCACGTGCAAATCGTTTGACAGAGCGAAACACACAACTAAAGGCATTAATTGCAGAGAAATGCCAAACATACCCTGTCTAACCTTCTAGCTTCTATATGTCTAAGTAGCTGTTGTCTCCAGTCAGCGGGCATTTTAGCACAGCTCTCATTTCCCTTCCCAGGGGGAGGCCTCGGCTTTATATCACTGCTATCGGAAGGCTTGTCGCCATAGTTACCCAAGTTATAGTCTGACGGAATCTTTTCCAGCAGAGCTGCCATGGTGGGCCTCGCTGAGACCGGCCGCGTTTGGGCCGTGCCGTAGCTCTCTGTGCTGTAGCTTCGTGCCGACAGGGGCCTCCTTTGCGTGAGGTTTTTGACCGGGAAGCTCCCGGTCTGGGCTTTCACTTCCTGGTAGGAAGGGTGCTCGTCTTCGTAGCGCCCGTTACGCTTGAGGAACTGGGCCTCGGGCACGGCCATGCTGCCCTGGCGCTCCGGGGCGCCGCGGAACGGGGCCCGGCCGTACCTGTCCGCCGGGGGCAGCTCCTGGGGCTCGCCCACCCTACGGAACACGGACATCTCGGCCGAGCTGACCAACGAGTCCGCCCTGCGCAGGAAGCCGGGCCGCGTGGCCGGGCTGGGGAAGGGGGCGGCGGCCGGCTCCTCGCTGACCGAGGGCTGCGAGAAGGAGAACATGGGCTCCACGGGCGCGTAGCCGCGGTAGCCCCGTGGGCTCACCAGCTCCTGGGGCAGGCTCTTGGCCGGCTGGGGCAGGTACTCGGCGTTGAGCTGGAAGGGCGGCAGGAGCCGCTTGTCGGCCGGGAGCTCCACGGCGCCCTGGGGGTTGAAGCTTTGGTCGAACTGATAAACTTTCTTGGTGACCGAGGCCTTGTGCTGCGGCTGCACCTTGACGCTGCCGTAGGTCAGCAGCTCGTCGTCCAGCATGGGCACGGACTGGCTGCGGGACATGCTCAGCACGCCGTGCTCCGGGCCCAGCAGCTTGTCCACCCTCTCGTGGGGGCCCACGGTGTCGTTGCCGGATGCATAGTTTTCCAGGGGGATGTTGTACACCTTGTACGCACCGATGTCGATCTCGTCGATGCTCTGCGACTTCTTAAACTTGTTCGTTTTTAAATCCCTCATCATCGGGGAGAGCCGCTCCGTGCTCTTGCTGATGGAGATGACGTTTTTGGAAGGGTCTGGGCGACAGTGCATATGGGAAAAGACGTTTGTGAGGCTCCTGTTGGCGTTGGAGTCGTGATATTCCCACGGAATTCCTGGAGTGAAAGTGCTCGTCATTTCGGGAGACTCCTTGATGTGATCTTTCCGCTCGGGCAAAGGGCTGGTGTTGGGGGTGCTTTCCAGTTTGGAAGGAAAAGCTGTCCTGTCTTCAAAAGGACTGGGGGTTCTGGTCCAATTTTGCCAAGGATTGGGAGGAGGCACTTCAGAGTCGTGTGTGTTTCTGAGGGCGGGCTGCTCCAGCTCCAGGGGGATCCCCACGATCCTGTCCTGCCGGATCAGCGGCCGGCGCCCGTGCGCGGAGGAGCTCCTGGATTTGGTGCTCAGCAGGGGGTTGGTGCTGGCGTTCTCTGCCGCGCTCTCCTCGGCCACAAACCCCGTGTTGTCGTAGTGGGAGCCATCGTTCCAGCTGTCGGTGAAGGCGTCGCTCAGCGGGCGCCGCTCCGGGCGAGCCGGGACGTTCCCGGCCGGAGCTGCTTCCCGCTGGCTCAGCAATGGCTTGGTCTCCAGGGGCTGTGGGAACGACTGGGCCAGCCTGCAAAGACAAAGAGAAGGGAACAAGATAAAATGTCCTCTGTCCCAGCACGTCATCGTCCTCGGAAAGCAATCAGGCCTTTCTCCCATCTACGCTCTCTGCCTTCTGGAGGCTGCGGGGATTGTTATCCTGGGATATTCCCAGCTGGAAGGGTCCCTCAAGGATCACTGAGTCCAGGAATCAAACCTGACCCCCTCG
This sequence comes from Certhia americana, assembly GCA_018697195.1. Classification (NCBI taxonomy): domain Eukaryota; kingdom Metazoa; phylum Chordata; class Aves; order Passeriformes; family Certhiidae; genus Certhia; species Certhia americana. The sequence goes on from CM031864.1 coordinate 117,356, forward strand.
GTGTTTTTAGCACCAGCTGAGCTACTCTCAAGCTGTTGGGGACTCCGTGGATGTGGTGCCACTGGCACGGGGATGGTGGTGGCAGCAGGTTTCTGCCCTGGAGCACGGACTCTGTCAGGACACACACGGAGAAGCTAAGAAGTCACTCAAAGGCCTGGCTGGCTCCAGGCTGTGTTCCCAGAAATCCCGCTGAACAGATTTTCCTGCTGTGAAAATACTGGATGAGTACAACAGAAGGTTCCCCACGCTTTTTTAACCAGAGACATCAGGGGCAGATTTTGCCTGTTCTCATCCGGCTCTTTAACGAGGCAGAGGAGTGGATGGAACAATGTGAGGGGATTTAGGGCAGGCACAGATAGGACAGGCTGGTCCTGGAATGTTTCCAGGGCAGGTTGTGGCTTTCCAAGAACCTTTTTGGAGGTCCAGGACAGAGGGAGCTGGGACAGCACCAATGGGACCCCACCAGCACCAGCTGCAGCCCCACCTCCAGGAGCTTTAATGCCTGGAGATGGCACAGAGCTGAACCAGCAGCTGTGGGATTATGGAACATGGAGGGTGGCCAGCTCTGCACAGCCAACGGGGGATAAAACCACGGAATTTTGAACCCAAACGCCCCAACAGGGTCGCTCTGAGGGACAGACAGGACAAAAGGGAAGCTGTGTCAGGAAAGATGTCACACCTGTTCCCCCACAAAGAGTTATTCACTGCTTCTTTAGCCGTGGTCTGCAGGGAGCCCATTTTTACGTGCGCGTTGGAGGACCCTGAGGAAGCCTGGGAAGGGGAATAGTCTGAGTAAGTGCCTGAGGAAACGCTGTTATTCAGACAATGGATCTTATCTGCTTCAGACTCATCTGTCGACTCTGAAACAAAACACAGCAAACGCTTTCAGGGGGCGGCACTCGGCAGCGAAACGCCAGAAAAACACATTTTAAAGTTAAAGGCATTATTGGATCGGGTCGGATTGACACGTGCACAGATGCCCACAGGTTTACAAGCAGAGGTGGAACATCCCCATCACACGGTTTCATCTCAAAGGCTGTAAATCCATCAGTACCTTTCTTGTCTTTACCCAGCAGGACGAGTTTGGGGGGGTACAGCGGCGTCTCGGGCATGGAAGGACGGAGCTCCCCTATCCTCATCTCACTGCCAGGATGTCCAAAGGCATCCTGAGGGACACAACAAGGCAGAGTGAGCACAGGGAACAGGAGCACTTCAATCTGCAGCACGCAAACAGTTCACAGCCCTCTCCTGGTGCTCATTCCAACATCCCAAACCCAGCATACGGGCAGTGCAGGAAGTTGTAATTCATCAGCAGAAAGTACTAATTAACCCCGCACAAATCCTCCTCAGAATTAGGGTGATGTGCTCGTTCTGGAAATGTGCACAAACCAGATGGAAGTTGTGAGATACATCAAGGCCGTGTAAACATTTTTGATGAAGTCAAGGTCACCAGAAATGCTGCCAGTGGAAAGAAATAAACACAAATGGAGTGCAAACAACTGGGATTTCAGGAGGGAGGATTCCTCGCTCAGTTATTTCTGGTGAGTCCTTCCAGAGATTCAGCTGTCCCTGGAGCTGTACTTAATTAAAATGGCTTTGTCACTAAGGAGTTTGTGGCTAAATTAAAATGATTTGGATTTAAGGAACTTCTGCCTGAGAGTTCAACACACCTGACCTTCACACAGGCCCTGCAACAGGATGTGTGCTGAAAATAACCCCATTGAAACTGTGGGGGGAAAGTGGGACTCCTTCTTAGAAAGAGAAATTTTAAATTAGGGCATTTAGGCCCCTAGGGTGGCTAGGAGGGAATAAAGGCACCAATGGGAATTTCTGAACCCTGCAGAAAGCTCAGAGATGAGGAGGATGAGTGTCCTGGGGTGGGTGACACAGGAGGATCTCTGTACCCTGGCAGGTTGTAAATGTTCTGCAGGGAGTTTGGAGAGGGAAGGCAATCGGGAGAGATGCAATAATCAGAGAAACAATTTAAACTGGAGTACCCAACCCAAATCCTCATTGCTAGAATTGCTAAAAATTTTCTTGTTTTTACCTACAAGGAGGAAACTTTCAGAGGTTTATTGCCATTAACTACTTTTTGTGGCGACAGAGATTTGTAGAAACATTTGCCACGTGATTTATCCTTGGAGAATTGGACTCTGTTTACACCAGGGCTATTTCAAACCCTCTGTATTTGATGTTCTACTGGAGGCAGGAGAGGCATCCTCAGTTTAATCAACGCCCTCAGGGTTAATATTTCAGACAGTTCCGTGGTGATTCCCACATGGAGTGATCCCTTTTCCGTGCAGAGGATTCCCCTGGTGCTCCACAGGTGCCCAGTGAGCCCCACAGCCCCTGTCCCAGTGCAGTGGGACAAACTGGTGGAAGGAAACCCAGTGCAGTGGGTGCAGAGCAGTGCAGAGGGGGAAATTCTCCACCTGAGCAGCCCAGGTGTGGTTGTACCTCTGAGCTTTGGGCTTTGTCCTCCCTCCCTGGTGCTTCCAGAGGTGATTCCAGGCTGTTCTCAGCCAGGGGGGTCTTGGGGGATTCTTTGGTTTCTTTATCTTGGACCTGGAATCCCAATATTGTGCCATGAAACTTGCAGGGGTTTTAAGCTGAAACTGCCCCTCCTTGCTGGAAGAGGGGAAGACCCAGCAGTTCCATTTTTGACAAGATGGTGAATTTCAGGTGCATGAAGTTCCCTATTTTATAGTATTTTCCTTTTCTTTTCATCCCTCAGCCCAGCTATTCCAACAAAACCCAAAGCAACTTTTGAAAGAGCCCCTCTGGCATTTGTGAATCTGCCATGAATATGTGAAACACGCTGTAAAAACCCCAAATCATATTCCATTCAATTCCACTCTCTTTAAGAGGACTTTTTTCTTACAAACTGAAGAACAAAAAGGTCACAAATAGGAAGAAAATTGCAAGGAGAAAGGAAGAGATAATTGTGTTGAGTTGCTGCCTGGAGATTATCCCTCAGGATTTATCCCTCAGGATTAACTGGGGAAGGATGCAGGAAGAGGGCATAGAATTGTGGTGAGGAGAAAATACCTGGTACAAACCATTAAAACAACTGGCAAGAGAAAAATCCCCAAATATTCAGGCTGAGAACACAAGAACATTAAATTATAATTATAATAATTATTAAGGGAATGTTTGGAATGACCAGGCTCCTGCAATCTGCTCAGAGCAGCCTCTGGGAGGGGATGAGGCAGAGGAAATGTGAGAAATTCTCAATGCAAACACATCAAGAACAGGAACTCTAAAGACCTGACTTGCTGATTTTGCTGTTCCTCATTGTTTCACGTGGAAAGGCAGCACAACTCCCTAAATAATCCCAGACTCCTCTTTGGCCAAGCCTCACAGCTTTCAAAAAGAATTAGAATGATGAAGAGGTTTGTTTTAATTGATGATTAATCAAGACATTGTTTGGTTAATGTGAATGGAGGTGAAGGATGGTACAGTGGGTTTGACATGCAGCTCCTCATTCAGTTCCTCATTCCAGATGCTCCCTTTCATTATTTAGAAACAGTTTCTGAAGAGACACGTGCAAATTAATTGCAGGGAAAGCCAAAAAGAGATCAGAAACCAGTTTTGTCTGAGGATGAAAAGTGAGCACTGCACCTGAAATTCAATTACCTGGGATCAGAAACTGCCTTCAGCCTTTAGCTACATCACAACACACCTGCAATTTCAAAGTGCACTTTAACTCCAGGCTTGAGTTTGTCTGCTAATTATCTGCAAAGCAAATGGAGCTTAATTATGTTTTATTTAATGGGTTACAAACTGAAATCAGGCCAATATTGTTCACAAACCCATTCACACTTTGCACTTCCTGGGTGTTTTATCCTCGTGCAGGAAGCCAAGGAGAGGGAAATGTACCTGCACCACCCTGATTAGAGCTTAAAAACCCTCCCTAGTGTCTGGGAAGGACAAAAACTAATCCCTTTGCTTTTCTTTGGCTGCTGGAATAGTTGTGGTACCAGTCTTGGCACCCAGGGAAATTTAAATCTGAACAAGTTCCCCCATCTCCACCATTATAACCCAAGAGGTGAAATCTCCTCTTTGCTGGCTCGTGAGAGCAGGGGGAGCTCCCAGCTCTGCTTTGGGGAGAGAATGAGGGAGGAAACTGCAATCCCATTATTTAGAGGCACTTCAGGAGCCAGCCTGGGCTCTGGCTGCAGCACTGCAGCTCTTTCTGCAGAGTTTTGTCAGGTTCCTGTATCCTCTATCCCCAGGGATGTGTCACCAGCAGAATTCCAGAGTCACCCTGTTTATAGTGCCACTGCCATTTCCTCCTTCCTTCCACTCCCTGGGGATGCTTCCCTGGCTCTGCTGGGGCTCAGCTCCCTGAGATGTTGGTGCTTCCATTGAAAAAATTAACATTATTTTAACAAATATTAACAAACCACTGGTTTCTGGAGGCCACGGGACCAAACACCAAAAACCTCTGCCAGGGCACGTGGATTAAATTCCAGATGGAAGCACGGAGGGAGAATTAAAACCCACAGAAAGCTGTTGAGAATATTCAAATTCAAATGATAGATAATACAAAATAAATTCTATATATTCAGCCACAAGCTGTTGAGAATATTCAAGTTCAAACGATAGATAATACAAAAATAAATTCTATCTATTCAGCCACAAGAGCAGGATGTCAAGACTCGTGGCCTGAGTCACCAGCTGGTTCAAGGATCAGATTTACACAGCAAGAATTTAACCAGCAAAAAGGAATAATGGTGGAATTGAAGATTTCAGATTTAGATGAAAACATGAGTGATTTAACTTCACTATTTTAGTTGAAATCAAATATTTAACTTCAATATTTTAGTCCTCATTGAAATCGTGCCTAGAGTTGAAGTCTTCTGAAGCCAGCTTGAAGAGAAAACTTTGGGGGATTGTTTTTTTTTAAGGAATGAAAATGTTTAACTGCAAATAAAGAACAGCACTGAGGGAGCAGCCCCAGCTGAATGTGTAATATTTGTGCCAAAGACATGGAAAACTGAGGGAGAACAATTCCTGCACACAGGACTGGCCACAGGCTGGGGCATTTCAAGGACAAGGAGTTTATCACAACGTTCATTTAACAAAGGAGTGAAAAAGAAGGAAAATATTTTTCCTCATTTATTTATTTTCAGCTTTAAATCTTTGCAAAGATTTCCAGGAATGCTGGCATTCCTGCAGACCTCTCCAAGCTTTTAAACTCCCAAGGGATGGGATTTCCCCAATTTCTGAATTTTAAACTCCCATGGGAAAGTGTTTCTTTAATTTCTGAATTTTGAACTCTCTTGGGAAGGGATTTCCCTAATTCTTGAATTTTGAACTCCCATGGGAAGGGATTTCCCTTGTTTCTGAATTTTAAACTCCCATGGGAAGGGATTTCCCTCGATTCTGAATTTCAAACTCCTTTGGGAAAGGGTTTCCCTAATTTTTGAATTTTAAACTCCCATGGGAAGAGATTTCCCTCTTTTCTGAATGCTGCCTGCCCACAGGTTTGGTGGGATAGATAAGACCAAACTCCAGCAGGACTGCAGGATTTAGGAATTGACCTTTTGGGGATTAATCCTGGGGTGGAATTTGTCCCTGTGCTTGGCAAACACTCCAGGGAGAGCTGGGTTCTGCAGCTCACTGGGAGTCACCATCTTCTGCTGCCTTCATTAACTCTGTTAATTGGATTAATTGGATTCTTAACAGCAATCCCAAGGGCAGAACCTCCTGGCATGGCATGGCCAGACTGAACCAAGTGGTCTTGAACGGATGAAATGAGATGGAAATGGTGCTTTGGCCCATCCTCCTGTCACATCATTGAAATTTAACAGAGTGCTGGGATAAATCCACAGCAAAATTCCCATCCAGGGTGATTTCAACCCAAAAATTCGGCAGCACTGGGAAAAACAGCAACTCAGTCTAAATCTGGATGAAACTGAGCAACTCAGCCAGTCCAAACCCGAACACAACCCAGCAACTCATCTAAAACCTCATGGGTAAAACAAGGAACGCTCGGGTCTGAGGTTCCCAGTGGATCAAAACCTCCTTTGGGGGTTCCAAACCTGGAAAAAAAAACAGAGTCTGGAATTCTGGAGAGGAGCAAGAGTCCTTTACAGTACCTCCACTGAGATCTCCTTGGGGGTCAGGGGCCACTTGTGCTCGTACTTGTCCTTGCCCGTGGGGTCAGTGTTGGCAGCTGGGGCTGAGTTCTCGGGCCGCACGCCCAGGCTGGGTTTGCTCACCAGGTTCTGCACAGATTTCACCATGTTCTTTAAATCCTCGGGGTACGGAGTGGGGTAACGCTTGAGGTTTATCTCAACCTGAACAGCCATGAAAGGATGAGTTAAAATTTGGTGTGAAAGCAGAAATATGGAATGAAAACAGAGTGCAAAGGATTACATGTCCTGGGCTGCAGTGCCAGCTGTGCCAGCTGTGTGGATTCTGTCCCAGCTGCTGGAACTGGGCTGGGATCACCCTCTGTCCATGTTCCAGCTGTTCCAAACCAGCTGGGGCAGTTTGCTTTATCCCTGCCAGGACCCAGCCTCCCTCCAGGCACAGATCTGCTGCTGCTGGGACAGGGAGGGACACGGAGAAAATTTCATCAGCACTGGGAGATGCTGCAGCCAGGGCAGGAGCCAAGAATTCCTACCTGGATCCAATCTGGGGTTGGGAACACCAAACATTCCTACCTGGATCCAATCTGGGATTGGGAACACCAAACATTCCTACCTGGATCCAATCTGGGATTTGGGAACACCAAACATTCCCCCCTGGATCCAATCTGGGATTTGGGAACACCAAACATTCCTCCCTGGATCCAATCTGGGATTTGGGAACCCCAAGGATCCTTTCCCACTGCATTCCCAGAGGAACAGCAGCCCCAGCTCTCCCCACTGGCCCTTCAGAGCAAACTCCCCCTTTCTCCAGGATCCCTGCTCCAGCAGAGCCACAGCTGCCACTGCAGGAGGGCTGCAGCCACCATGGGATGGCACTGCCACCAAGCCCTGACACACAGGGGACAGCTGGCAGCCTGACTCTGACAGGGCTTGGCGTTTGTATTATTGCATTTTGATTGGAATTCTAATCAAGAACTGTTATTGCTGTCCCCAGATCTCTGCCTGAGAGCCCCTGAATTCCAAAATGACAATAATTACAGGGAGGGGGTTTGCATTCTCCATCCCAAGGGATGTTCCCTGATCCCTCAGCACACACCTGGGGTTCAAACTGAGACATTACAGTTGTGGGCTGAGGGCAATTTCCTCAAGGTTTGGTTGATCTGTTTGGGAAGTTTGAGGAGTTCAGGACTGAAATTTGCTCATTCCCTCTCTGTCAGCATCAACTGCAATCCCAGTGACGTCCAATAAAGGATGGGAATGGTTCCCTGCAATCCCATCTCTTGCCCTGGGAGGGTATTGGGAACTCTGTGCTTTGCTGACACATTCCATCACGCTTTCCCAAACAATCCTGCTGTAAATGCAGAATTAATTCAGCCATGCTCCATGTACTCAATTAATCTGAATTATGGATGGCAGCTGAGAGCAGGAGCTGATCCTCTGGGAGCCATTTGCTCCTGGAGATGGATAATGTTCACACACAGTCGGGTGTCTGTGACTCTTTTCTGGCACAGGAGCTCCTCAGAGAGCCCCCAAGGCCTGGCTGAGCTTTGACTGACTGACAGACCCACAGAATTCCAGGAAATCCCCACATCTGAACTTCCCAAGTTTCCCAGAGCGTGTCAGGATGACGAGGCTGGGAAACTTCAAATTCCTCCTGCTGCTAAAGTATCTGGAATTTACCACCCAGCAGCTTTTACCTCATGGTGTAGGTGTAGCTGACAAAGGAGCTGATTTTAACAGCTCCCTGCCAGAGCTGCTGGATTTAAATTCCCAATGAGTAGGAAAAATGCAATTTTGGATTCAGCTGAAAATGGTCTGTCTGTAGGAATATTTCAGAGGCAAAAGCATGATTGATTTGGTAAATAAAACTGTATCAAGTGCTGGCATCCAGATCTGAACCAGGAGAGAATAAACATCACGGAGTGGAACAGGAAATGTTGAAATCTATGAGTGGGATGTCACTTTTAATAAAGAATTCCAACAGAAAAAGATAAATCAAGTCTGGAAAGCAGCACTAAAGCTCTGCTTCAATTATGGTTGAATGAAATGGTCTTTAGGGGTGGCCTAATGAGGCACTTGGTGTCTCCCAGAACTCAGGCCATGGTTTGAGGGCGAGGGCTGGGAGCCAAGGCAGTGAGCAAATCCTCAGGAACTCCAGCCAGGGAGAAGGAGCTGGAGGCTGGGATGAGACAGAAATCCCCAACAGGGTTTGCAGCAGGAGTTTCACCTCCCTGGTGATGCCTGAAATTTCATTTTTTATATTTCCAGACCCTGCCTTGCACTGGGGGTGACTCTGAACCCCAGCCAAAGTGTCAGCGAGCTCTGCTCACAGCTCAGGCACACACAACAATCCTTGGCCAGCCCCAGAGCCAAGGACAGCGCTGCAGCCTCAGCCCCAAAAGTGCAACCAGAGAGAACTGAGGGGAGAACCTGGGAGGGTGGGAGTGCAGAACCTGGGAGGGTGGGAGTGCA
>CM031864.1:125938-145696 GCA_018697195.1 Certhia americana
GAGGGTGGGAGTGCAGAACCTGGGAGGGTGGGAGTGCAGAACCTGGGGCTGCAATGGGACAATGAACTCCAACGTGGGAATGGACCAAAACTCATAAAAGGGTGAAAATTCCTGACTGGGATCCGTCCTGGGTGTAGCCCAGCCAGGCTCTTGTATTGCCCAAGGTGTATCCTTTAAAAGCCTTTTAATAAATTCCCGTTTTATTCCTTTAACCCTGTCCAGCCCCTGTTCAACATCACTGGGAGTATGAATATCAAACAGCCAAACCCCTGCAGCTGTGGGGGACAGCAGTGGCATGCAGATTTTTCCCTCACTCATCCACATTTATTTAGAGGAAATCTGCATTCCCTGCCAATCCCATTCCAGTGCTACATCAATAACAGCCTGACCCCGAAGAGAGAATTTTCCAAGTTCAAAATCCTTGAAGAAAAAAAAGCTACTGAACAATCCCAATTAGCAAATCTGGTGTAACATCCGTCTGGCTGAAAGTTCAGTTTGATGAGAGATAAGAAGTGGAAACAACTTCTGCTGTTATAAAAGTGCTGCAATGCTGGTGGTTACTGCCTGTTGAGGATTTAAATTTATTTAAATTTATCCATTAAAGCTCTGGTGAAACAGCTAAAAATGTTCATGTTGAAACCTCCAGCCATGTAACCCTCAGGTAAAATTCTGATAAAAGTTGTGGAACAACAGAAAACTTTCCCAGATGTTGTTTTCCATGCATGGCCCATAAACCTGCAATTTATCCAGGGTAAAATTCCACTTTAATTCTATTTATTGTGAGGTGAAGGCTGCTTTTGGCTTCATTTTCTGTTTCACTAAAGCAGAAGAGTCCCTTAGCTCTGGACACAGGCGAAAAATTCCCAACTGGGAAAAAAACTGGAAATAAAAATCAAGTATTTCCACCAAGTTTTCAATGGACTGTTAAACTGCTATTGATGAGAGAATTGTTAATTTGAGAAGTAAAATCAGATTTGAATTTCCTCAGATGATTTTGTCTCTGACCCCACATTTTACCTGGGGTGTTCTAGCACAGTTTGAGATTTGCAGGGTTGAAGGGTGGGAGAATTCCTTTATATTATTCAAGAAAGAGACATTTCCATGCCGTGTAAAGCGTTGAAAATATCCTCCTGACAATACAGCTGATTGAGGGCTTGATGGAGAACTCTGCAATGACACTAATTTCATGAAACTGGGGGAGGAAATTCATGCTTTGAACTTCATTTTTTTACAAGTGATGCCCTCTCCACTGCTCAGTCCACGAGGCTGCAAAGCCCTCGTTGATTTCTACTTTAAGAGGAATATGGGATTCAAATATTCCTAAAAAAGCAGTGGTTGGGCAGTAATTCTGCCTCAATTCCCTTGGGGACAGAGCAGGAATTTGACATTAAAACACAAACCCAGCTCAATTCAAGACCTGCACGTTGAAGCCTGTCCATAAGTGACTCCCAGAATAAATCCAGCAGCACTTACCTTGACTTTCCCTGGATTTTCCTCCTCTTCCTTCTTGTCTTCGAATTCAAAGGCCACGGTCATCCTCTGCTGCCTCTGCTCCTCCCACAGAGTGGGGTTAAAACTGTCACTGTCTGACTGGAAATCTGCAGGGAATTGGAAAAGGAGATGGGAAGGACCCAAATGGACTTTTCCTTGTTGGTCATTTGGGGGATTGGTTGAAAATGTGAGGGGGAGCTGAGAAACCATTCCAGAATTATGAATAAAAGTGGGATGAGGGTGATGAGAAGCCCCACCAGGATTTGGGGGAGCTCTGGACAATGGGAACTGAGGAACCATTCCAGAATTATGAATAAAAGTGGGATGAGAGTGGTGGTAAGCCCCACCAGGGTCTGGAGCAGAGGGGAGTGTGAAAATTTGAATTTAGTGGAGTTGTGGGAGGAGCAAAGCCTGAATTTAGCCAAGTTTGGGAATTCCCACACTGTGGGGCTGGACATTCCCAGCTCCTGGGAACAATTCCTGGTGTGTGCTGGGTTCAGACTGCTCCTGCAAAGCCTCTCTGAAAATAAAAGGTGTTCAGAAAACGTCAGTCTGAAAATGTAAATCAAAGTCAATGTGAAAACACAAATCAGAAAATGCCAGTTTGCAAATGCAAATCAGCAAGTGTTACGTTTGAAAACGTAAATCAGAAAATGTCAATGCGAAAATCAGAAAATGTCAGTCTGAAAACACAGATCAGAAAATGTCAGTCTGAAAATGCAGATCAGCAAATGTCAACGTGAAAACGTAAATAAGCAAATGTCAGTCTGAAAGTGTAAATCTGAGAAGTCATTGTGAAAATAAGAAAATGTCAGTCTGAAAACATAGATCAGAAAACCTCTGTCTGAAAGTGCAAATCAGAAGTCAATAAGTGAAAATAAGCAAATGTCAGTCTGAAAATGCAATTCAGTAAATGTCAATGTGAAAATGTAAATCAGAAAATGTCAGTTTGAAAACACAGATCAGTAAATGTCAGTCTGAAAATGCAAATCAGAAAATGTCAGTTGGAAAACGGAAATCAGCAAATGTCAATGTGAAAATGCAAATCAGCAAATGTCAATCTGAAAACGTAAATCAGCAAATGTCAATGTGAAAAATGCAAATCAGCAAATGTCAGTCTGACAGCCTGGGAATACCAGGATTCATCCATGCAGGCTGAGCCAGGGATGTCCCCATGGCCTTGGAATGGCAGTGGAGCCATGGCTGAGCCATCCCCCCCTCTGGAATTTCCTGTCCTCTCCAGAGGAGCAGCTGCTGGGGTTCTGTACCTTCGTCACTGCGGGGCTGCTGTGGGAACATGTAGTTGGTGAGCACTCGCTGCTTGGTCTCGGGGTGTGCCTCCGTCTGCAGCGGGATCAGAGCCTTGGACTGCAGGGAATGGGAAAAATCCGTCAGTTCTGGGAGCTGGGCAGCACCCAGATCCCTGCACGGGGACACAGGGCTGGCTGCAGTGCTGCAGGGAAAGGCAGGTCTGTGGGAAAATGCAGGTTCTACAGGAAAATGCAGTTCTGCAGGAAAAGGAGGTTCTAAAGGAAATCGCAGTTCTGTGGGAAATTGCAGTTCTGCAGGAAAATGCAGTTCTGTGGGAAAATGCAGTTCTGTGGGAAATTGCAGGTTTTACAGGAAAACACAGTTCTACAGGAAAATGGAGTTCTGCAGGAAAAGGCAGATCTGCAGGAAATTGCAGTTCTGTGGGAAACTGCAGTTCTGCAGGGAAAGGCAGTTCTAAAGGAAAATGAAGTTCTACAGGAAAAGGCAGTTCTGTGTGAAAATGCAGTTTTGCAGGAAAAGGCTGATCTGCAGGAAAATGCAGTTCTGTGGGAAAATGCAGGTTCTACAGGAAAACACAGTTCTGCAGGAAAAGACAATTATGTGAGAAATTTCAGTTCTGCAGAAAAGGCTGTTCTGTGGGAAACTGCAGATCTGCAGGAAAACAGTGATGTGGGAAATTGCAGCTCTGCAAGAAAAGGCAGTTCTGCAGGAGTTTTGGTTTTGTATGAGTTTATTTGGTGGTGAGCAGTGCTGCATCTGGCTGCTCACCTCCTTCCCAGGTGATCAAAAATCCCCCGCAAAGGTGATTTTTTCCATGGTAAAAAGTGACACCCAGCAGGATTTATGGCCAGGTAGGGAAATCTCCTTGGCGCAGAGAATTTAGGCCTGGCTTTTTTATTTATCTCAGCTAATTGGGCTGTCTCAAACATGAGCCAGCAGTGTGCTCTGGTGGCCAGGAAGGCAAATTTCCCAGCAATGGGGTGGCAGCAGGAGCAGGGGGGTCATTCTGTCCCTGTGCTCAGCACTGGGGGGGTCACACCTCAAGGGCTGTGTCCAGTTCTGGGCCCTCAGTTTGGGAAGGACCTGGAGGGGCTGGAGAGGGGAACACAAGCCTGTGAGGAAGGGCTGAGGGAGCTGGGGGTGCTCAGGCTGGAGCAAAGGAGGCTCAGGGCTGAGCTCAGCACTCTCTGCAGCTCCTGACAGGGGCTGTGCTCAGCGGGGTTGGGCTCTCTCTGCAGGCAGCACTGACACAACCAGAGGGGACAGGCTTAAACTGCACCAAGGCAAATATAGGATGGATTTTAGGAACAGGATTTTTATGGGAAGAGTGATAAAGCACTGGAGTGTTCTGCCTGGGGAGGTGGTGGAGTCACCATCCCTGGATGGGTTTAAAAACAGATGGGATGTGGCACTGGGGGCCAGGGGCTGGGTGAGGAGTTGGGGCTGGGTTGGACTCGGTGATCTTGGAGGGCTCTGCCAACCTGGGGATTCTGGGATTCTGGGATTTAATGGCACTGCCACCAACCCCCTGACCCACAGGGGACAGCTGGGAGCCTGACTCTGTTAGCTTGGTTTGTTTTTTTGTATTATTGCATTTTAATTTGAATTCTAATCAAGAACTGTTATTGCTATCCCCAGATCTCGGCCTGAGAGCCCCTGAATTCCAAAATTACAATAATTTGGAAGGAGGGGGTTTGCATTCTCCATCCCAAGGGATGTTCCTGATTCCTCAGCACACACCTGGGGTTCAAACCACGACACACCACATGTGGAAACCCAAGTGGACTGAGAGGAGTGTGGAGCCTCCTGTCCCTTTCCTAGCTCCTGCAATTCCTGTCATTGTCACCGAGCACGGGAATCCTGCCTGGGTGCTCCAAGGACAAGGATCAGGAGCAGAGCTGGCACTGCACAGCTGAACACCCCTGGGGATGTGTTTTAAGCCAGGCCTAAAGGAGAGTTAATTAACGATGAGGAGTAAATTCCTGGTGGTTGTCAGTTCACCTGCGAGTAAAGCTGGTGCAAGGCACAGCAGAACTCCCGTGGAGCATTTCCTGAGAATTCCTGCTGGGCTGGATTTCAGCTGGGGATGTTTTCTCTTTGCTTTGCTCTCTCCAAAGTCACTCGGATCCAGGAGTGACTGTCACAGCCCAAAGAGTGGAAATCAATCCATACCAAGCCCCAGGAAAGTCAAAATGCTGGAAAAATGTTGTATATTTAAAGGGCTGGGGGTGTTCTGTGCCTGGGCTGCACAGCCAGGAAATGCTAATTTTTAAAATGGAAATCAGAGGGAAAAAACCTCCCCTCAAGAATCCTCATTTAACACACTAAAATTTAATAATAATTTTCTATTACCCCTCCCCTTCAGCTTTCACATTTTTGGCTCTGCTCTAAAACTAAATGTACATTTCAGACTTATTTTAGGGCTCAGCTGCTGCTGGAACCGTTGCATTTCTCAGGGTTTCTGTTGCATAATCGGGTTTAAAATAGAATCCCAAAGAATATCTGCTATAAACCAGAGTCCTGGAACAAAGAAAAGCCCCCCTCAGATTTCAAAGGCACAGAACTGAGTTTTCTCCAAAGCAAGACCCAGAGTCCTTGTGCATCTTTGACTGGTTTGAACTCTCCCTGACTGCAGTGGAGTTTAAAATATTCAGGGATGGGAAAAGGGAGGGGGAAGCCAAGGATAGAGGAGCAGATGGAGCAAAGGGTGGGAACAGGATAATGACGAGTTTGGGAACAAACATCTTGAATTTCTGCTTCAAAAATATTCCCGTGCCACTTTTGCCCTTTATTTACTACTTTGGTAAGGAGGCAGAAGCTGAGCCTGGTAAAATAAATCCTGCAAAGGTGATTTTTCCATGGTAAAAAGTGACACCCAGCAGGATTTATGGCTGGATATGGAAATCTCTGAGTGGGTTGGGAGCAAACCCTTCCAAAATTCTTCTAAATCTTGTATTGAGTGACAGGATTCCTTGAGAGCCCCTTTCCTAAGGAAAATGGGAATATTGCAAGGCATTACCTGGTTGTCAGAAAGCCACAAAGCTGCCAGTTCTTTGAGTTTGGTAAAAGTGAAGGGCAAATTCTTCAGTCTGAAAAGGAGAATATTGGGACAAGGTGAATGCTTCATTTCCAAAATTGTTTATTTAAAGATTGATATGCAGCATGTTTATCACACTGAAACAACTAAAATTTCACTGCTTTTTAAAATCAATTTTATCAAAATGTAGTATTTTATCAATATTACTATTCTTATAATTTATTAATATTATTAATTTGATTAATATTCCACATTAAGAGTTCTATTTGGAAAATAGAACTGCTGACATCACATCCTTTGGTACTGGGGAGAGACTGATATTTCCTTTGGTTATAATAAAATTACATGTATGAGGCAGAAAAAAGAAAAAAATCTTGGTCCCAGGGAGGTTGAGAGGAACCTCAGTGTCAGCCACAGAGCTCCCTTTATTGGACACTGGAAGTTTGGCACAGAAATATTCCAAGATGACGGAAAATTCATTTTTGTTGGAACGTCAGACCAAAGATTAAAATAATATGAATATTCATAATGAACCTAAATGACAAAATTAAATGGAGCAGGGAAAAAAAAAAAAATCAGCATTTTAATGAGACATTTAAGCACAATTTCCTAAAAGGGATCTAGGAGTGGGAATGGGAATGGATGGCAGGATATTTATGGAATCTTCATTGATGTTTTTCCCATAACTCTTTCTGAACAGGGTGTTTGTAGAGAATCGTGGAATCCAGGATGGTTTGGGTTGGGAGAGACCTTAAATCCCATTGATCCCATTGATCCCACTGATCCCATTCCATCCCATTGATCCCATCCCATTGATCCCATTGTTCCCATTGATCCCATCCCATTGTTCCCATTGTTCCCATTGTTCTCACTGATCCCATCCCATTGTTCCCCTCCCATCCCATTGATCCCATTGATCCCCTCCCATCCCACTGTTCCATGACAGGGACACCTTCCACCATCCCTGGCTGCTCCAACCTTGGACACTTCCAGGGGCAGCCACAACCAATCTGGGAATTCTGTTCAAGGCCTCCCCAACCTCATATCCAAGAATTCCTTCCTCATATCCCACCTAACCCTGCTCTTTCCCAACATATGGACCAGCCATGGACTGAGGCTCTCCCAGTTTTTGGGAGTTGAAGGAGCTGGGATGAACCAGAGCAACCAAAGGAGTGTTGGAATACCCAAATCCTAAATGGGATTTGAGGGAAATGGGGAGGAAAAACCCTTTTCAGCCAAAGTCAGACCCTGCACCCCATGGAAGTGATTCCCAGGTTTCTGGGCACTTCAGGAGGGACACCAAAGTCAGGACAACACTGGAAGTTGTTTCTGGGGGCACTGGAATACTCCAGGGAATTTGGAGTTGGGAATCAGAGGGAGAAGAAGAACTGGCCACACCCCTTGGAAGTGATGTAGGACAAGACCATTCCATGGTGATTTTCCCGTCCCATACCCAACCAAACCACAGAACTCTGCATTTTTCTTTGGCTTTGCCAAGATCCTTGGATACAGCTTTTAAACCTCAAATAAAGCCTGATTTGGAAGAGTCTTTGAAAGGAAAAACCTCAAATCTGAGATCAAAGACGGGGAGCACCCAAAATCATCACTGAGCTTGGAACATTTCCAGCCAGGACAAGCCCCAGCCCCTTTTCCTAACACAATTCTTTTTTTTTAAATTGTGCAGGGCAGGAAAAATTCTTCATCTCTAGCAGCCCTCGTGCAAACACCCCGACTAAATCCTAAATCCTGCCCAGGGGAAGGAAGGGACACAGGGAATGGAATTTGTGTGGATGGATGGGGAGGTTTGAGGAGGAGCTTTTCTGATTTCTGTGGGAGTGACCCCAGAAGAAAAGACAGAAAGGGGGGATTCGCTCAGATTTTTTAGGACAGAAAGGGGGAATTCACTCAGCACTTTAAGAATGGGAATAGGGAATTAATTTCAGCTGTTTTAGGAACTGGAAGGGGGGATTCTCTCAGCCTTTTAGGAACAGAAAGAGAGGAATTCTCTCAGCCCTTTAAGATCAGAAAAAGGGGGATCCTCTCAGCCCTTTTAGGAACAGAAAGAGGGTTCCTCTCAGCACTTTTAGGGACAGAAAGATGGGTTTTTCTCAGCCTTTTTAGGAACAGAAAGGAGGGTTTCTCTCAGTTCTTTAAGAATAGAAAGGGGGGTTTCTCTCAGCACTTTTAGGGACAGAAAAGAGGGGTTTCTCTCAGCCTTTTAAGAATAGAAAAGGGGGATTCCCTCAGCCCTTTTAGGGACAGAAAAGAGGGGTTTCTCTCAACACTTTCAAGAACAGGAAGGGGGGGTTCTCTCAGTTCTTTGAGATCAACCTGGAACTAAAAGAAAGGTCACTTACCAGTAACCGAGGCTCTGTGGGAAGTGTAGCCCAAAGGGACTTTTCTAACAATTCTACCTCTCAATCACAGGGCTCAGACCTGGAAGGACTCTGAGGAGAGAGGAGAAGCAGATGGGAGACAAGGTGTTTGTGGCTACCCATGGACAGGGACACCGGTTACTGGTAAGGAATTTGGGATTTCCAGATTCCCATGAGCACCTGAGGCTGAGCAGCCACCCCTGGGAGAAATTCAGGAGGGAATTCAGGAACTCCCAGAGCTCCCACAGAGCTGCTCCTGCATGAAACCCTCACCGTAGGCACCTTCCGGATCCAGATCCAACCCCTGCTGGCACTGCTGGGTGGAGAATCCCACATTCCCTGTGGAAAGGTTTGGAGCTGGGAAGATAAAGGGAATGAGGACTCCCAGGTGTGGAGATGAGAAGTTTGGATGCAGCTTAGAGGGCATGGCATGGAGAAGGGAGGAATTGCCTTGGGTTAAGTGGAATTCCAACATGGAAGTTTGAAGGAAATCCTGAAATTCACAGGGCTTCTGGTCAGGTGAGATCAGCAAATCCCAGCATCCAGGGATGAGGAGAAGACATGGAACAGAGTGAAGGTTTGTAGCAGCAAAGATCAGAGATCCAAAATGCACCAGAGAGGGACTCAAACACTGATTCCCCTAAGCAGAATGGAGTCTGGGATTCCCATTCCAAAACTGGGATTCCCATTAACTCCAGCTCCAAAATGCAGCAGAGCAAGACTCAAACACTGATTCCCCCTGAGCAGAATGTGTCCCTTCTTCCAAGGGCTTGGAGGGGCACCCAGGGAAAGAGCTGCAGGGATCTCCCTCCTCTGCCAGATCCAAGGAAGAGCAGAGGGCCAAAACTGCTGTGGGAACACGGGAATGTTCCAGCAGGAGGTGGAGCCCCAGCTCTCTTTAGTGTGGGCTCATCCAAAGAACAGGGACCATTGCTGGAATGGGGATGAAAGTGAAGCTGGGACCACAGAAAGCAAAAAAATAATTAAAAAAAAGGATTATCCCAGCATCTCAGCAGGGCAACGTTTGCGCTCAGCCAGAGCAATGGAGGAGGAAAGGTTTGGAAAGAATCAGTGCCCAAACCACTCCAGAAAAGCAGAGGAGACAATTCCACCAGGTTTAAAGACAATTCAGCCAGGTTTAAGGTTGAAGATCTCGGATCTGAGTCACCAGACACCGCTGAGGGGGAGTAGGAAGGGCACAGCTGCCACATCCCACCCCGTGGGACAAACACCACGTCCCATCCCATGGAACACCCCATGGAACAGCATATCCCACCTCATGGAACACCCCATGGAGCACCCCATGGAATAACACATCCCATCCCATGGAACACCCCATGGAACAAACACCACATCCCATCAAATGGAACACCCCATGGAACAGCACATTCTATCCCATGGAACACCCCATGGAACAAACACCATATCCCATCAAATGGAACACCCCATGGAACAGCATATCCCACCTCATGGAACACCCCATGGAACACCCCATGAAATAACACATTCCATCCCATGGAACACCCCATGGAACACCCCATGGAACACCACATCCCACCCCATGGAACAGTACATTCCATTGTATGGAACACGTCATGGAACAACCACCACATCCCACCCTACTGAACACCCCATGGAACACCCTATCCCACCCCAAGGAACAGCACATCCCATCCTATGGAATGCCCCATGGAACACCACATTCCATCCCACGGAAGAGCACATTGCATCCCATGGAACATTCCGTGGAAGAACACGTTCCATCCCATGGAAGAGCACATTCCATCTCATGGAACACCATATCCCACCCCATGGAACAGTACATTCCATCCTATGCGACACCCCATGGAATACCCCATGGAACTCCACATCCCATCCCATGGAACACCCCATGGAACTCCACATTCCATCCCATGGAACACACCCCTGGAACACCCTACCTCACCCCAAGGAACAGCACATCCCACCTCACATCACTGGGATTCTGCTGGCCCCATAATCCCCTCCCTCCCCAGCAGAAATCCCAATCCTCTCCCAACTGGAGTTTTGCTGGAATCCAGGAAGTTGGGAAGCCCTGCCTGCCCCTACCCCTGAGCTGCCTGCCCCTGTCCCACCTCAGCATCCCAGTCAGTCCCTACACACCAGTGACAATCACTGGGGAAAAAAATGGGAAAAAAACCCCAAATACCTCCAAATACCTCCCGACAGTTTCCTGCTTTCCCAGCTCAAACTCCCAGCACAATTCCAGGTTGGAAAAGGGGGCGGTGATCTCACTCAGGGTGGTGCCAGGAAAGGCTCCCTGCATTCCTAACTCCTAAGAAATCCTGTATCAGCACCTGTCCTAAGCCCCTCTGTCCTGTGTCCCCTCCTTTGTGTCCCCACAGAGCAGAGAAGGGACGAGCCTTGGGAATGTCCACCTGGAAATCCACTGGATTTGGGGCAGGCCCACCCAGGATGGAATTTGTGCCACAGAATTGCAATGCAGGACAGGATAGAACTGAATTAAGGAATTTTAAACAATATTCCAGGGGGTTCCCCATGGTTTTATGTAATTTATATTTTGAATCTCAGCAATGAAGCTGGGCTGGGAAATCCTTCCCTAATTTTTGCGGAGTGTGGATGGAAATTCCTGGAGAGAAAATGGAATTCAACCCCCCACATCTTGCACTACCCAGCAAACCTGTGGTGATACTGCAAATCACCACATTCCTGGCACATCCACATGGAAAAATCTCAAGGAAATTCAGATTTTCCACGTGCCTGTGGCAGCACAGCACAGGGATCACAAACAGCTCGTTTTAAACATTTTGTTTCTCATCTGGGCACAGTCCTGTGCATAAGCACAAATGAATCTGGGGTTTGAAAAAAAACAAATGAAAAACGTTCCTTGGATTTCAGTGGATGAAGGATAACAAATTCCTCTTTCCTGGTTCCCTGGGTATCAGCTTTTCAGCCATTAAATATTACAAACCTATGGACAATATCTCATTTTTTTGCATGGAAACAGCAGGAGGTAAAAGAAAGGAATGGGTTTGAAGCTATTAAAACACACCAAAATCCAGATTTTGGCCTTATTCAGCTTTCCTGAAGTTTTTCTTTTGATGTCAAAGGAACTGAGACCAAATCATAAGGATTAAGGAAAAACAACCAAGATTCTTTCCTTATAGTTTAAATAAATTAAATGATGACTATACCATATTTAAACTAGAATTCTATAGATAGCTTTTTATTTTCAAATATATTTTAGAGAAATGTGTCTTTACAAAAACCTCAAAGGAAAAGTTTAAATTAAAAAAATAAACAAATTTAATTGGCTAAAAAAAAAAAAAGAATGCTGTGAACTGTACCTGTTATCACTCAAATTTAGCACCCTCAGCTTCTGCATCTGGCCAATCTCATCAGGAAGAAATTCCAGTTTGTTGGAGCGCAGGGACATCACAGTCACGTTCTTGCAGCTCCCAATCTGTGGGAATGGAAAAGCCAAAATGATGGAATCCCAAATCTGGGAATGGTTATTATCCCTTTTCATGGCAGGAGGTGGCTAAACTGGGTTTTACTGAAAGCCACGAAAGGCACAAAATCCAGAATTCAATCAGAACATTTTCAGAAATGTCTGAAAATTGACATTTTCCTGTTGGCAGGAACCTCAGGGAATGCCCTGGGGCTCCTCACGCTGCTCCTCATGGGGATATTCCCAACTTTCCACAGATTTACTGCTCAGCTTTACCACCGAGCCCCTCAGGAATATTTGCACTTGCACACCAAGACAACGCAATTCCACAGGAAACACCAGGGATGGGATGCCAGATCCAGAAAAAAAGTACAGGCTGGAGAAACAGGGATGGGATGCTGTTGGAACCTGAATGCTGAAAGCATCAGGCTTCTGCTTTGTAGGCAGTGATCCTCAAATGAACACTGCCTTTGACCTGAGGCCATGGGAACTGCTCCCAAAACTGAAGGTGTGTGTTTAATTGCATAGAAAAATGTAATGGCACAGGGTGAAATATTTAAGGTTTGGGGTTTTACCCTATGGAATCATATAATAGACAACATGGAGGGATTTGGACTTTGTCTGAGTCCTTCTTCTTCACTTTCTTCTCCCTCTTCTTCTTGGGTTTAAGGGAAGTTTTTTCTAATTGGGTAGCAAAATTCACATTGAAGACATTGAGTGATCGGTGATTGGGTTATAAATAAAAATATCTTAGGTGTCAGGTTTTAATTGGTTTTGCTTATTGTTTAAAAGTCCTTGAAATGAAGTAGAAGTGGCCACTTTTCTTGCTGTGTAAAGCAGAGCTCACGTCGTGTGAGACTGTACCAGAGATAAGAGATAACAAACATCCGAGTCCCAGCAAGATCCCAGTCAAGTGCTGTCTGTCCAGACCTACCTAAACCTAACAAAAATCAAACAGTAACAGGATTGCAGCTCCCATGGGACATCCCAGCCTGGAATTAGGCACGGAATCAGCTGCTCACCTCTCTGGGCAGCTCTGGGAGGAAGTTCTCATCCACGGCCAGGGTGCGCAGGTTGTGCAGGTACCCGATGGTGGAGGGCAGAGACTCCAGCTCGTTGCAGCTGCAGTCGAATTCCTCCAGCAGGGACAAGCTGGAATGGGAAACCCCTCATTAGCGGCTGTGTAGGATCATCCAATTAATTAACGCCCCCAAAGCTCTGGAAGCCTTCGCCAGCTCCTTGGATTTCAGTGGTTGCAGGATAACGTGGACAAATCTACGCCTAATCCCACTAATGGCATTAAATTTTCAGGCTACAAAATCACAGACAATTTCACTCAAATCCCTCACGAACAATGGGGCTCTTTTCGTGATGTGATTATGAAAATTAAAGTGGGTAAAGAGTATGATTTTAAGATATTGCCAGGATTCATTGGACATTTGAATTATTTGCCTTTTATGTGCAGTAATATTGGAAATGTTAGCACCTTTGTATCAGGCAATCACCAAGAAATGTAATTTTTTTGCAGTGGGTGCAGGATAAATTCCCATTTCCTGGTTCCCTGGGTATCAGCTTTTCAGCCATTAAATATTACAAACCTATGGACAATCTCTCTTTTTTTCCTCCATGGAAACAGCAGGAGATAAAAGAAGGAAATTGGTTTGAAGCTATTAAAACCAGCCCGGAGAGTAACATCCTGGGTGGATTTGCTGAGGCTGCCCCTGGATCCCTGGAAGTGTCCCAGGCCGGGTTGGAACACCCTGGGATAGTGGAAGGTGTCCCTGGAGGCATTGGAGGGGCTTTGAGGTCCCTCCCAACCCGGATCATTCCATGATTTCGATGATTTCCCTGACAGAAATCTGTAATAATGGGATTTTTGGATCCCACTTTAAGGCTACTTGGTTTGCTGCCCACGTTATCATTCAGATTTTCTGGGATATTGAGGATATTGAAGAACATGGGGGAGAATCCAGGCACCCACAGCTCATCTCCAAGCACACATATTTTATAGATTTTGGGCTGGTTTAGGGGCAGTTTTAGGTTTTCTATTCAGTGTTGCTGAGCTCTCTGCACAGAGCAGGCACACAAAACAATTCCTTCTCCAGCTGGGCACCAAGGACAACTTTCAGCCCCAGAACAAAGCCAAGGGGGAAGGCAGAAGGCAAAGCAAGGAGGATGGAGCTGCAGAAGCTGGAGCTGGAATTGCACAATTAACTGCAATGTGTTAATGAAGCAGAACTTCTCCAAGTGTCAGCCCTGGTGCTCAGTGCCCCATTCTGTGCCCATTTTGGGCTCACCTTGGCTGTGGCCCAGCCGGGCTCTGGTGCTGCCCAGGTGTGCCCAGGGAGGATTTATTGGAATCAATCCCTGCTTTAGCCTTTGGCTCTGCTGGGCTCTGCTCCAGAGCAGCTCCTGAAGGCATCACCACCATCCCAGGGTGCTCCAAGCCTTGGACACTCTCAGGGATGGGACCTGTGCCAGGTCCTCCCTGTCCTCTTCCCCCCAATCACTGATCTCAGCTCTCCCAGTTCCAAGTCATTCCCTCTGGTTCTGTCACTCCAGATCCTGGAAAACCTGGGAATACCAATCTACTCTGGCTTTTGCAGCATCTGGCACAGCCCCAAACACTGCCCCAGGCCCAGCTGTGGGTCCTGAATTCCTCCTGGCACCTTCCCACCCACCCAGATCCCACAGGGAACATCTCCAGCCTTCGGCTGCCTCAGTGACTGAACGGGAATTCTGATTTTGTGAGGGGTGTTTGATGAAGCTGAGCCCTCTGAGAGCCACCACGGGTTCATCCTTTGAAGAGAAATCCCCAAAATGAGGGTGGAACTCCCCAGCAGAGCATGGGAAGTGCTCCCATGGAGAAATCCCAGAGGGAATGTTCCCTCCTCTGCTTTGCCAATCCCTGAGTGACAGTGACAGGCTCTGGGGTGGGGTTCCACCGCTGGAATTTCGGAGAAAGAGACCCAGCAGGAATGCATCCAAAGGGATGAGTCAGAGAGCCAAGTTCATTGTGCTCGTTAGAAGAGAGGGATTTTTTCCCTGGAAAAGCACAAGGAGTGGCTCCAGCACAACCTGGAGGTCCCAGGTGGTCCCAGCTGCTCTGCAATTCCACTTTGGAGCAGTGGCCAGGCCTTTGGAAATGTAATTAAGGCTCTGTGACCAACACTGAAGAGATATTGGGTTAAAAAAAGGGGATTTACCTTCAATTGGAGCAATTCAATACAGAAAAAAGTTTTAAAAGGTTTTAGAACCCGACTCCCCAAATTGCTGAAGCTGGATTTAAATCCTTTTTTTTTTTGCAGCATCCAGGAGGTCTCGGAGCCTTCTGAGCTTTCACTTGGAGGAGGATTTGCTGCTCCACAGAGATTTGGGGAGCAAAGATTTGTCCTTCAGTGATTCCCATCACCAGCTTTTAATGTTCTCCATGAAAATCCCACAAATCAAAAACATTCCAAGGATGAGCCCAGCCTGGGTGGCTGCAGCTGGAATAGGATTATTTAATACAAATACTGATTATTTTTACCAAGTGGCATCAGAGCAGCTAAATTCTTACTGAAACAGGCCAGGCCCAGGGCTTGGAGCAGCCTGGGATGGTGGGAGGTGTCCCTGCCCTGGAAGGGGTGGGATGGGATCATTCTGGAGGATTTTGGAAGCCACCAAACTCATCAGAGGAGCAGAACCCTGGGAGAACCAGAGAGCTGCAGAGCATCCCCAGTGCTTCCCAGCCTCTGGAATCCTTCTGGCTTTCCCACAGAGGTTGCTGTCAGATTTTAGGAATTCTCCATCCCTGGGAGGCCACAGCCGGCTCCTCCCAAGCTCCAACCCTTGGCTGTTGCCATGGAAACAGATGGATTTTGGTTTTTTTTTAATTTTTAACTTTTTTTTCCCCAAATTTCTTCTACTTTTGCTGCTCTGCTCATCCAGATTGAGTCATATCAATTTGGTTTTCCTCTTGGAACATTGGATAAGTGTCAGAACCCTGGGCACAGAGGATTTCAGATTTTCTGTGCTGAAAGCACTGAGCCTCAAAAATCACTGCATTTAACCTGAGACCATAGAAAATTCTCCCAAAACTGTGTGACAGCAGTGAAATCATGAGTGTGGAGTTGAACAGAAGTGTGTGATCTCACAGGGTGAGAAATTTAGAATTTAGGATATAATAACATATATGTAACAAGATAGAAAGTTTAAAGTGTCATCTCCTTCTTCTTCTCCACAAGTTGGAGAAATTTTGTGTAATTAGTTGAAAAAATCCACAGTGCAGAACATGGGTGATTAGTTATTAAGTTAAAAGTGAAAATAAATTAGTTGGCATCTCATAATTAAGGAGTTTAAGCTTAAAAAGACCTTAAAAGCATAACTCTGTGCTCCATTTCTACTCTGTTAACTCAGCATGGAGAAGCACTCACAGTCAGTGAGGCTGTAAAGGAAATTAAAAATAACAAACATCCAAGTCCAAACAAGAATTCTCTCTTGTGCTTTTAATCCTGACCTTGAAAAAATAAACCAAATAAAGCCAAGAGATTCACCTCAGATATATTTTACCTTCTTCTCCCTCACACTGAAAAATCCCCAGGATTAAAAGTGGCACTTCA
Organism: Certhia americana; assembly: GCA_018697195.1. NCBI lineage: Eukaryota > Metazoa > Chordata > Aves > Passeriformes > Certhiidae > Certhia > Certhia americana. The sequence continues at coordinate 142,166 of CM031864.1, forward strand.
AATTTAAATGTCACAACCCGGGGCTTGGAAATGATTTCATAATTCAGTATATTTGTCTTGTTTTATATTTGAAAAGCCACACTCTTTGAGAAGAAGGGAAAAGGTATTTGAATTAAAAAGGATAAAACTTGGACTCACTTTCCAATGGCATTGGGCAGGATTGTGAGCTGGTTGTCATCCACTTTCAGAGTCGTCAGTCTCTTCAACAATCCTGCGGGAAGAAATTATGGATCAATTCCCATTTCTGGATTTTAGGAAGCATCACTCCAAATGATTTCTTCCTGCTAAATGCCCTCCAAAAACCAATCTGGGCAGAAAACCATGGATCAGAAATCCTGGGACTGATGGGGAATTGTAGAAGAAAAAGATGGAAAAGAGAAGAAGACACCCAGTAAGAGTGTCAGTAATTAGCAGCATTAATTAGCAATCCATGGTGGAATCTGAGTAAAATGATTTAAAATTGAGGAATTTTACGGGTCCATGTTCAAAGGGAAAAGGAAATAGAAGGGCTCAGGACTGAAATATCCCAGTGGGCAGAGGGATGGCCCTACAGCCACTCAGTTCCCAGAAATTCCCCAAATCCCAAAGAAACCAGGAATTCCATGACTGGAAAACAATCCAGCTAAAAAGAAAATGAATTGTGTGTGAATGATTTCCTTTTTATTTCCTTTTTCCACTATGGATGAGCAGCAATCCCATCATTACTCTCACACTGATTTTTGACATTTAAATCAAATTAATTCTGTCCTTCTTGGCTTCTTTTCCTTAAAACAGCAAACCAGGGGGATCAGTTCCTTCCAACCAGGGAATTCTGCTCCTGACTTTATGAAATGGGAATGTCCAGACACCATTGCCTGCCTCCTTTGGGATTTAATGACAGGCCTTGCACCATGATCATAAAATCCCGAAATTTTTTAAAAAAAAATTAAAATTAAAAAAAAAAAATTATAAAAAAGAGAGGAATCCCTGCTCTTTCCTCACCTATGGAATCTGGCAGCTGCTGCAGCATGTTGGAGGAGAGGAGGAGATCCTCCAGCCCCTCACACCCCGAGATGTCCAGGTCGACCGTCTCGATCCTGTTTTTGGACACATCCAGGTACACGAGCTGTTTTAACTTCCCTATAGACTTAATAGCACGTGAGACAGAGTTACTTGAGCAGATAGAGCTGTTAATTAGAGCGTTAATTAGAGACAAACACACAAATCCAGCTGATCTGGGGTGAGCTCAGCACCCTTCGCTTCCTTGCTCTCCCTGCGGCAGGGCCGGGGTGGGCTCGGCCTCAAAGGAGCAAAATTAACACCACCCCACCCCGAGTTAATTAATGTGCTTCAAATTAATTAAATCCGCTGGAATTTGGCATTCCTGGGCATGCAGTTGAGGTATTTCTCTATGTGGATGCAGATCCAAGGGATATTCCCAATTCCCACCACCCAGCAGGCAGCTGGAGATTTTCTGTATTGAATCATCCCATAACTTTTATAATAATGAATGAATGAATTAATTAATGACTCTCTGCACCCACCCAAGGAAATGCAGGTGTTCCCTGCCAGGCAAACAGATCAAATCACCCCACAATTCCCTAAAATAAATGTCCATACCCCAGGTAGCACTTGCAAGGAATTATTGTCCATCCACAACTCCTTTAGATTCTGGATTTGTTCAAGAACCTCAGGCTGAGGAAAAGAATAAATAATTATGGGCAGCTAGATAAACCAATGTGTCTTTAATTAAATTTTAAAAAAATCAATATTATCTTTAAAAAATAAACCTTCCCTCTTCACTTCCCTTTGGATTTTAATAACCCACCTCAGCCTTGCAGGTGTTTAAGGACAAGAGGACAACATTCCTTTGGTGTGATTTAACCACTGGTGCCCTTTATCAAAAGTTGTAAAATTTAAGAACCTTTTGCAGAAGAAATGAGCCCAAAGGACACATCTTTGGGAGATTTAATATCAGCAGTGGGCACAGGTGGGAGCCAGAATGCACAGGAGATCACAGGCACTGATAAAACCTGGAACTGCAAAACCAAACCTTCATCTGTTCTGTTCTTTACAACACTGTGGGGTATTGGGGAGAGGAGCTAAAAAAGGCAATTCCCCAAATAAGTCCTCACTCCTCCCAGCTGTGAAATTCCAGAATTACAAATCCAGGGCACAAATATTCCCAGATTTCCTCAGCACTGGTTTCCTTTCCCACAAAACGCTTTCCCCAGTGATCCAACGCTCGGATTTTGCCTTCGCCCTCTCAAGTTGGAGATTTCCAAACATGTCAGAACCTGGTGTTAAAAATATTGAATATTCCATGAAATATTCCATTCCCAATCAGGGTCCAGTATTCGGAAGCAGAACAATTGCCCTGGAATTATTCCAATGCAGGCAGAAACAAATGGATTTTCAGACCCTACGAGAGACCTCGAGCTGTCCCGCATGGTCCGGTTTGGAATGTGGCCATTCCCAGAAAAAAAATCTGATTTTCCACTTGCCCAGGGATTTGTGGGAGAGGATCCTGATGCATCATCAGGTAAGAACAAAGCTGATGAACAGGAGAACTCATTCCTCATTTTCCACATCTCCATGTAATGAGCTCCTATTAAAAACTAGTGGTGAGGATTTTAAAGATGATTTATTTTGCCCCTTGTTAATTCCATTGAAATTCTGCTGTCTTTTAGTGATTCAAACCACTTCTCATTTCCAGGTTAAATTGATTAATGGCCATTTGATACTATTTGTTCCTGGGCTGATTAATGTTTCTTTATCCCTCTGGAGTGTTCACAGACTGAGGTCATTATGGATAATCATGATTTCCCCTCTCAACTTTAATTTGCTTTTCAATCCCTCTCATTTACAGACACCTTGTTTCAAGAAAGAACAAAGTTCCTGGGCTGTACAGGGCACGCTTTGCTGGGGAATTCCTTGGATGATCATTTCCCAGGGTGATGGAATTTCCCATTCTTGTGGAGTACCACGGAATGTTCCCCCTTTGGCACACCATGATGAGATCTCGTGGCTGGGTTGGTGTCAAAGCACCATGAAAAACTCCCTTTAACAGATTTAAAACCTGTTAGAAATAGAAAAATTAAAAACCCTCACTTGTCCCTGTTAGAAATGCTTTGGGTCGGGCCAGTTTGGGGAATGCTCTCGTTTTCCACAGAGGTTGTTACAGCTGGAATAGAGGGGAATGGGAATGGGAGTGGGAATGGGGATGGGGATGGGGATGGGAATGGGAACAGGAACAGGAATAGGAGCAGGAATAAAACAGAAAAAGAAAAGGAATAGGAATAGAACAAAACAGAATAGCAACAGGAATAGAATAGGGATAGGAACAGGAACAGGAATAGAACAGAAAAGGAATAGGAACAGGAATAGGAACAGAAATAGGAGCAGGAATAGGAATAGGAGCTGGAATAGGAATAGGAGCTGGATTAGGAACAGAAATAGGAGCAGGAATAGGAATAGGAACAGGAATAGGAACAGATATAGGAGCAGGAATAGGAATAGGAATAGGAATAGGAATAGGAATAGGAATAGGAA
>CM031864.1:145706-179707 GCA_018697195.1 Certhia americana
AGGAATAGGAATAGGAATAGGAATAGGAATAGGAATAGGAATAGGAATAGGAATAGGAATAGGAATAGGAATAGAACAGAATAGACTAAAATATAATAGAACAGAATAGAGTAACAACAGGAATAAAATAGGGATAGGAAGAGGAATAGAATTGAGATAGGGATAGGAAATGGCATTTGATTCTCAGAAATAGGAAATAAACTCCAGAGAAACAGGAAATAAACTCCATGGCCTCTTGGCCCATTTGGCTCCTGGCATTTGATTCCCTACATTTTTGGAGCAGCTGCCTGAAAAATGAGTTAATTTGGGAATTCTGGCTCTAACAGGAGGATGGGACACCCCTCTCCTGATCTATCACTTGTGGGGTCACTGTGCTGCCATGGAAGTATATGGAATTTTGTCCAGTTCTTTTCAAACTCCCCAAATCCAAGCCACCCCCGGAAGAGAGGCTCTGAACTCGGGCAGGATTTAATCCCAACCATTAAAATTCCAAGCAGCGCTTCTGCAAATTTCCCTCTGTTTATCCACGCTGAAGATTTTAATTAAAAATCAGAGTTAAATCCTCATTTTTCTCCTGCATGGAATAAATGAGCAGCCTGGAAGAGGGTGGGAGTTGCTGCATAAAACAGATGTAGAGACTTTGCTACAGCTTTTTAACGCCGGGTGACATTTCAGGGTTTGTTTGAAGTGGAATTATCTCAGTTTTGGTTAAATCTACAGGAACTATTCCCCTGTAGGACTGTAATCCCTGATTCCATGACTCCCAAGGAACAGCATCTCCTACTTCCTGTGCTGACAACAGAGAAAATTCCCCAGGGATTGAAATCTCAGGGGAATTAATTCAGATTTTTGGGGATGAATTAGGGACAGAAACTCCTTTGGGAGTCCAAAATTGACTTCTGCTGGAATTACAGAACCCCAGGCTGCTTTGGGCTGGAGGGAATTTTGTCCCTTCCCCGAGGCCGTGACCCCACAAAGCCTTTCCAGTAAAAATTTAATAGCCCATGGACAGAGCATCCAAAATCCCCCTCCAGGTTTCCCATTAAAAATTGGAACATTTCTTACCAGCTCAGAGAACTCATTATTGCCCAGATCGAGCCTCTCCAGCTGAGTCAGTTTGTGCATTGACCTGGAACAGATGAGGGAAGACTTCAAATGAGATTTTAACTGGCAAAACCTCAAGGTTTTTTTGTTTTTTTTTTTTGGGGGGGGGGGATAAAAACAAAGCTGCATCGATACAGTGATAAAAAAATGAAAAAATAAAATTTAAAAGAAATGAAGAAGAATTGCGCCAGCTTGATGCTGATGCAAATTTCAACAATATCTTCCATCCTTGAGACGTTAATGACATTCATTGACATGAACTCAACAGTTTATTTTCATAGCAAAATGAATAAAATTCTGGTAGATTTGTGTGTATTTTGCTCAGGGAAAACTCCCCATGTTACAGCAACAAGTGATTGAAATGGAATATAACCAAAATCGTGGCTTTTGGAGAGAGATTTATGCATTTATTGTGGTTTTTTATAAACCACAAGGAAGGGGTCGGACTCTTCAGCCAGGTCCCCTGCTCTGGGGTTTGGATTTATTCAAGTTTAAAGTTAATAAATTGATTTTTTTTTTTTTTTTTTTTTTGCTTTTATCCCAAGTGCAGAATTTCTCCTTAAGCCCTGATGGAGCAAAATGAACCAAACACCACACTGGGTGTTTTAAAAAAGGTTAAAAAGAATTAAATTATTTAACATCAGCTGCAGTTCAGAGGCCTCCTGAGGTGATCAGCTCCTAATCCAAAAATTAACGTGGCTTTAATTGCTGGGATGGAAAATATAATTTCAAAATAAAATAGATAAAATAAAGATCAAATATCATTTTATCTCTGCAATCTGTGCCAGAGATAGAAGTGATTTTTGTTGAAAGGCTGTGGCTGAAAAGTTTCAGATTTCAGCCTGGCTGTGCTGAGGGCACTGCTGTGGTTTTATGGGCAGCAAAATTCTTTTTTTTTTTTTTGTTAAAATAGGGAAAGAAACTCTGAAAAAACAGGAATTAAACTCCACAGGAACAGGAAAATAAACTCCTCAGAAATAGGAAATAAATGCCACAGAAATAGGAAATAAACTCTTCAGAAATAGGAAATAAACTCCACAAAAATAGGAATTAAACTTCACAGGAACAGGAAAATAAACCCTTCAGAAATAGGAATTAAACTCCCCAGAAATAGGAAATAAACTTCACAGAAATAGAAATTAAACTCCACAGGAACAGGAAAATAAATTCCTCAGAAATAAGAAATAAACTCTTCAGAAATAGGAAATGAACTCCCCAGAAATAACAAATAAACTCCCCAGAAAGAGGAAATAAACCCCACAAAAAAAAGGGAAATAAACCCCAGAGAAACAGGGAATAAACTCAGATTAATAAATAAAAAAAATCAGATCTTTATCCTGAAATATCAAATATTTATCTTAAATTATCAGATATTTGTCTTAAAATATTGAATATTTATCTTTAAATATCAGCTATTTAACTTAAATTATTGGATATTTATCTTAAAATTTCAGAGGTTTATCTTAAAATATCAGAATTTTTGTCCTACAATATTGGATATTTACCTTAAAAATGTAGAATTTATCTTAAAAAACACCGAATATTTCTCCTTAAAATAACGATATTATCTTAAATTGCTGATATTGTCTCAAAAATGTCAGAATTTACCTGAAAATTCAGATATTTATCTTAAATATCAAATGTTAGCCTTTTAAGTTCCACTAGACTGATCAAGCATCTGGCATGGACTTTAAATTTTAAATTTTTTTTTTTTTTTTTTGGCTAAAAACTCCCGCAGAATTTTTTATTAAGAAAAAACTCCAAAAAAACCTCCTCAGAGAAAACCAGAAATATTGGGAATTCCAAGTGGGAGAAATGGAAAATCTCAAGACTTCTTTGGCAAGAGTTTCAAGTGGTTTTCTCTAATTCAAAAATTCGCAATTGAACGAGTTTTTGAAAAGGAAAGAAAATGATGAATGGCGTCAGAGAGAATTAAAAATTGAATCTTGATAGATTAAATTGATGCAAAAAATTAAAAATATATATTTATATAAATTGATCTAGAGAGAATAAAAATAAATTGATATAAGATATAGAGAATGAAAGGTTTAATAATTGATATATAAAATTGATATTAAAATTACATATATTTATATATAAATTAATATATAAAAATGATATATATAGATGGTAGAGAAACTAAGGGTATTAATCATTGATAAATAGAAATATAGAGAATTAATGATTAATTCTTGAATATAAAAAATATAGAAATTGATATGAAAATAAAGTTCTATATTTTCACAAAATTGCTATATAGAAAATAGATATAAATGGATATAATAGGTATGGAGAACTAAGATTTAATAATTGATATATAGAAATATAGGACTTAAGGGTTAAATCATTGATAATTTGATCTAGAGAATTAAGGTTTGAATCATTGCTATGAAAATATAGGGAATTAAGGGTTGATTATTGATATATCAATATAAGAGAATAGAAGGTTAAATATTGATATATTGATAGGAGAATTAAGAGTTGATCATTGATATATTGATACAGAGAATTAAGGTTGATCACTGACTTCAATACAGACATTAAGATTTATCATTAATTATCAAAGAGAATTAAAGGGTTAAATCATGTAATTGATAAAGAGAATTAAAGTTTTGCTACACTGATCTATCAATACAGCCCAGGACAATCTCCTGGGTGTGTATGACGTTAGCAGGTCAGGATCCCAAATCCAATAGTTTGGATAATGGAGCCAAAAAAACAACCTGGGCCCATGAGCAGGGGTGGACAAAGGGAGTGAGAGGGGACCAGCTTGGAACAGTCCAGGACCCCTGACCCCCAAATTGGGGACAGTGACCCAAATCAGGCGAACACTGACTCCAAATCGGGCGGCACTGAACCAAATTGGGGATCTGACCCAAATCAGGGAAACACTGACCCAAAATGGGGGGAGCACTGACCCAAATTGGGGACCATCTGACCACATCCCAGGGACGACTGACTCCAAATTGGGGCAGCACTGACCCAAATCAGGGAAACCACTGCACAAATCCCATGGATCACTGACCAATTCCAGGGGACCACTGACCCAAATCAGGGACACACTGCCCCAATTAAAGAAACACACTCAATTAAAAAGAGGACTGTGCAGTTGTGAATCACATCAACTGATTTTCACAAGGTGAAGACAGGTACTACACACGCCCAAAAATGTCAGGGTAATTTTAACGAACATGATGATTAGAAATATTCAGACAAACTGCTGTTTGTAAATCAGCACACGTCTTTAGGACACAAATCTCTGTGCCACAGTGCTGAATAAACACACAAATCTTCCAACCTCCAAATTAGTGAAAGGTTTTTGTCCGTCTGGCACACCTTGAGTGCTTCCACTCTGATTCTCTCCACCCCTGCTTTGTCCCTTACCTCACTTTTTTTTTTTTTAATTTTTAGGCTCTGCTATCCTGCTGGGTCATATTTTTACCCCGTCCCATCCTCCTGCTCTGCTGCGGCTCCTCCCTTCTGCTTTCACATTTTATTCTTGTTTTATTCCACTCCCAGCCCCTTCCTGACTCACAGCTCTTCCCCCTGCTGCCCTTTAGTCACCTGGTCCTAAATATTCATTTCTCTTCACGCTCCAAACTGATTTTCAGGCAAACCGTTCCTGAACCAAAGCCACATTCCTCACCATGGAGAATTTTATATTTTTTGGGAATAAACCTGTGCTAAATATCCATTCTCTCCTGCCTCCCTGCCAGACCTGAGGGGTACCCAACTGAAGTTTTTCAGGATTTAAACCTGTTGACTCCTAGGGGGCAATCGGAATATTCAGGAATCTCCCAGATTTTAATTTTTAAAAATTTTTTTTTCCTTTTATTAATTTAATTTCCCCCCCCAGGGTTTAAAATCTGGACTCACCCCGGGCTGTGGGTTGTTGAAAGCGCTGAATTTTTTCCCCCCGGTGACAGGGGTTTTTTTTTTTTTTTTAAAAAAAAATCCAGCCCTGGGTGATCCCGAGAGAGGAGAAACTCCTTCCCAAGGTCTGTGGGATTTTCTGGAAAAGTGAAGGATGTGGAGGGAGCACCTTGGACCGGCACTCCCTGGGGTAGAGCGGATGAGAAAATCCTGGATTGATAGTTTCCTGCTCTGATATCCTGGTTCCCAATAGTTGGGTCCTAGAAGATCTGTGGGATTTTTTGCAGCAGGAATTGTTTTCCTGCAGGACCTGCTGGGAAAAAGCCACATCCAATGGATCATTTCAAAGGAGAGGGTCCGGATGTAGGCGGGGGGAAAAAAAAAAATTAATCAGGATTTCTCCTGGACTTAGGAATATTTTGAAGAGGAAAAAGTTGCAGTGCTTAAAATAGGGGGAAAAAATCAGGATTTATCCTAGGATTAATTGAGCAGGAAAAGGTGTAGTGCTTGATATGTGGGGAAAAAATAGGATTCTCCTGGAATTTGAGGATTAATTTAAGGAGGAAAAGTCGCAGTCATCAAAAGAGGGAAAATAAACCCACCAAGATTTCCTCCTGGAATCTGGATAATATGAGCAGAAAAAGTTGTGGGTCTTCAAAATAGGGGGAAAATAACCGGATTTTCAGGGATAATTTGAGGAGGAAAAAAAATATCTGAGGAGGATAATTCTGGAATAATTTGCGTGATGAGAAGTCGCAGTCCTCAAAGAGGAAATAACCCAACCAAGATTCCTCTGCCACTGTGGCTGCTAATGCGAGCCTCCTCAGACTGCTTGCCTCACCTTCCCCAAAAGTGCCAAAATACCACCCCACCCCACTCCTGCTGACACACACACTCCCTCTCCCTCAACCACTATGGGAACGGGTCTGAAAAAGCCAAAAATCTCTGGGGTTTTTTGGGGTTTTTTTTTTTTGGTGGTTATTCAGAGGAAAGCTTTGAGCTGGTCCCTGAGCCTGTGGCAGGGTCAAACACAGCAAATGGCTGCGGTGGACTCATTCTTACCTTTCCAAAGTTAGCTGGAAAGAACTCCAAAAAGCATCATTGAGCATAGAGCTGGGTCAATTTAGAATGGTTGTGTGAAGACATCTGGCAGCCTAAAAAAAAACAGAGCAAACCTTAATGCTCACCCAACGTTCCATGGAGACAATAACATGTATATTTAGAAGCAGAAAAGGTGACTTTCTCCCTCACCTACTTCTTCTACCCAAATTCTCCTGAAGAAGTCCTTTTGAACAGACATTGTGCCCTTCCCAACTCCTTGCGTTGTTACAAACAGCGATGAAATGTAAAGGCCTGGCACATTCAGGGACAGCAGCCGTTTCTCCTTTCTGATTGAGCATTTAAACCAAAGGTTTCTCCTTCTCGTTCTCTTCTCCTTCTCCTCTCCTTCCCTTTCTTATCCTTCCCTTCTCCTTCTCCTTCTCCTTCTCCTTTCTCTTCTATCCTTCTCCTTCTCCTTCTCCTTCTCCTTCTCCTTCTCCTTCTCCTTGCCTTCTCCTTCTCCTTCTCCTCTCCTTTCTCCTTCTCCTTCCCTTCTCCTCTCCTTTCCTTTCCTTCCTTTCTTTCTTTCCTTTCCACACTTCCTTTCCTTTCCTTTCCTCCTTTCCTTTCTTGCCTTTCCTTTTCCTTCCTTTCCTTTCCTTTCCTTTTCCTTTTCCTTTCCTATCCTTTTCCTTCTTCCTTTCCCCCCCATTTTCCTTTCCTTCCTTTCCTTTCCCCTTTTTTCCTTAATCCTTCATATTTTCCTTTCCTCTTCCTTACTTTATGTCTCGTCTCTTCTCTCTTTTCTCTTCTCTCGTCTCTTTCTCTCATCTTTTCCTTTTTTTCTTCCTCTTTTCCTCTCATTCTTCCTCCTCCCCTCTTCCTTTCTCTCTCTCTTTTTTTTTAAAACTGAAGGCATTACATTTCACCTTTCTCCCCTCACTCCACTTGGTAAATCTGGATTTACACACAATTTGCCACTATTTTTCTTTTTTTTTTTTCTTTGCCTGAGACTTGGAAGGGAATGAGGACTGGACACAAACCCCTGGACTCTGAGCTCATTTGTGCCCTTGGAAATGAGCAAAAACCAGTCCTGGTACTCACTTGACACGGGCGTGACGCTGGCTTCGATGGGGGGGGGGGAATTCAGGTTTGTTTTATGATTTTGAAGTGGGTGGGAATTATCCAGTTGTGGTTTTTAAATCTATAAAGACACATTCCCCTTGTAATAGGACTGTAATCAGATTCAAATAAGGACTCACACAAGGAACAGCACTCCCTATCTGGCTGACAACAGAGAAAATTCCCCAGGGATTGATAATCCTCAGGCGGAATTAATTCAGATTTTTTGGGGATGAATTAGGGACAGACACTCCGTTAGGAGTCAAAAGGAACTTCTGCTGGAATTACAGAAACCCAGGCCGCTTTTCTGGCTGGGAGGAATTGCCCTTCCCCGAGCCGTGACCCCACAAAGCCTTTCAAGTAAATAAATTAATAGCCCTATGGACAGAGCCATTCCAAAACACCACAGGTTTCCATAAAATTGGAACATCTTACCAGCTCAGCGAACTCTATGCCCAGCGCGCGCCTCTCCAGCTGAGGCAGTTGGCAGACCTGGAAAGATGAGGGAAGCTCAAATGAGATTTTTAATGGCGAAACCTCAGGTTTTTTTGTTGTTTTTTTTGGAGGGGGGAGGGAATAAAAACAAAGCGGCATCGATGCAGGATAAAAAAATGAAAAAAAAAAATTAAAAGAAATGAAGACGGAATGCACCAGTGATGCTGATGCAATTTCAACAATATCTTAGCATCCTTGAGCGTAATGACATTCATGATCATGACTCAAAAGTTTGATTTCATAGCAAATGATCAAATTATGTCGCTTGTGTGTATTTTGCTCCGGGAAAAACCCATGTACAGCAACAAGGATTGAAATGGAATATAACCAGAACGGGCTTTTGGAGAGAGGATTTAGGCATTAGTGGTTTAGAAACACAAGGAAGGGTGGTGTTCGGAACTCTCCAGCCAGGTCCCCTGTCTCTGGGGGTTGGATTTATTAAGTTAAAGTTAAAAATGATATTTTTTTTTTTTTTTTGCTTTTATCCCAAAGTGCAGAAGTCTCCTTAAGCCCTGAGGAGCAAAATGAACAAACCACACTGGGTGTTTTAAAAAAGGTTAAAAAGAATTTAACTATTAACATCCGCTGCAGTCAGAGCTCCTGAGGTGATCGCTCTAATCCAAATAACGTGGCTTAATTGTGGGATGGAAAATAAAGTTCAAAAAAATAGAGTAAAATAAAGATCAAATTCATTTTATCTCTGCAATCTGTGCCAGAGATTTAACAGTGATTTTGTGTTGAAAGGCTGTGGTGAAAATTTCAGATTAGCCTGCTTGCGAGGGCAAGCTCTGTGGTTTTCATGGGCAGCAAGAATTCTTTTTTTTTTTGTTTACAATAGGGGAAAGAACTCTGAAAAAACAGAATTAAACTCCCACAGGTAACAGGAAACAATAAACTCTCAGAAATAGGAAATAAATGCCACAGAATATGGAATAAAACTCCACAAAAACTAGGAACATAACTCCACAAAAAAATAGGAATTAAACTTCCAGGAACAGGAAATAAACCCTTCAGAAACAGATACATCCCAGAACTAGGATAAATCTTCAAAGCAATAAAATTAAACTCACAGGAACAGGAAAAATAACTTCCTCAGAAATAAGAAATAAACTCTTCAGAAATAGGAAATGAACCTCCCAGACATAACAAATATAAACTCCCAGAAATAGGAAATAACCCTACAAAAAAGGGAAATAAACCCCAGAGAAACAGGGAATAAACCAGAAATAAATAAAAAAATCAGATCTGTATCCTGAAATATCAATATTTATCTAAATTATCGATATTTGTCTTAAAAATTATTGAATATTTATCCTTTAAAAAATCAGCTTATTAAACTTAATTATTGGATTATTAGCTTAAAATTCAGACGCATTATCTTTAAAATATCAGAATTTTGTCCTACAATATGGATATACCTGTAACAGCAGATATATCTTCAAAACGCAGAGAATAGTCTCTTAAAATAACAGAATCTCTTTAAAAGCTGATTTGTCTCAAAATGTCAGAATTACCTGAAATCGCAGGATATATCTTAAATATTAAAATATTTGCTTAAGTTCCACTCAGCTGATCAAGCACTGGCAATGGAAAATTTTAAATGTTTTAAATTTTTTTTTTTTTTTTTTTTTTTGGACTAAAAACTCCAGCAGAATTTTTTAGTAAGAAAAACCCAAAAAAACCGTCCTTCAGAGAACGAATGTAATATTGGGAATCCAAGGGTGAGATAATGGAAATCTCAGCATTACTTTGGAAGAGTTTTCAGGTTTTGATAATTCCAAATTCGCAATTTGACGATGTCTGGGATACAGGAAAAGAAAATGAGTGAATGATGAGTCAGAAGAGAATTAAAACTGAATTCTTGATAGATAAAATGATGCAAAAAAATAAACATATATATTTTCTATAAATTGATAGGAGAGAATAAAAATAAAATGAGTATAGATATAGAAGATGAAGGGTTTCTAATGATATAGTAGATGGATATTAAAGATTACGTATATTTTATATAAATAATAATAAAAACTGATATATAGAATGTAGAGAAACTAAGGGTTAATCATGATGAATAGAAGATAGAGAATTAATTATAATATGGATATATAAAAATATTAAAATTGATATGAAAAATAAAGTATAAATTTCACATTAAAGGATTATAGAAAATAGTATAAGTTGATATATGGTATAGAGAACTAAGATTAATGATATATATAGAATAATATCGGGAATTAAGGGTTAATTCATTGATAATTGATATAGAGAATTAAGAGTGATCTTTGAGATAGAAATATAGGATAAGGGTTGATTATTGATATATCAATATAGAGAATTAAGGTTAAAAATTCGCTATATGATGGAGAATAAGAGTTTGATCATTGATATATTGATACAGAGAAATAAGGGTTGATCACTGATCTACATAATCAGACCAATTAAGGTTGATCATTAATTTATCAATATAGAAGAATAATGGGTAAACATGATTATATTGATAAAGAGAATTAATAGTTTGCTCACTGATCTAGCAATACAGCCCAGGGACACCTCTGGGGGTCTGACGTTCTAGCAGGGTTAAGGAATCCCAAATCCCAAGAGTTGGATACTGGGACCAAAAAACCAACTGGGCCATGGCAGGGTGTACAAAGAGTGAGAGGGGACAGCTTGGAACAGTCAGGGAACCCCTGACCCCAAATGGGACAGGACCCCAAATCAGGGGACCCCTGACTCCACATGCGGGGAGCACTGACCCAAATGGGGGGACACTGACCCAAATCAGGGAACACTGACCCAAATGTGGGGAGGCACGACCCAAAAAAAAAATTGGGGACCTCTAACCATCCAGGGACCACGACTCCAAATTGTGGTAGGCATGAACCCAAAAAAATAGGGACCACTGACCCATCCCATGGATCACTGACAATCAGGGACACTGACCCCAAATCAGGGACCCTACTGCCCCAATTAAAGAAAAACCCCACTCAATGAAACAGCGGACTGTGCAGTTTGTGAATCGAATAAAATGATTGGTCACAGATGAAGACAGGTACTACCACGCCCAAATGCTCAGGTAAATTTTAGAACATGGATGATTTTAGACCTCAGAAAACTGCTTTGTAAATCCAGCACACGGCGTGGACACAAACTCCTCTGTGCCCAGGTGCTGAATGAAACACACAAAGCTTCCAACCCAAAGTAGTGAACAGCGTTTGTCGTCTGGCACACCGTGAGTGGGTCACTCTGATTCTCTCCCCCGGCTTTGTCCTACCTCACTTTTTTTTTTTTATTTGTGGTCTGACTCTGCGGGTTTATTTTACCCTCGTCCCCATCCCCGCTCTGCTTGGGCTCCCTATCCCCTTCTGCTTTCAATTTATTGTTATCACCTCAGCCGCCCGCCGACTCACAGGCTTTCCCACCTGCTGCCCTTATCCACCCATTGTCCTAAATATTCATTTCTCTTTCACGCTCTAAAAACTGATTTTCCAGGCCACCCGTTACTGAACCACAAGCACTTCCCACCATGGAGACAATTGTGTATTTTGGGAATAAAACCCCTGTCGGCTAATATCCATTTCTCTCCATGCTCCTGCAGACGCGCTCCTCAATGATTTTGCAGATTTAAACTGTTGGACTCCTAGGGGGCAATCAGGAATATCAGGAATCTCCCAGAATTTGAATTTTAAAATTTTTTTTCCTTAAGGTAATTTCAATTCAGTTAAAGTCTGGACTCCACCCAGTGCTGTGGTTGTTGAAAGCAGGCCTGGAATTTCATGGAGTAAATTCAGCCCTGGGTGATCCGGGGCAGAGAAAACTCCTTCCAAGGTTATGGGGGATTTCTGGAAAAGTGAAGGAGTTGGGAGGGCCCAGACTCTTGGACCTGGGCACTCCCTGGGGTTGGAGGGATGGAAAATCCACTGGGATTGCTTGGTTCTCCTGCTGCTGCCTTCTGGTTCGCCCAATAAAGTGGGGTTCCTCAGCCGATCTTTGGTATTTTTGGCAGCAGGAATTGTCTGCCGGACTGCTGGGAGAAAAGCAACATCCAAGGATCATTCCAAGGGAGAGGGTCGGATGTAGGGGGAAGAAAAAAAAAAAAACTTAATCAGGATTCTCCTGACTTCAGGATAATTTGAAGTAGGAAAGTTGCTAGTCTAAATCAGGGAGAGAAAAAAATCAGGATTTCCTGGATTAATTTGAGCAGGAATCAAGTGGTACTGTTGCTTGAATATGTGGGGATAAAAAATCAGGATTCTCTGGATTGTTGAGGATTATTTAAGGAGGAAAAGTCGCAGTCTCAAAGAGGGAAAAGAAACCCAACCAAGATTCTCATGGAATTCTGGATTAATACTGAGCAGAGAAAACGGTGGGTTCTTCAAAATAGGGAAAATAACCCAGGATTTCTCCTGGGATAAGTTTGAGGAGGAACAAAAAATATCGAGGAGGATAATCTGGATTATTGGAGGAGGAGAAGTCGCAGTCCTCAAAAGAGGAAAATGAAACCCAACCAAGATTCTCCTGCCACTTGTGGTGTGGCCTGCTCTGTCTGGCCCTCCTCAGCTCTGCTTGTCCTCACCTTGCCCCAAAAGTGCCAAAATCACTCCCACCTCCACTCTGCTGACACAAACACGCCTCTCCCAACACTCATGGGAACGGGGCGAAAAGCCAAAATCCTGGGGTTTTTTGGGTTTTTTTTGTGGGTTGGGTTTTGTCCAGAGGAAAGCTTTGAGCTTTTGGTTCATGGAGCCGGACTGGTAGACCGGGTTCCAAACAACAGCAAGTGCTTGCGGGTGACTCATTTTACTCCAAAGAGCGAAGAAACTCAAAAAGGCATAAGATCATTGAGTAGATGATGGGTCAATTTAGAAGTTGGTGAAGCCTATGGCAGCCTAAAAAACAGAGCAAACCTAAGTCACCCCAAGTGCATGGAGACAATAACAATGTATATTTAGAGCCGGAAAGGACTGTCCTCCTCCAACTACGTCGTATACCCAAATTCGCCGAGAAGTCACTTTTTGAACAGTGAGGGGACATTGTGCCCCTTTCCCAACTCCTTCTGCTGCGTTGTTACAAACAGAAAGGTAAAGGCCGGCACATTTCAGGGGAGAAGAAGCCTTTTCTCCTTCATGATGGAGGCTTCAAACCAAAGG
This sequence comes from Certhia americana, assembly GCA_018697195.1. NCBI lineage: Eukaryota > Metazoa > Chordata > Aves > Passeriformes > Certhiidae > Certhia > Certhia americana. Next base: position 158,486 of record CM031864.1, read on the forward strand.
GTCTCTTCTCCTTCGCCGTCTCCTTCTACTTCTCTTCTCCTTTCCGGTCTCCTATTCTCTTCTCCTTCGCTTGTGCAGTCTCCTTCTACGGATCTGCTACTGTATCCTTGAGTTCCTTATCCTCTCTTTCATTCTCTTCTTCGTCTCATTACTCCTTCCATCATTCTCCTAACTGGATCCTTCATCCTGCTACTTTCCTTGCCTGGACTTCCTTACCGTTAATTTCCTTTCCTTGCCTGTTCCTGTCCTTGACTTCCGTGAAGTTTCCTTCATTTCCTGTCCTGTCATTTCCTTTCTCTTTCTGTCTTCGTTCCTTTCTCTGCCTTCCTCCTTCCGGTCCTCCGTTTCCTTTCCCCTTTTGTCCTTAATCCTCTTTTCCTTCCCTCTTGCCTTTCTTTTGTCTCGTCTCTGCTCTCTTTCTTTCTCTATTCTGTCTATTAATCTTCTCTTTTCTCCTCTTTTCGATCATTCTTCCTGCCCCCCTCTCCGCTCTGCCACCCTCCCCCTTTCCTTGCTCTCTTCTTTTTGTTAACTGAAGCATTAACATTTCCCCTTATCCTCCCCTCACTCACTGGTAAATCTGGATTACAACACTATTTTGCCACTATTTTGCGGGCGATTTGGAAGACTGAGGACTATGACACAAACCCTGGCATCTGAGCTCATTGTGCCCTTGGACTGAGCAAAAACCATGTTTCATGACTCACTTGGACACTGGGAGTGACGCGGGCTTCGATTGTTAAACACTTACAACACGTAGTTTTCTGGGAGCTTCTGGATTCCTAAAAAAAAATGGGAAAATTATTAGAGTCACAAGATATTATTAGGCTACGAGGGATAATATCTACACAAAAACTGGTTCAGGCTGGTTGGCTCAATAACAAATGCTCCTGGGAGATTTTCAGTCGGACTTCAGGCACGAGGGGGAAGGAAGAACAGGTTGGAATTATCATCCAAAAGTTGATGCGTCAAACCCAAAGTAAACCATTAAAAATCAAATTCTAACCTGCTGCTATTTTGCCTTAGTAATGTTCTAGAATGTAAACAGTGACACATTTGTGTGGATGGGCCTTCTACCTTCCCAAACCTCTCACAGAAACCCTCAGAGGTCTCCAGGAGACTGACAGGAAAATTCCCAACATTTCATGCATGTGCCTAAGCCTCATTTTTTTACAAGACCCTCGAGCTCAGACAGCAAGGTTTTAGATCCATGTAATGGGTGCAGTGCAAAATGTCACCAAAATGTGATTTCTGTCCCAGAGTGACACTGGGAGTGGGAGACAGGGGGAATCTTCTGCAGTGGGTGATTGTCAAAAACAGCTGGGGGCAGATTTTGATTGCTCAAAAGCCATCTGCCTCCGGCAGAGATCTGCTGCGCTGGGAAGGGCAGTCATTGAGAAAATTCCAATCAGCATGGGAGAAGATGCTGCAGCCAGGGCGGAAGCCAAATTTCCTACCGGACCAATCTGGGATGGGAACCCCAAACATTCTCCTGGCTAAAAACTGAGTTTGGACACCAAGGCGCCTTCCCACGCATTCCAGAGGAAAAGCAGCCCAGATGTCCCACTCAGCAAAAAATTCCACTTTCTCCAGGTGAGGCATCTGCACCGAGCCACCTCTGCCCCTGCCAGGGGCTGCAGCACCAGGGAATGGCACTGCCACCAAAGCCCGACACACAGGGGGAAAGCTGGCAGGCCGGACTCGGACAGGGCTTGGCGTGCTGATTATGCATTTGATTGGATTCTAACAAGAGAAATGTTATGCTGTCCCAGTCTCTGCCTGAGAGCCCCTGAATCAAAATGACAATAATTACAGGAGGGGGTTGCATTCTCCCATCCAAGGGATCTCCTGAGACTCAGATCCTTGGGGTTTCAAACATGACAGCCAGCAATGTGAAAACTCAGAACTGGGAACGGCACGGCAGCCAACCAGCTCAGAGGAAACCTGGGAATTGTTTAATCCTCACCCAAGAGCACAGCGAGCCCAAACAAAGGAATTCAAATGAGGCCCTTTGGAGAATGAAATGCTCCTAAGGCCGGAAAAACTGGCCTCACATCCCAATTCAGCTCGGGTACAAGCGCTAAAAGCACAGGAGTTTAAAGAAAACTCAATTTTGTAAAGGAAAAAAATCCAAACTGGCTTTCGCACGGATCTCCCACAAAAGCGCGGGCAGGCAATGAAAACGAGCTCGGGCCATTTCTCACCGTGAGGAAATAAAAGCTTCCTCACAGATCCAGAAATTTTGGGATTTGGGGATTGGAGGCTCCCGTTTTGCTGTGGCGAGCTCCCGGAGGTGACCAGCTGGCGACGGAGGTTGGCAGGCTGGACAGGTGTTGTCAGATATGCTCAGCTTCCGAGGGGGCAGGTTAACAGTTGCTGTCGGGGTCATCGGGAAAAAAAAAAGAAACTGTGGAAAAAAAATCCATTGGGCTCCATGTTGACACAAAACCAGCCAAATTCAACCTCCAGACGTGGAGTGTTGGAGAAGGCCAAGCTGCCAGGGATAAGACAAATGGGTGTGAGTAGCCAGGAATGCTCAAAACAGCCAAAGGGTACTTCATTTGCAATCCAACACCTTGTGATTTGATATATCAGAAAAATATCAGATCATTGATATATTTCATATTTGTCTAAAAAATGCCACCAATTTTTGTACCTCCTGGTGGATTAAGATGTTGATTCTAAATTAAAGTTCATGATGATTTTAAACTCGATTTAAAAATATCCTCAAGATCCAAGAATGCTTGGCATCATCCCAAGGATACTTCCTCTGCAATCCCTGCCCAAATCAGGGCTCAATTCTAATTTTTCCATCAAATTCCGGCAAGTTTTATAGAAGCAGATTCAAGTTTTCACAGGAATTGCTTTGGGAGACTGAGGACGGCTCAGAAACTCAGAGTTCTGCGGACACAACCAAGGCTAATTGGGAGAGCCCAATAAAAACCAATTAAAATTCCATTGGATGATTTATGAAGTGCTGTGCCCAGAAGAATACGAGATGTGGAATGGGGGGGAAAAGAGCGTCCCAAAATGCTTTTTCCCCCACCCCCGGATGATTATCAGAATTTTTCCCAGTTTCCAGAGTCCCTGGCCATCAGGATTTGTTGGGATCATCCTTACCACCCCTCTGTCCCAGGTACAACTTTAATCCTCTCAGACCAAATCCACTAGAGTGATGCCACGAGCTCTGAGTTATGAAAATCATGGGTTTTATCTGACCCTCTGGGAGAGGAATTCCATCACACTCTATGTTTTTCTGGATGCTGATTTCAATGATCCACTCTATCAGATCAATTTCCCTATTATCATCAATTCCACTTGACTCATACACATAAAGGATTTTTGCAGCGAGGGGAATGAGTCAAAGGAAGGAGAATAAAAAGACTTGGCGGATGAGCCAAAAAAAAAAAAGAGAGTAGGGAATTAAACCATCTTGTGATCCTTTAAAAGCAGAGAAATAACAAGAAAGAAGAACTGAAACCAAGCGGAAAGAATCACCATTGTGATACTCAAAGGGAAAGTGAAAATAAAACAAATCAGCAGATGAGTTAAGAGAGTGTTTTTAAATGAAAATATATGCACTGGGTTCTAGAGCATCAGTGAAAAGAACAAATTAGAGATGGGCTTAACTGAAGTGTGTTCCTCAAGATAATGAAACATGTTCAAGAGTTGATTCAAACGGAGTTTGTAATTCAGGGGCAAGGCATATTGGCAAAGACAGAAAAAAGACCAAAAATTCCTCTGGAGAAATCTTGAAATAATAAGAGGAGGAGGGAAGGAGAATTAGTATTTCCCCAGAAGTCATGTAGTTACAGTGCAGGTTCAGGGGGAAAAAAAAAAAAGGCATTTCTCTCCTGAATATTAACAGTGATGAAAAAAAAGCTGAGTCTCTGCAGCACCAATACCTCGAGCAGAAAATGGATAAAGGAATTAATTTCAGCTGTGATCTGTGCACAATTAATACCGGCTTAAGCCAACAACGGCACGGAGTGTTCTCCCCCCACCTTAACACGCCCATCACAGCCGCTGGACGAAGACTGCGATCCCGCCCCACCAGGCCACACGCATAAGAGAAACTGATTTACTAACCACCCTTACAAATATACCACCAACCATTCCCACCACTTTCGCCCCGACACGCTGAGCCGGACTCTCCCTTTGATCTTCTTGTTCCATACATGAATGCTGGCATCTTGCTCTGATATATTTGATGTCCATCAAGGCCGAGTCTGAAATCTTTGATTAATTCAAGAGCCCGACCTCAACCCGACCCACCCAACTATGCCCGAATCCTCCCTAAATTGAACACTCCCAATATTCATCCGTAGAGACGGAAAAGGAAGGGAAAATTATCATGATTATATATATTATTATTCTTATTATTATCTTATCTATAACTCATCATTATCATTATTAAGTATTATTATCTTATTATTATATATTATTATTATTATTATAAGAGGAGGAGAAGATGGGAAAAAGACTGGAAGAAGACCACCAGCCAAAGACCCGGAGGCAAAGACACCCGCCCCACTCCCACACACGAAGGAGAATGGACGGAACAAAAAGAAGAAAGAAGCAAGAAGAAGAAGAGGAGGAAGAGGAAAAAAAGAAGAAGAGGAGGAAAGAAGAAGAAGACAAGAGGAGGGGGGAATGAAGAAAAAAGAAGAGAAGAAGAAAGAAAGAAGAGGAAGACGAAGAAGAGGCAAAGGAGAGAAGGAGAAGAAGGAGAGGAACCAAGGAAGAACAAGAAAAATAGAAAAGTAAGAGAAAAATAAGAAAAATATAGGAAAATAGAAGAAAGCGTACGAAGAAAAATAAGAGGAAAAAAAACTTAAAAAGGACGTATAGTAGTCAGGGGCATCCGAGCAGGGTTCTCAGGATCCTTCGATTTCTGGGGACAGAACCCAGCTGCTTCTGTGCTGTTTCTCCAGGAGAGCTCAGGCAGCTCTTCACAGCATTTTTCCAGGAAAATAAAGGGATTTTGGCTGCCCTGCCCTGCCATGTGTGCAGAATTCCTCCATGGAGTGAGAGAGACCTCTCAAGCAATGAACCATCACATCCCAGCAAAGCAATTCCATGGCATGGACAAAACCCACTTTGTACTTTTAGAAATGGAGTTTTTACCAAGTCTCTGTGCAGCAGAAATGGGAGATTTGCTGTGAGGTGACTGAGAATGGAGCAATGTTGAATGAAAGATGTGTAAGCATGTTTCATTTTTGTGGAGAAAAATTCCATTAATTCCTGGATCCCTCCCTTCACGCTTCATTATGGAGCCAGCACCTGGCTGGTTGGGTTTAATTAATTGGGTTTTCCACCATTAATTGGGTTTTTCCACCTTTCCCTCTTCTGTTTCCAGAACATTTTGGTCGCAGTAACTTTTAATTCCTTTGGAGTAAACATTGGTCAGCAGGAGAACGGACTGGAAGATTCCAGAAGAGGAGTTTTACATGGGAAGGGTGACTTGGATCATCTCAGGGCAGTTATGAAACTCCTGCTCGGAAAGTTGGGATTTCCCAGGAATATCCCACAGGGATAAAGGGCTGATCCTGATGGAGAGAACAGCCCTGGCACTTCCAGGAATATTCCACAGGGATAAAGGTGATCATGAAGGAGAGCACTGACATTCCCAGGAATATCTCACAGGGATAAAGGGCTGATCCTGACATGGAAGAGAGCACTGACATTCCCAGGAATATCTCACAGGGATAAAGGTGATCCATACATGGAAGAGAACACTGGAATTCCCAGGATATCCCGCAGGGATAAAGGGCTGATCCTGACAGAGAGAGCAGCCCTGGCACTTCCAGGAATATCCCACAGGGATAAAGGGCTGATCCTGAAGGAGAGCTGGCTGTGAAAAGCAGGGAAAGAGGGGATCCAAAGGCAGCGGTGACTCCTGATCCAGGCACTGGATACCACGGGAATTCCCAGTGCCAGAACCATTTCTTTTGGAGAATTCTTTCTCCCAGTTTCAGCCCCCAAGCTGCCCCATTCCTGTGTTGGGAAGAAGGAGCAGGACTCCTTACTCCTCCCAATCCAGCCTCAATTCCAAGGAGGATCCTTGGAGTCCCCAGGAGCTCCAGCAGCCCCAGAACCGGGCACGCATCCCAGCCCACCGGCAGGACATGGATTACCTTGGGCAGCTCCTCAATCTGGTTGGCATCGAGGTAAAGCTCCTCCAGGGTCCTCTCGAAATTGAAAACCTCCTTTGGCACCTGCTGCAGGCCACAGTGGGAATAATCCAGCACGGAGACGATTTCCTCCTCGCCGCGGAAACACCGGCACGGCACCAGGCGGCCGATGAGCTTCCTTTTGCTGGTCATCTCCAAGCAGCATACTGAGGGAAAAAGGGAGGAAAAAGGGGACTTCAGCAGTGTTTTATTGGGGGGGAATGTTCTTGGGAGTTATTGCAGTTCATTATAATCTCAGTTTTCCCGGGGGATAGGCGGAGTTTGCATCGTGAAGTTTTCGTGGCGCTTCTCCGGAATGGAAGGGTGGGGTTTGGAGTGGGATGGGAAAAACTGGATCCTGCAGCTGCTCCCCACTCTGGGATGGAAGGGAACACACCAAGCCCAGCTATAAGCCTGGATTTAGCAGGAAAATGAGAATCCAAACACATCCAGGGGAGCACAGAGTCGAGAACAGTCCTGGCAGGGACCCCAGGGAAGGCACCTGGCTCTGGCTGCTGTGGGCAAAGTGTGGGGCTGAAACAATTCTGTGGCTCTCAAACTCCACAGCTGAAGGCCTGGCAGGATCTTTTCTTCCCAAGGGAAAGCTTCTCGCTTTCCCAAGAGAAATTTTATAAACATACTCTCCAAACAATTTTCTCTCTCAAAACAACAAGTGCGGTTTTCCATCCCTGTTTTCATAAAATAGAATATATTGTTACTTTTACTTGACCAATGGTAACAGGGAAGGTGCTGCTCCCATTCACCAATCACTTTTTAATTAGTGAAGTACCTTATATAAAATGTTCCATTTTTGATAATTAAACTTCCTCTTTTCAGCCTTCTGATGAATTTATTTGGAGTCTCTCTGTGTTTCTGTTCATAAATAACAGAACAGGCAAAGGGAATTATCCCGGGATCCTGCCACCCACAGAGCCCCCAGGGGCTCCTGCAGAGCTGAGGGGAGCAGGGATGGAATCCTTGGAACCCCAAACCATTCCTGCTCCTGCCATGCCACTCCAAGAGGGGATTTAGCAAAACCCATCCCTGTTCCTGCACTAAATTCACATCCAGGAACTTTGGGAATAACTTTACACTGTGTCCTGCTCCTCATCACTTCAACAAAAGCCCTTCAGGATGGAGGGAACCCTCCAAAAGCAGATTTGGAGCACATCAAGCAGTCCTTAAATCCATCCTGGAGACCCTGAGGAGTTACTGAAACATTCTGGATGAACCAAGCTGTCCTGAAATGTGTTTGCCACAAAGGCAAGGAGGGCTCAACCTTCAGCTCCCATTTTCCAAACCACTCCCAAGGTTTTGAGTTACATTTAGGGGAAAAAAAAAAAAAAAAGCACTAAATTAGTCCAAATAAAGCAAAATGAGGTTTTTGTAGGAAGCACCCATATGGAATGGAAGGACCTGGGCTACGATTGAGAGGAGTAGAATTTCACACCCTGTGGGCTTGTGGTAATTAAACCTTTTATTAATTTCAGCGTTATTAATTCCTACCCTGGACTAATTCCAGCTTTGGTAATTACACTTTCCTTCCCTAGGTTTTGTTCTCTCCTGATGTTCAGAGATCCTTTCCTTGGTGCTGGTGGCTGCTCAGGGAAATGGATCAGCCCAGGAGCCACCCCCTGACTGAGCTGAGTCAGGCACACAGCAGCTCCAGCCATTCCTCAGTCCTTGCAAGGGATCCCTCATCCCTCTTCTGCTCTCTCTGGAAACACCAGAGCCTGGTGCTTTGTCCCATTTAAAAACCAAAATTCCCCACAGCTGAGTTCTGAGGTCACTGCCCCACGTCACACATCCCACAGGAGGATCAGCACCTCCAAAAGAGCTCCAAAATCAGATTATTTCTTGAATAAAGTCAGGTAAATGAAAGCAGCATAAAATAACCTGCTCCTTTTCAGCTCCAGCAAGCAGCTCATTATCAGTTCCAGCAGTTTATTGTCTTATAAAGGAACTCCTTCATCCGAGGAAAACAGGGGCTTTATGGAAATCAATTACAATAAAACCCAATCCCTTCTCAATTCACGGATCTTTTGTGCAGGAAAACACTAATCCCTGTTTATCAGGAGCCACAGGAGCAGGCATTTCCCTCACCTGCTGGAAAGACAGAGAAACTGCTGCAGGTTGACCCAGCTGGTTAAAAGATGGGATGAAAGAGCTCAAGGAATTCCAGCATTCCAAATACCTTGGAACAACAGGACAGAAGAAACAAAATTTTCTTTTTTTTCATCCTCAAAAGCTTTATCCTCAGGGATGGATGGGGTATTGGGAAGGAATTCCTGGCTGGGATGGAATTCCCAGAGAAAATGTGGCTCTCCCTGGATCCCTAAAAGTGTTCCAGGAAGGAGGGGAATGGGATGGGATGGAATTTAAGATCCCTTCCAACCCCAACCATTCTGGAATTCTGGGATCTCCTGAAGAGCCAAGCTGGAGGTGTAGGGCAGAGAGGAGGTGAAAATGCTGCTACAAAAAGCTCCAGGAGTCACCTCTGTGTAATTATCAGGATAAATCAATTTTTAATTTGCCGTTTTGCAGGATGCATTCGTGATGGATTTAATTTTTCTCCCAAACAAGTTTTCAATGGGCACTTCAGGGGAGTGTTGGTATCTCAGGGAGCTGCTGCAGTGCCACAGTGAATAACCAGATCCAAAATTCAACCAGGGCCAAAGCCAGCAGCTTTGGTCCTCAGGGACCAAGCGGAGCTGCAAACATCAAACCCCGCCTGCTCTCCCAAGTTCATTCAGAAAACTCCAAGAAATCCCAGTTGCAGGGATCTGGCAGAGTTAGAAGGTTACTGAGAAAGGCTGAAAATCAAGATCCTGGAAGTGTGGATGGATGTCAGAACCCTGGGCACAGAGAATGTCCAGGCTGACAGGGACTGAGCCTCAAAAATCACTGCATTTAACCTGAGACCATGGGAGAGGCTCCCAAAATTGAGTGACAGCACTGAAATCATGAGTGTGGAGTTGGATAGGAGTGTGTGATCTCACAGGGGGAGAGATTTAGAGTTTATTAATATATATGTTACAAGGTGGAAGGATTAGAGCAAAGCCTTCTCCTTCTCCTTCTCCTTCTCCCTCTCCTTCACTAGTTTAAGTGATTTTGTGTAATCACTTAAAAAAATCCGCAGTGCAGAACGTGGGTAATTAGTTATTAAGTTAAAAATAAAAAATAAATTAGTTGGCATCTCCTAATTGGGTAGTTCAGCGTTAAAAAGATGTTGAAAGCATAATTCTGTGCTCCATTTCTACTCTGCTAACTTAGAGTGTAAAAGCACTCACAGTTAGTGAGGTTGTAAAGTAAATAATAATAAACATCCAAGTCCAAACAAAAATTTTCTCTCTCAGAGTTTTAATTCTGACACTGAAAATTTCTTTTCTGAGAGAAAAGACCAGAAAAAGGCAAAGAGTTTGCCTCAGGTGTGAGCGTGGCAGGGCTGGAAGGAGCAGTAGAACATTTCAGAAAATAGAGATTATTTTCAGAGCAGCAGGGAGCTCTCTTCAGAGCCTCCTTGCTCACACAAGGGATGTTTTTTTCTGCTCCTGTTTTCTTTCTCTCATTAACAGCACAGTCAACACCATTAATCTGGAATTCCTTCCCAGTGTGCCATCCAGAGCTCCAATAAAGGATCCAATCTCAACCTCCCCTTCTCTCGAGCACCTCTCTCTTTTCTCCAAACCCCACAAAAGGTTTGTTTGGAAAGCAGGAGCCCTTTCTGGAGCATTTACCAGGATTTCTGGGAGGTGTTCTGTCATGGGTGACAGATACAAAATGTCACCAAACCTGGGGATTCTGTCCCAGCTGCTGGAACTGGGCTGGGATCACCCTCTGTCCATCTGGGATTTTGGGAACCCCAAGGATCCTTTCCCACTGCATTCCCAGAGGAACAGCAGCCCCAGCTCTCCCCACTGGCCCTTCAGAGCAAACTCCCCCTTTCTCCAGGATCCCTGCTCCAGCAGAGCCACAGCTGCCACTGCAGGAGGGCTGCAGCCACCATGGGATGGCACTGCCACCAAGCCCTGACACACAGGGGACAGCTGGCAGCCTGACTCTGACAGGGCTTGGCGTTTGTATTATTGCATTTTGATTGGAATTCTAATCAAGAACTGTTATTGCTGTCCCCAGATCTCTGCCTGAGAGCCCCTGAATTCCAAAATGACAATAATTACAGGGAGGGGGTTTGCATTCTCCATCCCAAGGGATGTTCCCTGATCCCTCAGCATTCCTTGGGGTTCAAACCATGACACCAAGTTACACTTTTCCACACCCTGTTTAGGAGCAAGAAACATTTTCTCCCAAACTTCCCCCCTGAGCCAGGTGAGGGAGGTGGGAATGTCACCGTTCTGCTCCTAATTTGAAATACAAAATCAGGGATTTATTCAGGATGTATAAACCATTGGTAATAATCTTCATTAACCTTCCTGAAAGATTAAGGAACTCTGGCTCTAAAGTCACAATCACGGAATTATTAGGGAGCTTCCAAAGGGGAATTGGTCTTATCAAAGAGAGGGGTGTGCAATATTATCTGAATTGTTTTCCTGCACAGAAATTCCCAGATAAGCAGCATATCTCCCCCAGAAATGCCCTTTAATGCTGATAATTGAATTCTCTTCATTATATCCCCATTACAATGGTCTGCATTCAGGTTCACATGCAGATTGGGCTAATCCTAAAATATAATAACCAGCATGAAAAATCAGATTTCAGCTTTTGTCTCCTGGGAATATTAATGAGGGGAAGTTTCTCTGGCTTTGCTGCAAGTGCTGGGAGGTGCCTGGAGACCTGAACACCTTGAGATCTGGGAAAGGTGCAGAAAAAGGGTAAAGTAATATTGAAGAATTATTTCTACCAAGTATCAGTTTTGAATGCCCAGATCTTGCACCTTTGGGATATAAAAGCAAAACTTTATCTTTTCTGATAAGATATTAATTGATTCCAAAGGTTACTGTTGGCCTTGCCTTGAAATTCCCAATTTCCTTCCTTGAAATTCCCAATTTCCTTCCTTGAAATTCCTTCCTAAAGGAGCTTTTCTGAGTGAATGGTTTTGGATAACCCCACATGATGATGACCCCAACTGCAAAGACATTTTAGCGGCAGCCAAAGCAGTTGTTGGGGTTGGTTTGGTGATCAAAAATCTGTGTCCTGTTCTCCCTACAGTCAATTCTTGTACAACCTCAAGGAAAACCCCGGATTCTTTTTATAGAAGCGACAGAATTCCAGTTATTTGTGGCACATTAGTGGCACGTGTTGAAAGTTAATCATTATGCTGTTAATTGCTAGGAATTCCAATCACTCTGACAGCTCACCCTGCAGACATTTCAGCAGGAGAATCCCAATAAACAAAGAGCCATTTCTCGGGGAATTGTGCTGTCTGGAAATCAGGGAATTTACATTTCTGCTTGGATCTTTGAAGTGTCGCAGCTTTTGCAGCTTTTATGTGAAGTAATCCTTCCGTTTAAGGGCTGATGTGCTGTGAAATTTGGGATGAAATGGGCTTTATTTGATGCTCTATGGAGCAATGGCTGGAAGTGCTCTCCAAAGGAACGGCAGAGAAAACATCATAACATCATTTACCTGCTGAAGGCACCACGGAAACAAATTGGGATTTTAATAGGAGCAATGAAACTTCTGCGTTTCTTCCTCACAGGATCCTACAGAGATTCCCCAGGGACTTTCCAGTGGTTTCCATCACAATCCAGCTGCATTATTCCCGACACATGAATCAGGGTTGCAGCAGGAAAAGTGGGGAGGTTGTGCTGAGCTGGCAGGGTGGCAGTGCCAGGCAGGGAATGGGAAACACAAACTGCAGCCAGGACAGGAAGTTTTAATTCAAAGTGAGGACTCTGACTCACAGGGAGAGCCGAGCCTCTGGCACAGATGGGGAATCACAGAATCCTGGAGTTGTTAAGGCTGGAAATGCTCTTTAAGACCTGTGAGTTCTGCTGTCACCCAGCAGCCCTGGCCGGGTCCCCAAGTGCCACATCCACACATTCCTTGGACACCTCCAGGGATGCACTCCAACCCTCCCTGGGCAGTTCCAGTGCCTGGAAAACCTCTCCATGGGGAAATTCCTGCTGCTGTCCACACTGAGCCTCCCCTGGGTCAGCCTGGGGCCGTTCCCTCTCCTCCTCTCCCTTCTATGTCAGGGTCAAGTCCCCCATCAATAGGAGATTAATTCAGAACTCAGAATTCAAAATTGAGAACTCAGCACTTAGAAATCGGAATTCAGCACTCAGGCCTCAGAACACATAACTCAAAATTCAGAACTCAGCACTCAGAGTTCAGAGCTCAGAATCTGGAATTCAGAACTCAGAATTCAGAACTCAGAATTCAGAATTCATCACCAAGAACTCAGAACTCAAAATTCAGAACTCAGAATTCAGCACAGCCTCTCTGGCTGAAACTAAATCCTCTCCCTGCCTGGCTCTGGACATGAGAGCCTCCCCACCCTTGCCATGGAGTTGTCAGAGTCACCCCCAGAGCAGCTGCCCTTGCTGCAGGAAAATGGGAAATTCCAGGGCAGCTCATCTTTTTTCCAAGGAAATAACTGTGCTAGAAAGCCTTGGCTTCATAAATCTGTGAAAACCAAACCCTACCAGATCTCTCTCTGCTTCAAATACCCTCAAGAACAATAAACCAGACCCGTTGGCAGGGCCAGGAGCTGGACTTGGATGATCCTTGTGGGCCTCTTCCCATGCAGAAGATTGATTCCCTGATTTTGCTGTGTGACACAAACTCAGCTCCCACTTCTAACAACAAAGTACAAACAAAGAATTAAAGATTGAGCAGTTTGTGGCTGGAAACTCCTTCTCCAAATCCAGTTTTCAGCTCTCCAAATGCTGCATGCAGAGCTCACTCCAATTTTTCAGCTGGAACACCTCCAGAGTCAGGGGTTTAAGGAGCAGGATAATGGCAGGAACGTTCAAGGACACCATGGAAAAGAAGAATATTTGCTTGGATGGTTGGAGAAGCCTGGGAGAATCTCAGTGAGGTTGGAAAAGCTCTCCAGACCCATCGAGTCCAAGCTGTGCCCAATCCCCACCTTGTCACTGAGTGCCACCTCCAGGGACAGCCACTCCAGCCCCTTCCAAAGCCTGCCCACCCTTTCCATGTGGAAATCCATCAGCAGAGGGCTCTAGAACTCCATCCTCCCAAGTATCCTGCTCCATGATTAATCTGTCCCAGTTTTTTTTTAGGCAATTAACATGCTGTTCTTCTGGTACAAATGTTCTGTAAAAAAACCCTCTCACAGCTGAGCTGTCAAACACTGAAATTCAGTGCTTTGGAATGTCAGGTTTTTAACAAAGTCCCGCAGTTTGGAAAGTATAATCAGAACTTTAATGCCCAATTATGCAATCTTAGCAATGACTTTCTCCAGAGAATTTTATCGCTCGCGTTGGAAACTGGGATCAGCCACCAGAACGGCACCAAATTGTTCCACTTTGGGAATAAAAGGGCTGGATTCCTAAGGGAAGGGAGCAGCAGAGCTTTGGGAATTGCAGGTGTGGACAGAACAGCTCTGGAAGACTTTGGCACATCCTTTTCATTCAGCCACGATGATTTGCTTTGGGATTTTTTTTTTTTTTACTCTTTCCCTTGTTTATCCTAAGCATTCTGACAAAACAGAGGGATTTTGCTTGTCTCAGCTGGTTTTGTTTAGGCTGAGACTCCTCCTCAGAGCAATCCCAACAGGTGCTGGATGTCCAGAGCCACAGCCTGGAGCCAGATTAAAAAAACATGGACAAAAGCCTTGGATAAATTTACCATCCACCCACCTGCTGGCTTCAGCCTCAGCTGGATACAGGCACTGAGAGCTTCTGGGCTTTTGGGTTTTGGCAGCAACTTATAAATAACCACCAAATTTCCATTTACAACCGCTCTGGTGACTCCAGAAAAGGAGTTCAAGCCTGGCCCAAAGGCACTGAGCTGCAATCCAGAGGGAAGGGAAAAAGGGAATTTGCCATCCTGGACTGAATGAGGATTTTAGGGACATTTCCTGTTACAGGTATCAAATATTGAATTGTTTTTGGACAACTACATCCCAAAACAAAGCCACCAGTCATCCAAATGAACCTGGAGGGTCCTGCCCAGATCTGCCTGGAATTACAGCCAGAACATTCCCAGCAATTCTTGGAAAGCTGTTACAATCTCCTCCAAATCCCAGTTCACAAAAATTCGGACGGGAATTGCCCAATATTGTAATTTCACCTGTTCCAGAGAGCAAAACCCTCCGACAGGTGAACTTTATAAAATTTGAACTCGGTTTTTTGAACTGCACCAATCTAGCATTTCCCAGGTCTTTTCCCAGAACCAAACTGAGCAATCCCTGCTTGTCATTCCCACAGTGCAAGCACAGGGACTGAGGCTTTTCCTGAAGCTTTTCTAAATTCATTGGACAGCCGATGATTCCATCAGTTTATTTCCATTTAAATTATCCCAGCCACCTTTCCACTGATAATGATGAAAAATAAAAATGTTGCTCAGTGTCCCCACAGCAGCACAAGGTCCCCAATTCCTCCTCCAGAGCTCCTTGGCATTTCACAATTTTCTCTGGCTGTTGCCAAAGCACTTTATTTATTCTTAGATTATATTATCTAGATTTTTATTCTATTTTTTGCTCGTTTCTACTGAAATATTTCCAACAGATTGGTAATTTAGCAGTTTTGAGACACTTGGTCACTTTGCAGTCCACGTGGATTTTCTTTGGGGGGCCTGGAGGAGGCAGTGGAAAGAGCTCCTGTAGGGATGGGGACGTCACCTCCAAAAACCAATAAAACCAACCCAAAATACACAGAATTATGTCCATTAAAGTCCTCAGAGCTGGGTGACTCCAAGACAACCCTGAATTTACTGATTTACTCCAGGTAGTGAGCTCTTACAACTCGGAGAGGATTCTGTTAATATTTAATTAAACACAGCCTTTCTCCGAGTTCAATGGCAAAACAAAAATTCAATCCCTCCACGGCCTTAAAAAGACAAACTCATCCTATCAGGACTTAATTTAGGAGGAAGAAAATGATTTTTCTAAGCCCAGAATTATTTCACAGCCATCTGGGGGTGTCAGGATCCATGAGAGGAATGTGGCTGCTCCATCCCTGGAGTGTCCCAGGCCAGGCTGGACAGGGTGTCCCTGCCATGGACAGGGATGGGATTTCAGGTGCCTCCAACCCAAAACCTTTCAGGATTTTGGGATTTTGCAGCTGTAAGTGCTGATTTCAATCCCCACAATTCCCAGCTCCCTGCCTTTGACAGTTTTCCAGTGTTGTCACTCGAGGGAGGCACTTGCAAAAAACTCTCCTACAGGAGCCATTGCAAAAACCAGGAAAAAGTGTCTCAGTTTCCCAGGCTCAGCTTTGTGGTGAGAGTCATTGATTTGAAAGCAGAAAAGTGCAAACTGGGAAAGAAAATTAAAAAAAAAGAACCTAACTGTGCTCAGTGTCAGCTGCCTGTGGAAAAATAAAAATACAAGGATCAGAAAATGAGGACAGGGATCAGAAAAAGAGGGAGAATAAGATCAGGGCTCTGGCTAACGTTTGAGAGGAGGGAAAATGAAGAGAATTTGGGGTAGGAACATGAGAGGAATAAAAAATCAGCAGTTTAGAAGATCACAGAGATGTGGGAACAGAGAGAGGTGGGACAGGGCTGGGAAAAGTTGGAGAAAAGCTGAGCAGGGAGCATTCAGTCCATACAGACAGAACTCCCTGGGAATGCAGCACAGGAATTCAGGGACAGCTCCAGTGCCTCTGGATGACAGCAGTGACCCCCAGAGCTTCCATCCCCACCCAGGGGCTGACCCCAGCCCTGCTGGATCAGCACTGCCCCGAGCTCAGCTCGCCCTCCTGAGCAGCAGCAGGAGCTGCACATCAACATCTGAACCTCAGCCTCGACCAGGGAAAAACATTTGGAACAGCTTGGAGTGGATCCCATTCCTTCCTCCCACCCAGGAAAACAGATGGCATCGGGAAGATGAACAACATCCCAAAGCTCTGAGGGAATAAAACCAGGGAGCCCCCAGGCAGGGCATGGCAAGGGATGGGTCTGGGCATTCCTGAGGCCCCACTGATGTCGTGGGCAAGCAGAAGAATTATAAAAGAAAGGCCTAAAATCAAAAAAGCCTTGCTCTGCTGAATTCCCAGCTGGCCTGGAAGTTCCCTTAAGAAAGAATGAGAATTGTAATTCTAATTTCAAGTCTGGTTTAGTGCAGCAAAATGTTGTCGTAGAGGAAAACGGTCTGCACCTGTAAATCCCCCAAAAATCTGGAAGGGAGAAGATGTGCAAACAATCCAAGAATAGAAACATTTGATAGAGGTGTAAAATGCCATTTAGTGACCAATGAAGTGTCAGTGTGTTGGTCAGTGGTGCCTTCTGATATTCCTATAAAATACGAGCTGTGCAAAAAACATTCAGCTTTTCCTCCAGGAAAAAAAAAACCAAAAAAACCCAAATCCTGGCTACTTATTACTACAACACACCACTGTCACCCACCTCCCCCCTCACCTGAGCTCTCCCAGTCCCAGATCCAGGATTCCTGCTGCTGGCTGCTCCTCCTGGAATATTCTTGGAGGCCTCCACCTCTTTGGAGCCCCATGCTATGAATAACTGGCCTGGATTCATCCAGAGGATATTTATTTATTATATTTATTCCTCATTTTCCTCTGCCAGGGGGTTCATTTATAGGGCTGGACTGCATGGACTGGAGACAAACCCAGCAAAATGTGGGAATTCAGAGGGAGCACCAAAAACTGTCACAAAGTCAGAAGGACCAGAACCTTGTAGGAGCTTTCCTCAACCTTGTAGGATCTTTCCTCAACCTTGTAAGATCTTTCCTCAATCTTGTAAGATCTTTTCTCGACCTTGCAGGATTTTTCCTCAACCTTGTAGGATCTTTCCTCTGGGACTGTGTAAGGAATGGGCAAAGCAAGTGTTCTAAAATCCCGTTATTTCAATGATAATTCGGGGGGGTTAACCCTAAGGAAAAGGGGAAAATAGGAATAAAGAGAGGCAGGGAAGGGCAGCAAAGTGTTGTCACCCCTTTTGAGAGGGTGGCAGAGAGGACAAACCTCGACCCACCCCATCAGGGCACAGGAAAAAGCCAAGGGAACAGGCACAAGGACCAGCACTGGGAATTCTGACCAGATATCAGGAAAAAAAAATCTCATTTTCCAGTGGCTGATGCAGAGTGGGAGGAAGCTGAGCCCCTCAGACCCAAAGAAAGGCTTTAAACCAGAGCTGGAGCACAGCCTGAGCTCCTCATCCCCTTCCCCCAGGCTCTGGGGCAGCCACAGGTTTCCTTCTCCAACTTCAGCCCATTGGAAAGAGATTTAAGGCAGGGCAGAGTTCACCTTGAACTCTCCTCTCCATCCTTTCATCACAGCAAGTTTCCCTGGAGTAAAAACATTCCCCTTCTCCCAAAAGGTGCAAAAAATATCCCTATTCTTCTGCTCAGCACAAGTGGAACAGCAGCAACCATAGTTACGGAGTCTTTTAGAATACTGAGTCTATAAAAAGAGCTAAAAACTGTATTTTAACCAGCTTGTTCCCTGCTCAGAAACCTGACAGCTTCCAGCCTTGAACGTTTGCTTGGTTTAAACTCCATTTTTCATATTTATTTACTGCACATTCTGGAGTCCTCACTCACCAAATTCAAGTTTGAAACAAAGGAAGGGAAAAAATGAATTACAGCTCTGTGCATGTTTTCTATTTATTGCCTTCCTGGCTGTGAAATTCATTGCTGTTGTTATGAAATTTAATCCCATTAGTCACAAAATTGGTGGTTCAGAGGCTCACAGGTTTCATCCTGCTCAACCAGCAGGTGAATTATTTTAAGGAAATACTTTGGGATTCCAACTGTTGGTTATTGACAGCTGCCAAAACCAGGCTGGAAAACTTTTTAAACTGGAGAAACTTTCTGAAAAGGGGGAATGTGTTGGGTGGAACGCTGATCTCACACAGTCAGAACAAATTAATTCAGTAAAATTCAAATAAAATTCAAAATAAGACAGAGTGTTTCACTTAAACGATTTTTGAGCCAAGTCATTTCCAGCACATTTCTCCTGGTTTAATCCTCTCCAGTCGTGGATTAGTCCCATATTCAGGAACAATAAAATTCACAAGTCCTTTCCCTTGCTCATCTCCCAGCTCTACTGACCCCACCCAGGCCTGAAATTTCTGTTTATCCCAGGAATGAGCCCAAGGAAACTCCTCAGAGCTGGCAGTGGCATTAAAGGGGAAGTATAAAAATTTTAATTTGTATATTCTGAAATCTTTGGCCTTTTTCTACAAACCAGACATTTCTGCTCATCTGCTTGGCCTTAATCCTTAATTTATCCCCCCCAAAAAATTGGGAATGTTTGCAGCTGTCCCAGCAGGTAAATTGGAGAGGTTCCTTGTTTCCCTGTCTCCATCCTGGTGTTCAAAACCTCAGGAACAAGACAAGGGTTCCCTGCTGGCTCTGCCCACTTCTCCCTCCAGGATCTCCCTCAAATCCCGAAATTCCCATTCCAAAGGTTCCATTTTAGGCTGGTGGGGACCAGATATCCCTGGGTTTATTGCCAGGAGGAAGAACGTCCAGCAGTTCCCTCCTGAGCCCCTCAGCTCTTTGGAAGGTGTGCTCAGAAATTCCTGAATTATTTACAGTGGCCAAGCTGGGAACTTGCTGGGAATACAGAGGAGTGGGAAGGATTTGGGAAGAAACAACAAAGGAAAACAATGTCACAGCCAGGTGCAGGAATTGTGGAGCTGTGCCAGCTCTGGGTCTGTGAGGATGGAGGGAAATATTCCAGTGGGAAGTGAGGAGCAGAGCCTGGAGAATGGAATCCCAGCCGAGTTCCTCACCCTTTTTAAGCCTTGGTTATCCCCAAGGAAGGAAACTTTGTGCCTGGGGATAAAAGGAACCTGACAGTTCCCCTGGAACCATGGAATGGTTTGGGATGGAAGGGGTTCTAAACTCATCCAGTCCTTGGCAGAGACAATTTCCACTCTCCCAGGTTGCTCCAAGCCCTGTCCAGCCTGGCCTTCAGCACCCCCTGAGCTCCCCAGAGCAGAGCTGTGATGGAATTTAATCCATGGAAGCTCCCGGGGTTGGAATTGGAGCTGCCAGTGCTGACCCAGGACTATTAAATTTTAATTGCTGGTGAGCTGCACTGAGTCAAAAATACAAATAAACACTCAGTGAAAGAGAGAGAAGCTGAATGCCTGAGATGAGAGGGGAGCAGGGCTGCGAGGTGTGTGAGCATCCACTTGGAACAGACGGAATTCTGAGGGAAGGATTTCACTCTGTCACTTCCCAGGAGAGCAAAAAAGCGATTATTTAGATGACAAAGAACCTGTCTTCTGGATTTAGAAGATGATTATAGGAGATGTCAGTCTGCCAGAGAAAGAAGTTCCTGCTGGTTTAGAACAAGCTCTTTTCGTGACATTTTCCTGAGTTAATTTTTTTGCTTTTAGGGTATTTTTCTTAAGAGGAGCCATCAGTTTGAAGAGACAAAGCTCTGCAAAGGCTCCAACGAGGCACAAAAACATTCTCAAGGCCAGCTTGGACAAGGTTTGGAGTTGAAGGTGGCCTTGCCCACAGCAGCTGTGGAGCAGGATGGGCTCCAAGGTCCCTTCCAGCCCATTCCAGGATTCCACAATTCCCCTTGCATTTTCACAAAGGGCACCAAATATTTTTCCTGTTTTTTTGCCCATGGGCAGCAGCCCAGCTGTATCCCACAGATTTCATGCCTTGGCACATGAGGAGTTGCTTTTTCAGGGGATGTTGGTGCACCTATAAAACAGTCTGGGCTGGCTTTTAATCCTAAAAACCCTGACTTTGTGAGTTTTTTTGTTTTTTCAGAGATCAGGCAAACAGAATATTCCCTCCTTCTCCTCCAGTTCTGAAATATTCCAACACAAACCCCAAACGGGCCCAACTCCCCCTTGGAGTGCAGATTTTGCCCTTTCCAAACGGGAATGTCAGGCTCTGCTGTGACTAAAGATGAGTCACCCCCAAAATCCCAGCTCTGAGCGCTCCAGTGAAATCAGGGCTGGAGTCTGGAGTGGAAATGTTTCCTTGTAGGAATACACGAAGATATCCTCCAAAAATATCCACTTCCATGTTGAGGTGGAGCAGCCAAACACCAGCAATCCAAATCACCTCTGTTGGAATTTTAGGTGTGCACGGATGAGATGGGGATGGCTGGAGAGTGGCTGTGCTGAAGCTTTTATTCCATTTTATTTATCTCATTTAACGAGGTTAGGCAGCCTCAGCCACTGCCAACAGCAGCAGCCTGAGACTTTTTTAAAAAACACAGATTTTTTTTTAAAAACTGCACTTTGTTACAGTGCATTTTAAAAAACTTTTCAGCCAATTGAAAATCTACTTTACTAATTGCTTTAGCCAATTAATAAAGACTTTCTTTTAACAATGCTTTCTTGTAATGGCCTAGGACAATGGCTAATAGTTCATTATTAAGCACAAATAATGGATAATACTTCATTATTAAGCATTAATATTCCTGCTGTCTTGCTTAGCATGTTTTCTAAGCCTCACTTGATATCCCATTATTTTCCTGACCTTGCTTACTTTGAACTTCCTCACATTTCTGAGATTTGCTTCCTAAGAGTTTTGTGGCTTTCCTATTTTCCACGCATCTCCCCCTCGTTTTTAGCCAGGTTTGTTCTCCTTTCTTGTATAATTGGGATAAATATTATTATTATTATTAAGCATAAATCTTTCTACTGCCTTGCTTAGCATGCTTCCATTCCATGTGAATTTCCAATGTTTTATGTGAATCTCCTGTATTTTATGTGAATTACTTTCCACGTTTTATGTGAATTTCCAATGTTCCATGTGAATTTCCAATGTTTTATGTGAATCATTTCCTACATACTCCATGTGAATTTCCAGTGTTCTACGTGAATTTCCCATGTTTTATGTGAATTATCTCCCACAAGTTCCATGTGAATTCCCCATGTTTTATGTGAATTATCTCCCACATGTTCCATGTGAATTCCCCATGTTTTATGTGAATTATCTCCTACATGTTCCATGTGAATTTCC
>CM031864.1:190198-204779 GCA_018697195.1 Certhia americana
ACAGGGATTTGGGAATGAGTGACCTGGAATCATTCCTTCTCAGCATCCCCACCAGGACACAGGGATTTGGGAATTTCCCAGCACCTCCATCAGGACACAGGGATTTGGGAATGTGGGACCTGGAATCATTCCCAGCACCCCCACCAAGACACAAGGATCTGGGAATTTGCCAGCACTCTCACCAGGATGCAGGGATCTGGGAATGTGGAATCACAGGGAGCCTCAGGGACTCTCTGGGAATAACAGACTCTCCTCTCATGGAGTGAATGGATTCACCCTCACACTGAGCTGCATTCCAAGAAAATGCCAGAGAAGAGAGATTTTAAATTGCCCCAATACCAGGACACAGGGAATGGCTTCCCACTGCCAGAGGGCAGAGAGGGATGGGAGATTGGGATGGAATTGTTCCCCGGGACAGCTGTGAGGGACTGGGATGGAAATTCCCGAGCAGCTGGAGTTGTCCCTGGATCCCTGGCAGTGCCCAAGGCCAGGTTGGGATCACCTGGGACAGTGGGATGTGTCCCTGCCATGGCAGGAGTGGGATTGGGTGGGATTTGAGTCTCTCCAAACCCATCCCATTCCAGGATTCCGTGATGATTCCAATTTCTGTTCAGGTGGAACATTTTCCTTTGGGATCCTCCCTTCAACCTGTGCCCCCTGTGCAGAATCTGACCCCTCCAACATTCCCCCTTCCCTCCTCAGTGCCTCCCAATTCCCCAAAGATCCCAAAAATCCCAGACCGGTTTGGATTGGGCAAGACCTCAACCACCCCCCAGAATTTTCCACCTTTCCCAGACAGGCAATCCCTGCTCCAGAGATCAAATCCCTCCTGGAATGACATCCATGAATCCCCTGGGATGCTCCTGCCTGGAAATTGGGAAGTGTTTCCAAAGAAAGCAAACTACAAAAATGGGAGCAATTGAAACTCGTTTGTTTCCACGTTTTAATATCACTATTTATATTTTCCATATTTATTAATTCTTGTGTGTTTGCATATGGAAATATCCCTGGATTTGGGATATTTAGCTATATTTCCTTGTTTACATATTTAAATTTTTGTGTGGTTTGGATTTTTACATATTTATGTGTCTGTATTTGCATTAATAAATGTATGTATTTATCTACTTGTACATGAGGTATTTATAAACGTCTGTTTACGTTTCTATAAACATTTTTATAAATGTCTGTTTATCTTTATATAAACATTGTTATAAATGCCTGTTTATATTTATATAAATGCGTATTTCATAATTATAGTTATTTATTTAGAGACAAATATTTTTTTTTAAATTCACCTTTTCACGAAAGAAACAGTGGGAAAATATTTTATGGAACTGAATCCCTTCAGAATTACAGGGAGGATATATTTAAAAATATATTGTAAAATAAATAGATTTTTAAATATCAATTTGATAATTTTATCTTTATTTTCATAGGAAAAATGTTATTGTTCAAGTCTGAAATTCCTTTCTTGTGCATCCTCCCTACTTAACTGGGGATGACAGCAATGAGAATTATAGGAGCCCTTTTTTAGGAGCAGAATGAACCTTTTAATGTTTTTTTTTTTTTTGGTGGGTTTTAGCCCCTGGCCATAACAGCTCTCATCTCACAAAGGAGATTTATATCCTACAAAATGCAAGGAAAGAAATTTACCCCAAAAACTACTGGATTTTTTTTTTTTTTTTTTGTTCCACATCTGCTTCCACGTTACTGATTTGCACTGACAGAAACCCGGGAATTTTCTGGGATGCGATTTCCTCACCCTGTGGTTATTCCAGCACTCAGGGATATTTTCCTGTGAGAAACACAAGGAAATTCCAGATGTATTTTTCCTGAAATTCCAGTAAAAACGGATGGCAGGGCCCACAGGAAGGGGCTGGATGTGAGGGGTACCAGGAGAGATTGAATTTTAGGGATACCAGGAAAGGTTGGATTTTTGAGATTCCAGGAGAGATTTGATCTGAGGGGTACCAGGAGAGATTGAATTTTAGGAATATCAGGAAAGATTGGATTTTAGGGATATCGGGAGAGATTGGATTTTTGGGGAACCAGGAGAGATTTGATTGTTGGGATATCAGGAAAAATTGGATTTTAGGGATTCCAGGAGAGATTGATTTTAGGGATATCAGGAGAGATTTGATTGTAGGGATACCAGGGGAGATTGGATTTTAGGGATACCTGGAGAGGCTGGATTTTAGGGATTCCAGGATATTTTAAGGATGTCAGGATATATTTTGATATTTTAGGGATATCAGGAGAGATTGGATTTTTGGGAAACCAGGAGAGATTTGATTGTTGGGATATCAGGAAAGGTTGGATTTTAGGGATTCCAGGAGAGATTGGATTTTAGGGATTCCAGGAGAGATTGGATTTTTGGGATGTGTCAGCTCCAGCTCCCTGCCAGCCTGGCTGGATCCTCCCAGGGAGCTCTGCCAGGAGGGAGATTCCAGAGGGTTCAATTCCACTTGGGAAGGAGTCAGAGAAGCACAGGATGGTGGGAAGGGACCCACAAGGATCGGGAAATCCAACTCCTGCCCTGCCCAGACCCCAATCCCTGAGGGACTTTGTCCATCCCCAGCACTTGCAGCAGAGAATTCCAGTGGGGACTCCCGATTTCTGAGGGAATGACTGGAATTCTGTGGAATTATATCAAGCCTGCCGAGCCCATTTTTCCTCAGTGATGTAAAACCTCACTCAGTGCCCAGGGCTACTCCTGTCTGCTGCTCCATTCAGACACGGAATAATGGAATTCCTTCCACGCCTTCTCCCTTCTCTCTCCATCCCAAACAAAATCCAGGCACGGCAAATCCCGATTTCTTTGTCATTCACCGATTTTCTCCAACAAAAAGAGCCCGACGCAACTTTCTCTGTTCCAGTCAGGAAAGAAAAAGACGGAGCTCCTGGTTAAATGTTTAAATATTAAAATCCTGCTTTGTTTCCATTGCAGGAGTGGTTCAGGGCCCTCTGGAACTGGAAACATTCCAAGGCTGGGATGTGCACATGTTCCTGTCACAAGGGATTTCACTCCAACTTCCCAACATCCTCCCTACGAACAGCACAAGGCTCTGACTGGGATTTTTGGGTCAGATCCAAGAAGGGAATTGCTTTGCTCTCACAGGAGTGTCCTTTCCCTCCAGAGAACACCCCGGGGGTCTCAGAGGGACATTCCTGGTTTGGAAAGGGAGGACAGGGAATGAAAGGGAGGTGGAGGAAGGGATGGGTGAACAGACTGGGGCTGGCTGTGCTCAGTCACTCCAAAAACCAGGATTTCATGGAGAGAGTTCATCCCAACTTCCCACTGAAGCCACAGAGAGAGCACTGCCTGCATCCCCCCCAGCACAGCTCCCACGGTGGATTTTGGGAATGTCAGCTCCCACAGGAGTCTGAGGCAGCTCCATCTCCCCTTCCTGCTGCTGCCCAGGCTCTCCAGGATGAGGATTCACTCCCACACCACATTTTTCATGGATTTGCTCACTCTGAGTTCATCTGTGCAGAGCCTGCTGGTCCCTTCCCAAGGAAAAAGGGACAGGACAAATGGGAATGACCTGACAAGTTGTGCCAGGGGAGGCTCAGGTTGGACAGCAGGAGGAATTTCCTCATGGAAAGGGTGCTCAGGCCTTGGCACAGCTGCCCAGGGCAGGGATGGAGTCCCCATTCCTGCAGGGATGTGGCACTTGGCAGTGCTGGGCCACTCCATGATCTCCGAGGGCTTTTCCAAGCTCGGTCATTCCCTGATTCCCTGGTTTTGGGGAGCACAGCCAAGGCAGGGGTACAGGTGTGAGGAGCAGGGGGATACAGGAGGCTGTGGAACACCCAGCTGAGTTCCCCCCTGGACACACAAGTCCTAAAAAACTTTCTGTTTCCCTCCTGCCCCTCAGTCCTGTGCCATTCCCTTTCCTCCTGCTGTTCCCACAGATCCACCACTTTCAAATCCCTGCCCAACAAAAAAAAAAAAAAACAAAAAAACAAACCAAAAAACCAAAAAGAAACCCCAGGACTTCGTTAAGAAAAAACCCAAAGGATTGTGACTCCCTGAGTATTTCAAAATCAGTAACCCCACAGCAGAAATAAAGTGAGTTCTAGAAGCCCTGGGAAGGCAGGAATTTAATGGTTTAAAACAGAGATGTCCAAAGCTTTGCCTTTCCCAGCTGGGCCTTCTGCCAGAGGCCATCCAGGAGGGATTTCCCAGTTCTCAGCTCCTCCTCACACCTCAGTGCCCAGCACAAATCCAGCAGCTGAGGATCCCAGACCGAGCTGATCCCTCAGGATCCCTCCTCGAACTCAGGTAGCACACTCAGCTGGAATAATGTTCATTAAAGCACAGCTGAACAGCAAAACTGAAGGCCAAAAAAATCTAAACAAACCCAGAGAAGTTTGTGTTGAGTTTAACCACAATATTTATCTTTAGTTGTCTAATTCTCTCTGTTGGGGATTTGGAAATAAGGAATCCAGCCCTTACTCCAGGATTGGCTCCTCTCTGGGAAAAGGGATGAAAAAAAAAAAATAATCCTTTCTTTTCCCTTTTGCTCAGCTTCCTTGAGGAATGTCTCCTGTCCCTTCTCCCAAGAAATCCCAGCAGCCAGCCTCACTTCAGTGGAAGGTGAAAGAAACAATGGGAGAAACCATCAATGGGATCAGAATGGAAAATGAAAAGGGAGGGTTCTGCATTAGAGGGGAATGTGAGGGATCAGGGGTTGGGCAAGTCTGCAGCTCTGCAGGACCTCAGGCAGTGGGGAAAGAGAGAGGGAATGGGGCTGGGAAACTGGGATAAAAAGGTGGGAAATAGGGATAAAAAGGAGGGAAATTGGGATAAAAGGAGGGAAATTGGGGGAAAAGGAGGGAAATTGGGATTAAAAGGTGGGAAATAGGGATAAAAAGGTGGGAAGTTGGGGTAAAAAGGTGGGAAATTGGGATAAAAAGGAGGGAATTTGGGATAAAAAGGAGGGAAATTGGGGAAAAAGGAGGGGAAATGGGATAAAAAGGAGGGAAATTGGGATAAAAAAGAGGCTGAGTCCTCCAAAAGTCATCTCCTGTGCAGCCTGAGCTGGAGCCTCTCTCTCCCTCCCTCCCTCCTTTTCTCCCCTTGCTCTCAGCTGTGCAGTTACAAATGCAAAGGTAAAATGAACACATTTCCCTTTCCCTGGAGCTCCCCCGAGGTTCCACTCCGAGCTCAGCCCTTAATTAGCAAATTGTTCTGTGTTTTGAGCCGTGTCCTGCTGCCCTCAGCACCACGAGGCTCTCAGGGCACCAAAATGCCACCAGAACCACCCCTGGACACGGAGTTTAATCAGCTCCTGATGCTTTCTCCTCCAAAAACCCCTTCCAGGAGGGTCAGGAAAGCACAGCCTGGAATTCCCAGGGATTTCTCCACCTCCAACTGCCTGGGAGGTTTTCCTGAATAGCTTCGGCTGGCGTTAGAGAGAAATTAAATGAAATTAACCCAAAGCAGCAGCTCTCCATCATTTTCCTTCAGATTTTCCCCAGAAATCTGAGGAAAGGCAGCAAATCCTGGTGTGTCAGGAACACCTCAGCGCAGGGAGACTTTTCCAGAGGCCCCGGAGGAGCTCTGGGGATTTCTCTGCCTTGCTTAAAATAGATTTCCTTACTCTGCAGATCTGGCTCAGGAGATAAAGAACCAGCAGCTGGGGAAGTGTGAGCTCCCCTTGTGCAAGGTGCACCCTCAGCCTCCCAAAATCACTTTATTCCACAGTTATTTAGAGTCAGAGAAGTTGCATTTTCCAGCAATATTTTGCTGACAACTAAATTGCCCCCAAATCCCCATTTCCCCTTCCCTCGCTGCTGAGGTTGGGTGAATTATTTCTCTTGTAAATAAACCAGCAGGGTGACACTGACTGTCGGAATTTGTAACTAATGTTACTTTTCTCTGTGGCACCTTCAGATATTGTCCCTTTTTACTGTGCTCGGGTGTGGATCCTGATTTATGGAATGTTAAATCATCCCTGCCAAAGCAGAGGGTGGTTTGGGGTGGTTTCCAGCACACAAGAGTCACTCTGGCTGGGGTTACACACCTGAGAAGGGCAGTTTCCAACATTTGGCAGGAATTTCCCTGCTTCCCAAACAGGATTTTGGGCTCCAAAGGGAGCCTGAGCTGATCACTGCCAGGATTTTTGGAAGAAATCTAGAAATAAAATTAACTGATCACTGATTGGAGCAGTGAATCTATTGATGGCTCTCTGATGGTTCTAACTCTGGATTAATGAGAATTTCTGGGGGTTTATTTTCAGCAAGAACCACCAGGCCAGTCCAGACCAGTGTTCCCTGCTGATCCCTGCTTTCCACGGTGCTTTCTTTCCCAAAAATCTTCGGGATTGTGTCTGTAAATCCCCGGAGCCTTTGTGTTCTAAGACAAGAATTAAACTTTAACTAAAATAACACTTTTGTGACAGACTGCACTTCCCTGGCAGAGGGAATTAGAGGGGAGCAGGCAGCTGCTGCATGGAATTACTGGAGAAAATGGGATAACAGGAATAGTTACAGGCCTGGCAGCCTGACACTGATCCTGCCCAGGGTAATGGAATCAGCAGCACACAACATAATTTAGGGAGAATTACAGCAGCTTAATCAAATTAATGCCAGTCCACGTGTGCCTCCCAACCTGCAGTGCTGGGATTACTGGGATGAGGGAGCCCAGAGCTGCACTTCCACCTGCTCAGGGGGCTGGAGCCAGGGAGTTCACTCAGGATTCACACAGGAAAAGTTTAGGGAATGAGAGGGAGGAGGGATTTGTGTTCCCAAACAAGTTATGAGTGTGAGAGATAAAACCAGCGCTGAGAGGGAAAGGGAACAATGGGGAGGATCCCAGTGATGGAGGAATGGATAAAAAGAGATTTGGCTTTCCAAACAAACTGTGGGATTGCTGAGAAATGGAATTGGAGATTGAAAGGGGAAAGAAACAATGGGAGAAACCATCAATGGGATCAGAATGGAAAATGAAAAGGGAGGGTTCTGCATTAGAGGGGAATGTGAGGGATCAGGGGGTGGGGAAGTCTGGAGCTCTCCAGGACCTCAGGCAGTGGGGAAAGAGAGAGGGGAATGGGGCTGGGAAATTGGGATAAAAAGGGAGGAAATTGGGATAAAAGGGAGGCTGCATCCTCCAAAAATCTGAGAGACCCCAGGGGAATGCCCCAAGGCTTCTTCCTTTATTGGAATAAAGTCCCAGGACTCCTCTGTCTCCTTTTGGGACACAAAACTCTGGAGTTTGTGGGTTCATTTTCCTGACAGGAAGAAGCCAAATTGTGAATGGGAACCTCCAGAGCTGAAGCAGGGCCTGATCCAAGGAACAGCTTCAAGCCTCTGGAAACTCCAACTCTTCCCCAAAGCATCAGACATGGAATCACTCCTGTGCAAGGGGTTGAAAATCATGGACAGGACACAGGGAGTCCAGAGGGCAGGGAGAGATGGGAGATTGGGAAGGAATTGCTCCCTGGGAGGGTGGGGAGGGGCTGGAATAGAATTCCCAGAGCAGCTGGGGCTACCCCTGGATCCCTGGAATGTCCAAGGCCAGGTTGGACAGGACTTGGAGCAGCCTGGGGCAGTGGGATGTGTCCCTGCCATGGCAGGGGGGGCACTGAGGGGGATTTAAGGTCCCTCCCAACCCCCTAAAAATTTAAATTTAAGTTCAAGCCCACAGAGAGAGCCAAAGGGAGGAGTCCCAGCTTTGAATGCTGTGCTGCAGAGGGATTTGGGATATCAGGAGGCATTAGCTGCTCAGGGCTGTTGGAACACTTGGAATAAAATCAGAATAAAAAGGCAAGAGCCCTGTCCCAGCAGTGCCACATCCCCGAGGAAGGGGCAGGGCATTTCCCAGAGCCTCCCTGGGATCAAACCTATAAAAGATCCACTGTGCGCAGCTCAGCTCCTGCCAAGTGAACTTGTGTCAGAGTCTGGAATCCTGAGAAATATCTCTTTGCATGTTTAAGAGATTTTAAGATCTCTGACAAACAGTGTTTTTAACCTTTGGTCATGGAAAAAAAGGGATTTTAGGCTCTGGGATGAAGCAGAGTTTTCAAGAGTGTGGATTAGATAATAGAATAGTGTGTGGTTTTATCACAGGGTGAGAATTTTAGATTTATGAGGTTTTTAGGATGGCAGACAGGTCAAGACAAGATGGAGAAGTCCACGTGGCTTTTGGGATTCCTCCTTCTTCCTCATCTGCTCCATGTTCTGCAGTGAGGGGGCACCTTGGGTTGGTTTAGAGTAGAGTTTGACTTTCTAACATGGATAATAGTTATTGGAGCAGTATTATAAATCCTGATTATGTGGATTGTAGTATAAATATCCACGCCACCCTGAGGGTGGGAGTAGTTGAGGTTTTGGAATTTGGTATTCGGGGTTTGTGCCTTGGACTGACCTGCAATGAAGAGCTCTGCAGGTCAGGAACAGAATGGAATGATAAAAAATAATAAACTATGAAGGAAACACAAGAAGAGACGACTTAGGGCCAGTTCTTGCAACTCTCTGGCTGGGGAAAACAAAATTGTACATTCTCGGGTCAGCGGTAAACAGCCGGTGACAGAGACACACAAAAATAATTTTTTTTATAATCCTGAGAAACTTGTTCCTAAAGAAGAGCCTCAGGTGTGTGAGCTGCTGGCAGAGGAACACGCTGAGAGGGCAGGGAGCACAGGACAGCCCCCAGGGCCACCGAGGGGCTGGGGGTCACCTCCAAACACTGAGCCCAGAGGGGCTTCAATGTGCCACAAGCCACCAGGAAACCCGGCCTCATTAACCCCCTTTAATTGCCACCGATGTCTCAAGGAAGGTGGGTTTTAAAGAGCTCAGTGTTTCTAAAGAAAGACAGATTTTTGTCCTCCCTGAGGACAAACTGAGGACAGACTGAGGGAAAATGGTCAGAGGAGTCTTTGGAGGACTTGGCTGCTGGGGTTAAATTTAAAATGGGGATTTGGATCATTAAAATGTTTGATTTAAAATCAGGATTTTGTCTCAAACTGTACGAGGATGAAACACCCAGAGAGCTGGAAAGGGAATGAGAATATTCCAATATTCCAACATTCCGATATTCCAACATTCCAATATTCCAATATTCCAATATTCCAAGCTGTGCCCCAGGCTATGCTCAGGCTCTGTTCCCTCCACTTTGTCCAGCAGGATGAAGGACACAGGCACTGCTCCCTTCCCCTTCCCCTTTTCCCTTTCCCTTCCCCTTTTCCCTTTCCCTTCCCCTTTCCTTTCCCCTTTTCCCTTCCCCTTTCCCCTTTTCCCTTCCATCCAGTCCTTTTTAATTCCATATATTTTCCTCCCAGAGAGCCACAGGAGCTGCTGACGCATCTCCAACCTTTTTTTCTTAGAGATTCATCAGCTAAAATAGATCCCACATATAAGAATAGGAAGTTTAATGAATTCACACTCCTGTGATGTAACCAGTTAAATTAAAAACACTCAGCTCGTAAGATTTAATAACAAGCCTTTTATGGTGATTTTGCTTTTCCTACAGGAAAACTTCCTCCTACCAAAACTGGGAAGGGTATTTTTAAAACCTGTGAAACTGGAAGCAATGTTGGAAGCCATCGCAAGGAACAAAGCCTTTCAGGGACAGGCAGAGTCCCTGAGAGCTTCTTCTGCAATTGTTGGAATTTTTACATCACCAAGTGTCGGAGTTCATCCCAAATCCATGGTGGAGAATGGACAGGGACCTTTCTTGCACTGGTGCCACATCCACAGGGCTGTGAATTCCCTCCAGGAACTCCACCACTCCCCCAGGAAGTTCCAAGGCCTGACCACCTTCTCCATGGAGAAATTCCTCCTTTTCTTGAGGCTAAAATTGGGAAACCCAACCTCCATTTTAAGATGAAAAGTCTCTGGATACGTAAAATAACCAGGTTTGGGTTTAATCCTCCCCAAACCACTCTGGGATTCCACAGAAAGCTGCTCCAGCAAAAGGTCAAAGGAGGCAATGACTTCAGGCTTGGCTTCCCAGGGGACAGGGAATACACAGCTGAGTGTCTTGGTTTGGCCTGACTGGATTATTTTGTATTATATTTTGTAATATTGACCACCACAAAGAGAAATCCCAGGATTTGTTCTCTGCCATAACTCCTCCCCCCATTTATTTTATATATTTATATTTTACTGTATCAATTAAATGGAAGAAACAGGAGGGAAAAGCCCAAACCCCACGCCACGAATGTCAAAACTGCAATATTTGTGCAGGATCCACAGCCCTGCCCCTGCTGACCTTCAGCAG
Source organism: Certhia americana (assembly GCA_018697195.1). Classification (NCBI taxonomy): domain Eukaryota; kingdom Metazoa; phylum Chordata; class Aves; order Passeriformes; family Certhiidae; genus Certhia; species Certhia americana. The sequence continues at coordinate 200,424 of CM031864.1, forward strand.
GCCCCTGGGATTCCTGGATTTAATGCTCTGCCTGCTGCTCCCAGCATGGAAAGTCTCCTGAAAAACACTCAAGTAATCCATCAAAACCTGGCAAAACCACCCCAGCAGGCTGAGGGGAGCTGCCACCTTTGTTTAATCACTTTCGGGAGTTGCTGATTATCTCGTCCAGAAAGCTCTGCCTGCTCCAGGCACTGTCCCAGGTGAAATGAAGCTGCAAATGCGAGCAGCAGGAGCCTGGCTTGGATACCAGGGGGGAAATCTGCTTCCCAAATAGTGGGAAAAGGGAAAACACCTGCAGGGGACAGGTGGGACAGGTCCCCTCCTGCCCTGAGGCCACCAAATCTGGCCCAGATCCCCCCAAGGACCAGCACTGCTCGCTGCTGCACCCCAAGGTTGATCCCTGCTTTTGGGGATTCCTGGAATTTTCAGCTTCTCCACACACCCTGGAGCCGTTTAAAATGAAGGGTTTTTAAAATTTGAGACCATTTCTGTTCCAAATCACAGCTTTGTGGGGTGGATTCCACTGATTTTTTGGGAAGTTTCCCCCCCTTTTTGGGGATTCCCATTTGGATTTTGTGGGGTGTCCTGCACAGGATGGGGAGCTGGGCTCAATAATGCTGAGGGTGCTTTCCAACTCTGTATATTCTGGGATTCTAGGAAAGATCATCGAATTCCAACCCCCAAAACTCCTCGAATTCCATCCCAAATTCCCGATTTACCTGCGCAGAGTAAAGCACAGCTCAAATTCCTTTCTCCACACTGCTCTTCACCCTCTAAACCTCATCCCAGGAGTCTGAGAACTGCCCCCAAATTAAACCTTTTATTTCTTTTTGCTGCTCTTGGTGACAAAAAAATAAAAATCACAAACACGCTGAGCAGCTGAGAAATCCCCCAGAATTAAAAAAAAAAAAAAAAAAAAATTCCTGCTCCAGGAAATCAATTAGAGAACCATTGCAGATCTTCCAGGAAACCTGGATTTCTTTCCTGGCGTGCTTCCTCAAAGCAACTTTAATCACAAAGCCCTCATCTCCACAACAATGCCGAGCTGCAGATTGCTAATTAGCTTCTTCCACTCCTTAATTAAGAAGAAGTGTTGGTGTTGTAGCTGCAGTTAAATGGTGGCAGCAGTCACCGCTCTGTGGTTTATTCTTATTTCAATATTTATTTGCTTTATTTCCTATTTATTTCGGGTTTTTTTTTACTTCGATTTCAAACTCCTCCCGTTTCAATTAAGAGTTATTATTTTTAATTTTACTTCCTGTTTTGGGTTGCAGCTGCTCCAGAGGAAATTTGGGAAGTTTTTTGGTTTTTTTTAAGATAATTATGGATGAGGCTCTCACCAGAGGAGTTGATTTTTCTCAAAAGCTCTCCCAGGTCCAGCACCTTCCTCTGCTCTCTGTGCAGCTCTCCTGCCTCTAATTAAATTTATTAATTTAATTTAATCCCACGTAAGAGTGGGATTTCACCTGCTGGGTGTTCCAGGGAGTAGGAAAAACTGTGGGATAGGTCAGAGTCAGATCTGCTGCTTCTGCTCAGAAATTCCTGGGCAGAGAGGAAGGAAATTAGGCTGAGCAAAAAGCAGAAGGGTTTGGATGGGGGGGATGAGCTGCTCCAGGATTTCTGAAGAAACAAATAATCATTGGAAATGGAAGTTCACAGCTGAAAAGAATATTAAAATAATTTTTAAAAAAAATATAAAATAAATAAAATAATGAAATAATCATTGGAAATGAGAGTTCACAGCTGTAAACAGTATTAAAAAATAAAAATTAAAAAATAAATAAAACAATGAAATAATCATTACAGTTCACAGCTGAAAACCACATTAAAATAATAAAATAAATAAATAAAATAATGAAATAATAATTGGAAATTGCAGTTCACAGCTGACAATATTAAAAAGGAAAATAATAAAATAAAAAAAATAAATAAAACAATGAAATAAGCATTGGAAATCACAGTTTAGAGCTGAAAACAATAGTAAAATAACTTAATAAATAAATAAAACAATAAAATAAAAATAATAAAAAATGTTTAAAGTAGCATAAAGGAAATAAAAGAAAAATAAATAAATATAAATCAATAAAAATATATTAAAAATAATAAAATAATAATAAAAATAGTATTAAAAGCTTTTCTCAGCCCACAATTTCAGGCCCTCTCTGTGTTCCTCTCTGGGTGCAGCAGCATCAAAGCCAGCAGGAGGAATTCCCATTTACCTGGGGTTAATGTGACCCCTGTCAGGTTTTCCCTGCCTCCAACACCCCCAGGGCAGGAACAGAATTCCAGAATTATTGAGAAAAAGCCCTCCGAGTACAGGTGGAAGGAATTTCTGATCCAAAAAGTGAATGGGATTTTATAGAAGCTTTGAATTGTTTACATTAAAACTTCAATTCTATATGTCTAAGATCACTTTTCCTATTTTTGCAATAGTTGGTTGATTGATTTTAGCTACTCAAGCATTATGAGAATTTCAGAAAAAAGTGATTGGGGTCAAAGTTTAGGGTTTGGTTTTTTTTTTAATCACTACTTTTCCAGTATTTCTCTCCTCGATTTAATTTGATTGTTGTTTCAGTAACATTGAAGATTTCTCAGTTTAGCCCTCTCGTTGTTCCAGCAGCTTTGATGAATTCCAGAGGATCTGATAAATCAAATTTGGCTGGGGCATCCCTGGGAATGAGTTCTTGGAGTGCAACCTCCAAGGGCAGCGAGTCCCAGCTGTGCCCTGTCCCCACTTTGTCCCCAACCCAGAGCACTCAGTGCCACCTCCAGCCACACCTCCAGGGATGGGGGACTCCAAAATTCCCTGGAATCCCACTCTCCTGCCTCCTTGCTCCCACCCTAGTTTGGATTTCCCATAAAAACAAGAAAAACTGAAGAGGAAACAAATCAGAAAATTGCTTTGTGTGTGGATTTTCCCAGCCCTCCCCACAGAGCGACCTCAGGGATGAGATTTATCCACAGTCCCCACCCCAAATCCAAGATATTTTGGACAGGGATTAAATCCAGGCTGACACTTTGCCTCACACCTACTGCTGCTGGGTTGTGTGCCCCCCAAAATAGCAGCTCTGCTGAAATGCCTGTGCCTGGCAGCTCCTGGAGCTCCATTTTTCACTTGTCCAAGTTCCCACATGGTTGTCATCACAACTGGAAATGTTCATCCAGCAGAGTGAGAATGACATCCCGTTAAAAGACTGCCTTTTCCTGGCAGGTGGAGACAAGGACAGCCCTAGAAAATGCACAGAAATCCTCGTTTTCAGGATTTTCTGGGCATTTTACAGGTTGGGGAGGTGACGTGCTCCCAGTTTTCAGCGTGGCCTCTTTCCTAGGTATTTCTGCAGGAATTCTGAAAAGTGGCTTTACTAGGAAATAAAAAAAAAAAACCACCTAAGAAAAATACTGCAGCATCTGCAGCCCTGGATCAACAAATAGAGAAAACCCTGTTCTCTGACCCCAAGAAAAATTCCTACAAATACAGGGGGATTCACTGAACTGGAACTCAAGGCTCCTACAGAACCTCAGTCCCAAAATGGCACATCCTGTAGGAGTTCCTGGAGAAGGACCTGGGACAAGGAGCTGTCCCTGGCCAAGACTCTCCAGTTGGATCCTGAGGGACAAGGAGCTGTCCCTGGCCAGCAGTGTCCAGTGGGATCCTAGGGTGCCTCAGGCAGAGAATTTCCAGAAGATCAGGGGTGATCCTGCTCCTGTTCCCAGCCCTAGGGCTCTGTCCCTGTCCCCACCCTGAGTGACCATGGCCACTCCAGCCTGGCCACCCTCAGCTTTCCCAGGAATCAGCATGGAGGAGGCCTCACTCCGCTCCTGCTCCTCCAAGAACATCACAAAATCCCAAAGGATTTGGGAGTGAAGCCACTGGGCAGGAACACCTCATGCAGGAACACCTCATGCAGCCATGAGTATTCCTGGACAAAATCCATTGGAATGGAATTCCAGCTCTCTGTTCCATGAGGCTGTACCCAGCCTCTCGCCAACATTCCCCCTGGATAACACGAAGAGCTCCCAGAACTCCTGTGTCCCCTAAATTTCCCTGTGTGACACAGCACAGCCCCCCAGCACAGGGAGCAGGGCCCTGCTGTGGGACACGTCACTGTGCCGTGACACTGATGCCTGAAATTTCATTTTTTATATTTCCAGACCCTGCCCTGCACTGGGGGTGACTCTGAACCCCAGCCAAAGTGTCAGCGAGCTCTGCTCACAGCTCAGGCACACACAACAATCCTTGGCCAGCCCCAGAGCCAAGGACAGCGCTGCAGCCTCAGCCCCAAAAGTGCAACCAGAGAGAACTGAGGGGAGAACCTGGGAGGGTGGGAGTGCAGAACCTGGGAGGGTGGGAGTGCA
>CM031864.1:211500-224090 GCA_018697195.1 Certhia americana
TGGCTGTCCCTCACTGTCCCGTGCTGTCCCTGACTGTCCCTGTCTGTCCCCGTCTGTCCTCCATCCCCGGGAGCATCACCCTCTGCGGTGCAGGGCAGGACACACACGTGGGTGTCCCACCCTGCCCTGTCACAGTCGCGTGTGACCTGGGACGATCCCAGGAACCCTGCGGGGGTTCATGGAAACACAGAATGCCTCGGCTTGGGAGGGACCTCAAAGCTCCCCTCGTTCCACCCTCCCACCACATCACAGCCCACGAGGTTGGGCTCCTGCAGCCTCCCCTGGTGCTCCTCAGAGCAGCGGTGGCAGCAGCAAGTCCTGGAGCTGCTCCTTGCATTCCACTCTTTGCTCCCAAAGGCAGCAAAGCCCAGCCCTGATCCTGCCGTGCCCCATCCCTGCACCCCACAGCTCCTGACACGCCTGCCAGAGGCTCGGGGTGGCCACGGGGACTTCACAGCTCAGTGCTGGGGGAGGTCAGCACATCGCTCTTCCAGCTCGGTGCAATCTGCCTGGCAGCTGGGACAGGATCACAGCAGGGTTTCTGCCAGCAGCGAGCTCCCCAGCCCTGTTCCATCGGGATAATCCCCTGGCACTGACGACCTCTCCATGCTGTCTGTTGGAATTCCTGCTCTGGGAACACTCCCCAGTATCTCCATCTCCCAATGAGAAGCCAAATTAGGCCCAGAAAAGTTTTGCTCCACCAATGTTTTTGCAGGGCTCAAAGTGTGCATCCCCTGGTTTGATGTTACCCAGAGCAGCTGAGGCTGCCCCTGGATCCCTGGAAATGCCCAAGGTCGGGTTGGACATTGGGCTTGGAGCAGCCTGGAATGATGGAAGGTGTCCCTGCCATGGCAGGGCTGGGATTTAAGGTCCCTCCCAACCCAACCCAGTGATTCTGATCTCAGGGGTGACATGGGGGGAATCTGGTGTCATCATCTGGGAGGCAGGAGGTGGAAATTTGTCTCCCAGGAGATCCACAGCAGCACAAGATAGGAATTTTTTTGTTACAGCTGAAGGGCACAAAGGGAACTGGAAAACCCCTGGAAAAGCTGAGTCCTTATGTACAAGATTAAGATTTTTCTTCCCTGGAAAGGCAAGTGTGGAGAAGGAGGAACACAGGGATGTTCCAAGGGAGCTGCAGGAAGACAGGGGGAGGTGGGAACCAAACCCCCCAAGCCAGGAGCTGGGAAGGGCAAGGCTGGAATTGTGGAACTTCAATCCTCAATTCTCATCATCTCCTGCCAGTTCCACAGTGGAGACAGGAAAAACGAGGCCAAAAAAAGAGCAGAATAGTGAGAAATGTGGATGGCAGCACATCCCTGAACTCTGCTGATGCAGAACTCCAGCTGAGCAGTGGAACAAGTCCTTAAGCTGGGCTTTACCACTGCCCTTCCCCTGCTAAACTCCTATAAAAAACCCTTTTCCTGCTGTGGGCCTGGCTTAGGCAAAGTTTAGAATAATGAAATTCCTTCAGCAAATTTCCTAGGAAAGCTGGATGTGTTCCCTAAAAGCGTTCTGCAGGTTTGGGCTCAGAAGGGTCTGGTCAAGTCCAGCTGGGAAGATGGGGGGTAGATCAATGCCTCACACAAATAACCCTGAAATAAAGATATTTTTATTCCCCATTTTTTAAAAGGTCTGGACTATAGAGAGAAGGGTTTTAAGGACTCAGCTCCTTCTATTCAATAAATAGTGGAGCTGCACAGCTTTGAATATTTTTTTCTTTAGAATTCCCAATTTTTAATTTTTTTTCCCCCTCTGGTTTCACCAAGTTCTCCCGAGCGCTTCCCGAAATATTCCCAGACAAAGCTGAGCTCCATTTCTGGAGCCTTTCATGGTGGGATTGAGGGGAGGGGATGAGGCACAGCCCTGGTGCCACAGACACAGGTTCAGGTCACCTTCTGTGGATGGTGACAGAGAGTCCAGCTGGGAGCTGGCAGACGTGGGGCAGGAGGCACCTGGCAGGCTCTGCCCAAAAATTTCAACGAGTTTGGGAATTTTGGTTGAGGCGGGATTTAGGAGATGAAAAGAGAGGATGGAAAAGGAAGGAAAATCTTCCTGGAAACCCAAAAAAGCAGCCGGGTCCTGCCCTCCCTCCTCATTCCCAGTGTGCAGATTGTCATTATCCATGAGGAATTGCTGGAGCTGTTCCATCAGGATGGCGCTGGAATAACTTGGGATATTTGCATGCCTGCACTGAAGGTAATTTGGGAAAAAGTTCATTTTTCTGTGTGACCTCATGTGATGACATCATCGGGCTGGACCTGCAAAAATGATAACTCTTAAAACTGGAACAACTAATTTTGTTCTCTTAACAGTGAAATTATTCCATTTCCATCATCTGGAAGCACTTTAAAAACCTGTTAGAAAATGTAACAACCAGGGACAAGAAACTCTTGCTCCCTCTTCCCTCTCTCATCAAAAGGAAAAAAAGAATTTGGGAGAGAATCCTGGGATAGTTCTGGTGTGCTCTAGGATGGTGGGAGGTGCTCCTGCTGGAATGAGATGAGCTTTAAGGTCCTTCTGACCACACCAGTCTGGGATTCTGTGATTCCAGGAGTATCCTGGGACGTTCAGTGCTGCCCACAGGGCTCAGGAATGTTATCAGAAGAATCCCTGATCCAATTTCCATTGTGTCTCCTCCAAACCTGGTTCCCAGCTCCCGGAATCCAACCATCAGTGCCCAAACCCCTTCCCTCTTTATTCCAGCCCCTCCCTGGAGCAGCTGAGCTCTCCACAGGTCTACAGAAAATATTGAAATCTCTGCTCCCAGCCTCAGCACAGCTGCTGCCTCTCCAACACACAATTCCCTCTCAGCTCCCCACGATCCAGCCGTGACTTTCCCCCGTCTGAAGAGCAGCTGAAGGTCATTCCCAGCTGCTGTGCCGGCATTGCTGGGATGCAGGAATTGCTGGGATGCAGATGTTCCCCAGCAGTGGCTGGCAGAGCTGGTGGCTGTGCCGTCTGTGCACACGCAGCCCAGGGAAGGGAATTCGCTTCCCTCCTCTGCTGCAGTGGGCTGCACTCTGCAGCAACGTGTGGCAAAAAATACATTGCAGGCACTGCAGCAGGAGCGAGCCCTCTCGCTGGAACGGGCTCTCCTCACCCCCTCTGCCACCTGTAAGAGACCTCACCCCCTCTTCTGACCTTTCAGGGACGGGAACTTTCTTTGCCTCTAAGATAAAAACCCGTGGGGGAGAGGTGGGAGTGAGGTGGGAGCAGCCACGGGCGGCTCTCAGCCCCGGGGCACCGTCAGGAAAGGGAAAAGAGGGATAAATATTCCAGCTGTGCCAGATGTGGGCTGGCCTGGCCATGGGAGGGAGACGGGGCCTTGCCCTGCCCGGGGTTTGTGCCTACTGCTGGTTCTGGATGGGATTTTAAGGATCTGGAACATCTTTAGTGTCCCTTCCCACGCCGAGGCATTCCAGGATTGCCTGCTGGAGGAAGGAGCTGTGGAGCCGCTGGGACACGAACGGCACCAAGGACAGCTCCAGGGGCAGATTCCCATCCCGGAGCGAACATTCCCGAGCAGGAACACCCGAGAGCAGCTGGGGCAGCTCCCTCCTCCACTGTCCTGCTCGCTCTGCCTTGAAATATCCCGGGAAATGCCATTCCCAGCCCTCGGCACTCTGTCCATGACACCCCTGCCATCATTCCCCTCACTCTCTGTTCCTTCCATGCTCTGATAATCAGCAGCTCTCCAGCGGCTCCAAAGCCTTCCTGGCGCTCTGGCTCTTGGCACCTCAGCGGGTTTTCCCTCCGGGGGAGGTTTTGGAGGAGCTGCCGTGCCCAGGTCCCTCCGTGGGCAGGGCAGAGGAGCCGAGCAGAGGCAGCTGCAGCCTGGCAGGGCTCCCACGGCAGCGGCACTGCGAGATCTCAAAAATAAACCAGCGTCACCTCCTGCCTCGTGGCTTCCTTCTGATGAGCACTCGGCAGCAGGAGGGGGATTGGTGGCACTGGGGTGTGCTCACAGCCAAGGCTTTGCTGTCCCCAAAGCCCCCCCCCCCAAACATTGGTTTGGCATTTCTGACCCCAAACAGGGATTTGGGCACAAGTTTGATGCCAGACTCCGCACAGGAAGGGGTTAAACCCACCAGGTGAGGGGCTGGTGGCACAAGGCTTCAGGGACTTGTTAGCCCTGGGCTCTCTGATTTTCCCTCTTCGTGTTCCTGAGGGATTCCCAGGAGCTCATCCTTGAGAAAGGAAAGGAATAATCAGCACTAGGCCTGGACAGAGGGAATTCTGTCTGCTGCAAGTCCCAGGAAAATTAACAAAACTCCATGACTTTCAGTGGATGGGGCACAGGATTAATCCCATTTATCCTGATATTTTCCATGAGGGAAGAACCCACAGGCTGGAGGTGGCCTCAGCTATCCCAGTGGGAAAACAAGTGGTGCTCCCAAATCCATGGGGCTGGCAAAAGCTGCTTCCCAAAATCAGATTTTAGCAAGTCTGGACACTCCTGCAGATGTATTCCAGCAGAAACTCTTGGAGATTTGCTTTAAGCTGAAGGAGGGCAGGGAGAGATGGGATATTGGGCAGGAATTGTTCCCTGGGAAGGTGGGGAGACCCTGGGCTGGAATTCCCAGAGCAGCTGGGGCTGCCCTGGATCCCTGGCAGTGCCCAAGGCCAGGTTGGAGGATCCTGAGACAGCAGAAGGTTCCAGAAGGAACTGGATGGGCTTCAAGGTTCATTCCTCCTATCCCAAACCACTCTGGGATTCTGGGATTTCTTTCCAAAGCGGCGCAGGGGTCGGAGCAGATCCCCCAGGGAAAGGGGGGATCCGTGGCCAGGGACAGCCAGCCTGTCCTTCCCGTGGGACATCCCAGCCCTCCCGAGGACAGGATGGAGACCTGGAGATCTCCCAGGAGATCCCCACGAGCTGAGGACTGCACAGATTGCACAGCTTGGGGTTCTCCTCACCCAGCTGGAAGCTCTGAGGGTTGGTGTGGGCAGCTCCTGGCCCTGATCCCAGCCCAGCTCCCGCCATCCCAACGGCCCCATCCCGCTGGGATTTGGTGCTTCTGTTGGATCAGAGGCTGAGTAAACTCCCTTTTTTTTTTGTCTATTACCCTCTTAGCATTTAAAAATAGAGCTGTTACTAAGCAATGGCAGCGAGGAGGAAGCCAAGCCTATTGAGGAGCATTCCTGAGAACAGGTATTTTTCCCAGCCCCAGTGCTGTAAACATTGTGGGATGAGGAATTGTGAATCAGAGCCTTCCCTCCCTCCCTCCCAGCCCCACTGCTGCTCTCCCTTTACCCCAAAAACAGCAGCAGCAGCAACAGGAGCTGTTCATTTTCACTACGACTTGCTTTACGGGGCAGATTTGCCCAGATTTTCCACACATTTTTCCAAAATAAAGAGAAGAAATGGGAGTATATTGCCATGGGGTGGGGCAAGAGCTGCAGGAGTCCAAGCCCCATCCACAGGGATGAGGGCTCCACTCAAGTTGGCTTCTCCAGCTCCTTTCCCTTCCTGGGGCTCAATATCCCTGTACAAAGCCAAGAGCAGCCCTGGAGGATGAGGGAAATTTATGGAATTAATAAAAAGATGGAGAGAAATTGGAAAAACAGCTGTAATTTTCCTACATGAGGTTCAAATCCTTGTTAGCCCCAGTAGCTCTCCTGAATCCCTAATGGATTTATGGCAGCAGAAATTTTTGCAGTGGGTTTTTAGGACTGGATTTGGGATGAAGTCTCTTCTGACAGGGTTGGAATAGGGCAGAAATTCTCATTAAATACGAGAAGTGACATTTTCAATTAAGCAAGAGGAAGAAAGCAGCAGAGAATTGATAGGCCTGCTCCAGAAAATGGGGAAAACGTCATAAAAAATGGGAAGATGCAGCTGGAGAAGCCTGGGTATTAAAAATCACACTCATGCATTGAAATTATCCAGAGGAAAGATGGATTTGTCCCTACTCCAGGCTCTTGTGTGTCAAAATAATCGGGAATGCAGCAGTGGAGAGGCAGAGCTTGGCTTTGGCCGTGTGGGATGGGGAGGCTCAGCCCATCCCAACAGTTCTTTGGGAATCCAGAGCTCCTCTCATTTTTAGCAGCAGGATTTCTGTTAAATGGAGGATTTGGGATTTGAGGCTGGAATTAGGGGACTTCAGGAGCCACCCGTGGCTGGAAGCCAGCGAGGGGTGATGGCTTTGTGTGCTCCAGGAGCAGCTCCCTTTGGATTGGCTCATGGAATTCCTAAATGGGATAAAGTGAGGAAAACTGGGACGAGTAAATCATTCCCCAATCCAATTCCTGCATCTCCTTTTTTTTGCCAGCCACACAGGGATGGGGATTTTTTCCCTGGGAAGTCCCCGAGTTCAACTTGGAGGCTGCAGCTTAGAGGGGACGATGTGAATGTTCCTAATCCTTCAGTTTGCTCCAAAGGGCTCCATAATTTGGGAATAGGGAATGGCAGGAAGACATGGAAAGGGTGAGCTCTTGGTCCAAACCATGCTGCTTCCCAAGAAACTGCTGAGGGATGAACCAGAGCCTGAGGGTGGAACAGGAGCCAGGGAGGCTTTGGAAAAGCTGGGGTGGGGCTGTTCCTCACAGGGGAAGAAGAAAAATGAGGAAAAGGAAGGATTCCAGAGCTGGAAAAGCTGGGATGGGGGCTGTTCCTCACAGGGGAAGTAGGAAAATGAGGAAAGGAAAGGATTCCAGAGCTGGAAAAGCTGGGATGGGGGCTGTTCCTCACAGGGGAAGTAGGAAAATGAGGAAAGGAAAGGATTCTGAACTTCCTTGGAAGTTTCTGCCGGATCCACCTGCCCAGGATGGGTTTCACATCCCTACACAGCCCAACTTCTTCCTCCCCAGTGCTGGAACCCTGCTCTGCCCCAGGAATTCCCCACGTGTCCCCCCACGTTCCCTTTAATCCCAGCAGCCAGGAGCTCCCACTCCTCTGGGATTCAGGGAGCTGCTCTGAGTTATGGATTCTGCCCAGCTCTGCTCTTTCCCTGTTTGGCCTAAACAAAACCTGTTTAATTCCCCCCCAAAGTCACTAAAACTCCTTAATTCCACTATTAATGCTCCCAACTTCCTTCCCATCCCAAATCCAGTGGCAGGATTGATGAAGGGGCTGGGAGGAGGACGCTGCTTCCTCCTCCCCAAGCAGAGCCCCCTCAAGTTTCTGTCCTCAGGTGCTGCTTCAAGGCCTGAACTCAGTGACCCTGGAGGTCTTTCCCACCCTAAAGAATTCCATGATCCCTCCTTTCTCTCCAAAAACCTTTCATGAGTTTTTCATTGCCCTCACAAGGCTGTAGAGCCACTGGCAGGTTGAGCTTGGGTTATGGAATGTGGCTGCTCCCTGCCCACCCAGAGAGCCCCAGGAGCTCTTCCCAAGGTCAGGAGAAGGCTTTGATGGGATCCCCACCTCCCCTGGCTCATCCTCATCCATCCAGGCTGCTGCTGTGTTCCCCTTCCTGAAGCTCTTTGGATTTTCCTTCCCCCTCCACAAAGGACTCAGCCCTCCATAATTTATAGCCAACCTTTCTTGTCCATGCTCTAGGACAGACACTGCAAAAAAAAAAAAAAAAAAGAAAAAAAGGAAAAAAAATCCTAAAAAATTTATTTTCTGCAGGAAAAAATAGCAAGAGGCTGTGGAAGGAGCTGGTGGCTGCAGGAGCTGCTCCCTGTTCTCAAGCTGGCACGGGGAATGCTCCGTGCATGGAGCTGAGCCAAGGCAGGGATGTGGCTGGGGAGCACCAGGAGTGGGAGCCTCAATTTCCCCCTCCTTTTGTGTTTTTCCAGCCCTTTTAGAGAATTCCATCCTGGGTTCTGCCACCTCTGTTAGGGAAGGAGCCCCTCAGTTAAGGGGTGAATTCTGTGGGGCTCCAGCAAGGCTCCCCCAGCCTGCTGGGAATGGGGAGGATCTGAGGGAGGGTGGGATCCCAAAATTCCATTTCCACGTGACAGAATCATAGAATCCTGGATGGATTTCTGGTGGGACATCCTATTCCAACCCCTGCCATGGCTGGGACACTTCCCACTGTCCCAGACTGCTCCAGCCCCAATGTCCAGCCTGGCTTTGGACACTCCAGGGACAGCCCCAGCTGCTCTGGGAATTCCATTCCAACCCCTCCCCACCTTCCCAGCCAGGAATTCCTGCCCAATCTCCCATCCCTCCCTGCCCTCTGGAGTTTGAAGCCATTCCCTGTGTCCTGTCTCCCCCATCCCTTGTCCCCAGCCCCTCTCCAGCTCTCCTGGAGCCCCTTCAGGGGAAACTTCAGGGGCTGAATTTCCAAAACTCCAAAGCGAAGGGATCCAGGAAACATTTGGAGGAGGAGGGTTTGTTTCCAAACACATGAAAGTGCATAAATTCCATTTATATCCCTTCATTTTGCACGGAGAGAGCAGGAGCTGCCCAGTGCAGAGGATCTCTGCAGGCTGAAGACCTGGAGATTCCCAGCAGGATCTCCACAGGACACAGCTCCTGCAGTGGGATGTGATCCGTGCCCAGGATGTCTCCAAATCTCCGTTTGTTTATCACTGCTGGTGCTGAAGGAGCTGCAGGGAAGTGGGTTTGTTAAAATTCAGCTCAGCCCGTCCTCCCTGACAACCGAGGGAGCCAGGGGAGGCTGGGAGAGCTCCACGCCGCTGAATCATCCGGCTCTCCTGCAGGAGAGACTCCTGGCCTTGGAATGAGCTGGGAAGGGACAGGGAAAATCACAGATACTCCTCGTGACGGATCTCACAGCAAGGGGAAGGCGTGAATTCCTGACTTTCCCTGCACAGTCCTGCTAAAGGCAGGTGGCTGGATGGAATTCCTGCCTTTCCCTCTGCAGTCCTGCTAAATGCAGGTGGTTGGATGGAATTCCTGCCTTTCCCTCTGCAGTCCTGCTAAAGTCAGGTGGTTGGATGGAATTCCTGCTAAAGTCATGTGGCTGGATGGAATTCCTGCCTTTCCCTCTGCAGTCCTGCTAAAGGCAGGTGGTTGGATGGAATTCCTGCCTTTCCTTCTGCAGTTCCACTAAAGTCATGTGGCTGGATGGAATTCCTGCCTTTCCCTCTGCAGTCCTGCTAAAGTCATGTGGCTGGATGGAATTCCTGCCTTTCCCTCTGCAGTCCTGCTAAAGGCAGGTGGTTGGATGGAATTCCTGCTAAAGGCAGGTGGCTGGATGAAATTCCTGCCTTTCCTTCTGCAGTCCTGCTAAAGTCATGTGGCTGGATGGAATTCCTGCCTTTCCCTCTGCAGTCCTACTAAAGGCAGGTGGTTGGATGGAATTCCTGCTAAAGGCAGGTGGCTGGATGAAATTCCTGCCATTTCCGTGCTTGGAGAGGCCAAGGGCAGGGGTTTGGCTCCAAACCCCGTGGAAGGAATTGCAGCAGCAATTCCCTGCAGGACACTATGGATGGGCTGGCTGGGGTGGTGGAAAGGATGGAATGCACAGAGATGAAGGTGTGTCCCTGCCCTTGTGGATCTGCTCCAGCTCCACACCTCTGGAATGTCTAAGGCCAGCTTGGACGGATTTGGAGCAAGCTGGGATAGAGGAAGGTGTCCCTGGAGGACAAGAGGAGCTTTAAGGTCCCTCCCAGTTCCAACCCATTCTGGAATTCTGGGATCTCAGCAGTGCACACGGTGCTTCCCAAGACCATTCCTTCAAAGGCTGGAATATTTCACATTTTCTATGTTGAATATTTGGGCAATTCTTTAATCTCAGCGGGTTGGTTGTGTGCAAACATCCAAGGAAAATCCGTGGCTTAGCAAACAAACATATGGAAAGAAGGGCTTGGAGAAGCTTTTCCTGATAAATTACATTTACTAATTTCTTTCCAGCTTCCCTGGTTTCCAAATGGATTCGAGAGGTGCTGATGAGGCAGAAAGCTCCGGGGAAGGAGCAGTGGAATTGGCACAAGGTCCTGGTTGTTCTGCAGGGAAGGAGGATGGAGGGTGACCCAGGGGTGATGTGCCATGGGATATTTTGGAACCCAAAGCCCTAAAGGCCAGGGATGGGCTGAAGCAGCCGGCCCTGGGCTCGGTGTAAATCCATTATCTCATCCTGGCCTAAAAATAACCGCTCCAAATTATTCTGAGCTCTGCACAGGCTTCTGCTTCCTCCTCACACTTAGTCATAAACCCTTTAATCAATATTAATGTTGTCAGCCCAGGCACGTTCCTGCCTTGTGCAGAGCAGCCCAGCACGGAGCTGTTCTCCAGGGACAGCGGCTCCCGGTGGGATCCTGGATGGATGGAGGCTGGGGGGGCTCTTCCTGGAATTATTGCCATGGAAAAATCTCCTTTTCCCCTTCACGTGGCTCCAATCCATCAGAATTTCTATCCCACCCCACATGGCACTGGGACATCTCTGCCCCCTCTCTCATGGGAGAGAATCCAGAGGGTCCAACTCCCACCTTAGACCAAGTTGGGAAGAGTTTCTTCAAATCCCTGGAAAAGTTTGGGAATCCTCCAAGCCCCAAGGGTGGCACCTGCGTGGCCATGTAGGTGTGAAGGAAGATTTGCAGTGCATCCACCCACAGGGTGTGCAGTACCCAGCTTAAACAAGGGTTTATTCCCTCCCAAATTCCTCATTGTTTCCTGGCTATAAATCACAAATTGGTGCCTTGCCCCACTCTCCTGATCCACCACCAGTAATAGTTTAATTCCACTATTAATCATTATTAATTATTCATCCAGTGCTTGTGCACTTAAGGAAATGAATGGCCTGGGACTGGCTGAGTGGCAGTGTTGGATTTCCAGTGGTTATCCCCAATTAATTGGGAGATGCTTTCCATGCACAGAAGCAAAGAGTGCATCACATTAATTTTTGATGGGAAAAAGAATTCCAGAGATCAATTTACCATTAATATTAAACTGGCTGTGAATAAACATTCCATGAAAATGAGACTGGATTGTCCATGTGAGCACGTCTGTTCTGTTTACTTTCCTGCCAGCCCGCTGGAAGAAAAGCATGGGAATCCATTCAGCAGAGGGAGCTGGGCTCCCTCATCCTGAAAATCCCTGCTCCAGCCTGTTCCTGCCCAAGAACTCTGGGATAGGTTGGCTTGGAAGAGGCTTTGAATCCCTTGAAGTCATTCCAGCTCCATGCTGTGGGCAGGGACACCTTCCAGTGGACAGGCTGAATTCACAGCCAGGAATTCCTGCCCAAAATCCCACCCAGCCCTGCCCTCTGGCAGTTTGAAGCCATTCCCTGTGTCCTGTCCCTCTGTCCCTTGTCCCCAGTCCCTCTCCAGCTCTCCTGGAGTCCTGCCAGGGGCTCTGAGCTCTCCCTGGAATCTTTTCCCCCCAGCAGGACCGGAGCAGCTGCAGTTCCAGTGATCTGAGTGATGGAGAGAGCAGCAGGAGAAATCCAGGGACTTTTAGGATTCCAGGAGCCACTCTGGGATTGCAGTGAGGGAAAAAACTGTGGACAGCATTCCATATGCTGATAAGGAAAACATCGCCTTTTCCCAAAGATCCATCCCAAACCTCCCCGAGGCTTTTCCCTCTCTCCTCCCCTGGGAGCAGAATGGCTTTATGCAGAACGTGCACACGGGGCTCTGGGATGGATTTTGGGGTTCCCCCGGCTCTGGGGTCTCTCCCACCACCCCAAATTCCCATTTCAGAGCCTGATCCCCACCCAGCTGTGCCCTCCTGTCAGGGAGCTGGGGGAACATCCCATATTTGGGACTTTTTGGGGGTGGATACTGGGAATGAGTCCCTGGGAAGCAGAGCACAAAGAAACAATCCGTGCCCAGCCCGTGCCCTTGGCATTTCTGGGATGAGCTGGCTCCGGAGTTCTGCATAATAATGGGAAAATGAGAGACAAGAGCTGCCACCAGGAGGGATCTCCAAAATAATTCAGGGATGAGGAGCAGCACGGGAGTGGGCAGGAGCTGCTGATCCATCATCGGGAATTGCTGCAGGTGAAGCATCCCCAGAAATGATAAACCGGGGAATGCGAGGAGGAGGAGGAGGAGGAGGAAAAACCATTGGAAGGCTGAAATAATCAGGCAAGGGAGGTGCTGCTCCCCCTCCCCTGGCCTGGGGGATGGAGGAGCTGTGGGATGGATGTCAGGAGTGCAGCTGTGGGCCATGGAGAGGCTGGAATGTGTCTGAGTCACCGGGAGGGAGACCCCGAAACGCTGGGGTGGAGGCACCCCCCGAGGGTGGCACAGCATGGATGAGGATTGATGTAACTCAGGGAGGAGCCCAAAAGCCTGGCTCTTTCAGGATCCTGGAACAACCTCCCCATCCCAAAACCAATCCAAAGGGAGCTGCAGAGACAGGGGAGCTGCAGGCAGGGGCTGTCACAACTGGGGGTTACTGGGAATGCCATCCACAGCAGCAGGGAACCATGGAAAGGGTTGGGTGGAAGGGACATTCCAGCCCCTCTCTGTCCCATGGGCAGGTGTCAGAACCCTGGGCACAGAGAATTCCAGGTTTTCTGTGCTGACAGGGAATGAGCCTCAAAAATCACTGCATTTAACCTGAGACCATGGAAAAGGCTCCCAAAATTGAGTGACAGCACTGAAATCATGAGTGTGGAGTTGGATAGGAGTGTGTGATCTCACAGGGGGAGAAAATCAGAGTTTGGGGTGGTGGGTTAAAATAATAGAGATGTGACAAGATGGAGGGGTTAGGGCACAGTCTTCTC
>CM031864.1:230698-253627 GCA_018697195.1 Certhia americana
GGATGGATGATGGATGGATTGGATGCTAGATGGATGATGATGGATGAGGGATTGATGATGGCATGATGGATGGATTGATTGGATGGATGATGGCTGGATGAATGATGATGGATGATGATGGTTGAGTGATGGATGGATGGATGGATGATGGATTGGATGGATGGATGATGATGATGGATGGAGGGATGATGATGTATGGATGGAGGGATGGATCGGATGGATGTATGGATGGATGGATGATGGATGATGGATGGATGGATGGATGGATGGTGGATGATGGATGGGATGGATGGATGGATGGATGATGGATGGATATGGATGGGATGATGGATTGGGAGGATGGATGGAGGAGGATGGCGGGAGGGATGGAGGATGGATGGATTGATTGGTGGATGATGGTGGCGGATGGATGATGGATGGATGGTGCTGGATGGATGGTGGATGGATGGATATGGATGGATGGGATGATGATGGGTGAATGGATGATTAGATGGAGGATGAGGATGGATGGATGGATGGATGAATGGATGAGATGGATATGGATTGATGGATGGATGGATGGATGGATGGATGGATGAATGTGAATGGAGGGGGGATGATGATGGATGGATGGAGGGATGGATGGATGGATGGATGATGGATGGATGATGATGGATGATGATGCATGGATGGATGGATGGATGGATGGATGGATGGATGATATGGATGGATGGAGGGATGGATGGATGATGGATGGATTGATGATGGATGGATGGATGGATGGATGGATGGATGGATGATGGATGGATGGATGGATGGATGGATGGATGGATGATGGATGATGGATGGATGATTGATGGAGATGGATGGATGATGGGATGGATGATGGATGGATGATGGATGGATGGATTGAGGATGGATGATGGATGGATGATGGATGATGGATGGATGGATGGATGGATGATGGATGAGATGGGATGATGGATGGAGGGCTGGATGGATGGATAGGGATGGATGTGGATGGATGATGGATGGATGGATGGATGGATGGATGGATGGATGATGGATGGATGATGGATTATGGATGGATGGATGGGATGATGCATGGATGATGGATGGGATGATGGATTGATGGATGGATGGATATGGATGATGGATGGATTGTATGGATGGATGATGATGATGGATGATGGATGATGGATGGATGGATGGATTGCTGATGATGGATGGATGGATGGATGGATGGATGGACTGATGGATGGATGGATGGATGGATGAGGATGATGGATGGATGATGGATGATGAGGATGGATGGATGGATATGGATGGATGGATGGATGGATGATGGATGGATGGATGGATGGATGGCTGGATGGATGATGGAGGGATGATGGATGGATTGGAGGATTGATTGATGAGGATTATGGTGGATGTGGATGATGGATGGATGATGAGGATGGATGGATGGATGGTGGATGGATATGGATGATGGATGATGATGAATGGATGGGATTGATGGATGGATGGATGGATGATGATGATGGATGATGGATGGATGGATGGATGGAGGATGGATGGATGATGGATGGATGGATGGATGGATGGATGGATGGATGGATGATGGATGGATGATGGATGATGAGTGATGGATGGATGGATGGATGGATGGATGGATTGGATGGTTGGATGAATAGGATGGATGGATGGATGTGGATGGATGGTTTATGGAGGATGGATGGGAAGGGAGCTGCAGTTCCATCCACAGAATATGATATTTGTAACAACCCCAGGGTTTTTTTGTGTCTGCTGGGGAAATGTGATTACTGGGGAGGGTGGATCCCATGCAGGCGGGGATGGGCAGCAGAGCTTTGTAGCCAACCCAACCTCCTCAAAACTAATAAAAAATATCCACAAGAGCACCAGCCTGGAGTTCAGCTGGCCTGGGGTGGGAAATTAAACCTGGCGCTGCAGTCCCTGGGGACTTTGGCCTCAGTCTAATTCCTTCATCTGCTTTGCTGAAGGCCAAATCCTAATTTTTTATTATGTCTCAGGTTTTGTGCTCTGATTTCCTCCTCGCTGGGAGTGTCTGGGTGGCCTCAGCAGGGGAGGGGCTCCAGGGGTCAGCTCTGCTTCCAGCTCCTCACACCACAATCAGGACTCTCCAAGGTGTCCACACCACCTCGATCCCTTCAGCTCCACGTCCTCAACACCCCTGAGCTCTGCAGTCCTTGGAATCTGCAAAAAGGAAAAGCAACCTCAGCATCAAACCATGTTTGTTCCCATCACCGGTGTCTCCAAGAGTTAATCCACAAATCCAAATAAATAAAGGAAGAAACTCTCCAGGCAGAGGGAGTGAGGGACACCTGGTTTCCCTGGAGCCACCTGCAGGTCCCCAGCCTCCCCCAGAAGCAAACTTCATCACCAATTAATTCTCATTAACTCTCCTGGCTCTTTCCTGCCGCACACAATTCCTTGTTTGGGTTTTATTCACCAAACCCAACGTGGGGACTGTTTTTAGCATCCACAATTTATGGCATCTTTCCATCCCTCCCAGAGCAAATGAAGAATTTGATGACAAATTCACCAATTAAGTGGGAGCAACTCAATTGACTCCAGTGGAGTTCCACTGCCTCATTCCTGCTAATTCCATTAGGCAGCCTTTGGATGACATTTATAGAGACAGACTTTGGCCTCTCTCCCTTAATCGGGATATGGAAATATCCCAAAAAGCCTCTGGAGGTGGGAAACACTCCTGGCTTTCCCTCCTGAGCAAATTTAGCACCTTCTAAAGGCCACTGGCAGGTTTACTCCTTATTTCTAACACATTTTTGAACAGCAGAAAACACAAGCTTTGAGCTAACAATATTTTCCTTTTTAAAAAAAAAGAGAGAAAAGAAATAATAACGATAATAATAATAGAATATTATTCCCTAAAGTTCCTGCATTTTAAAGGAGATCTTCCAAGCTACAAGGCTGTGATAATACGAATTCTAAGTTATTTTCACTTTTAAAAGAATTCTTCTATTTTCTCTGGGATGCCCTGGAGATTCTGCTTGGTCCCTCAGTCCTGCTGCCCCTTCCACTGCAGCTGCTTTTTCCTGGCAGACTCCAAGGCAGAATAAACGTGTTTTTTAACTGATTTGCAATAAGGCTTCATAACTTCATTAAGCAGAAACCAAATTATGTGAGTTTCACTTGAAATCAATTGGAACGGACGAGGCTGTGGCAGAAACCTTGGTGGATCCATCCTGAAAGGGACTGTATTCCTAAAAATTATATTGGGATCTTTCCAAATTCAGGGATGGCCACCTCATCCTGCTGCCCTGTGCTCTCCCATGGGAAAACCCAGCAGAATCCTGAAAATCTGAAATTCCTCTTGGAAGCTGAGCATCCCATGGGCAAGATGAGCTGGATCCAGGTCCAGCCTGAAACCACACGGAATATTCAGGGTGAGCTCAGGGTGTTTGCATCCCTGAGATCAGAAATAAAGGAGCAAATCCATAAAAAGCCAGGAATGTGAGCCAGCTGCCCATGGGACACAGGCACTCTGAGAAATACTAAAGGAATCTCAAAGGAATTATTGCTCCAGGGAAAAATTCCCCTTCCTTTTCCCCCTTTCCCAGCTGGCCCATCCCATGGGAATTCCTTGCTCCAGGGATGGATTTTCCCCTCAATGTGGGACAAGTGGAGCAGCAAATGCCCCCCAAAACTTTCCATCCACATGTGCTGGGCCAAGCAAAGCTGCTCATTAACCAATTCAAACCAGCAGAAATAAAATTAATCATGGAAAAATCAGATCACAGAAGGAAAATTCAGCTTTTCTGGCTGCATCCGGAACACACGATGAAGGATATTGGGAGGGATGAATAATTTGATTGTTTTTCTTTCCAGCTTGGGATGGTGGAGAGCAGGATCTGAGGTTGGCACAGAAATCCAGGAGAGCCCCCAAACTCAACAATATTCCCATGAAACCCCTGCTGGTCAGCCTGGGACATTGATCCATGGCTGGAATTCCCAACATTGGGAATCAGGGCAAGGGAAGGGTCCTGCAGAGCCTGGAGCTGCTCCAGGAACGCTTCCCATTCCCAGCCTGAGCTCCAGCTAGGATCCAGGGCAGGCCACACGCCCAGGCAGCGACCCCAGCCTGGTATCCCTGGAGTGAGAGCTCCCAGGGAAGCAATTCCAGTGTTATTAATAACTTCTGGAGCATGTGGAAGTGGGAGCTGTGGAGACGTGCTGTTTCCACAGAAACTGGAGGCACTGGAGGTGGGATTCTCCCAGCACAGCCACGACCTCGGAGCTGCTGCTGGCCCCAGAGCAGCCTCTCCTCACCTGTGACACTCATAAACACAAATAAAACCACCCCAGCCCAACCAGGGAGGTGAAGAGGGTGGGATTCAACGTTTCCTACACTGGGAAAAAAGTCTGGAATGTTCTTCCTGTGTGGTTAAGCACAGGGATTGCAGCTCCGGGCTAGCCAGGGTTGTTACCTGTGGGCTGTGCCAGCAGCTCGCTCTCTGTGTGATTAACACTCCAGCTCTTCTGGCTTCCAGGATTATTTCTACATATCCCAATCCCAGGCTATTGAGCAGCAGCAGATCCCAGGCTGGGACTGGGCAGACCAAGATTTGCACTCCAAGGAAATTCCAGCTGCTTTCCCTCCTGCCACCCTCTCCTTGAGCCACGTGGGAGTTGCAGCATCCTGGGATGCTGGAGAATCTGGGGAATCCACATGGACCAGCAGGAAGGAGCTCTTTTCCCTGGAAAACCAGTCTGCTGTGGTGACCTAGGAGAGGGGATGGATCCCACAGGAGCCTGGCACTGCTGGGTTGGGAATGAGACAGGGGTGGCACTGCCAGGGAGGGACTGAGTGAAACCATTCCAGGATGAACCCTTGGGCATCCATTCATTCAGGAAAGGAACTTCTGGAGTGGTGGCTCCCAAGGGAAGAGGCTGATGAATTCCCAACTATTATTTTAGTTCCCCTAATCAAGAACTGTTATTGCTGTCCCCAGATCTCTGCCTGAGAGCCCCTGAATTCCAAAATTACAATAATTAGAGGGAGTGGGTTTGTATTCTCCATTCCAAGGGACGTTCCTGATTCCTCAGCACACACCTGGGGTTCAAACCATGACAAACTTTTAAACCAGCTTCATTTTAGCAGGGAAGGGCGTGGACAAACAGACCAGGCCCAACAGATCCTCGCTGTTCCCACATGGAATAAATCATGCCCTGACTCCCACACCTCCCAGATTTCACAGCCAGGCCCTCCCCAATCCCATGGAACCAATGATTTCATCAGCACCATGACTACTGGTGCAAATTCCAGTCAGGATTTATCCAAGGAGAAGGGATTTTCCTGCCGTGGTGGAACGCGGAGCAGCGCAGCTCCGACGGGAGCCCTGAGGGACAGAGCTTGTTTGGCAGAACATATGTTCCTCTGCATTTCTTGTATCTGGGAATTAACTGAGTCAGGTTCATTTAGGAGGAATAATCAGGAGTACTGGCGCTTTGTCCTGAGGATTTAGCTGTGGAACAGCTTTTCCCATTTAAATGGGATTGCTGCAGGGGGGAATCTGCTCCAGCAAGACTGCCCCGACTCTGGGTATTGCTGGGAAAAACACCTGGGGGGAGAAAACATGGATAAATCCATTCTGGTGCCTGGGAGGGCTCCAAGGAGGCAGATTTGCATCCTAAGTTCCTGCTGGAAAAGATTTGGTTTATGGAATGAGATGGGCTTTAAGATCCTTCCCAACCCAAACCAGTCTGGGATTTTGGGATTCTCCAAAACCCGACCTTGCTGCTGTCACCACTCCTGCTCAGCAGCCCCTCACCCAGCAGCTTTTCCCTCTTTTCTGTCCAATCCAGCTGGAAATCCTTATCCACTCTCCTGAGCCAGATGTAAAGGATGTTTGTCACTCAGCAAATTTCTCCCTCTGGATGTTGGCCACAACCTGCAGATTTTTATGAGTAGATATTGCTGGGATATTGGGATAAATTTCTTTTTATCTCATCTCTCTAATTTATTTCTCACACTTCCTGAGTGCTGCAGCCTTGGAAGGGCTGCTCAGGGAGGTGCTGGAGTCACCATCCCTGCAGGTGTCCAAAAACCAGCTGGATGTGGCACTTTGGGATACGCTTTAGTGGCTGTGGGGGGGGTTTGGTTGGAGGTTGCACTTGATGATCTTTGAGAAATTTCCCAACCTTGATGATTCTGTGGCATTCCACCGCTTTTGGGAAGGGTTTAAATCCTAAATTACTGTAAACTCTCCCCATGGCTGAATGGAGGATAACCCTGTGGGCAGGACAGGGATGGAAAGAAGAGTTTTTACATTCCAGACTGACTCCGAGCAGGATCAGATCCCACCCCTTCCCCATCTGTCAGACAGGGATGGATGTGAGCTCTTGGCTGCTCCAGGCCTCTCTCCACATGGATATTTCTGTTCCCAACCTGTTCTCACCCCTATCTGCAGCACCACTGACCACACCAAGACAATGCTTAGGCCTGACTTAGCTGGATTAGGCCTGACCCAGTCCTGGATTGCTGTCTCAGCAAACCACTGGAGATGGGAAGGGGAAAGCCAATGCAGAAGCATCCCTTGGCCCTGGGGAGCATTCCCAGGAGGATTTGCCAGCCCAGGCCTCTGCAGGGATGGGTGAATTCCAGAGGAACGTTCCTTGCAGCAGGATGGATGCTACTGCACAAAATCGGCCTCACTTCTGCTAATTAATTTGGAAGAGTTCATTAGGTAAATGGTAATTGCTCTAATATGCTCTGAAGGAAGGACGAACCACAAAACTTGATTTCAAGAAAATCACAAATCCCCTGCTCCCGACAACTTTCAGGCAGCTGTGTCAGGATTAATGTGAGGAGCAGCATTTCCCAAACCTGAGCTTTCCAGAGCACATTAACACCTCCCAGCTTTCCTCCCCACTGGGGGTGTTTTACTTCCACAGACCCACGGAATCCTTTGGGATGGGAAAGATCTTCAACACCACCAATTCCAACCCTTGCTGACCACCTGGAGAACCTGGCAGAGCTGTGGGAATGGCTGGACAGCCTTCGAGGGCTCTTCCAAGCTAATGATTCCATGGTTTTGTGTTTTCCTCAGGAGCTGAGCACATTTTTAGCCCCACAGCTGTGGTGGAGATGTTTATTTGTGCTGCCGTGGCACTCCAAGCTCCAGCTCTGGACTGGGATCCAATTATGTCAAGTGTTCCCGGATTTAACGAGGGATCGTGGAGTGGCGGCGGCAGAATGAGCTCCTCAGGGAAGAGCTCCAGCTCCTGGGGGATTGGCTTGGGGAATGGGAAGGGTTGCAATTCCAGGAATTCCAGGGAATGCCAGGATGTGTGGTACAGCTGGATGCATCCCAGCACGGAGCCAGGCAGCTGTGGCCAGGAACAAAAGACATTCAAAGGCACAAAAGCAATTATTAAAATGTAAAGACTTGAAAGAAAAACTGACATTCTGAAAAAAAAATAAAATAAAAAGGAACAAAAACTCGAGCCAGGACAAGTTACAATAAAAAACAGCTCAGGGGGAAAATGCCTTTGGAACCAAGTTGGGCACATTAAGCCCTTGGAAAACATCAGGAATATTCACCTTGCTCTCAGCAATTATTTGCAAGTTTAGAGCTGAGGTTTCTCACTGTGTGTTCATCTCTCCTTCAGTGCTTAATGAGATAATTCTAAGCTCTAAAAGCTGCCAGAAAATTGGTATGAGGGACTTTTCTGCACTTTGCTTCACAAATACTCACAAAGGCATAAAACTGGGGTTTGGAGCTGCTGTTATCCATTGTTTCCCATGGCCAGGCACTCAGGGTGAGTTAATTCCCACCTGGAGAGCTCCGTGGTGAAGTGCAGGGCTGGTGTGAGCTCAGGGTGGCACCTTTGCAAATTCCATCAAAAATGAAGTGCTGGGAATAAAGCCAGCCCGTTATTTTAACCTCTCTGGTGTGAGATGCCATTTGCTGCCACCACACTCCCGCAAAATGATTTGCAGCTCATCAGCAGAACGGCTGCGTCAAGGAGGACCTGGATTCCCTGGAAAGAAGTGGCTGCTTTTCCAAACTCTCTGGAATGTGTGGGGTGGAGATGCTGCTGATCCTGGCACAGCACTCAGGAGGAGCTGTGACAAGGAAATGCAGATCCTTGCCCAGGGAAGGGTGGGATGCAGATAAAAAGGAGGAATTTCCTGATCTGGGTTGGAGTTATCTGGGCTCATGGGGACAGGAGCAGCTCCCTGAGTCCCAAATCCAGGGATGAACTCCAGGATCCAACACGGAGGTGGGGAACTGGCATGGTTTGGTCTGTGGGACACCTCAGCAGGGACTCAACTCCTGCCTGGGGCAAGAGGTGGCTCAATCTCCACATCCAGGACATGTCTCAGGAAGAATTTCTTCATGGGAAGGGTGCTCATGAAAGAGAGGAGGGGGTGGAGACACCCATGCCAAGGTCTGGAGGTGGCACTCAGTGCTCTGGGTTGGGGACAAGATGGGAATCAGGCACAGTTTGGCCTCGGTGATCCTGGAGTTCTTTTCCAACCTCAGGGATCCTGTGACTGGGATGTTGCACAGATGTCCCCATCCCTGCCACTGCTTTCCCTGCCATCAGCTCTGGATTGTGCCATGAATCCATGGCTTTTCCTTGGTAAAACAGGCTCCAGCCTCAGGGACAGGGACCCCTCCACCTGACCCTCTGCTCCCAGGAGCGTGCAGGGAGAAGGGAACACCAGGAAAGCTCCCCTGGGCACAGCACTTGTCCTTTCCTGCACCAAAATCACCCAGACTGGTACAAGGCATCTCTGCAGCAGGCACAGAAAAACTTCGGGTTTAACCTCTCAATCCATCCCCTCACTGCAGCTGAATTCCACAATTTCATTCCTGCAGAGAGGGTGGGGGACATAAATCCCTTCTGGGCAGCTCAGACACAAAGCCAAGGTGCTGGAGGTGCCTTTCCCCTTCCCAGAAAGGGAAAGAGCTGACTCTTCTGCAGAGCTGGCTCTTCCCGTGAAGCCCAGGAAGTGCTTGGCTGAGGCTGCTCCTGGGAGATTCAGGGGCTATTCTTAGCCCAGAGAAGGAATGGAGCTGTCACAACGTGGAACAGGGAATAAAGGAGCTAAAAAAGGAGCCAGGGATGACTTCACTGGCATTTTGCCTCACAAGTTCATATTCATGTTGCAGAAATATTTATTTGCCTTCTTGGCCTATTGATCTGAAAGAATTGAATCGATAGCAAAAAGAATCAAATCTAATTAAACTTCATCAACTTTCTGGGATCCAGGAAAAGTGGTATTTCATGGAGGGGGGTGAAATCCATACTGATTGGATTCTGAAGGCTTGAAGGTTGCAGATTTGGACACGTGGAGATGTTTCTGCTCTTTTCCCTGGAGAAGCAGTGTCAGGTAAGGTGAGGACTGGGGACCACTGGGATCACTGGATCCATCCCCCACCAGGACACCCAGGTGTGCCCTGGCAGGCTGCAGCATTCCAGGTGGGCATCCCATGGAATCACAGAATCATTGAGGTCGGAAAAGAGCTCCAGGAGCATCAACTCCAACTGGATTTGCTGATGTTTGTGACAAAACCCAGAGCAAAGACTTCTCTTGGTGTTGGCAGGAGCTGTGTCCTGTACACCCAGCAGATCCCAAGTGTCATCCTTTGCTGTGGAGCAGAACTGGGCAGAAAATCCCTGCTGGGGGTGTGGAATGTCCCCCAGCACAGCTGGTAGGAAGCTGTGAGCACCACAGGTTGTCCCTGTCACCGTTTGTGTCCCAGGGTGCTGCCAGTTCTCACTCCTCAGTGCTCCAGTCCAGCCAACAACTGCTGCAGCTCCAGCCAACCCTCACCAGGGATCACTAAACACATCCAGGGATTCCTTCCTCAGGACTTCCAGCAATATTGGAATCTCCCCTAACGAGGGGATGATTCCACACTGACACCACGCAGTGGATTTGGAAGCTTTGAGAAAAATGAGTTACAGGAAGCTGAAGCCAAAAGTTGAAACCCACCCCCACCAAAACCTGGGGGGAAAAAAAAAAAAAAAAAAAAAATCCTCCTATAACTTTTCCTCTCTCTCCACATGTCCCACTTGCCCTCTCCTGCTGGTGACAGCTCAGCTCAGAGCAGCCACTTCTGGAGGAGCTAAAATAGGCCACACTTAGTTAAGAGCAATTTAAACATGACCTTGCTCCTGGTGCAAATGAAATCAAATCCTCTCACAAATCTGTTAACTGCTGGTGAGTGACTCTAGGGAAGAGCTGACATCTCCCAGCCTAACCTATTTTTGAGTCTAGACATGCCAGATGTGTCCTGCCTCTGGTTCCTTGAGTTATTTTCTGCTATTCAGGGATGTATTACAGCATCTGTGACAAGCTACAATGGATGAGATCAGTGAAATTCCGGGACTCTCCACATGATTTATGGATATTAGCAAGGCTCCCTTAAGTGATTTACTCTCATCCAACCTGCTGCTCAGAGCTGAGTCCTACGGCCCCAGCGAGCTCTTTTCCAGGGAAAAGGCTGCTCCCTCTGTCCCAAAAGCACAGAATCCTGGAATATCCCAAGTGGGAAGGGATCCACAAGGATCCATGGGCTGCTCCTTCCATCCCCACAGCTCAGAATCCCAGAATATCCCAAGTAGAAAGAGATCCACAAAGGATCAGTGAGCTCCTGCTCCCTCCATCCCTACAGCTCAGAATCCAGGAATATGCCAAGTTGGAAGGGATCCACAAGGATCCATGGGCGGCTCCCCCCATCCCTACAGCTCAGAATCCCAGAATATCCCAAGTGGGAAAAGATCCACAAGGATCACCAGAGTCCAACTCCAGCCCCCCCAACACAAAAGAAATAAACCCACAAGTAACTCTGGGAACACAAGACCCTGAACATCTTTGTGCAGAAATGTGAGCAAGAAAGAGAGGAGGACGCTGTGCCAGCGTCATCAAACGGAGGCAGTTTTGAATATTCCAAGTGGTTTTCCCAAAAAACTCCAACTAGAAGTTACAGCTGCCTTGGAAATGCACTGGATTTGATTCTTGGCACTTGCAGTAATTAGGAATGACATCCTTGGCTGCTCTTCCAGCTCTGCATTAGCAAAGGGTTCTGTGGGGTGCTGGGGAGGGAGCACCAAGAGGGAGGGAACCACGGTCCTGCAGAGGGGACACAAATCCCTCTGTCCCTGCAGAGGGGACACAAACCCCCTGTCCCTGCACACACAAATCCTGTCCCTGTACACACAAATCCTTGTCCCCGCACACACACCCTCCTGTCCCTGCAGACATTGAGGACACACAACCCTCCCTTCCCCATCCCTGCCTCACTTCCCTCACGCCTGACGGGCTCTCCAATACCCACCAATAAATTATTCCTAATGAGAAATCATTTAATAGACTGAGCAGATTTTATGAGCATGACCTGCTGGGGATAAATCCAGCAGGGAGGCTGGATTTCTAAATCCAGAAAATCCCAGCCCAGACCCTTCCCATCGACAGCACCTCTCAAATTTGGGACAAACATCTGGGCTCAGGAAGGGCTGCAAGAACCTGTTCATAATTCAGGCACTCCAGCCCAAAGTATGGACTTGGGTGCTGTAATTCCACTGTTTAATATAAATATTCTCTATAAAATTAATTGCAAGTGAAGGTCTCCCCTCAGGGACATGGGATGGGCTCAGGCTTCAATTAGGACCAGAATATATTCAGAAGAAAAAAAAAAAAATATTCTGCCTTCATTTCCTTCAGAGATTTGTGAGGAAACAGGAGATGTGTTACATGGCTATTCCCTTTAAAAGTAATTTTCCAGCCAAAACACCAAAAACAGATTTAAAAGGTGTTTCTCTTGTTCAAAGGCAAGAAGGACAAACCTGAGCCAGCCTGGAACAGAGAGAAAAAGACATTTCCATGTTCCTAATGCAAGTTTTCTGTTCTTTTCAACTTTTTTATTAAACCAGGTCAAAATTTTAATGGAGAATTTTTGGGTTTTTTTTAAAGAAAAAGCAAGTCTGTCAAGTTAGAGCTGTTATGTAAGGTTTATCCCAAAGCTTGACCTCATGCAGGGAGCTCAGTTCCTGTTCCTGGTGTGCCTGGAGCCCTTGGGTGCCTCACAGATTTGGGAATGCCCCAAACACCAGGAAAAACCAAACACAGGAGCACTCAGTAGTGTGGAATGGGCATATGATAAAGAAATATATTATAAATACATATCATAATATGGCTATTATAAATACAATATTCATAGCAATATTATAATAGGTATTTATATACATATTATAATATGGCTGTTAGAGATACATATTATAATATTGTTCTAAATCCTTATAAATAATTATAAATATTTATAGCAATATTATAATAGGTATTTATATACAATTTATATATGTGCATATTATAATATGGCTGTTATAAATACATATTATAATATTAGTTTTTTTCACAAATATTAAGGTGAGTGCTATATATATATATATGGTTAAATAATTTTGCTATAAAAATATAGTTTTTATTCTTTACTGTTAACTGAACTTAGATGTAAAAGTGTAATAATTGATATATTTATGGAATTGTCTGCTTAGTTGAGATAACATCCACTGAACATCTGATGAGGAACCCTGCTGCTGATATTCCAGCTATCAGCACCCACCGTCTGAGAAAACGTAGATCAATGTTTGTGTATCAAACTGAGAGTGATAAGAAAACCACAGCCAAGAAATGCACATACCCTAAAAAGGCAGACCCAAGGAGGGGCCATGCTAAAGAGTTCCTAAAAAATGCAAAATAGTTCTATAGAAAAGATAAATATGCATAATGATTTATAAATAGGCAATAGGTGATGTAACAGCAAAAATATTTAAGAAGTTTCTCCAAACACGGCAGGTGTGCTTTTGGCTGAAGCACCCAACCATAAAAAAACTTTGCTTTATTGTTTGTCTCTTATTGTTTTCTATTAAACTTTTTAGATTTTACCATGAAAGTAAACCTCGTTTTTCACATGGCCACATCAGTTTATATTTATATTTATATTTATATTTAATTCCACCTGGGCAGGAGCAGGAGCCAGGCAGGCCCCGGCCTGAGGCCTGACTGCGCTCGCCAGGCCGGGAGCTCGCTTTCCTCTTTCCCTGATTACAAATAAATCCCCTTTTAAAAGACTGACAGATCTGGTTTTACTCTTGGGTTTTAATCATCTTTTTAATCTCCCCAAGGACCTCAGGGCTGGGGAAGGACCAGGAGGCCACAAAAAAACCGCGGCCTAAAGCGCAGGCCCTGCAAATCCGGACCCGCCATGAGGAGCGGATTTGCCTGTGGATAAAGGCCAGACCCCCTGGGTACAAACAACACTGAGTTTTGATGTGGAAAACCAGGTTCACCTTCCTCGGTAAAAAGAAAAAAAGTTTAATAAAAGACAATAAAAGATGAGACAATAAAGCAAAAAAAGTTAAATATGGCCGGGTGCTTGGCATTCAGCCAAGAGCACCCCCTAAATCAGAACACACTTCTTTAACTGTTGCATATTCATAGACCTTCCTGCGTTATTTAAAAACATTCTTTTGAGTTCCCCCACCCACAAGCTGCCCCTCTTCATTGTGTTTTATTTCTCTTCATGGTTTGTGTCATAGATTCTCTGATAACCATAAAATCAATAAATTCTTTTCCTGGGGTTCTGGTGTCCATCATCTTAGGATAATCCAAGAATAGGAAGTATTTCTTAATTACCATTCTCTGAGTTAGTTACAAAAGCCCTTTTACATTACCATGTTATAGCCCAAGAAAAAAAAATATACATTAATATCAGAAATAAAAGAAACTATATTCACACAGTAGAGTTTTCCAACATTATACATATAGAAGTAATATCAATATTTGCAAAAAGCCAATTTTTTCATATGCATTTATAACATTTTTCATTGGATTTCCACTCTGGAACTCCAAGGACACACCTCAGGTGTGTCTCAGGAGTTTGAGCCTCAGGAAAATGAGGGGCTTGGGGAATCCCTGCCCAAAGGAATCCAGGGCTCCCACATCCACTGCCAAACTGGGAATTTGGGAGCCCAGGAAAAGCTGAGCAGCATTCCCAGCTCCACCTGCTCTGCAAGGGCCTGGGAGGGCCAGCACCATCCTTATGGCAAAGTGATGGGGAAAGGGGACACGAAAAGAGCATCAGAACCATGAAGTGTGAATAAAAACATCCCACACCCCACACAAAAAAAGCTTTTTTAGAGCTAAGACTGGAATGTTTCTGTTTGGCCTTTTCAGCAACAAGAACACCCAGAGCAAGTGATGGCTTTTGCAGGGGAGGTCCCAAAAGTCAGGCTCAGATCCACACATTTCTCCTGCTGGTGTCCTTGGGGACAATCCAGGCAGGGGAGAGGCCAGGGTTGATACCAAGCTGCAAAACCAGGAGCTGGAAGGGAGAGACCTCAACTCACGGGACAAAAATCTTGTCCCAGTGCTGTCCCCGGCAGTGGCACTTGGCCACATGTGGCTCTGCAGCCATCTGCTGCACGGGGAATGGGACAGGGGCTGCTCAGGCAAGGAAATGTCCCTAAAATTTCCCAAATTCACCAGCAAAACCCATATGAGGAGTTCCACATGGGCTGAGATTCCCGGTGCTGCCCAGTTCCTACAGCATTCATTTTGCATTTACGTGGATTTGGGAAAATATTTCCCGTGATGCTGTCAGATCCTCTCTACTTGGAGTTCCTGAGAATTAAAATCTTGTTGGCTTATAAATTTGTGATGATGGGATGGAATTCCAAAGCAGGTCAACTGGAAGGCTGGAGGAGGATGCCTGACCTGTCCTTCCTCCCAAACCAAACCGAGTGGATGAAGCCCACTGGGTCATGGTGCTTCTCAATATCCTGGGAAAAGAGGACAGCACAACTCTAGGCCTGGATGGGGCTGGAAGTCCGGGATTGGTGTCCCAGGAAAACCCTGGATGGAGTCAGGAATGCTCACCCTCACCTTCTGCTGCCCCTCAGCACAGACAGACCCCACACGTTCCTCATAAAACACTTCTGGACAGGAGGAACTTGTGGAATTCACAAAACACAGCAGCTTAGGCTATTCCAAGAGGGCAGAGCCTGACCCTGAGTTTGTGCTAGGAATTCTCTCCCCCCCACCCCAGTCTGAGCACATCCAAGTGTGGAATTTTCACAAGTGAAAGAAGCCCAATGTGCTCTGTGTGCCTCAGCACCATCCCCTGGAAAAGAAAGGGATATTTCTGGTGAGAAAAGCCCTGGATAACTCCTGCCAGCCAGCCAGAAGCCCACAGATTTTTATTTTTATAAACCTGGGGGAAAACTGAAAGCCTTGGTGGAGCTGGAAGGAATCTAAAACCCCAGTGATGCTTCCCTTCGGTCTAAAGCTACAATCCAAACTCTCTCCACTGGGATTAACCCTGGTGTTGCCAGGGATTTCACCATGCAGGCAGCTCTGAGAGCTCAAGGGGAATGATCAGTTTGTGGACAAGCTAACCCTATCCATGGAACCTCAGAATCCTGGATGGATTTGGGTTGGAAGGGTGCTTAAAGCTGATCCAGTGCCACTGTCCCATGGGCAGGGACACCTTCCACAGTCCCAGGCTGCTCCAAGCTCCATCCAGCCTGGCCTGGGACACTGCCAGGGAGCCAGAGGCTGCCCACCATCCCAGAGAACAATCCCTTCCCAATATCCCATCCCTCCCTGCTCTCTGCCTGTGGGAAGCCATTCCCTGCATCCTGTCCCTCCAGCCCTGGTTCAAAATTTGGCACCAATCACTACAGAAAGAGCAAAGGAATCTGTTCAAAAAGAAACAAAATCAGAATTTCCTCTGAACACCTGTCCATGGGAGTTGTCTGGAGCTGAGCAACCCAACAGATTTCCCTCCAAATGGCCCAAAGGCCCCATGGGCACCAGGGCCAAGTGGATCTCTGCCCTTTTTTTAGTTCCTTCTGATTAAAAGGAGCAACACACTGCAGTCCAAGTTAGTTCTGATGAATGTTTTCAGGATGTCTTCAGGGGGAAACTGGGACAATTCCTCAATAAAAGCTCTGGCTGTTCCCTTGGACACACACGTGCTCCTGCTTCCCAGCAATCTGGATTGCTTCATTCCCAAGGAAAAAAACTGCCACTTTTAGCCTCCCAGAAACAAATCTGGGTTTAAGCTTTGACCTTGCTTGCTGTGAACAAACTCTCTGGGGGCTGTGCTCCAGTGCCTGAGGCTGCTATTCCTGCCGGGGCTGTCATTCCGGAGTGACACCGCCCCTCAGCCAGGAATAGCTGCAGGACCTGGAGCTGCACACTGAACTCCCTGCTGGGGCTTTCCTGCACTTCCAACCAAGCTGTCACCGATGCCACTCCTGCCACGCATGGGGCTGGTGAAGAGGTGGAAGCGTGAAGAGAAATCTTGGGTGTTCACGGCCGGGTTCAGATGCAGAGAGAGGAAAACAGGCTCTGCTCCCAAAACGTTGGGATTGCGTGTGGATAATCACAGGCCCCCGGGGATGTCACCTTTGCCACCACTCTGTGTCTGCTGCAGCTGGAGGTTGGTGATATTTATGGATCTGAGCTGGATTTGGGACACTTGGGGGCTCCATCTGCTGTGTGTCCCCACTGTTGTGTGCTGAGGAATCAGGAGCATCCCTTGGGATGGAGAATGCAAACCCCCTCCCTGTAATTATTGTCATTTTGGAATTCAGGGGCTCTTCGATCAGAGATCTGGGGAAAGCAATAACAGTTCTTGGTAGAATTCCAATCAAAATGCAATAATAGCAACGCCAGCCCTGCAAGTCATGCTGCCAGCTTTCCCCTGTGTGTCAGGAGCTTGTGGCCGTGCCATCCCTGGTGGCTGCAGCCTCCTGCAGGTGGCAGCTGTGGCTCTGCTGAGCAGTTATCCTTGAGAAAGAGGGGATTTGTTGCTCTGAGGGCCATGGGGAGAAGCTGGGGCTGCTGTTTTCCTCTGGGAATGCAGTGAGGGAAGGATCCTGGGGTTCCCAAATGCCAGATTGATCCAGGAGGAATGTGTTTGTGTTCCCAACTATCGCTCTCCACTCCTTATTTGCATGTTTGCCTATGTTAAATAGTCGCTCATGCTTTTTAAAATACGTTTGAAACACCATCAATGCCAAAATCTGGGGGATCCTCCCAACAAGTGACAAATTTCTCCTGACAATACTGTAGCTCCCCCAAATTCCACCTCCTGGGCCCTGGCCAGGTGCCACCATCCCTCCTCCTTTTCCTGCAGCCCCACACCCCGGTCCCTCATGGATTGCTGATGATGAATGTTCACAGCTCTGCCCAGACCTTATTCCAATGAAAATTATCAAGAGAATAAAATCCAGACCTTTAAAGGCAAAATTCTCAAGTTCTCCACGCAGGGAATTTTCCAAGTGCAATCCGCTTCCCTTCAATTCCTTTTGTGTGGAAATTTTGCAAAGTTTTTTTGTTTTGTTGGGAGGGATGGTGGCCCACCCTAAAGACGAAGTGTTGTCCCAATTTATACCATTTCCTTTGGGAAGGTCCTTGAATAACTGGCCATGTTCAAATCAGACCGGGCTGGAGGAGTGGGTGCTCCTTCTGGCCAGGATGCTCCATAAGAATGCCCAGGATAGCAGGTATGGATCCCCCATTGGTGGATCCAGGGAAGGAACCATTTTCCATGAGAACATCCCGTGTCCCACCTTGTGGACTGCAAATTCAAGCCTCTCTCTAATATTCGCCAAGCCTCTGCCCACGCAGGGGCACATTTGGGGTACACTGGGGTTTTGTGACAACTTCCCCACCCAACAAGTGTTCCAGCACCACCCTGGGGATGCCTACATCCACTTTTCTCACGTATAACGTGCAAGCACGCCCCAGCTCACCCAAGGCTGAACCATTTGCACACCCTGCGGATTTTATTCCCAGCCCACGGATAAAATGGAAAGAATCCTTTAGGCTGAAATAAAGCAGTGCCTCCTTCAAACTCCCTCAGATCCCCAGGGCGTGTTTCCAGATTTTTGGGAAATCAGAGAGCCCAGTCGCCAGCCTGCACTGATTAGCCCTCCATGCTACATCATCAGCTTTGCTCATTTGCCCTTTTCCAGAGAAATTGTTTGTTTTAATGGGAACTGGGAGGTGCTCAGCGCATTCCACACCTAAATCCCGAGTTTTTGCCCCCAAAGCGGGATGATTGAGGTCTGTGGGCATGTGAAGCTCCTCCTGTTCTGTCAGCAGGTGATACACTTGCTAAATTAAAAATAGTTTTATAGATTGTCTCCGGAGAGGTTAAAATGCTTTGAGCACAAAATTTTGGACTTTTCCTGACTGAAACTGTACTTTTCTTTCCCCACCGTCGCCCCGGTGCTGTCTCCATTGCTACCAGTAGATTGCTGGGGCTGCTTTGCCAGCTATTGATTTCCAGGAAGGAATGATAATAAAGAACAACAGAGTCTTCCCTCTTTGGCAGGCCACTTTTCCTCTCAGTCCCCCCTCTTCTTCTCCCTGGGAGCACCGGAATTCCAGGAGGCAGATCCAGGCTGTGCATAACTCCAATCCCCCAAACTCCTGGGATCCCCCCCCACAACTCCTGGGCTCTTCCCCCAGCCCTGCAGGTGATGAAAGTGATGAGGATCCTGCAATTCGGGATTGGCCACTGCATCTGAGGAGGAATTCTGGCTGGATTTCAAGAGATTGGATGAGATACCCCGTGCTCTGCCCTTAATCCGTTCACACTCGCCTTGCCATTTGATTAATTGCATTCCTGGACAGCAAGACCGGGTGTCAGAGCCGCCCAGGAGAAATGATTGTCCTCTGTTCGCCTGAGTCCCTGACCGGGAGCAGCTGGATCCCATCCTGGTGGAGTTGGGATTCTGTGACATCCAGGGAGCAGCTGTAATCCCATCCCAGCCTGGATTGTTCGAATGCTGTGGGCCATTCCCAGGGAGGACTTGATCCATCCCT
This sequence comes from Certhia americana, assembly GCA_018697195.1. Lineage (NCBI taxonomy): Eukaryota > Metazoa > Chordata > Aves > Passeriformes > Certhiidae > Certhia > Certhia americana. The sequence goes on from CM031864.1 coordinate 249,597, forward strand.
GCAGGGATTGGAATGCTGTGACACCCCCGGACACTGGGATCCCGTTCCCTTCAGGGTTGGGAATGCCGGTACAACCCCAGTACATCTGGATCCATCCGGAGGATTGGGAATGCTGTGACAGCGCCAGATCACTGGATCCCATCCCTGGGTGGAGTTGGGAATCTTGAACATCCCGGGAGAGCAGCTGGATCCCATCCCAGCCTGGATTGGGAATGCTGGTGACACTCCATGGAGCACTAGATCCCATCCTGCAGGGGTTGGGATGCTGTTACACTCCAGGAGCACTGAGATCCCTCCCTGCAGGGCTTGGGAATGCTGTGACACTCCAGGCAGCGCCTGGATTCCCGTCCCAGCCTGGATTTGGTAATGCATGTTACACATTCCCGGTGCAGCTGGATGCCCGTCCCAGCTGGATTGGGAATGCTGTGACATCCCGGGAGCAGCATGGATCCTGGGGCGTCCCTGCAGGATTGGGAATGCTGTGCCACCCCAGGACAGGCTGGATCCCATCCCTGGTTGAGTTGGGAAGATGTGACACCCCTGGAGCGCTGATCCCATCCCTTGCAGGGATTGGGAATGCTGTGAACACCTCCGGGAGCGCTGTTCCCATCCTCCCTGCAGGGTTGGGGGATTGCTGTGACAAGCCCCCGGAACATCTTGTTCTATTCCTGCCGGGTTGGGATTCTGTGACCCTCCAGGCTCAGCCTGGAGCACTCATTAGGGTTTGGCATCTCCAGGGAATGTCCTGCAGCCCAGCCAGTTCAGAACTGGGCGTGCCAGCCGGGCTCCTCCCCAGCGAGTTCCCATTTTCCCCATTCCCTCTCCAGCCCTCCTGGATCTGGCTCCCTCGAGTGCTCATCCCTCTGCCAGGGCCTGGTTTAGCACCATGGCAGCCCCCGAAATGCCGGGAGGGATCGGATTGCCCAGTGCCTGTTCCCACCTCACACCTTACCCCCCGGCTTGTAACCCTGCCTCAGCTTCCCTGATTTCAGCCAAATCCCTGATTCCTTCCAGCAAGGAAGGCCAGGGAGCACCCCTCCTAAGTCTTCTTCAGGGGTGTGAACCCCCAAAACAGCTCTTGGGAAAAACCAGGGGAAATCAAAGGTCTTTTGGGTTCCTCGCCAAGCTCTCCGGTGTTCCCTGGGGAATGTTATTGGAGATCAATCCCATAAAAGATGAAGTATCGTGAGCCTGGCTTGTCTGAGCCTCATCCGACACACCCATCGCCCGGCATTTATTGATGCCTACTCCTCATCGCGTCCTGAGCGATAAATAATTAGGGGGAGAGATTAAAAATTAACTCCAAACGAGCAGAATTTTCCAGCTCTCCCCTCCTCCCTACCTGTGCTGGCGGGGGATTTTTTTTTTTAATCAGGATTATTGAAAAGTTTTTTTTTGGCAAAACGAAGTGTGTCAGCAGATAAATACATTTTTGGTGTTTTTTGTTTGTTTTTTGTTTCTTTTTTTTTGGCGACAGAACCAAAGCCCATTTGGGCTGTTTAGGTGGGTGGGTGTAGACTCCTGGAGTATGAGCTGGGACCCTCAAAACCAAGGAAAGTGCAGGTCATGGAGTCTCCTGACTCAGCCATGCCTTAAACCTCCTGGGATCACTAGAGATTTTTCCCATATTTTTTTACAAAAATACGGCTTAGATATAGATCAGAGTGCCAGAAAAATTTGGAGATCTCAACAAGCTAAGGGACAATTTGCTGGCAGAAACTGAGTACTCCTGGATAAAATGGGTGATTTCCAACAGCCAGTGAGGAAGAAAATGCCCATGGGGAGGGGTCTGGACTTCCAGGTGTGTTTGAAATTATTAATAACAACTAATTATAAAGAACTTCTGGGAGTGCTGGAATTTTGGCCCAAATTCTCAGAGCACATCCCTGCTGTTCAGGTATATTTCAGCACTTTCTTTTCCACAATGTTTTTTATGCACAACTCCGCCGTGGCTGCAAAACAGTTCCCAAAGGAATTCATGTTTATAGGGAGGGAAAAAGCAACTTCCTGACAACCCATGGCGAGCATCCAGCGGGAGGAATGGACACTCAGCTACTGTCTGAAACCAAAACATTGGGGAATTTAGGACTGGAATTGTGATCCTGGTTTCCTTTTCAACCACTCACTAAAAGGGGAAAAACTAGAGTGTTCGGCAAATCGAGATTTTTAATCCAGGTGGGAATGTTTGGTTTTCCCAACCCCCAGCTTTTTTATCCAGGTGGGAAATGGTCGGTGTTCCCAAATCCGGATTTTTATCCATGTGGGAATGTTTGTGGTCCAACCCCAGATTTTCCATCCATGTTGGAGTGTTTGGTGTTCCACCCCAATTTTATCAGGTGGAATGTTTGGTGTTCCCAACCACAAGGAATTGTTTTGTCTGCCTGCTCTTTGCAGAGAGCTCACGTGCAAGGAATAATGAAACCTAAAACTATCCACTAACAGCAACAACATCTTTAAAATATAAAAGCTAACTTAAGGCAGAATCCTGGATTTTCCCCCCAACACCCACCCCACACTGCTGACCCTCAGCTGTGCTGGGATTATTTTCTTTTAAATACAAACATCCCCCCCCCTTAATTTTATATATTCAAGGAGAGCTGAAGTAAAATTTCCAGAGCTCTCATGTTACAGGGTGTCTGTTCAAGTGAGGCAAAGTTTTGCAATTCCAACCCCATTTTTTCCCCAAATCCTTCCCCCAAACCCTCAAACATAGACAGCCCCATCCCTGCAATGCTGCAGGTTCCGTGCAGATCATCATTGTCCTTTTGGAATGAAATCACTACACTCATTAAATCTTCCCGTTTTAGCCACTACATCCATTGTAAAGGGTGGCATTCAAAAGGAGCCAAATTTGGATCCGCCTCGTTATGGCCAGCTCCAAGTGTGGTGGGTTTGTGTTGCCGTTGCCAATCTCTGGAGGTTGGCAGTTTCTCAGCCCTTCTGCATGTGCACAATCAAGGAGCATTAACCTCGTTTTCAAGGAGGTTTTTTTTGGGAAGGTTTTAAATAGCCTGGCAGCAATGCATCAAGACCTGCAGCTCCTGAATACCCAATGCTCAGGCTCTCGCACCTCCTCACGTAATGGCTCATCAGCAATAAGTGCAACGCCGGCAACCTTTCCGATTCCAGGCTTAAATCAGCTTTCAAATACCAAATGCCTCCATCTCCCCACACACACACAACAAAAAAAAAATAACCCAGCCCAAAGGCCCATAATGCCAAAACCAAAAAACCCCTAATGCCCCACCCCCAAACCGGCAAGCTCACGGAGCTCGAAATTTACTTACCCAATTAATCAAATTCTTTTGCCTGTTTCTCTATTTCAAAATAAAAAGAAAGCCGATGGTTGCCCCTAAAATAAACCCAATTAAAAGGCAGCGCTGTGCAAGAACAAGAGCCTCAGGTCCCCTCTTCCTTGGTATAATCGTGGATCTCAGAACTGCTTTGGGTAAAAAGGACCTTAAAACTCATTTATTCCAACCCGCTTCCATTGTCAGGACACCTCCCACCATCCCAAAAGGCTGCCTCCAAGCCGCTTCCAGCCTGGCCTTGGAACATTTCCATGATCCAGGGCAGCTCCAGCTCCTCTGGAATTCCCGCCCTTTAACCCCAAAAAATTCCTGCTGGGAATGGAGGCAGACCGCCTTTTCCTGTTAGTGCTCATCTTTGATGGATGTGGGACGAAAGGGACCAACCCGTTCCCCGAAGGCTAGTTACAATTCAGTTCACGTCCATGTGTATATTTGAAAGGATTTCCCTCTTTATAATTATTTGCTGATTTTTGTGGGCAACCAACATGACAGAAATTAAGCCCTTCTCTTATTTGGGACGGGGACCGTGAATCACCGGTTCAGGAGCGCTCTGTGAGACTCTGTCCCTCCTAAGCTGGGAGGGCACGCCAAAGACCACCACTGCCAGGTACCCTTAGCCAACATGCTGCAGCTCCTCCAGCAGGAAAAGTGCACCAAATTGTCCTCGAAAACCAAAACTTCATCAACAACCACTAATCGGCACCGCCAAAAATAAAAAAT
>CM031864.1:253727-273624 GCA_018697195.1 Certhia americana
GACAGGAAACAAAGTCCTGGTGGCTGGTTTTAGGTGGAGGGGGTTTGCCTGGATTAGCGGGGACCCGTCACCAAGAAGTGCAGTCATGGAATCTCCTGACTCAGCCCTGCCTTAAACCTCCTGGGAACAATAATTATTCCCCCTATTTTTTTAAAAAATACGGCTTAGATATAAGAGCAGTGCCAAAATTTGGAGGATCTCACAGCAAGGACAAATTTGCTGGCAAACTGAGTACTCTTGGATAAACTGGGTGATTCCAAACAGCCTTGAGGCGAAATGCCTCATGGGAGGGGTCCTGGACTTCGACAGGTGTTTGAAAATTTAATAAGCACTAATTATAAAGAACTTCGGGAGTGCTGGATTTTGGCCCATACTTCCAGAGCCCTCCCCTGCCTGTTCAGGTATATTTACGGCAACTTCTTTTCCACAATGTTGTTAATGCCACCCGCCTGTGGGCTGCAAAAGCGTTCCCAACAGGAATTCCAATGTTTTATATGGGAGGGAAAACAGCACTTCTGACAACCCGATGGACAGCCCATAAAGTCCTGGAGAGGAATGACAACACTCAGTTCGGACTGATCTGAACAAAACCATTGGGAAAGTTAACTGGAAGTTGATCCTGTTTCCTTTTCACCACCACTCAAGGAAAGGGTGAGATCAGAGTGTTTCCCAATCGAATTTCTTATCCGTGTGGGAATGTTTGGTGTTCCCAACCCCAGATTTTTATCCGTGGGAATGGTCGGTGGTTCCCAATCAGATTTTTCTCCAGGGGGAACTGTTGTTGGTCCCAAACCCCAGAATTTCATCCAGGTGAATGTTTGGTTTCCGCACCCCAATGTTTTTAATCCAGTAGGAATGTTTGGTGTTTCCCACCCAAGGAATGGTTTTGTCCTGCTGCTCTGTTGCAGCAGAGCTCAGTAGCAGGCTGAATATGACCCTCAAACTATCACTAGAAGTCATCAACAAATCTTTAAAATAACAAGCCTCCACTTAAGGCAAATCCTTGAGATTTTTCCCCCCACATATCCCACCCCACACTGCTGACCCTCATCTTGTGCTGGTATTATTGTTCTTTCAAAACTACAACAATCCCCCCCCCTTACTTTTTATATTTCACGGAGAGCTGGAAGTAAATTCCAGAGCTTCCCTTTACAGGGTGTCCTTTCAATGAGACACAGTTTTGCAACTTCACACCCCCATTTTTTCCCCCAAATCCCTTCCCCAAACCCTAAACGCCCCCATCCCCTGCAATGCGGCAGAGTTCCCGTGCAAGAATCATCATTGTCCTTACCTTGGAATGAATCACTTACACTCATTATCTTCCCGTTTAAGCCACCACCTTGAAGGTGGCATCAAAAGGACCAATTTGGACAGCCTCGTATGGCCAAGCTCCATGTGGTGAGGTTTGTGTTTCCTCTCTGGAGTGGCAGTTCTCAGCCACTGAATGTGCAAATCAAGAGCATAACCTCGTTTCAGGCGGTTTTGGGCATGTTTAATAGCCTGGCAGTCAATGCAGCCCTGCAGCTCCTGAATACCATGCTCAGCTCGTGCACCTAACCCAAGGGTCTCAGCTACCCGGCTACCTCTCCATTCACTAGCTTAACATCAGCTCCAAAACCAAATGCCACCCCCCCGCCCACTATCAAATTTACCCCGATTAATCAATTCTTCTTTGCTTTTTTTCTATTTTCCAAATTAAGAAAGCCTGTGTGCCTACAATAACCAGAAAAGGCAGCGTGCAGCAGCTCTCCCCTCTTCCTTGGTATCTCGTGCGGAATCTCAGCCTGCTTTTGGGTACAAAGGAGACCTTAAAAATCATTATGTTCCACCCCTGCCCTTGGCAGGACACCTCCCACCATCCCAGGACTGCTCCAAGCCCTTCCCAGCCTGCCTTGGCATTCCAAGTATCCAGGCAGCCCATCTCCTCTGTGATTCCAGCCCAGACAATTCCTGCTGAAATGGAGCAGCCCTTCCTTTAGTGCTCAGCTTTGGATGGGATGTGGGCAGCGAAGGCCCAATCCCTTCCCCGAGCAGGTTACAATTCAGTCCTTCCCAGCTTTTACTTTGAAAGATTTTTCTCTTTATTTGTCTGATTTTTGTGTGCACTATAAGGAATGAAGCCCTTCTCTTTTTGGGACAGTGAATCCAGGTGCAGGAGCATCTCTGGGACTGGTCCTGCTGGGAGGCACCCAAACCCACTGCCAGGAGACCCTACACAGCCTGCAGCTCCTCCAGCCGGAAATAGGCACCAAATGGCCCTCAAACCACCCCCAACAAAAAGCTGAGCCAGCTACTGCCCAGGATCAATTCCTCAGCTCAGGCCCCGCATAGCATGACAGACCTGAGGGGTGCAGGGTGGGGGCGCTGAAAACCAATGCTCACTTTGGTTTGTGATAAATTTAATCACATTAATTGAGCGCTTTGGCGTTATTACAATTAATACCTGCTCCTGATGGGAATGACACTTTCCTCTAGGAACCCCCCGATCCCTGCATGTCCTGCAGGCCAAGCACCTGAAAACATGATCCACGTGGGGGAATAAAAATCCTCCTCGTTTCCATGTCAATGGATTTTAAAAAATACAATTCCTCCTCGTCACCTGCAAAGCCCAGCACCCGTTCAGGCCACAACACAACCAACACCCCCCACTCGCTCTTGTGCTACAAATAAAAACCACTTCAGCTTTAAAGGGAAAAAAAAAAAATGACAATTTTTTTTTTCACCTCTGTTGTCCCCTGCCAATAAACCTCCGGATCTTTTCCTTGGGACGACAAACAAATAACACAATAATCCTAAACACACACTTCCATTCTCTCCATTTAATCCTCCGTTTTGCCCACAGAGCCTCCCCATACAATCGTGGGGCCTTTTAATGGATGCTTAGAATATGTTTAAAGCCATGTATTTTTAATTAAACCACGGACCTGGACAATCCTGGGTGATCCACTACCCCACATATCTTACTAATACACGGTCTCCAACCAGCTGAAGATATAAAACCACTTCACAAAAACTAATAAAAGCGCTGCTTCTCGTCTTTTTTTTTTTTTTTTATTGGTTAAATCCAAGAACAAACACTTTTAGCTAAAGCTGACAATACACCCTTCACTTGTGTCCCCTCCCACTGGGGCGTTTTCGCTCATTAGCAAGGATGCTTGCCCGAACATATCAGGGTATAAGCGCATCAGGACATCGTAAGTTCTGCTTCTCCCTGTCTTGGTTTGAACCCAGGTGTTGTGGCTTGGGAGGGATCCAGGAACATCCTTGGGATGGAGAATTCAAACCCCCTCACTCTCTGTAATTATTGTCGCATTTTTGGAATCAGGGCTCTCAGGCAGAGATCGGGGGACAGCAATAACAGTTCTATGATTAGAAATTCCAATCAAAGCCATAATACAAACGCCAAGAGCCCTGGTCAGAGTCAGCTGCCAGCTTCCCCGGTGTGTCAGGGTTGGTGGCAGTGCCACCCCCATGGTGCTAGCTGCAGCCCTCCTGCAGGGGCAGCCTTGGCTGCGGCTGGAGCAGGGATCCTGGAGAAGGGGGAGTTTGCTCTGAAGGCCAGTGTGATAGCTGGGCTGCTGTCCTCCTCTGTGAATGCGTGGGAAAGGAATCCTTGGGGTTTCCCAAATCCCAGATTGGATCCAGGGCGTAATGTTGTGTTCCCAACGCCCAGATTGGATCCGGTAGGAATGTTTGGTGTTCACCCAAATCCCAGAATTGGCTCCAATCGGAAATGTTTGGTGGTCGCCAGATGGATCCTGTAGGAATGTTTGGTGTTCCCCAACCCCAATATTGGATCCAGGTACGAATGTTTGGTTGTTCCCAATCCCATATTGGTTTCCAGGAAGAAGGTTCGTTTGGTGTTCCCAACCCCAGACTGAATCCATGTAGAATCTTGGCTCCTGCCCTGGCTGCAGCATCTCCCGTGCCTGATGGAATTTCTCCGGTCCCTTCCCTGTCCACAGCCGCAGATCTGTGGCTGGAGGAGGCTGGTCCTGGCAGGGATAAAGCAAACTGCCCCAGCTGGTTTGGAACAGCTGGAACATGGACAGAGGGTGATCCCAGCCCAGTTCCAGCAGCTGGGACAGAATCCACACAGCTGGCACAGCTGGCACTGCAGCTCAGGACATGTGTAAAACACAACTCTGCCTGTGAACCTGGGGGAACCCCAGCACCAGTTTGTCTCAGGAAGGAAAAGTAAACCTCAAATCCATGGATGAGATACTGTGGCTAAGCCAGCATTGCCCAGCTTTATCCCAAAATTCCTCCACGGATCCGGGATTTCAGCATCCCAAACACTGCAATATCCCCATCACTGTGACCTCCCAGAGCTGAGAGGGGCAGGAGGCTCCTCCTGAGCCAGCATTCCCTCTGGGCATTCCCAAATCTTGGCCAAGCAGTGCTTGGAGCAGCCATGGAAAGCTCTGCCCTTAGAGAGGGTGGAATTCCAGGGTCTGTAAAGGCAGCTGGGAGCCAGAATCAGGAGAGCAAAAATCATGGATAAGTAGGAAACAGAAATTCCCCCCCATTAAGCAGAAAAAAAAATCCAGTTTATTTCATCAGCAGAATATTTTTTATCTGAGGGGGAAAAAAAAAATAATCAGGGGCTCCAATAACAGATGAAATTCTGAGGAGAAGATGGCAAACAAACCAGGACATCATTTAGGGATGTCTGGGCTGTCCCAGGCAACGTTCATTAATTTAGTGACACCTCAGGGCTTCCCACTCAGCTGCCACAGTAGCACAGGGCTGAAGGTCTGAAAGGTCTGAGGGGTGGGATATTTATTGGGCACCCCAGGAAAAAACAACCCCCAGGCAAGGGGTGACAAAGGTGTCCTGAAATTTCCACAGCCAGAAGGTTCAGGGGTGGATTTTCCAGCAGCCCCAAAGCAGGGGATGCTCACAGGGATGGGGTTGATCTCCTGGAGGATTTTCAGTTGAGCCTGAGGTTGGAAAACTCCCTCTCGGGAGGATTGCAGTGCTCATCCCAACAAAGCATTCCCACCACAGCAAGGAAAACGGGAACACTGGATTAGTTTATCCTAGTGAAGACAATTCCTTTCGTTATTGATGTCCGTAATTACTTCTATTTCTTTCCTCGTGGCTGATAAATTGTCTAATAAGATTTCTACTCATGATTAAATCAAGAAAAAGTAGATTTGGACAACAGAGGAGCTGATTTTTCTGCTGAAAAGCATTTTAGGGTCATGGAGCTGCTACAGCCAGGCTGGGAGGGTTGGGGGTGCTCACCTGGGGAGGAGAAGGATCCAGGGAGAGCTCAGAGCCCCTGGCAGGGGCTCCAGGAGATCCCATTCCAAGGGATGGAGGGACAGGACACAGGGAATGTGTCCCCTTCCCACAGCCACAGTTGGTGTATTAAAGAAAATCCAATATTTTGAGGTGCCACCATTATCCACAGCAATTTGTTTGACCAGGAATGGGGAATTCCCAAATATCTGAAGGGAACCTACCTGGGATGCATCACTCAGGAAAACAAGGGAAAAGAACTGGAATTAACGTTAAAGAGGAGTTGCCAAGTATTTCAAACCCTCTTTTGCCTGAATTTGTTTCTTTATGTGGGCTTGAGAGACTGTCTAGGATGGCTTTGCTTAATTTGTTCCTTCTTTTATCCTTAAAATATCAGGAATGCCAATATTAGCCTGGTTTTCAGCACAAGTCTTGAATTCTTTTTAAGCCAAGCCTTAAGGAGAGATGTTGGATTTTTAGCAAAGCCTCCCTTCCTTCTGAAATGTTAATTAGCAGCTGAAGTGGAGAAATTAGGGAAAAAAGGCAAAAAGCAGCAAACCTTGATATTTCTCCCTCAACTCCCCTTTCAAGCACAGAGTTTTCACTGCCTTTCTTCTTGAAACTTTATCTGCACACATTTTCTCAGGTTTTTTTGGAGATCAGACACCTCAGAAGTTTAAAATAAATACAGTTCAGCCCTGGAAAGTCTCTTTTCAGATATCAATATCTCCCCCGTTATCTGCTCTCATTCGAGGGAGCTGACAGAACCCTTTTTTGAGAGATTTCGAAATTAAATCAGCCAGAGAACACAATTGTCAATGTTCCCATGACTTCTCCATGAACATCCAGCCTCTTGCTTGGAACTGCACCATCAATTCTTGGAAAACCACCTCGGAATTCTGGCTGTGAGCTGACCTTTTCAGGGACAAGGCAACTTCTAACAACTTATTCAACCTAGAACCTCCTTGTGGGACCTTCCAGCAGCAAGGAGAACAGCAAGAAGCAGGATTGTGTTCTAAAGAAAAGGCAGAGGGGCTGACAGGGCCCTTTCATCTGCAAAACTTCAAAATATTTGGAGGGCAAAAAATTCTGGTTCCTTCCCAGAGCAGCTCCAGGCTGGAAAGAAGAGCAGCAGCAGAGACCTGGAGTTGGGAAGGTGCTGCCTCCCCCTTGGAGCTTCCCAGGGCAAGTTTTCCTCTGGAAAGCTTTGTCAGGATAGGATTTCTTTTCCAGGGAGATGAGGATGCTCTGGCGTAACTAATTCCAGCTTATCCAAACTTATCCCAGCTGACAGAAAGGAGATGGAGAAGGGACATCAGGAATGGCCTGGGATGGAGGGGACAGAAAGGAGATGGAGAAGGGACATCAGGAATGGCCTGGGATGGAGGGGACAGAAAGGAGATGGAGAAGGGACATCAGGAATGGCCTGGAATGGAGGGGACAGAAAGGAGATGGAGAAGGGACATCAGGAATGGCCTGGGATGGAGGGGACAGAAGAGAGATGGCAGAGGGGCATCAGGAATGGCCTGGGATGGAGGGGACAGAAAGGAGATGGAGAAGGGACATCAGGAATGGCCTGGAATGGAGGGGACAGAAAGGAGATGGCAGAGGGACATCAGGAATGGCCTGGGATGGAGGTGACAAAAAGGAGATGGCAAAGGGACATCAGGGCAGGAAGGGGCTGGAATGGAGCAGCCAGGCCTGGCTGGAGCCCTTCCCACGGATCCAGACTCATTCCTGGACAGCTCCCACCACGCTGGGATCTGGGATTTGGTGTCACAGAACCCCCGGGGCTGGAGTGACCTTTGGAGATGCCCTGTCCATGTGGGAATAGCTGAGAGCTCCCTGGAGGGTTCAATCCATGCTTGGAGGCGTTTCCCCAACCCTCAGAGAGTCCACTGGGCATTCCCAGAGGCTGGAAATGTTCCTTTGGGCTGTCAGCACATTCCAAAGGTGGACACAGCCAGGTGGAGAGGGTTGGGATGTGTGCAGGATCCCTGGTGCTGCTGGAGGAGGCACAGCTCTCCCAGATCCACCCTGCAGCACCCAGGGAGAACAATTCCCTCTGGGATCTGCCCCTCTTCCTTCAGCTGCAGGGACAGGGAACGGATCCCAGTGCCAGAGGGCAGGGCTGGATGGGATAGTGACAAGGAATTGTTCCCTGGGAGGGTGGGGAGGGGATGGGATGGAATTCCCAGAGCAACTGGGGCTGCCCCTGGATCCCTGGAGCAGCCTGGGATGGGGAAGGTGTCCCTGCCACGGGACAGTGCAATGGAATGAGTTTTAAGGTCCCTTCCCACCCAAACCACTCCAGGATCCCACAAGCTCAGGGCCCTGCACTAAATTCCTCATTCCCTCCTTGATGCATGTTTCAAAATCCCTTTTCCCTCGGGTTTCCCTGGATGTACACGCTGAATTTAACTTCCCACAGACCCAGCAGCCCCGCCCTGCTCCCACAGAACCCCAAATCCCATCCCAGCCCCACCAGAAATGCCTTTTGCCCCCGGGATAAAGCCTGGCTGTGCTCTGGTTCACTCGAGTGGCTCAGGCCTGGATTAAGTGTGGGGATTATTGAACATGTGCTGGTGCTCAATTAATATTTCATTGCTGCTGGCTCCTGTGTGGGCTGCCTGTTCTCCTGGAGTGCTCCAGCACCATGGAAACGTTGGGAGAGATTTTTCCCTTAATTGCATGAATGGTTGACAGACAACAGCACTGCACCATGGAATTAAGCCCCGATGGCTGAGGAATTCTCCAGAGCTGCTGCTGGTGCTTGAATTTTATTTTTAAACCTGGCAACATCTGCTCTTGTCCAGGAGAATTTGGGAAGGCTTTAATGTGACCAGGTAACGAGTCTGTGTGCAATTACCAGAGCTCCAGCTCACACAGGTGAGCTCTGGAAACTCAGGGAGAATTTCAGGAAAGAAAATAAAAATAAATACAATTTTAAAGTGATCAAAACCCAACGAAATGCTCCTTTTCCTTTTAATCTGTACTTTTATGGCAGGTTTAATTCCACAAATAACCACGCCTTGGCTTTTGGAGTTGTCAAGGAAAGAGTGGCTGAGCACCATGATCCAAACCCACTGTCACCAAACCCAGGCAGCTCGCCCCTAAATCAGCTTTTGGTATTTCTCAGGTTCAAATTGTTCTGTGTCTTGTAGGACAGAGCCCTGGCAATCCTTGAGCATCATCCCATAACAGGTTTTTGGGAGCAGTTTGTGCTTCAGCACACTGAGACTCCTCGGGATGCAGATTATCCCAAAAATCCAGCAGGGATCACAGCAGGGATTTTCCTCACGAAGTTTTTGCCATTTTATAAAAGTTACACCCCCAAAGCTGCAGCTGAGGCTTAACCCCAAATTAAATATCAGTTTAAATCCATTTCAGACCCATTCACTGGGAAGGCCCCAGTGCTCCTCTAAAGTTTCCTTGGCAATTTAAACCTCACAAACCCCAAACTCTTATCAAAATAACTCCCTGATAATTTTAAACAGCACAGATGATCAAGGGGAGGTTGAAGAGCTGGGAGATCACTCGGTCACAGGCCTGCTTGTCTCAGTCCCAGAACTCTCAAGGAGCCCTTATTTAAGAAAGTAAATGATATTAATTGCATTTATCATTATCATTTATCATTAATGTGGCATCAGAAACTCCCAGTGACATTTATTTTGGTTTGTTTTTAATATGTTGAAACGAGCTGGATTTGAGCCCAGTGCCAAGCTAGAACTGAGGCATTGCTGAAACCCTGAGATATTCCAGTTCTGAATGCTGTTTGTATAACATTAGAAAAATTTGCTGTGTGAATGTAGTTCCTTTTATTTCAGCTGTTAACAAAACTTAGGAATGGCAGTGGGATAAATAGATTTTCCTTGGGCTATAATGTAAAAAGCTCTTGTTCGTGTAACTAATTCAGAGAATGGTAAAAGATAATCAGGAAATTCTTCCCATTCCTGGATGATCCTGTCTGGATGAAGATGGTGATGGGCACCAGAGCCCCAGGGAAGGGATTTATTGATCATCCCTTATCACAGAGTGTGGCACAGGATGGAATATGTTCATTTTAAAAAATGTTGATTTCCAGGATGGAATGGGGCAGATTGGGAGGAACTCAAAGGAATATTTTGGAATAAAGCCTGAGGGTCTATGGATACCCAACCTGTTGGTGCATTTACAGAAGTGTTCCTGAGTTAGGGCCAAGCCACCCAGCCCTATCACTTTTTGCTTTATTGCCTTATCTCTTATTGTCTTTTATTAAACTTTTAAAATTTTACCAGGAAAGTGAACCTCATTTTTCACCACCTGGGTGATTTCTCCTCCTTCCAAGGCTCCCTCGTTATCCCAGTTTTCTCCCTATTTTCCCAATTTTCCACACGAAGGAAAAGCCCTTCTCCTCCTGATCAGCTGCCACTAAACCTGGAGCAGTCCTGGAGTCCCTTCCTGTCCTCAGTTAATGCTCAGGCAAATCTCTCAGCCTATCAAAATCTGCTCTGCTGAAATGAAGAACTTTTTAAAAAGTCTGTTGAAATCAAATAACCTCTTGCACGAAGGTCATTTTTAACAACAAGCTCTAACGATTTTAGAAACAGCATCTCCTCCTTTTCAGCCAGGGAATATTTATTGTAAAAAATCCGTTGGCTAAAAACTGAATAGTTGAAATTGGTAGGAAGGAGACCAGCTGATAATAGTCTACAGTGACCTAGAAAAAAATTCAAATTACTGCCATTTTGGGCCAGAGCTTACAAGCAAACGAAGTACAAAAACTTGAAGAAATTGAAGTGCACACAATGAGTTCAAAGCCCACTCAGAGTCAGTGGCACTGGAGGAACGCTGAGGCTGCTGAGCTGCCCTGACAGGTTCCTGATGGAGAAGAGTTGTCAGAGCCTGCTCTGCCCCCAAACACTCAGCTGCCCCAGAATTGGCCCTTTTTAAAACGCATTTGGAAATTCAATTCCACAGAACTGAGCAGATGACACAACTCCGACTGCACGAGGCTCACAGGCAGCAGGAATAAACCAGGGAGATCATGGAATCTTGGAATGGGTTCAGAGGGGACTTAAATCCCACCCAGTGTCACCCCCTGCCATGGCAGGGACACCTCCCACTGTCCCAGGTGATCCAACCCCAATGTCCAACCTGGCCTTGGACATTCCAGGGATCCAGGGGCAGCCCCAGCTGCTCTGGGAATTCCAGTCCAGCCAGGAATTCCTGCCCCAAATCCCACCCAAATCTCCATTTTTGCAGTTTGAAGCCATTCCCTGTGTGCTGTCCCCCCCATCCCTTGTCCCCAGTCCCTCTCCAGCTCTCCTGGAGCCCCTTCAGGCCCTGCCAGGGGCTCTCAGCTCTCCCTGGACCCTTCTCCTGCCCAGCTGAGCCCCCCCAGCTCTCTCCATCCCGGTGCCTCCCCTGGAGCTGCTCCAACAGCTCCACGTCCTTCCTGTGCTGGGGAGCAGAACCATCAACCAATGTAATTAATTGTAATTAAAGTGTCCCTGATTGCCTTCCCTGGGGCCTGGGGTGAGGAAGAGGAGGTCCCAAATCCCTCTTTATCTCCTGGCACAGCTGCTCTGGCTGCTCCTTCTCCTTGCTGGGGCACCAGGGGTGGGACAGGGGTGGCTCTGCCTCCTCTGCCATTGCTGCTGCCCAAGCTGAGCTCCTTTTCCAAGCAGGACAGAGCCCAGACCGTGCCAAGGTCAGGCTTTACCAAGAAAAGGGGCACCTGCCCTAAAATTAATCCAGGACACCCCTCAGCTTCCCGAGGCTGGAGGAGCCCTTCCCACCCCCTCATTCTGTGTGTCCCACTCTGAACCAAGCTGACTTTTTTTTTGGTTTGAGGTGCTTTGGTTCAGTTTTGGGTTGGTTTTTGTTTAATTCCTACTCCAGCTCCAGCTCCAATCCCAGCACAGCCTGCTCAGGGCTCCTGGATCTTAAGGACCTTTCCATTTCCTTTTCCCACAGCCTTGGCTACTTCCCAGACTGCCAGGAAGGATTTCACAGTATTCCAGGGTCTGCAGGGTATTTGGCCAAGGAGATCTGGCCTAGATCAGGAGCTCTGGGATCACACACAGCAGCTCCAACCTCTGCCTGCTCCTGAGCATCACCACACGAGCCCTCTCCCTGAGCTGGCAGGCTCCTAAACAAGATATTTTGGGGATTTTAACCTCTGCCAACAGGAATCTGGAATGATCCATTCCTTATAACAGAGCCTAAATCACCTTTTCACAAACAGCAACTTGAATTTTATAAATGATACCCAAGGACTCGAAGAGTTCCTAAGTTCTCCTGGAAAAAAAGGCTCACCTCAGTTTACCCCATGGGGATAAAGCAGCACTAAAGCACCAAATTCAGGGAAATTTTAGGTTCCAAAGCCTGGGAAGCTGGAGAAGCAGCACTGCTGCTCCACAGGGATTTGATGCCACGATGTCCTGAGGTGAAAAGTTCGTGAACGTTTCTCACGATCTGTTGTCAGTCAGGTTTGCGCCCCACAAACCCAACCCTCCCCGCTCCTCCAGCTGCTCCTGGGAGGAACTTTTGGGGATTAGGAGAACAACACCACCACCGTGCGGCCGGGACTGAGGACAGAACCCAGGGAAGGAGGGCTGGCTGTCCTCCCTCAGTCACACACCCTGCTGCTCCCAAATCTGCCCGGAGAATCCAAGGAAAAATACAGACTGCTGCTGGATGTCCCACTCCAAACTCAGGGTCACGGATTCTGCGCCTTCTCTCGCTCTCTGGGTTGCCCTGGAGTTGTTCCCGATGCTCCTTTTCCAGATGTTCCCGGATTTTAACCCATGGATATCCTGCACAGGAGTGTGCGTGGCTTTGGGAAAAGGGGGAACCCCCACTGCCAAACCAACCCCAGGGGAATTGTGAGGCTGGAGCAGGGAAGGGTTGTGTCCCTGGGGATGCAGAATTTCAGACTGCTTTGAGTTGGGAGGGACCTTAAATCCCATCCCATTCCAGGGGCAGGGACACCTCCCTCCATCCCAAGGTAATCCCAGCTTTTCCAGAAATCCAGATTTTCCTCTGGGAATTCAATTCCCGGGCCTTCCCACTGAGCCAGCCAGGAATTCCTGCCCCATATCCCACCTCTCCCTGCCCTCTGGCACTGGGAAGCCATTCCCTGTGATTCCCCCTGGAGGCTGATGTGGGGCAGAGCTCAGCAGAGCCAAAGGCTAAAGCAGGGATTTATTCCAATAAATCCTCCCTGGGCACACCTGGGCAGCACCAGAGCCCGGCTGGGCCACAGCCAAGGTGAGCCCAAAATGGGCACAGAATGGGGCACTGAGCACCAGGGCTGACACTTGGAGAAGTTCTGCTTCATTAACACATTGCAGTTAATTGTGCAATTCCAGCTCCAGCTTCTGCAGCTCCATCCTCCTTGCTTTGCCTTCTGCCTTCCCCCTTGGCTTTGTTCTGGGGCTGAAAGTTGTCCTTGGTGCCCAGCTGGAGAAGGAATTGTTTTGTGTGCCTGCTCTGTGCAGAGAGCTCAGCAACACTGAATAGAAACCAGAACTGCTCACTGAAACAGCACAGAATATAGAAAATAGAAAAACTCAAACTCATCACCTCTGTCCTGGCACTCTCTGCCCTCTCCCTCCTTTTTAAAGCCCTCGTCAGTTTGGATTTTAGTCCCCTTTTCCCAGGCAACCAGGTAAACCCAGAATATTCCCAAAGCTTTCCCTCAAATTCCATTCCATGGACACCATGGGATGCACAGCTCACAGCCAGGGAATGAGGGAAGCAATTAGAAAATTCAACTTCCCAGACATCTGCAGGAATCCACAGCATTTGAAAAGTCCATGGACTATTCCCAAAAAAAAAGTGCTTCGTGTTTCCATTCTCCTCCTGCTTTTTCAAGCTGCTTGGATCTTCCAAGCCTTTTGAGTAACTCAAGAGAAAACTGAATTTCCTTTTTTTTTTTTTAAATCCCAACAATGCAGCCTCAACCATGGAACAGCAATGGCAACAGCAGGAGGAACATCCTAAAGGTTGTGTGAATGCAAAACCTGCTCGCTGCAGCTGGAGTCCTTTAGGAGGAAACCTAGGAAAATCCTGGAAAAGAATCTCAGTGAACTGTTCAGTCGCATTTCCCCCGAGCCAGCTTCTCCCTGCCAGCATTCCTGGTGTTCAGCACTCCTGACAGCTCCACTCCAGGAACGTGTGCACCTCAGGGACTCACAAAGCACAGCTGGAACCCCGAACCCAGCCAGATAAAAGCCTGGAAAGAGGGACAATGTCACAATACCACACGGAATGAGCCACAGGCACTCTCTGGAAGTTCAAGGCAAAAAGGGCCAAAAAGAGAGATTTTTATTTTGTGACCTCGTTATATATAAAATTCAAGAAGTGACCAGGGATTGGAGGGGGCAGTCTCCACCTCTCCAAACACACTGGTCAAACCAAGAGTCCATCAATTTTCTCCTCCTCCAGAACGGAAAGCAAAACAATCCTTATTGACGTGAAAATGTGTGAGAAACTCCATTACAAAAATGTAAACATCACAAAGCTTAGAAAAACTTCAAAAGCTTAGGGGACAGGACAATATTCCCATTTCCTCCCTGCTCCCAGAGAGCAGCACTGTCAGAGCCCAGAACATTCCTCTGGCTGCCCTGGATGGTTCCAGACCCTGGCACGGAGTCACAAACTCCTGTGCCTTCCATTTTAACCCTTGGGGAAAAATTACCAACTTTGTGTGAGGGTTTACAGCCACAAGACTTTGAATAGAGTGATGGGTAATTTGTCACAGGGCGAAAAAGGAGAATTTTGGGGGTTTAGAATTCAAGAGGCAACGTGGAGGAACCTGGGTGTGTCCTGTCCTTCTCCTCCTTCTCCTCCATGTCCTGCTGTGATGGTGACACTTTGTAATTGGTTTAGAGCACAGACAGACTGTCTAACACAGGTGAGAGGGATTGGGAAATTATTGTAAATAAAGGACACGGAGTTCTGAGTATCAAAAGTCCCCAGCAGCCTGAGGGCTGGGATTGTGCCTCACCCCGAGCTGCAGAACAGAGCTCAGCAGGGCAGGGAGAGAATGGAATAGAGAAGGGAAAATAAACAACCTTGGAAAGCAGAAGAGACGATTCCTGAGTTCTTAGCTCACAGGGCTGGGGGAAAAGACTTTTTAAAATCTTGGGAATCATCCAAAAACCCGAGGCAGCACAACCCAACCCCTCTGAGCATTCCCTTTCCTGAGAGGCAGGAATTGAGAGCTCACACTCCCCAGCCCAGGGCGAGTCTCTGGGTCCCAATTTCTGCCCTCTGGAGCATTTCCAAGCTCCTGAACACCATGGGAATTTTCTCTTGCTAAATTCTCCTTGTGCACATCACCCTCTAATAAATTCATGTTCGTGTCACACCTTCGGCTCCATGGTTTGGTTCACACAATGCTCTCATCCCCTTGACTCCAGGGAGGGAAGCACAAGTTAATTAATATATTAATTAACACAGCACCCCAACACCCTGGGGCAGGGCCATAAATAATAAACCAAAGGCAAAGCCAAAGGGCTCTCATTTAGGACTGGCTCAAGGACTGGATTAATTAGGGATGTTTGAAGCCAGGACTGCTCCTGTCTCTCCCTCCAGCCAGGGATTCAGACACTTAGGTCAAGATTAACCTCAGTTAGAGCAGTTCCAATCCATATTTTTTTTGTCATTTTTGTGCTCAGCACACTTGAATCCCACAAAAAACAAACCAGGTTTGCATCAAACCTCCGATGCACCAGCAGGGCTCCGAGCAGGGGTTGTTAATTATGGATTAAACATTCCTGCAAGACTTTGAAATCCACCCAAAAAAAAGCCCAGCTCAGGATTTCTGAGTAGCCAAAGATCACACAGCTTCACAGACGTTTTAAATGTTGGCATGGACTGAACACCACGGGAATTTTCTCTTGTGCACATCAGCCTCGAGTAAATTCATGTTTGTGTCACACCTACTACAGCTCCATGGTTGGCTACACACCATCCTCTCATCCCCTTGAAAGGATTTTTTTTCCCTCTTATATTCAATAATAATATTTCTAATATTAAATTATATATCATTATATCACAATAATATTTATAATAATAAATAGAAGGCTGTGAATTCTTATTTCTACACTAAATATCCCCATACATTCCTCCCCAGTGCATTCATTCAGTTCAAAATTTTACACTTTGATAGATATTTCCATCCTAAATAAATAAATTCAACGCCTACAAGGTGAAGGGATTTACAACCACAAAAAACGTTGGATTATTCATGACTTCAAGATTTTTCTTTCTGATTTTACAACCCAGCTGCACATTCCTGTGGTTTTATAAAGCACTATAGAAGAGCTACTCAGGAATTTCTATGAGGGGAACAGAACTACGAGCAGGGAGCGAATCAAAGAATATTTTCCTTGCTGGCATCACGAGGGATTTGCACTGTGGGGATCACGCTTTGGAGGGCTCTGAGGGGGAGAATTGCCTTTTCCTTATTTGTGTTATTTGTATTATTTCTGTTCTTTCTATTATTATTGTTATTTCTATTAATTCTATTATTTCTGTTATTTCTGTTATGAAAACAGGGATATTATTATTGTTATATAATAATAATGATAATAACAATAATAACAATAACAATAATAATAGTTTTTATTTATTTATTTATTTCTATTATTTCTATTATTTCTAGTGACCCCCCCGGGCAGGTGGATCCAGGTTAAGGAGCAGAGGATGAGGCTGGGGCTCTCCTTACCCCATCAGGGCAGGAGAAGAGGCTGGAAATGCCCTGGATCACAGCAGAATCCAGGGAAAAGGAGTCAGTGGGTGTCATGGGTAGAGTGCAAAATGTCACCAAACCTGGGGATTCTGTCCCAGCTGTTGGAACTGGGCTGGGATCACCCTCTGTCCATGTTCCAGCTGTTCCAAACCAGCTGGGGCAGTTTGCTTTATCCCTGCCAGGACCCAGCTTCCCTCCAGGCACAGATCTGCTGCTGCTGGGACAGGGAGGGACACGGAGAAAATTCCATCAGCACTGGGAGATGCTGCAGCCAGGGCAGGAGCCAAGAATTCCTCCCTGGATCCAATCTGGGGCTGGGAACACCAAACATTCTTACCTGGATCCAATCTGGGATTGGGAACACCAAACATTCCTACCTGGATCCAGTCTGGGATTTGGGAACACCAAGGATCCTTTCCCACTGCATTCCCAGAGGAACAGCAGCCCCAGCTCTCCCCACTGGCCCTTCAGAGCAAACTCCCCCTTTCTCCAGGATCCCTGCTCCAGCAGAGCCACAGCTGCCACTGCAGGAGGGCTGCAGCCACCATGGGATGGCACTGCCACCAAGCCCTGACACACAGGGGACAGCTGGCAGCCTGACTCTGACAGGGCTTGGCGTTTGTATTATTGCATTTTGATTGGAATTCTAATCAAGAACTGTTATTGCTGTCCCCAGATCTCTGCCTGAGAGCCCCTGAATTCCAAAATGACAATAGTTACAGGGAGGGGGTTTGCATTCTCCATCCCAGGGGATGTTCCCTGATCCCTCAGCACACACCTGGGGTTCAAACCCCGACAGAGGGACAAGGAGCAGCTCCATCCCCACCCCCGGGGAAGGGAATAACTCCGTGCTCAGCGGGTAAGGGGTGAGAAATGCAGAATTCATCAGCATTCTCAGCAATTTCAGGTGTCCTCACTTGCCCTTGCCACACCAACCCTCCTGAAACTCTGTCCAAGCTCAGTCCCTCCAGCTCAAAAAAGCTCCAAATCAGCTGGGAGCTGGTAAATGCCACAGAATTGTTTTTCTAAGGAAAAAAAAAAAAAAAATCCTCTTTATTGTAATGAAATGGTGCTGATTGCTGCAGCTTGGCTCCAGGCACATCCAGCCTGGATTGGGTTCTTTGTCTACAAAATGCTGTTCTTCCAAAGTCTGTACCACACATAAAACCCCTCAAACCCAGCCCTTACTCATCAGCACCCTGAAAAAAAATGAGCTATAATGTTCTTGGGGGATTGTTTAAATGTTTAAATGCACAGCTGAGCTCTTCCCTCGTTATCTCAATTTATTATTTATTACTTATTTCCCTCGTGCCACAATGAGAGCTGGAAGTTGAGGACTCTCAGCTTTCAGCTGGTGCACGTTTTTTTGTTTCATTTTGTTTCATTTTTGTTTCATTTCACTCCGTTTCAGGCGATTTGCTTTTCCGATGAGTGGAAAAGCCATTGCCCAAAAATCAAAATTCAAAGAGGTGAGGAGGAAGGAACTTTGTGAACCTGTGTGGGTGGATACCTGGGCTGGTGTTTGTACATTGAGAACAAAGGAAAGAAAATCTGGAGCACCAGGAAAACTCATTGTACAGCCAGAAAAATGGAAACTGCCTCTAAGAGTAGTTTTCCCCATTTTTGGGGACCTCAAAAGTCCTCTCAATCATTTTTAAGGCTGTACAGAGGTAAAAATCCACAACTCCTTGTCCTGTGGAGTTATTTCCTTAAAAGCAGGGAGAGAGCAGGAGGAGAATTGAAATTCAAGTGAAGCAGCAGAGAATGGATTTTAGGAAAAGGATTTTTATGGGAAGAGTGATAAAGCACTGGAATGTGCTGCCTGGGGAGGTGGTGGAGTCACCATCCCTGGATGGGTTTAAAACAAACTGGATGTGGCACTCGGGGCCAGGGGCTGGGTGAGGAATTGGGGCTGGGATGGACTCGGTGGTCCTGGAGGGCTCTGCCAACCTGGGGATTCTGGGATTCCTGGAAGGGAAAGGTGACCCCTCCCTCCAAATCATTGTAACTTTAAAATTACAGAGCTCCCAGGCAAAAATAAGGGGAAGGCAATGACCATTCTTTACTGGCTAATCCACATAAATAAAACAGAACAAACAAACAGAAACCCCACCCACGAGAGGAGTTTTATCACCTGTTAAACACGACTTTTCCCTTTGGTGTAGTTGTCACCAAAACCGCCTGGGGACGCTGGTGGCTGCGGTAAAACCATGGCCAAGACGCGCCCTGCCAGCCGGGAATTCCATCCCAAAATCCCATCCAGCCCTCTGGCAGGACGAGCCATTCCCTGTGTCCCGTCCTGTGGCCAACTCTTTGGCTTTGTCTTCTTCTTCTTCTCAGGGTTAGCATAAAAAGCGCGAGAGTCAGAATTTCTGTTCAGATGGAGAGGTTTTTTATTTCTTATCTCAGTTTCAGCCTCACTGACAGTGAGTGCTCTTACACACTAAATTAGCAGAGTAGGAATGGCTCCTAGAGTTCTGTCTGCAAACGTATTTAAGCTTAAATTACTCAATTATGAGACGGTAATTAATTTATTTTTACTTTTAGCCTAATAACTAACCATCCATGTCCCACACTGCAGATTTTTTTCAGCCAATCACATAAAATCACCGAAGAAGAAGAAGAAGAAGAAGAAGAAGAAGAAGAAGAAGAAGAAGAAGAAGAAGAAGAAGAAGAAGAAGAAATACTTACACCCTAAACCTTTAATCTTCTCACATATATATTACTGTATCCCAAAACTTTAAATTCTAAATCTCTCCCCCTGTGAGATCACACACATCTGTTCAGCTCCAAACTCATGATTTCAGTGCTGTCACTCAATTTTGGGAACCTTTTCCATGGTCTCAGGTTAAATGCAGTGATTTTTGAGGATCAGACCTTGTCAGAAAATCTGAAATTCTCTGTGCCCAGGGTTCTGAGACTGTCCCTCCAGCCCTTGGCCAAGTCACCCTGCACCCTGACACAGAATGAGGCTGATGAAGGTGTTTGAGATGGGGAGTTTGCTCTATGGGAAGGGATGTGGAGGGTTTGGGGGGCAATGGAGAAATGTGAACCTGCAGCAGCTGTGGAGGTGTTGGATGTTCTGTACAGGCACCAAAGGCTTGTGCCTGGGTTTCCTTTTTGTCTGTGTGTTTTTATTGGGGGGCTATTGGGTTTTTTTAAACAAGAGGGAAAATTGTCATCAGTAACTCCACATATTTCTATTTTCCAGCATGAAGAAAAATGCTAAATTGTGACTTTAATTTATGAAAAGGAAAATACAAATGTGTGGCTGAAAGAGGTACAGAGCACAATGATCCCTCCCTTTCCTTCTGCAATTTGCATAAACCTGGAGGGTCAGAAAGGAACTTGGAAGTGGACACGGCTGTGGACGAGGACATGGAAAACCAAACCACTCTTGCTTTGCTTTTGCTTTCCCAGCAGAGCTCAGGGTTCCCTCTGCTGCTGCCTTTGGTAGCTCTGCTCCTGCTCCTGCTCTTAGGTCTCTCTCTTCTCACCCAACAGCTCAGCTCAAAAACTTGATTGACCTCAGAATTATTCTAATTAGGTTGTAGATTTGCTTAAATGCTTTTCCTTCTCTTGATGCCTTATGCAACGCCTGGCAAAAATAGTTACTTTCTAAAGAGGAATCTTTGTTATTGGAAAAAAAATCATGTGCTGTGGGAATGCTTGGAATCATTTTAATTAAAATATCCTTTTCCTTTCTTTGCATATATTCCCATGTGCACATGCTCCTTGTGTTCATAATCAGGGGCTGGAGTGACCCTGGAGCTGTGGGAGTTTTCCTGTGGGAAGGGCAGGAGGGGATGGAGAGAGAGGGGAGATGGAGCCGAGGAGGGGGGAGATGGAGCCGAGGAGGGGGGAGATGGAGCCGAGGAGAGGGGAGATGGAGCCGAGGAGAGGGGA
>CM031864.1:304284-315195 GCA_018697195.1 Certhia americana
TCAGTCAGTACAGGTGACAGGGGTCAGGGTCAGTACAGGTGACAGGGATCAGTGCAGGTGACAGGGGTCAGTACAGGTGACAGGGGTCAGTCAGTACAGGTGACAGGGTCAGTCAGTCCAGGTGACAGGGGTCAGTCCAGGTGACAGGGGTCAGGGTCAGTACAGGTGACAGAGGTCAGGGTCAGTACAGGTGACAGGGGTCAGTCAGTGCAGGTGACAGGATCAGGGTCAGGTGACAGGATCAGGGTCAGTACAGGTGACAGGATCAGGGTCAGTACAGGTGACAGGATCAGGGTCAGTACAGGTGACAGGGATCAGGGTCAGTCCAGGTGACAGGGGTCAGTCAGTACAGGTGACAGGTGTCCCCAAGACAAAGCACAGGAGCACAGTTGACTCACAGGTTTTATTTACACTTGTCTACAGCATCATTTTGCCTTACACGTTCTCTAAGCCAAATGAACCATCCTCCTCCTCTGCCTGTGGCCTAGCAGTTGCTAAATTTAAAACCTCTCATCTGTTAATACAGCAACAATTGGAATACAAAGCACAAGAAAACCCAAGGCTAACAACAGAGCGTCTACTCGATCTGGTTTGACAGTTTAGTTGGACGCTGGAGTCAGAGGCACAGTTACAGACTAACCTGCTCTTGTGCAACCTACACACATTTAGCATGGAAATTAGAGAGAAAAGAAAGCATTAAAGAGGAAACTGCATTTTTTTTTTCTGCAAAGAGATTTATCAAAATACCTCTACACCAAAAACATTTTGCTTCTAGACCAGTCCAAAGACGTGGCTCAAAAAAAAAAAAAAAAAAAAGAAAAAAAAGAGGAAAAAAAAAAAGCAGAATGGAGTTTTTTGATTTTGCTCCGTTTGTTTGTGTACAGTTTATCAAAACAAGCAGCAAATCTGGCAGTTTTATTACTGAAATAAATGAAAGTATATTGCTCTTTGCTTGCTTAAAAAGAATTCTCCTTACCATACTTACCTTGTGATGGCACTGAAGAAACTTAAACCTTTCTTAACCCAACGGAGCTCAAGAGAGACCAAGTTTTATACTCAAATGGATTCCATAAAGCATTTTAAGCCATAAATTATGTTGAAGGGAAAAAAGAACGATCGATGAAGAAGACGTTGAAGATGCCAGAACTTTCTACACAGTTTATTCGTTCTCATTTTGAAAGAAAAATAAAATTAAGATACCTTGAAAATTTTAGTCAGCCCCAAAGGAAATTTTACAGGCGGCCTGCGGAAGCTTCCCCTGATTGATTCCAAGGAGCCAGTTCCACACTGGAGCAGATCCCAAGTGATCCATTTGTAAGGAGGGATCCCAGAGTCCGGGCTCTGGAAACCAGCACAGCCACAGCACTGTCCTCCCTCCTCAGGGATGAATTCCCTCTGGAATCATGATGGATTGGGGAAGGGGGGGGGGTTTTGAGCTGCTAGAGAGGGGTGTCCATCTGCACTGGCACTGCTACGTGGTAAAAAGAAAAACTGCTCAGCCCAAGGCCTCAGTGCTGGCCCCAACCCTGCTGTGGTCCCACGGGAGCTCCATCCTGCTCTGGAAAACTCACAGCTTCCACCTCACACACAGAGAGCTGGGCCAGGATATTCCCGACCTGCTCCTGCAGCTGAGAGAGCCAGGAATGGAGGAACTGATCTTGAAAAAGAATAAAATACAACCCCCCCCCTGCCCTCCCCACAGCACAGAAATTCCCCCTGTGCCGGGGAGTTTATGGCTTAAAATGCTGCTGCGGGTTTGGGTGATGGATGAACAAAGCTGCAGTTTGCCAGAAAGCCAGGACAGACATGCACCTCTACTAGCAGATTGAGCACTTCTGACCAAGTAAGACACCAACTTCTCAAAAATGTCTCATGCACTGACTGGAATTTTGGTGGTTTTTTTTTTGTTTTTTTGTTTTTTTTTTGTTTTTTTGTAAGTGTGAGCTTTTATACGTTATTTCTTTTTAGAACTCGTACGGGAACCAGAATGGGAGGATCCAGAGGAAGATCTGCGGCGTCTGCAAGATACAAATGGAGAAAGCATGCACAGAAATGAGCTCAGATTCATCCTGGCACCCACTTTGAGCAGCATCCTACCATAGCTGGAAGCCAAGTATATCTCATGGGGGCCTTACAAGAGTATACAAGTAACTTTAAGGCACTAATTTAACGCTAGAAGTCTACGTTTAATACTGAGAGTAGAATACAGTTTCTATTTCAATGCAGTATTTACTTAAGAAAATAATTCAATAATAAACACATGAACACTGTCACACACTGAAAGAAGGGTGAGCCAGGTCTTTGTAAGGAACATGCTCCTACCAGGAGGAATTTCATTGGAAGGGGGGGAAATTATTAAAACAAAACAAAACAACAAAAAAAAAAAAGCAATTACAGAGGGAGGTTAACAAAAGCAAGAGTAGGGCGAGCGAGGAAAACTACTCTGACTATGAGAACAACTGCTCAGATCGAATCGTTTTCCCAGTGAATGTCAGTCCTCGGATAAACTACAATAAACCATCACACATGTCAATACAGCCATTCTTATTCTACAGAAACCCAAACCTTTCGGGTGACCGTGATCTCGAGCGCCTTTTTTTGCGATCACCAGGGGAAGAGGATCTAGAGCGGCTCCGCTTCTTGCCTCTCTCGGGGGAAGACGAGGAGCGAGAGCTGGAGTAAGATCTTTTCCTTGGGGTGGAAGAACCCCTGTAGGACCTGGAGCTGGATCTTTATTGATTGAGAAATAAATCACATTTTAATTCTGGGCTCGTGGAGAAAGCACAAAAGACAGAACAAGCAGAGACAGTTGGGATCAACATTGGCTATTCTGTTTATTCCAGGGGGGGTGGATAATAAATATCAGGGGCTTCCATACTTACTGTGCCAAGAGCACTGCTGCTGCCAGGGCAGCTTTCCTAAGGAATTTTGCTAAGTGGTGTTTCCTGGTAAATGGACCCACCAATGGGTTTGGAAAGCTCTTCCCAGCATTCACCAAAAATGAGCCATTTTTGCCAAAAATGGCAAAGAAAGCACCTGCTGGGAAGCATTTTTTGCCTCAAATTCACACATCAGAATAACCTGGAAACCAGGGATGGAAAGCTGAGCTTCCATGGTTCCCTTTATCCAAAAGGACATTTCTCACTGCATGTTGATCTGCCCCAACAGTGACAAATCCAGCTGTTGTATTGCCAGATCTCAAACTGAATTTGTGAAGAGATTCAAACCTTCCTCAACCAGAACACAGCAAAAAGCCTCTCAGAATGGAGTCAGAATATTTAAAAACATCTCTTGGAATACAGCGCCCCTCTGGTGGGGCACAGGGACACCTTCCCTCTTCCCAAAAGCACGGATTCCATCCTGTGCTGACCCTCATGGGATAATCCCTGCCCCCAGGGGGGTGGTGGCAGCATTTGTGATGGTTTTTCCCAACCCCGAGCTTCCCTGTTTGGAATTTTGGGATTCTCTGCATGAATGGAGAAGGCACAGCCCTTCATTCCAGCACAGAGGGAATGTTCTGCCAATGGAATGCCTGTGCAAGGACACCTCAAACGTGTTCCTGTGCCCTGCCCAGCTCAGTGATGCTCTACCCAAATCACTCTGACTGCTCTCAGCCTCTCCCACCACGTGCTACCAACTCCTTCCTAGGATCCCCCAACTTCCCACAACAACTGCCCCGGCTCGTGGGGGATGCAGAATTCTCCCTGAACACAAAAACCAGAAGCACAGTGAGCATTTCTAACGTTCCTCCAGCTCAAGCAGCCCCAGTGGAAACAGGAAAAGCACCCAAATGTCTGCAGCAGGGAACCATGCACTCAAATCCTTCTTCCTCCACTGCAGCTCGGTGGCGTCCGCTCGCCAGGCTTAGGCCAGGCTTAACCTCTGGCACCAGAACTCTGCTCCTGAGTGAACACAGCTGTGGTGGCAGCACCTGGCGCAGAGGGCCAGCAGCTCTGACTTCCAAGATAAAAAGCAGTTAATGTTTGAGCAGCACAGCTGTTTGGGGTGGGGCCCAAGCCTGTGCCCTGGTTGTGTGCAGGGCCAGGCTGTACCTCATTCACCTGGATTTGGACCCGCGGGATCGGGACTGTTCCCTGGAGCTGGAGCGTGACCTCGATCTGGAGCTGGAAGAACTCCTGGAATGGGACCTGCAACAACAGGGGAGATCTTTTTTTCCAGTGTCTGACTTGTACTTAGCAGAGTTACTGCTCCTGAGAGCAGCAGACACGAGAATCTGAGTCCCAAAATGCCAATCCCCTCCCGCCCCCTCAGCAGCTTCAAACCAGACACTTTTACATCTTGCAGTAAAAAACGTTATAAAGTCAGCTTTAGATTATGGTTCCTAAGACAAAGCACAACATTTAAACAGGATTGCAGTTACCTGGTAAAAGGATATAACTTCCTATCTATTTGTTATTTCATGAAATCAATGAAATTGATTTAATCTGTGCTTTAATTTGTGCCTTGACTGGAAACCCATCAGTGTCCCTGAAAGGATGAGAGCATTAGGATTGCTCAGCTCAATTTCTCACCAGCACTTTGTAATCAGCTGCAGATTTTCATAAACATTTTCCCCTGCATTCTAAATTAAATGGTTAATTTGGGACTGAAATACGCAAGTGTTGTGCAATCCACAACAACTTTTTGTGTATCCAACACAACTTGTAGCTGGCCAAAATTACTTCCCAATTTTTCACTGATGGATTTCCTCTAAAGCACAAACAGAAATTTAACAATGGCAGCAGGCTCCAGCAACCACTGAAAACAAAAGCATTGAAAACAAGTTCTAATAATATTATCAGGTAAAATATATTCTACTTGCTGTCAACCTCTCAGTTTATACTGTTAGCACAACTTTCTCATTTTAATGGGCAGGACACAGTAGTGTGAATATTTCCCAGCTAAGAAATACACTTAAACCTTTTTAAAACCCACAAAAAAAAAAAAAAATCACAAATGGCAACTGTTATTTCCAATTCTCTGTATAGCTAGAAGCAAAAAGTTCAAGAGGAAGCTGAAATCTCAGTTAAGACAAATTCCTTTCTACTTCACTGTTCATGTTTGGGAATTCATGACCAAAGCTGTGGGCAGGTGAGGCTGCAGTGCTGGGGAGAAACCAAACCAGAGAGTGGGGCTGGCCAGCCCAGGTACCACGAGGAGCTGAATTTGGGCAGAATTTGTGCAGTGACAGCACAGAGGGGCAATGATGAAGCTGGGAAGATTAGAAGA
Organism: Certhia americana; assembly: GCA_018697195.1. NCBI lineage: Eukaryota > Metazoa > Chordata > Aves > Passeriformes > Certhiidae > Certhia > Certhia americana. Next base: position 309,514 of record CM031864.1, read on the forward strand.
AACTTGAATTTTATATATGTGAATTTAATAACTGACCCTGGGAGCTTGTTCTGATTCCTCAGGATCCTCCCTACGTGAGCTGTAAGGCAGTTCAAAAGCTCCAATATTAATGATATCACCCAATTTCAAAGCACTGACTGAAATATTCATTTAGTGCTGAATTTAAATAGCAATGAGAGAGTTTAAGCCTGCCCAGCAGACCTTTGTGAGATCCCATTTAAACCTCCAGTGTTATTAGAGAATTCCAGACTGGTTTGGGGTGGGAGGGACCTTAATGGGAACGTTCTGACGACACTGCCACTGCTTTTAAAGCTTTGTCACTTGTCATTAACTCAAGCTCAAGTTTCTTGTCTTTGCTCCCAGGATATTCCTTTCCCTGAATCTGCCCGGGGTTGATTGTCACTGCCTCTTCTGCCACCTCCTCCCGCTCCAGCAGTGCCACCCTCTGTTCAACAACAGAACCACACACAGCCAGCGAGCCTGAAAACCTGAAAAGAAACCACAGCGTTGGATTTCTCGGAAGGATTTCACCCAACATCAACTGAAATCACTAAAACAAAGCCCAAGCCCCTCCCGGAGCCTCCCTGCTGCAGCTCGGGCGGAGCATCCCCACCTCTGTAAAGGGAGAGTTATTCACATCATCACACAACTGTGAGGCAATGAAAACAAAGTAAAGAAGGAGGTCAGATACTGACATTTTGCCTGGAGTTACCCTGGACCTGTACCCGTTTACCTGGACCTAGACCTTGAGCTCGAGTGAGAGGAGGAGCGCGAGGACGAGCGCGAGTGGGAGGAGCGGGACTTGGAGCGGCTGCGCCTCGGTGGCTTCTTCTTCTTGGTGGTGTCCTCCTCCTCACTGGCATCCAGGTTGTACTTGGACAGGTCAGCATCATCTTCATCCTCGTCCTGTCACAGGCACAACACAGCAAATTCAGGCAGTGCTTTGAGCTGCACTTCATTCTTGAGTTATTCCAGCCTTTACCTCCCACCCTTTCCTTTGAAAACGGAAAGGAATTTAAGGAGACACCAGAATTTTGAGCTGGAAAGTGACTGAAAAATTGGTGTTTCCAACCAGAGTAATAAAATCCCTGCATCTCTGTTATTTAATGAGCACATAGACACATTTTTACCACTTGCTTTAAATGAATTTTCACCCTCAGAATCTCTAAGCAAAGCCCAGCTCTGCAGAGACAGATCTCATATGCAAAGTTTGGCAACTGCTGTATAAAACACAACCATCTGCACATGTCTCTGCAGGGCTGCTGCCCAAAGATGTGGAAAAATCCAATAAGCGATGCTCATATAGTTCAGAGAAAAAAAAAAAAAAACCCTCAAAATATTTTATTTAGTTTTATAATCAATCAATCTGATGTGGTTTTAAAAGCCTAGGAAGAACACTCAAGAGCAGTCGCTATAGGTGGTAACCACACATCCAGGTTCCAAACTGAGATCTTGGAGTTTTGGGTTCTGATCTCAGATAAGTTCATCATTTATGATTTAAGAACTTGCCCCTTTTTGAGTGCAGGTATTTAGGATAAAGCAGAGCTCGTGCACATCTCTTCCAGCAGCTTTGGGCACCGTTACTGCCAGGGCTCTGCTCCAAGGGCAGCTGCAAACACTGAGCAGCCCTTCCCTCTGCTCCTGAAATCAGGGTTTAAAAACCTACAAACCATCCTACCTCATCCAATTTGTACTTGGACAGATCTTCATCCTCATCCTCCTCATCCTCCCCCTCAGATTCCTTATCTTCCACTTCCTTCAGGATGGAGGCAGGACCCACCGGCTTCCCCCGGTACTTTTTCTTTTTGCGCCCAAACTGAGGAATTTTGTGCCAGGATTAGAAGAGGGTTGAACCAAAACCAATCCCCAATTGTATTTCTGATAACACTTCTATAAGAAAATAAATAATCATCGATTTTTAAATAAGATCTTGCCCCAAGGGAAAGGGGAGCACTATGGAACATCAATTAGAAACAAGGAATTTTCAAGGAGATGCTCGTCTTGGGGACAGTGAGATCCCACGGATGAATGGGAATGTGAGCATTTGGAATTTCAATTTTTTGGGGATAAAAACCACCAGAGGAGCCTCTCCAGAGCAATCCCTGCCCCTTCCTTACCTCATCATACTCCCCATCAGACTCCTCCCGCTCGATGTATTCCACGTTCTCCCTTTCGTTGAATCCTCCTCCATAGCCTGGAAAAAAGACCCCAAAAAAACAACACAAACCCTTCAGCTGCACCACACTCAGCTGCTCGGAGCACAGAAACTGCCACAGGGGCTCTGGAAAGCCTCATGGAATTATAAATCTGCCACAGGGATGGAATGGGAGCTCAGGAGGAACGTGAATTGTTCCCACACACGTTTATTAAATGCACTTTCTCAGAAATCCAATTAAAATAATGGATTAGGACCACTAAAAGTATTTATCAACTTAATTAATTACCAAGCACTTCAATAAATTATTTAAGTAACAAATACTTGGCTACATGATTTGCAATTATAATAATTCTATTATTTAATATCCTTTCCTACCTTCACAATATCCAATAGTGAAATATTGTTTTTCCTTTTTGAACAATAAGCTCTTGTGCTCTTCTCCTTTATTTCTGTGCTTTTGTTTTGCACCCTGAGCTGTGAATTCCCTGCCCTGCTGCACTCCTGCAGTGAATTCCCTGCCTGAGCTCAGGTGCTCAGGGGACAGTGCAGGAGCTTGTAAGGAGCCTGAAACTGAACCCCAGCCTTCCTGAGCAGATAACAGCCTTATCTGCACACCGACAGCCCACGGGAGGCCTCTGCAGATTAATTAAACATTGACATCAAAATGCAACTCAGGGACAGCCTGGGATGAACATTCCCTGCTTTCCCACATGGAAAAAAAAAAACCCCAGCACTGAAACCGAGGCCAAAAACCTGCACCTTGTGTGAATTGTGCCAGTTTTGGGCAAACAAGGAATGCCCACTCTGGCTGGCAGCAGGGGCAGCACCTGGGGCACCCCCAGCTCACCTGTCCTCTCCTCCAGCTTGGCGTACTTGGGGGTGTTGCACATGTTACACTCAGAGCGACGTGCCCAGTTCACATTGCCACAGCTGCAGGAGAGCAGAGAGAGGGGAAAGGTTATCCCTGAGATTGGGGGGAAATATCCCTGAGATTGGGGGGAAATATCCCTGAGATTGGGGGGGAAATATCCCTGAGATTGGGGGGGAAATATCCCTGAGATTGGGGGGGAAATATCCCTGAGATTGGGGGGGAAATATCCCTGAGATTGGGGAGATAAAGGTTATCCCTGATATTGGGGATAAAACATCCCTGATATTGGGGATAAACCATCGCTCAGATTGGGGATCCAAGGGTGGGGACACAGCCCTGGGGAAACACTGGGCAAATCTGGACGCTGTCAGATCCAGGGACAGGAGCAGGGACAGGAGCACAGCTGCACAGGGAGGGCCTTTCCCAGCTCCCTCAGCCTCTCCTGGGGCTCCAGCCCTTTCCCAGCTCCATTCCCTGCCCTGGAAGGGAAACGCTGCTGGGGCCGGGCCAGGCTCACTGGAATTGTCACATCCAAAAATCCCAGTCACAGCTGGTTTGGGTGGGAAGGGATCTCAGAGCCCCTCCAGTGCCCCAGGTGCTCCCAATCCCAGTGTCCAGCCTGGCTTTGGGACGGATCCAGGGGCAGCTCCAGCTGCTCTGGGAATTCCATCCCACAGCCTGTCTGATCTCCCAAGGAAATCATCACCTCCCCATGCCGTGGGGGTGGCATTCCCATCTCCACATTCCCTCCCAGGTGTCTCAGCTGACCAAAGCTGCCCTTTTTCCCTGGATCCCAGTGCTACCGAGGGCTGTGCAGTGACAGAGCTGTGCCCAGAGCACAGCCCGGGGCTGTCACCGAGCCCTGCAGCCCAAGGAAAGGCAGGAGCTGTGTTTGGAGCTCTAAGGAAAGGCAGGAGCTGTGTTTGGAGCTCTAAGGAAAGGCAGGAGCTGTGTTTGCAGCCCCAAGGAAAGGCAGGGAGCTGTGTCCTGCAGCCCCAGCAATGCCAAGGAAGGCAGGGGGCTGCGTTTGGAGCTCTAAGGAAGGCAGGAGGCTGGTTTGGAGCTCTGAGGAAAGGAGGAGCTGTGTTTGGAAGCCCCAGGGAAGGCAGGAGCCTGTGTCTGCAGCCCCAGCAATGCCAGGAAGGCAGGGGCTGTGTCTGCAGCCCCAGGGAAAGGCAGGAGCTGTGTTGGAGCCCCAAGGAAAGGCAGGAGGAGCTGTGTTTGGAGCCCCAGAAAGGCACGGAGCTGTGTTGGAGCCCAAAGGAAAGGCAGGAGCTGTGTTTGCAGCCCCAGGAAAGGCAGGGAGGAGCTGTGTTTGCAGCCCAGGGAAAGGCTAGGAGCTGTGTTCTGCAGCCCCAGGGAAAGGCAGGAGCTGTGTTTGAAGCCCAAGGGAAAGGCAGGAGGAGCTGTGTCTGCAGCCCCAGGGAACGGCAGGAGTGTGTTTGCAGCCCCAGCCAATGCCCAGGGAAAGGCAGGGGCTTGTGTTTTTTGCAGCCCAAGCAATACCAAGGGAAGGCAGGAGCTGTGTTTGCAGCCTACGTTTTACACGGCCAGTGCGTTGGCGCTGAACAGCACCGGCTCGTTCTCGGCCAGCGTTTTGCCGATCTCCGTACGCCCGCCTTCATCATCTTTGGCTCCGTGGTTCTCTGCAGGACGAGACACGAGAGCGGCTGAGCGCGAGCATCTCCGACCAGGAGAGAGATTTAGGGGTGTTTGAACACAAACAGGCGGGTTTCTCACCCCCCCCGGGTTCGATTAGGATTTTAGCGCGTTTTCGGGGCGGAAGGAGGACTCACCTCTCCACATCTGTTACAGTCGTCCTCCTGGCGAAGTTCACGTTACCGCACCTGGAGCGGAGCAGAGCAGGAGGGTCGGGGTTCAGCAGAGCGAATCCCAAAGCCAAAAGCCAACCCCACCACGAGGCCGGGTTCCTCGGTGTCCCGTCTCCCGTTCCCCGCCTCGATGCCGCCCACACGGCGGTGCCGCCGCTACAGCGCTCCTGCGGCCGTCGCCGCCCGCCGACCCATCAATTCTTGTCGGGGCAGATCAGTCTCGTCGCTCACTCGGAAGTTCTTGGTCGCATCTCGGCACAGCGGGCAGCCCACAGCAAGGACCCCGGGCCTCGAACAGCAGGCGGACGGGCGAGCGCCTGCGCTCCGCCACCGGCCCGAGAACAGGCAGCGAACGGGAAGCACCAGACCACGGCCGGGAGTGCCACCTGGCGGAGAGAGGGGATGAGAGGGAATGGGAATGGGAATGGGAATGGGGGAAATGGGAATGGGAATGGGAAATGGGAATGGGGATGGGAATGGGGATGGGGAGGGGGATGGGGCGATGGGGATGGGAAGGGGATGGAGATGGAATGGGAGATGGGAATGGGGATGGGAATGGGGATGGAATGGGGATGGGAATGGGAAATGGGAATGGGATATGGGAAATGGGATGGAAGGGAATGGGGATGGGAGCGGGATGGTGAAGGAGGGATGGGAATGGGAATGGGGATGGGAATGGAATGGGAATGGAATGGGAATGGGGATGGGGATGGGGAATGGGAATGGGGAAAACAAAAATAAGGGCGGGAGGATGGCATGCGGAATGGGGATGGGATGGGACCTGGGGAATGGAATGGGGATGGGGATGGGAATGGGGAGGG
>CM031864.1:315295-333264 GCA_018697195.1 Certhia americana
GGCTCGTCCTCCTGGCGAAGTCTCACGTTACCGCACCTGTAGCAGCAGAGCAGAGCAGTGTCGGGTTCAGCAGAGCTGACATCCCAAAGCCAAAGCCAACCCCCGCCCGAAGGCGCGGGTTTCCTTGCCGCGGCTGCCAGATTCCGTTCCCGCCTCAGTGCTCCCCGCGCCGCGCCGTGTCTAATGCGCCGCATCTCGCGCTCCTCTGCGGCTCTGCCCGCCCGCCGCGGGGGCGGCAGCCTACCTCACTTCATTGTCGGGGCAGCATCCATCTCGCGTCGCTCACTCGGAGTTCTTGGTCGCCATCTCGGCACAGCCGGCCTGCCCACAAGCAAGGACACCCGGCTCGAACGCGCTGCCCTGGGATCTGCCTGCGCTCTCGCACCGCCCGAGAACAGGCATCGAACGGGACAGCACCGGCACGCCGGGGAGCGCACCCTGGCGGAGAGAGGGAGAGAGTGCCAAGTGGAATGGGACAGGGGAGTGGGAATGGGAAGGTATGGGATGAATATCGGAATGGGGTATGGGAATGGGATGAATGTGATGGGAATGGCATGGGATGGGAATGTGGATGGGAGGGGATGGGGATGTGTGGCTTGGGGATGGGGAAATGTGTCAATGAGGCATGGGGAGATGGATGGGATGGAATGGGGATGGGGATAGGGATGGGGCTGGGGATGGGGATGGGTATGCGGACATGGGGATGGTGATGGGGATGGGCTGGGCATGGGGATGGGATGGGATGGGGATGGGGATGGGGCATGGATGGGGATGGGGATGGTGATGGGGATGGGGACTGGCCTGGGACTGGGGATAGGCATGGGGATAGGGATGGGGACGGGCATGTGGATGGATGGGATGGGGAATGGGATGGGGCTGGCCTTGGGCTGGAATGGCATGGAATGGGAATGGGAATGGGGATGGGAATGGGATGAGACGAGGGGAATGGGCAGTTGAGATGGGATGGGAAGGGGATGGGGAATGGGGATTAGGATGGGGAATGGGGATGGAATGATGGGGAGGGAGGGAATTGGGATGGAATGGAATGGATATGGACTGGGGATGATCTGAATTGGCATGGAACACTGGGAATAGGGAATGGGAATCGCATGGGATGGGACATGGATGGGAATGGGAATGGGCAGGGACTGGGAATGGGTTGGGGATGGGATGGGAGTGGAGACATGGGACTGGAATGGGGATTGGACTGGGAGGGATGGTGATGGGGAGGGGGATGGGGATGAGGAATGGGCATGGGACATGGGGAAGGTGAATGGGCACTGGGGGATGGGATGTGACATGGGGATTGGGGATGGGATGGGAATGTAATGGGAATGGGACTGGGCTAATGGACTGGGATGAATGGGGGAATCGGGATGGGGTGTGGAATGGGGATCGGAGGCGTCGTGACTATGGAGATGGCGCTGGGCACTGTGAATGGGGATGGCTGTGGAAATGGAATGGGCTGGGCCATGGGCCTTGGGCATGAGGGCTGGGCATGGAGGATGGGAATTTGCATGTGATGGGCATGGAGGATGGTAATGGGCTGGCATGGGGAAACAGGACAATTGGCTGGGAACCTGGAATGGACTGGGGAAGTGTGTCCCGGCATGGGGACTGGGGGCAACGGACACATGGGGCCTGGGACTGGGGACATGGGGACGGGATGGGGAATGGGCCATGCTGAACGGCATGTGGACCCGGGGCCTGGGGGACGTGGGAATGGGGCCTGGGAAGGGAATAGGAAATGCGGAATGTGTACTTGGGGGCATGGGAATGGGGAAAAGGCCACGGGACCTGGGTACGGGGATGGTGGGCCGGGAAGGTGAAGGGGACAGGGAAGGGTACAACGACACACGGGAAAGGAAAAGAAACACAGACACCAGGGACACAATGTAAAGGAAGGGAAAATGGGAAACAGGAAGGGGAAAAGGGGAAAGGGGCCGGCGGCCGAAAAAGGGAGGGCAGGGCAGGTGCACTTCCTGCAACTCTCCTCTCCCATTCCCTTCAGTGTGCCTTCTGCCCCCCCGCCCACGGCAACCCACCGCAGCTCTCCGGGCACCGCCCTGGCTTACTCCCAGCCCATGCTTGTTCCCAGCACCATCCCCAAAAAACCTCCCTCGGGATAACCTAGGTACAGCGGGGTTTGTCCCCTGCGCACCGCCCACATAAATCCCCGGGTAGGAACAGAGAGCGTTGGATGTCCCACAGACACAAGACAGGTAAGTATTCCAGCTTGCAGGGACACACAGGATCCACTGATCCAGCTCCATCCCTTCTCAGGACAATCCAATATCACCGCCCTGGGCATCCCTGGAGTGCTTGTCCAAACCCTCTGAGCTGTGGCGCCTCCCTTCCCTGGGGTATCTTCGGGCATTGCCAAGCAGCCTCCGGGAAAGAACCTTTCAAAATCTGAAACTTTGGGATCACGATCAGTTTTGTGAAGTCAATCAGTCACTAAATAAACATTTTTAACTGGATTAATTGATACCTTCGAGTTTTCCCTTATATCTATTTTATAATTCTGGCACATGGTTTATGGGCGTTTTAGGTCTTTCTATTCAGTGTTTGCTGCTCTCTCTGCACAGATGCAGCACACAACACCCTTCCTTCCTCCAGCTGGCACCAGACAACTTTCGCCCAGACAAAGCACAAGGGGAAGGCAGAAGGCAAAGCATGGCGATGAGCTGCCTACCTTGAGCTGGAATTGCACATTAACTGCAATTATAGTAATGAAGCAGAACTTCTCGCAAGTTGTCCGGCCCGTGGTGCTCAGATGTCCCTTCTGTGCCATTTTGGCTCACCTTGGCTGTGGCCCAGCCGGCTCTGGTGCTGCCCAGGTGTGCCCAGGGAGATTTATTGGAATCCTCCCTGCTTTAGCCTTGCCTCTGCTGGGTCTCTGCTCTCAGGCACTTCCTGAGGATCACATGACCCATCCATGCTGGTGTGGTTAATGCAGCACTGGGACATGCCCTCTGTCCTCTGGGTGTCCCCAACCCAGCGTGTCCCCTGCAGCTCCTCTCAACCACCTCATGATCCCTTCCTGTTATTTCTTTTTGCACGGGGGGCTGCTCTGGAAGGCTGAGGTGACCAGCATTCCCGAATCTCTCTACACGAGTTTGTTTCCATCACGTTACCTCCTCTGACAGTTTATTATTCTCTCTCTCTCCTTTCGTGGCCCAGCAGCCTGTGCAATCCCCTCTGGTGTCCTGATCCCGGAGCTGGTTTTACCCTGCACGCTCCAGGGGTGGATGATGATCTGACCTGCGCCGCTGCTGTTGGTTTCGAAAATGTAAAACCCCGCGGGGCTGTGGGCAAATCCACTTTGGCAACATCCTAACAGCAATCAGGAGGATAAAAGCTGTGTTTTTTTCCTGCTGCGGGAAGGCTGGAATTGGTAACTGAGGCAGGGAGAGGCTCCTGCCTTGCTCAGTCACTGCAGCAGTGGAACTTGAGCAACGCCTGCTGGCTGCTTTGCTGAATCGTTAAATATCAGCGTGGCTGTCATGGAATAGCCATCAGGTTCCACCGTCGGGTTGGCACAATTTACTGATTTTTTAGTGTGGTTTTACTTTTATATTCAAAGACGATCGCGGCTTATTTTGATAATTATAAAACACTTATTACTTATGTTTGACAGTTTGTTTTTACTTTAAACTAATTAGAAAGGTTATTATTACGTAGAAATGATGCTGAAGGAGTAATAACGATGGGATACACTTTAGATTTTTTTTTATTTTTGTGTGTTCTTTAATTTTTTTATTGTTAACAAAACTCTAAACTTTTTCATGTGATAGAATATATTATGTGCTTTATTTAACTTTATGGCTTGTATTGCACGCAGAGATCGATAATTTTTTTGTTCATGGGTTCAAGATTGAAGGTACAGTGTTTTGATTTTTTGTTTAGGTTTTTTAGCTTTGTCTGGGTTTGAAATCATTTACAATTAGAAGATTGTCCTCGTGCACAACATTTTTGTCTCTTTTGGTTTGGTATCAAAGACATTTTTTAGGAATTGGTGTTTTATGACTTGCTTTGTTTTGACTTTTGTTTGTGAGTGGCCTCGGGATGCTCCTAGCACAGGAGCACGGGCCTGTGGGATGCACCAGGAGCAGCAAAACGATTCATTTCTTTCTGCCAAACTCTGTATTTTGCTCATGCAATGCGCTGAACGTCCCATGGATAAATTAGCGACAGGCGTCTCAGAAAATTACAATTGACTAAACCCATCTTAGTTTCAAGCCATGCCATAGAAACTAGGATTTACCCCATACCCAGCATGCATGCCATTGATCACAATTATTAATAATCTCTTCTCATTTAAAGCTATTTCCCATAAAAGAAAATGCTAACAAAACTTGTCGATTTCAGCTGTGGCTTGGGCCAGCAGATATCCAATATCCCTCTCTCCTGGAGGCTCCAGAAGGGATCTGAGCTGATTCATTCCTAGGACGCTGTCTGCTAACTCTGGGTTTATATTAATTCCTATTCTATTCTACCTTAATGATTTATGGAATTTAGCATGGAGTCCCAGAGCAGTTTGGGTTGGGAGGACTTTAGATCCCACCAGAGCCATTGGCAGGGACATCTCTCACGGTCCCCATGTGCCTCCCAGGTCCAGGTCCAACCTGGGGGCCCTCCAGTGATCCACCCTCCGCTTTGATTAAAAGCTGAAAGACGTGGGCACGGAAAAATAACCCCAAACTTTGAATTTTATCACCAAACAGCTTGGTGGACAAGGGGACACCTGAGTCCCCAGACACAATCCAGTGTCCCAAGCCTGCGACCTTCCAGGACATTCCCTTTGCTGAGGGCAGCTTTGCTGATGGATTTCTGTTTGCTGCTCCTCTTCCTCCCGTGGTTCCTCCATTGAAATATCTTCCCCTCGTATCCCAACAGGCTTGGAACACTTTTATTGAGTCCTGGTTCGATCAACCACATGTGGCCTTCATACGAGGGTGAGGAATTGATATAACCCGGAAATGAGAAATACATCAGCCAATCATTTTACAGTAATGAAAGCGAGCAGTTGAGAATGAATCAATGTGCAGAAAACTGTTTAATTGGCCCAGCTCGAGACAGCCAATTCCTACCAACGAGCCCTGAAAATCAGTTTCCTGAAGAAAAACTAAATGGTACAAAGGCCAGGAAGATCAAAGGCAGGTAATTAAAGGAAGGTTGTGCCTGCAGCCCTTCCCAGCCCTTCCTGGGGTTCCTGCTCTTCACTCAGCAGCTCAGGGCTCCCAGGTTTTTAAGCATCACTTTAAAGCACTTAATACCTTGTTGATGCCTTCCAAGACACAATAATAATAATAATAATAATAATTTCAGCTCTGGGAGTAAAAGGAGCTCAGTGCTGCTAGCAGGGAGAGCTGCAGGCCTGCTTTGGGAATTGCACGGAGCAGGGCTCCTGGGATGGTCAGGAATGTGGGATGAGGGGCTGTGCTGGGCTGTCACAGACCCCTGGGACACTGCCAGCTGTGTGGGATCCAGGGGATGCTGGCTGGGAGGTGCAGGATGCTCATGCACAGCTGATGCAGTTTGGTTGGAGCTGCAGTGGCTGTGTCACTGCCTGTGCCCAGAGTGGGTCAGGGTGACATGAAATGTGACCACAGCAGTTGCTCCGTGACCTTTTTGGCTGTCAGACTGTGCCAGAAAGAGGCAAGGAGGAGGGGGAGGCGTTTTATATAGAATTAAAGAGGATTTTATTACTCTGAGGAATATGGTGGCAAAAGACAGAAAATGCAAGCGTGCAACAGCTTAAATATGGGGGTGGTCTAAAGAGAGGTCTAATACAGTTATTATCAATTCCTCACCCTCGTCTGAAGGCCAAATGTGCTGGGATAGGAACAGGAATCCAATAAAAGTGTTCACAAGCCGTTGGGATCCGAGGGGAAGATATTTCAATGGAGGAACACGGGAGAAGAGGAGCAGCACAACAGAAATCCATCATCAAATCTGCTCCCTCAGCAACGGACTGTCCTTTAGGTCTGCAGGCTGGACACTGGATGTTGTCTGAGACTCCAGGTGTCCCCCCTGTCCACCCAAGCTTTGTTTTGGTGATAATTCAAAGTTTGTGGTTATTTTCAGTTCAAGCTGTCCTTGTCACAGCTTTTAATCAGAGCTGTGGGTGCATCCCTGGAGGTCCCAGGTTTTGACACTGGACTTGGAGCACCTGGGACAGGTGGAGAATGTCACTGCCCATGGCTCTGGGTGGGACAGGGAAAGGCAGGGTTCTCAAAAACATCACAGGGAGGAGGGAAGGGAAAATTGGGCCACAATGGAACTAATGGGCTTTTAGGGATTTCTGAGGGGGAATTCTGAGAGAGGGTTGTCACAAGGCAGTAGGGGATCTCAGGGACATTGACAAGTGTGAGTGCAGGAGGGTGGCATTTGGGTCCAAACCATTTACAGACATGCCATTAACAGAAACACACTGCAACACTCACCCTGGGTGGTTTCTGTGGGGGTGGGGGTGTCCCTTTGGTGGCAGAGCTTCCAAACCAGGCTGAGGTTTGAGATCTAGAGCAGAAATTGGGCATGATTGTTCCCATGCGGGTGGGTTTCGGAGGCTGGAAGGCTGAGACAATATCCTCTTTGCATGTTTAAGAGATTTTGGATCTCTGACAACATGTTTTTTTTAATTTAAAAACGCTTTGGTCATGGAAAAAATGGATTTTAGGCTCTGGAAATGTATCAGAGTTTTCAAGAGTGTGGATTAAGATATAGAATGTGCTGTGGTTTTATCACAGGGAGATTTTAGATTATGTGGGTTTTTAGGTATGGTAGGATGTGAAGACAATATGGAGTAAGATCCACAGTGGCTTTTGGGATTTTCCTCCGTCTTCCTCTCTGCTACCATGTTCTGCATTGAGGTTGCACCTTGGGGGTTGGTTTAGATAGAGTTTGACTTTCTAACATGATAATAATACTTATTGGCGACGTGGTTTCTAAAATCCCTGATTAATGGGATTGTTGTGTAATTCCCACAGCAAGACCTGATGGGATTTGGGATTTGGGAATTTCAGAGTGAGTGATGCCTGAATTTGACCTGCTTCCCCAATCTCGGCAGGGCATGAAGAGAATGTATTGATAAAAAATAAACAAGCTATGAAGAAAACATAAGAAGAGACAGCTCACGACCAGTTTTTTCAAATCTGTTGGCTGGGGAAACAAACTTTAATATCTCAGTCAACGGAAACAGCAGCAAGAAAAACCCACAAAAAATCTTTTTAATAAAATTCCTATTCTTCCCCTCCCTGCAGGCTGCAGCCTCTTCTGGGGAGGTTTCTTTGCTTCCAACCCTTCCTCACCGTTGGTTTTTTTTTCACCATCCCTCCTCTCCGCCCGAGGCCAAGCGCTCCCTGCAGGGGCTCTGCAGATCCATCACTCCTGTAAATTTTCAAGTTTACCCCTTGAAATTTGGTGTGATGGGGTAAATCGTAATTCGGGCACAGAAATAATTAACCGCACCTTCAACAAGTCGTTGGAGCCAGCGATTTTTTCTACTCTCTACTTTGTTTCTCGTTACATGAAAACTGGGAATTTGCCAAAGCATCGTCTTCCTCTGGCAATCTGCCTCCAAAACAAGTGTTCCATTCGTTCCCCGGATCCCAGTCCAGGGGGGGAATTTGCCAGTTTGAACATTTAAGGGTAATGACCAAATCGCAAAGAAGCTGCACCCGCAGTTTTTTGGCACTAATTTAACTAAAATATTATTACTCTGAGCCCTGTTTCTTTGTTGAAGGCGTTGACATTGCTCCAGAGCTCCGAGGGCAAGAGTTTGGCTCCTCCGGTGGCGAAGTGATCCTCACCCTGAGCTCACTGCTTCTCTCTGCTTTTTACATCTCACTGACAGGGAAAGATTTGGCTCTCTCCCAGCCGTGTTTTAAAAACAAAATAAATCACCCATCAGCCAGCCAAACAAAGAGGAGGAGTTTGGCTGAAGAACTGAACAGCCCCGATGAGAACAGCCCACAGGGTCCCTCCAATGGTTTGCTGGGTCACTGCTAGAGGTGCATCCCTGTTGACCTGATCCTCTGGATTCCAATGATCCCCTGTCAGAACCCTGGGCACAGAGAATTCCAGGTTTCTGTGCTGACAGGGAATGACCTCAATATACACGGCATTTAACCTGAGACCATGGAAGGCCTACCCAAAATTGAGTGACAGTCGACTGAAATCATGATTGTGGGCTGGATAGGAGTTTGTGAGTCTCAGCAGGGGAGAGGATTTAGAGTTTAAGGTTTTTATGATATAGTACTTATGTAACAAATGGAAGTTTTTAGACACAAGTCCTTCTTCCTCCTTCTCCTCCTCTCCTTCTCCTTCTCCTTCCCTCCTCCTTCTCCCTTCTCTCTCCTCTCCTTCTCCTATCTCCGTCCTCCTTCTTTCTTCTCGCTTCTCCTTCTACCTTCTCCTTCTCCTTCTTCCCTTCTCCTTCTCCTTCTCTCCTTCTCTTCTCCGTCCCTTCTCCTATCTCCGTCTCCTTCTCCTTCTCCTCCCTCCTTCTCCTGTCTCCTTCCCCTTTCTCCTTCTCCTTCCTCCTTCTTTCTCCTTCTCCTTTTTCCCATCCTCCTCCTTCCTCCTCCTCCTCCCTACTCTCAGGATCCCATCCCCCCACCGTTTTTTGTTCTCCGGCAGGGATTGCACACTCTGCACGTTGCAAACATGGTTATGGCAGAGCTGATCCCAAGCCCACTGAGAACGGGGAACAATCCCGGGACACTGGGGGCGATCCCCAGGACACGGGGGGCTCAGGAACTAACCTGCTCTGTCAGGGACAGTGACAGGTAACAGGGAACGGGATAGTGGAGCAGCAACAGGGACAGTGACAGAACAAGGTACAGGGAACAAGGGACAGGGACGGGGAACAAGACAGGGAACAGGGGACAGGGATGGGGACAGGGGACAAGGGAACAGGACAGGGAACAGTGACAGGAAGGGATGGACGGCAACGGACAGGGGACAGAGAACGAAGGCGGGGGACAAATGGACCAGGGACAGGACAAGGTACAAAGGGACGGGATAGTGACAGGGGACAGGGACAGGAAAAAAGTCAAGGAGAAACAGGGACAACAGTGAACGGGACAAGACAGGGAATGACAGGACAGGGACAGGGACAGGGACAGGTACAGGGACAGGGACAGGGACAGAAATATTGCGCAGGAGCATGAGCAGGAACAGAGCAGTGAAAGGATACAAGCAGGGCATGCCACTGCGGCTCTAAGGATTGGGAAATCCGTGTGTCAGCTGAAACTCTTCCGTGTATAAGTTTCCCGTCCCAGCAGGATCCGCTCGCACTCGAAGCTCCTTTCCCACAAACTTGTGGGCCCCCCAACAAAAAACTGCCTCCCCATCAAGCTGGAGAACCCATGGATCAGGACACATGGCATGGTTGGGGATGGTAGGGACCCTAAGCTCCCCTGGTCCCTGGCAGGGCACAGGACAACCGTGTATAGCCCAGGTGCTGCCAGCCCCACCCAGCCTGGCCGGGAGTTCTCTTCCCCTCCACCGCATGCTCTGGCGTCATGCTTTCCTGATCCCTCCTGTAGGCTGCTCTGGAGCAGAGCTCAGCAGAGCCAAAGGCTAAGCAGGGATTTATTCAATAAATCCTCCCCTGGCACACCTTGGCAGTCACCAGAGGCCCGGCCTGTCCACAGCCAAGGTGAGCCCAAAATGGCACAGAATGGGGCACGAGCACCAAGGTGAAACTTGGAGAAGTTCCTGCTTCATTAACACAGCTGCAGTTAATTTGTGCATTCCAGCTCCAGCTTCTTCAGCTCCATCCTCCTTGCTTTGCCTTCTTCCTTGCTTCCCCCTTGGCTTGGTGTCTGGGGCTGAAATTGTCCTTTGTGCCCAGCTGGAGAAGGAATTTTTGGTGTGCCTGCGCTGTGCAGAGAGCTCAGCAACACTAGAATAGAAAACTAAACTGGCCCCTAACCACACAGAATTTATACAGGAGAAGAGGGAAACGAAGACATCAAGCACCAGCCACAGAAGCATCCCCAGCACACCCATTTCCAGCAGGCTGGGGCAGTCATCTGTGCCAGCTCCTTTGTCCCTCCAGGATGCCCAGCCAGGTAATTGCTGGTGCCAGGTAATGGAGAGTGACAGTTCCATCTTTCAGCTGTTTATCAGCCAGGGCTGCGCACATCAGGTGTCACCAGGACATGACAACCCTCATCAGGGAAACAACAGAGCCCCGTGACAGCCCCTCAGCTCAATCCCTCACCCTGCACTCCCAGCATTAGCACTGCCTTAAAACAACTCCATTCATTATTCAAAAAAGGAAAAAAAAAACAAAACAAAAAACCACAAAAACCCCAGTGAGATGCTGACAAAATATGTAATTTTTTTTGAATCCTAAAAATCCACCTGGTTTTGCTTCTTCGGTGCCTTCAGAACAACCTGTCTGGGTTCATTAAGCTCTGCTTTATTTGTTGTCAATGAACAGCCAAGCTCAGGTCATCCTGCCAACGAGTGAGAGTCACTTGTTGGCCATGAATGATTCATAACTCTGATTTTTAATAAAATGCTTGTGTTAAAATTCTACATATGCTCAGAAGGAAGAAATAAAACCCCCCTGTCTCTATTTGCATTAGAATTTGTAATAAATGGCCATGTGGAGGTTTGTTCTTATGTTGGAGTGGTCTCCCAGCAGAGAGTCCCTCTGGGATGCTGCTCCCATCCAAGCTCTGTAGGGTCACAGTGAGCTCTGGATTTTTTATTAAAACAAAAAAAAATCAGTAGAGGAATTCCAGGTGGAGGTGGAGTTCATAAAATCACCGAGTCACGGCTGGTTTGGGTGGGAGGGACCTTAAATCCCATCAGTGCCACCCCTGCCATGGCAGGGACACCTCCTGCTGTCCCAGGTGATCCCAGCCCAGTGTCCAGCCTGGAGAGGGTTAAAGGAATAAGTCAGGGATTTATGAAAAGCCTTCACAGGATGCACCTTGGGCAGGGCAAGGGCCTGGCTGGGCTACACCCAAAATGGGCCCAAGATGGACTCAGAGTCACAAATGTTCACATTTTTATGAGTTTTGGTCCATTCCCACATTGGGGTTCATTGTCCCATTGCAGCCCCAGGTTCTGCACTCCCACCCTCCCAGGTTCTGCACTCCCACCCTCCCAGGTTCTGCACTCCCACCCTCCCAGGTTCTGCACTCCCACCCTCCCAGGTTCTGCACTCTCACCCTCCCAGGTTCTGCACTCCCACCCTCCCAGGTTCTGCACTCCCACCCTCCCAGGTTCTCCCCTCAGTTCTCTCTGCTTGCACTTTTGGGGCTGAGGCTGCAGCGCTGTCCTTGGCTCTGGGGCTGGCCAAGGATTGTTGTGTGTGCCTGAGCTGTGAGCAGAGCTCGCTGACACTTTGGCTGGGGTTCAGAGTCACCCCCAGTGCAAGGCAGGGTCTGGAAATATAAAAAATGAAATTTCAGGCATCACAGCCTGGCCTGGGGCACTGCTAGGGGTCCAGGAGCAGCCCCAGCTGTGCCAGAGCCTCTCCTGCTTCCTCCTTTCTGGCCACAATCCCTGTTCCTGAGCTGTGGGATCAGCTGGGGTGAGCCAAGGGCCTGGGACAGCCCCCCCAGCCCTTCCTCCAGGCTGGACCATGAATATTCAGAGATGTAAAGCAGCAGGTGCAGCAAGGCTCTGCTGAGGGTGTGTTCAACGGGAGGAGGACTCAAAAAACTCTCTCTGAAAACTCCATCTGTAGCTTTTCATGGGATGTTGAGGGTTTTTTAAAAAAAATTAAAAGCACGATTTGTTTTTAAAAGTACAGATACTCTTATAAAGCATGGCTTTATACAATTAAATGGCAAAGTGTATTAAGGCCATTGATAAAAATGTAAAGATTTGAGTAATTTTAGGTTTCATCTGAGTATGTTGAGAACAAAAACCTTGTCCTGTGCAGTTCTTCGTGTTCCGTTTTCGAGGGGAATGTTCTTGCTTGCAATTACTCCCTTTCTTTTGGCCTGTTCTTCCTTTGTTCCCATTTCCCCTCTCTTTTCCCCGCAGCTCCTGCAGCTCCTCCTGCTCCCCCAGCAGCTCCTGAGGGAGCTCCAGGGGCTCACTGCACATCAAAGCCAAGGGGCTCCCAGCAGGGCAGGTCACTGGAGAGCAGTACCTGCTATTTCCATCCCCAAAATTCCCTTTAGTGCTCTTCTTGTCTCTCACTAATTGCTGTTTGTAGAGTCCGGACATTTACATAAGAAAATTCCAATATTGAGATCAATTTGCAACTCCACAGATCTGATTCATTTACTGGGGGAATCAATGGATGCCTTGACTTGTGCCAGACACTTCCAACTGACCAGAGCTTCCTCCAAAGGAATCTTCCCTGGCTGGGAGCCCCTGGGACAGTGGGAGCTGTCCCTGCCATGGCTGGGGTGGCACTGGATGGGTTTGAGGTCCCTGGGAACCCAACCCAGTCTGAGAATCTGATTCCAAGGGGTCTGGATAAGCTGTAATTTAGGTACTTCTTTGCAGCAATGGTGTTACAGGCAATTTCCATCAATAATTAGAAAGTGTCCCTGTTGTGGGAGCAATAAATCCCTGCCACGGTGTCACCTGCTGTCCTTCAGGAAGGCCAGGGGGCTGGAATGAGTCCAGGACAGGGAAGGGAGCTGGGAAGGGGCTGAGGGAGCTGGAAAAGGGTTGGAGAATTCCTGAGGGAGCTGAGAAGGGAATGGAGAATCCCTGAGGGAGCTGGGAAGGGAATGGAGAATCCCTGAGGGAGCTGGGAAGGGAATGGAGAATTCCTGAGGGAGCTGAGAAGGGAATGGAGAATCCCTGAGGGAGTTGGGAAGGGAATGGAGAATTCCTGAGGGAGCTGGGAAGGGAATGGAGAATTCCTGAGGGAGCTGGGAAGGGAATGGAGAATTCCTGAGGGAGTTGGGAAGGGGCTCAGGCTGGAGCAAAGGAGGCTCCGGGGGAATTTCTGGCTCTGCACAAGTCCCTGCCAGGAGGGGACAGCCAGGGGGGATTTGGGATCTGCTCCCAGGGAACAGGGACAGGAGGAGAGGGAACAGCCAGGAGGGAATTTTCCCAAATATACACCTGAGCCTCCCCTGGCACAGCTGCCCAGGGCAGTGCTGGGTCCCCATCCCTGGGATCTCTAAAATCCCTGTGGATGTGGCCCTTGGGGATGTGGGGCTGGTTGGACTCGGTGGGTTCAGGGAATTTCCCAGCCTGGATTATTTTGTGTTTCTGTGCAGATCAGCTGATCCCACCATCCAGGAGCTGGAGGTTTTTTTTGCTGGAACAGAAGTTTTGCCCCACACCCATCATTAGCAGTTCTTACATGCACTAACACACATTGGTAATCACTGTTTAGGATGAGCTCACAATCAAAGCCTTGATTTAAACCCACATCTACTTCTCGGTGACCTCTGATCCTCCACAACATGAAGATATTGATGTTCCAGTAATTAGCTGTTCCTGCCCTGCTAATCCATTAACTCCGTGATTCTGGGCAGGACAGGGCTGGGCTGAGTCAGGACTGAGAACAGGGAAATAAATTCCATGGGCTGAAGCTGAACTCTGGCTCCTCACCAGCATTTACAGTTGCTGCTGGTGGTGTTAACATTGGGAAATGTTATATTGCCCAGAAACTGCTGAAAAAATGACAAATAATTTTGTTTCCAGGAGGTGCCGAGCGTCACTGGTGGGAATGGATAAAGACATTTATTATTTAAGGCGAGGTTTCTGGGCTGTGTGGTTGATAAAGGATCTGTGGGAAGGGCTTTAGCAGAGTGTGTGTGTGTGTGGGAATGCACAGAGCAGCAGAGAGCTGGCCAGCCCAGGCTCCTGAATTCCCTAAAACCTGGCAAATCCCTCTTGGGCAGCTCTCCCTCCAGCACAGCACAGCAAATCCACTGCATGGGCTGCTTGCTCCCTGCTGGTCGTGCTGGGGGTGAGCTCCAGGGGCAGGCAGGCTGCAGTTGCACAAGGAGAGTGCTTTAGTAATTAATTAAATTTTAAAAATCATGTCCCAGGATGTGTGCAAAGGAGTTAAAATGAATAATGAATCTGGTTTTAATTCCTGCATAGGAATTTATCATAAACCAAGGACGTTGGGGTCCAGAGAAACACAAGAGGAGACTCCTTGGGAAGGAATTCCTGGTTGAGAGGGTGGGCAGGGGCTGGGTTGGAATTCCCAGAGCAGCTGTGGCTGTCCCTGGATCCCTGGCAGTGTCGCAGGCCAGGTTGGAGCAGCCTGGGACAGTGGGAGGGGTCCCTGCCATGGCAGGGGTGGCACTGGAGGGGCTCTGAGGTCCCTCCCAACTCAAATCTCTCCGGGATAATGAGACATCTCCAGTTAAAGCAGCTCTGGAGCAAACAATCAGCCCTAAATCCACATTCTGGATTGCACCCTCTGCTTTGGACATGTCTCAGAATGTCCAGTAATTCCCTTTACACCCACTGTATTCCGGCTGGTTGATTTTATCTGTGTTTTCCCACACATCCCCTGAATCCCCCCCAGTCCAGGATCAGCTTTTCCTTTTCCCCTGCTCCATTTCAGCAGCTCCAGCCATGGATGGATTTTCCACACAGCTGCCTGGGTGTTTGGGGCAGTGAAACTGGAATGTTTTCCAGCAAACCCCAGAGATTTCTGCTGGGGGTGGCACTTCTCCATGAGAATGGTCTTCAGGGAAGTGTTTCATGTTCTTCAGACCTAATGTCGGGGTTTGAACCCCAGGTGTGTGCTGAGGGATCAGGAACATCCCCTGGGATGGAGAATGCAAACCCTCTCCCTGTAATTATTGTCATTTTGGAATTCAGGGGCTCTCAGGCAGAGATCTGGGGACAGCAATAACAGTTCTTGATTAGAATTCCAATCAAAATGCAATAATACAAACGCCAAGCCCTGTCAGAGTCAGGCTGCCAGCTGTGCCCTGTGTGTCAGGGCTTGGTGGCAGTGCCATCCCATGGTGGCTGCAGCCCTCCTGCAGTGGCAGCTGTGGCTCTGCTGGAGCAGGGATCCTGGAGAAAGGGGGAGTTTGCTCTGAAGGGCCAGTGGGGAGAGCTGGGGCTGCTGTTCCTCTGGGAATGCAGTGGGAAAGGATCCTTGGGGTTCCCAATTCCCAGACTGGATCCAGGGAGGAATGTTTGGTGTTCCCAAATCCCAGATTGGATCCAGGGGGGAATGTTTGGTGTTCCCAATCCCAGATTGGATCCAGGGAGGAATGTTTGGTGTTCCCAATCCCAGATTGGTTCCAGGGAGGAATGTTTGGTGTTCCCAACCCCAGATTGAATCCAGGTAGGAATTCTTGGCTCCTGCCCTGGCTGCAGCATCTCCCAGTGCTGATGGAATTTTCTCCGTGTCCCTCCCTGTCCCAGCAGCAGCAGATCTGTGCCTGGAGGGAGGCTGGGTCCTGGCAGGGATAAAGCAAACTGCCCCAGCTGGATTGGAACAGCTGGAACATGGACAGAGGGTGATCCCAGCCCAGTTCCAGCAGCTGGGACAGAATCCATATTTTTTTGGTTCCATTTTGCACTGCAACTCACAACACCTAGCCAGACAAAATATTGAAGTTAGAAATCATTTCTCCTCAAGAAACTGTAGATATTATTCTTTGGGTCTTAGTTAAACTCCCCCTAAATCCTGCCTTGCAGAAATCTCTGTATTTCAAGCTTCATTCTCAGCAATGTCAGGAGAGTGAATCTGAAAATTGGAGATCCATAGGAAACAAAAAAAAAAGCCCTGCTCAGAGGCAGGACATGGAACGTCTTAAACAGCTCGGAGCTGGGAGAGCAGGGAGGGATGAGAGGAAAAAGGGATTATTTTCAGCATGTTTTGATTTCAGCCACTCCTGAGTCACTGCTCTGTATGAAGGTTGATACCCTGCAGGTGATGGGCTCTCTGTGGAGACTCCTGGAGATTAATATCCACATCCAGCTCGGAGGGAGGAGTGAAGAGTGGGGATTGGGTGTAAATCTCATGGAAAACAGCACAAAATCCTTCTCTGAAATCCTCGGTGGGGGGATAAATCCTGGCAATCCTGGGAGCTGGGTGACAAACAGAGCTGGAGGTGGCCAGGTGGGGACCCTAAAGGGCTCAGGCTGGATTTTATTTGAAAATTCCTCCTGCCCAAGGCAGGGGAGGAGAGTCCCCATCCCTGGAGGGGTTTCAAAACCCTGTGGATGTGGCACTTGGGGACAGGGGGCAGTGGTGGCCTTTGGCATTCTGGGGAATCTCGAAAAATCACCAAAACTATTTTTTTTAAACCCGAGACCAGTCCGGGGTTCAGTTCCAAAATGAGCAGCTGTTGGGGAATGGGTTCCATAAATCCAGAGATGGGATTTCTGAGCTGCTTTACATGGGGGAGTTTTTCCTTATCTTTGACATAGAGAGGGTGAGTTCAGCTCACATCTCTACCTCGTGGTTCAGAAAGCCCCAAGACCTCTGATTATGAGACTTTTCAAGGATTTATTAACCAATAAAATACCACCACAAAGAGTATTTTTGGTTTTAAGCCAATAATCAGTTGTTATGTTTCACACATTTTGCTGCAGTGCAGAATTTTTTAACTGTTGGAATCCAGAACCCGGAGAAAATTCCTCTGCATGTTTTAAGGGATCCAAACCCTCTGCCAAATCCTCCTTTTAACCTCCATCCATGCAAAGGGCTGCCCAGGCTCTGGGATCAAACAGAACTTCCCAGAATGGCAAGGAGATAGCAGCAGAATATGGAATTGATCCCAGGGGATGGAGAAATGGAGATTTTTGGGGTTGTTAGCATGGCAAGGAGATGGAGACAAGCTGGAGGATCCTGCTGGGTTTCAGGCTTCTTCCTCCTTCTCCATCTCCTGCACATTCTGCAGTGTTGGGCACACAGGAACATTGGGCACAATTTGCTACAGTGTAGAATAGAAATTGAGTGAATTATTGGGAGAAAAGTAGAAATAATGTCTGTTCTTGGTGAGAATTGGGTGAATTGTCTTGAAGAGAACCTGGATTCTGTGTGTTTGGGGCTTTTTGGTGCCTTTTGTCCCTCAGGCCAAGCTGGTGTAAAGCCCGGGGTGCAGAAATTGCTGCTGAGAAAATAATAACCAACCTGGAGAGTGAGAACAACCAAGAGTGCAGTTTGGCTTTTAAATGAACAAGGATTTGGGAAAAGTCCTCCCCTGTCAGGGCAGAGATGTGGGAGTGAAGAACTGCCACACTTAACCAATAAGAAAATTACACATAAACTTACAACCCTGAGCTCTAAAACTTCTTGCTACCTTTATAACTTCTGTTTTTTCTATATCTTAAACTCTAAACTCTGAACTTTCCTCTACTTTGCTTAACATGTCTCTATGTAAACTACAAATCTACATTTTTGCTTCTAGTATCTAAATTTAGAAGCCTTTTCCTAAGGTCTCAAATTAAGCCCTGTGTTTAATTCTAAGCTTTAACCCAGAGGCCAAATATTCTAAGAGCTCTCTGCATTTTTGGATTCCAACGAGCAGTGATGTGCTGAGCCCAGTGGGAGCTGTGGATCTGCTGGAGCATCCCAGGAAGGTTTGGGTGACCAAGAGGAGCTGGCAGCTCTCAATCAGTTGGTGTTTAACCCATGGAACAGATTTCCAGCCAGGCAGGAGCTGCAGGAAAGGGTTGGAATCAATGCAGCATTTCTGTGTTGCCAAGGCTTCAAAGCTGAGCACGGAGAAGAAAAAGCATCTTGGGCCAGGCAGCTCCCAAAAATATTCCCAGCCAAGTGGGCAGGCTCGTGTTTCTATGGATACTGGGACTGGCCAGGACAAATATCCCAGTTTAATCAGCATTCCCAGCCATCCCAGGGGAGGGAGAGCTGAGGCTGAGGGAGAGTCCCTTTGCTGTCACCCTGGCAGCTTCTCCTGCCTTTCCTCAGAGCCCTCTGCCCGAGGGGCTGCAGGATCCCCCCAAACATTCCTAGGGGTGCCAGAGCAGGTGATGCCTTCAGGAGCTGCTCTGGAGCAGAGCCCAGCAGAGGCAAAGGCTAA
>CM031864.1:367945-379043 GCA_018697195.1 Certhia americana
ATATCTCTCTTGACCCCCCCTTTTTTTTTTCGCTCTCACCTCAGCCATGATCGCTGGATTCCGGGAAAGGCTCACATCGCCGGGAAGCGCCGCGGGTCCCGGCGGGAGCGGCGGGGACGCACCGGGAGGGCGGCGGGGCGGGAGGTGGTCCGTCGGGCCAGTACGCACGACGTCACCGCGCCACGCGGGCAGGGAGCGCGCGGGGCGCGCTGTCAGTCATGGGGATGGCCACCGCCCGATTTTTTGTGGTTTTTTTGGTTTCAATCAACGGGAGGACGCGCCCCCGTCCTGTGTGATAGAGCGCTGGCTCAAGCTGTCAGTCAGGGGGAGGGCCTACCCTCCTTCCTGTCACTAGGCGCATTGGCCCGCCTCGGCGTCAACTCAAAGGCGCGGAAGCCCCATCTGTCACTCAAAGCCAAAGCCGCCTCTTACATGGGCCTGTCCACTCAGCGCGCAGGGGCACCGCCCTCATCTGTCACCTGAGGACACACCCGCCCCGCCTGTCACTCAAAACCGCAAGGCCACGCCCCCGCCCCGCCCCGCCGCCTCTGCCCATGTAGATCATTCGGAAACAAGCCACGCCCTCGTGTGTCCAACTCAGGGACGAAGCCAACGCCCCCTTCGGCCCATTCACTGCCACAGGCACGCCCCCGCCGGTGCTGAGGCTCCCGCGCGCCGCGGGCCCCTCACGGGACCCGAGTCCCCTCACTGCCCCGAGTCATCCCCCTCACGGCCCTGAATCCCCTCACTGCCCCCGAGTACCCTCACGGCACACGAGTCCCCTCACTTGACCCGAATCCCTCATGCCCCACGAGTCCCCTCACGGCCACCGACGTCCCCTATGCCCCCGGAATACCCCTCCCGGTCCCTGAATCCCCTCACGGTCCCGAGTCCCTCACTGCCCCCGAATCCCTCAACGGTCCCTGAATCCGCTCACGCCCCCGAGTCCAATCACGGCCCACCGAGTCCCCTCATGCCCCCGAATCCCCTCACTGTCCCGAATCCCCTCACTGCCCCCGAGTTCCCTCACTGACCCGAATCCCCTCACTGCCCCCGAATCCCCTCACGGCCCCGAATCCCTCACTTGCCCCGAGTCCCTTCACTGCCCCCGAGTCCCCTCACGCCCCCGAGTACCCTCCACTTGCCCCCGAGTCCCCTCACGGCCCCCGAATCCCCTCACGGCCCCCCGAATCCCCCCCGACCCGCCACGGCTCAGCATCACGGCCCGGCTCACGCGGTGCTTGTCCCCAGCTCGGTCGGCAGGTACTCACGAGGCGGAGCCGCAGAGGCGCCGGGGGGTCTCATCGGCCGTGAGGCGAACGGGGGATCCTCGGTGAACGGGGGGATCCTCGTGTGAACGGGGGAGATCCTCGCGTGAACGGGGGGATCTCGGTGAACGGGGAGAGACCTCGGTGTTGAAAGGGGGGACCCGGGTGAACGCGGGGCTCTTGTGGCCGTGAGCTCTTGGGTGGACACACAGAACAGATCTAGGTTAAAACATACAAACCCGCGAAACCGCCCGAAACATAAAGCGGAAAAAGCCGCTCCGGAGCAGCGGGTAATTCACGGGCAGCCCGGTGCCTTCACATGCCCCGGCTTCAGCGGCCGTCCCGGGCCGGTGCGGGGCCGCGCCCCGGCGCTCATATCGGGCATCGCGGCTGTGTCAAACAGCCAGGACCACCGCGGCCCTGGGGGGCGTTAAACGCATCAGAAACGTTGCCCCTGCAGAGCCGTTGCGCCCACGCACGACCGGCGCCTCCAGACGAGGCAGCCGCATACCCAACCCTCACCCGGTTGACGCGGGGCGGCGCCGAAAGAACGGCGGCGCGACTGTGCTGAAAGGGGGTGACTTCCCCACCCGTGGTGCCCCCAGCGGCGCCGAAGCCGGTGAGGGACGGTCGGGCGTTGCGCGGGCAGCGCGCTTGTCTCGGTGACACCGGGGGACGAGGGCTGCGGCCGCCGGCACCAGCGCGGCCCGCGCGCCGCGCGAGCACCAACGGACGGGCACTCTTGCTAGGCGGCCAATCGGCGCGCGGATTGTTGCGCGCGTTGTCGGGAACGGCGCGACGCCATGGCGGGCCCGCGCGCGCCTGGGCGTGAGTGAGCGCGGCCGCGCCGGAAGCGCAAAGTTGCACGCATTTTTATTAAAATTTAACAGATTTAAAGATTTAAAACGCCGGGGATACTAACCGGTGCTAAATGGATACTAGAGGAGTCAGTTCTAATAGCTCGTAAGTGTATTAATGAATGGCGGGAACAAATTTCTTTGTATAAATGGATGACATCCTTTAAAAACACTTAGTAATGCATAAATTAATTAATAGATGTAATAAATTATTATTCCTGAAATAATAAATATATTTAGAGTGAATTATATAAACGGCTGAAATTCTCAATTAACGGGTACATCCCTTCAAAATACTTAGTAAACCAAATCAGTTATTACAATAAATTAATCTCAGGACTAATAAAATTCTATTAGTGAATTATATAAATGGCTGAAATTAAATTACAAAAATTGTTATATCCCGTAAAAGACTTAGCAATGCTTAATAAGTTTATTTATATAAAAATTCTATCCTGGACTAAAAATCATTTACTGAATACATAATGGCTCTGAAACTCTTAATTATAAATTGGTTCTATCTCTTAAAAGAGGGTAATATTTAATTAATATCTAATAAATTATATTTATAACAATGCGATAAATCAATGGTAAAAGTCTTTTATTATAACTGAGTTTCTGCATATTTTAAAGGATAATAGATATATAAATTGTGTAATAAAGTATATTCTGTAAGAAATTCTAAGGATGAGAAGTTTGACAAAATTAAATAAGCGAAAGCCTATTTTATAAATTGTTCTAAATCCTTTTAAATAATTTGAAATAGGGCATTAATTATGATATATATTAAACTTGTGTTCTGGCCTAATCAATTATATTAATGAATACATTAATGGTCGAAATTCTTAATTAAAATGGTTTTATTTTTTAAAATAAAGGTAACATGTCATGGATTATAGAACAAGAAAATTATAGTGAGAATACAAGAATATGGATAAAAAATTATACTCGAGAATAAATTGTTCAGAGCAGCAGAAATGATAAAAAATCTAAATGATAATAAAGAATAATCCAACGCCCCTTTTTTATAAAGGGTCAAAATCTTTCAAAATAATTGATAATGTGTCATGAATATTCTATAAAATAAATTGAATGAGCGCAGCCTTCCGTAGGAATGCAAAAATCATTTGAAATAAGGATTAGTAGATAATTAAATCCGAATAAATAATAAATTAGAATCAATACCTGGCTGCAAGCCCACGAATTGTTTAGAAATGCTCTAAATGGAAATTCTTCCAAAGATATTGGGCAGTGAACAATAAAATTATTATTCCTAACAAATGGCGTTCCAGAATAGAAATGATCATTAAAACATGATAAATATTTATTTAAAAGTATTTCTATCTTTAAATAAAATCTATATAAATACATAATAATTATGCTAAATTAACGTTAATTTATTTCCTTATTATATTGCTAGTGGTTTACATCCCTTAAAATTATGAGCAATATCTACTCAATAATAGTTCAAATCTATAATAAGATTAGTAATTAAAAAGAAATCAATTATAAAAGGATCTTTATGAGAAATGGTTAAATATATTGAAATCCTTGAAAAATCATTTTAATTTCTATATAATAACTTATAAATCATTAGGAAATGGTTAATATCCTTTATTAGAAAGGGGTTAGTAAAAGATTTAAAATACTTCAATCATTTTATTACTAATAAATTCTAAGCATTAGGAATGTAGGAAGCCTTTATGTTAACGATTAGAAATGGTTAAAATCCTTGAAAAATAATGTTAAATAGAGAATCAATTCTCAATATATAAAAATGGTCCAATCCTATTGTAGTAAGTAAATGGTTAAATCTTTGAACATAATTCTA
The DNA here is from genome assembly GCA_018697195.1 of Certhia americana. Classification (NCBI taxonomy): domain Eukaryota; kingdom Metazoa; phylum Chordata; class Aves; order Passeriformes; family Certhiidae; genus Certhia; species Certhia americana. The sequence continues at coordinate 371,902 of CM031864.1, forward strand.
ATATATAATTAATTCTAAATTCTAAGTGTACAAAGGGTTAAAAATTCTTTCAAATAATATATAATACATCAATATTTAATATATGATATTACATAAAAAGATATATAATAATATATTATAATTAATAAAATGTGTAAGGAATTGTAAACATCCTTTCTTAGAACTGGTAAAATAGTCAGTAATAAATAATCAATTAAATGAGATAAACCAATGGCAAAAATCTTTTCTTAGATCAATTAGAAATGGTTGAAATAATGAATAAAAAAAAATCAATTAAAATGCAGAAGAAATGGTAAAAATTCATTTCTTAAGAAATGGCTACAAATGGTAAAAAAATAATATATAATCATTCAAAATAGAAAAAAAGGGTAAAAAGCATTTCTTAGAAAACTGGTTGAAAATAATTAAAAAAATGCCAGTATATAATATGGGAATTTAGGAATTATAATTATAAATTAATATATATATATATTAATTTTATAATATATACGATTTATATATATATATATATTGATTTATATATATAGAGAGCGAGCTATATATGAAGAATAATATTTCTATATATAAATTAATTTATATATCTGTAAATATACAATAAAAGAATATTCTTTTATTATATATATATATTTATATTATATTAATGTATCATATTATATTTATATTTATTATATTTATATTTATATTTATATTATATTTATATTATATTTATATTTAATAGAGAGAGTAGTATATATGAAGATAATATGGTATATATATAAAATTATATATCGGTTAAAATAACATATAAAAAATATGAATTTTATTATATAATATTTATATTTATATATATATAAACCCAATAATATTTAATTATAAAAGAATATAAAAATATATATATCATATGATACTAATATATATAAAAAATAATAAATTGGGGAATGAGGCTAAATCATGGGTCAAAGCTTGAGGATTAATTTGGAATTACAAATCCCAAATAATTATATAATATGTTATATATATAGTACTATATATATAAAATTATTTTATATATAATGAAAATCTAATTTGTGTTGCAGGACAGGGCCAGGAGCGGGAGCAGTGGGATGGTGCTGGAAGCCAGCTAAGATCCCTGAAATGCCAGAGAATTTCCAACAAATTCCCAAGGAAAAACCCCCCAGGGCAGGTGCCAGGGTGGGCAGCCAGGGAACTGATGCAGGTGCGTCAGGTGAAATGGGAAAATCTGGAAAATCCAGCTGTGGAAAGATCAGGGAGCTGGAAATGGTTGGGGTGGGAAAGTGGAGAACCCCAAATCGTTGCAGGATCAGGAAGGATTGGGATCGAAAGTGGTGAGAACCCAAATCCTGCAGGATCCATGGAATGTTGGGATAGAAAAGTGGGAGAACCCAAATCCTGAGGATCATTGGAATGGTTGGGTTGGGAAAAGTGGGAGAACCCAATCCTGCAGGAAGGACACAGGAATTCTGGAATGGTTGGATTGGGAAAGGTGGAAGAGCCCAAAATCCAGTGTGTGGAAAGATCATGGAGTCTGGACTGGTTGGGTTGGGGAAAAGTGGGAGAACCCCAATCCTGCAGTATCCCTGGAATGGTTGGGATAGGAAAAGGGAGAAACCCAAATCCTGCAGAAGGATCACAGGATCCCTGGATAAGGGTTGGAGGTGGGAAAGGTGGGGGGAGAACCCAAATCATGCAGGATTCCATGGAAGGTGTCTTCATTGGGAAGAAAACCAAATCCTGCAGGACCCCGGAATGGGGGGGGATAGGAAAAGTGGGACAGTAACCCAAATCCTGCAAGGATCCTGGAATGGTTTGGATAGGAAAAGGGCGAGAACCAAAATCCTGCGGAAGGAGCACAGGATCCCTGGAACAATTGGGTTGGGAAAGCTGCGAAGAGTCCCAAAATCCTTCCGGTAAGAACCACAGGAACCAAATCCTGCAGGAAGGACCAAAAAACCTGGACGATTAGGGTTGGGGAGGTGGAAAAGTCCCAATATCTGCCGGATCCCTGGAGATCGGTTGGGAAAGGTCGGGAAGAACCCCAAATCCTGCAGGATCCCTGGAATGGTTTGGGATAGGAAAATGGGAAGAACCCAAAATAATGCAGGAAGAACCACAGGAACCCAAATCCTGCAGGAAGGACCAAAAAACCCTGGAACGATTGGGTTGGGAAAGCTGGAAGAGTCCCAAATCCTGCAGGATCCCTGGAATGGTTGGGTTGGGAAGAGTGGGAAGAACCCCAAATCCTGCCATGAAAACAATCTGTAATTATCCACCTGATTGCTTGGCTGCTCTGTTAATTGGACTGGATTAATTAGGATCAATAATTCCCTCTTGCTGATCCTTCTGGAATCCAGGAGTGGCTTTGACAGTGACAGAAATGTGGCTTTTCCTCCCAAAATAAATCCCAGAAAATTGGATTATTTTTATTTTTTAATTTGCTCCAACCCCCCGCCCTAGTCCTTAGATAATTATCTTGATTGTTTCAATTTTTTTTCCAGGTTTTTGATGAGGAAGGGAAGGATGTGACCCCTCGTCCCCTCTTCCAGCCACACCCAAAGGCTGCTGTCCCCAGGCAGGAAAAGTTTTTATTTGAAACTATTTTTATCTGTTTTAATGATTGCACGTTTTAATGCAAAGTTATAAAATCTATCAATGGAATTAAAATTCACTTGGAAATTCTAAAATCTCGAAAGGAAAAGAGCGAATTAAAATATTTAAAAATATCAGTTCAACCCTCAAAGTGTGTGTAAGATCATAAGAATTCTCAGCTTTAATAATAGTTTATTATTATTTATTTTATTTATGTATTTATTATAAGTTACCTCTGTGGGATGAGGTGCATCCATCTCCAAAAATGCTCCGAAAACAAAAAAGTTGGGAGTTAAAACTCCTAAATTATGTCTCACCACGCTTTCATTTAAAAATGAAAATAAAATTTCCCTCCAGCACAGGGGAAAGCAACAAAACCAAGGGGGTTTGGGCTGATAAATTCAATTAAATCTTACAAAAAAGGTGAATAATTATTGGTGTTTTAAATGAAAACTCCTGAGCCACGACATTCTCAAACTGTAAGGAATAATTGGAATTATTTCCCCTTTAAAATAATAATAATAGCAATAATAATAGCAATAATAATAACAATAATAATAATAATAATAATAATAATAATAATAATATATTTATCATATTAATATAATAATTATTTCCCATTTATAATTACAATTCCAAACACTCTTTTCTTATGAATGGTTAACTTTGAAATAATGATTACTGTATAAAAAATTATAATAGATAATAAATTATAATCAATACCTGGCTGCCATCCCACAAGCTTGTCTTAGAAATGGTTTCCTGGGAAATTCTTCCAAAGACTTGGCAATAAATAATAAATTATTAATACCTAACAAATTGCATTCTAGAATATAAATACATAATAATAAAAAATATAGAGAATATAAATATATAATAGTTTAGAGTTTTCTGTTAATGATAAATTAATGTTTTATTTCTGAGGTTGTTTTTATTTTAATGCCACCTTTCCCAGAGGGGGGGATATCAACCAGGAGTTATTATACATTTAAAAAATCACTTAAAAATACGAAGTACCTTCAGAAAATCCATTTTTTTTTTAGTTTTTTGAGATAATTTCTGCTTGGTTTTTGTCCCTGAAGGACGCCTGGAAGCAGCACATCAACGAGCAAACCTGACTTAGATGAAACAAAACCTCAACAAGACCCAGCTTGGAGCTTGTCTGGTAAAAACCATCCCTAATAATGAGAAATGGAATATTTGAAATGAGAGATTCTGAGATTTGGGAGGAATCCCAAAAGCCACGAGGACTTCTCTATCTTTTCTTCACCTGTCATCCTAAAAACCCCAAAAATCTAAAATATCTCCCCCTGTGATAAACCCCACACTATTCTATTATCTAATCCACATTCTTGAACTCTCTGCTTCATCCCAGAGCCTAAAATCCATTTTTTTTTCCATGAACAAATGTTAAAAACAGTCTGTCAGAGATCTTAAAATCTCTTAAACGTGCAAAGAAATATTTCTCAGAATTCCAAACTCTGACACTTGTCTGGTACAAACCATCCCAAATAATGAGAAATGTAATATTTGAAATGAGATATTCTGAGATTTGGGAGGCTCTGAGCCAGCCCAGGGCCTTCCAGCTGTTCCAGAAGGAATTTTGGAGGATTTTTTGACAAATTATTTGTTGTTTTCCAGCAGGGCAGGAGCAGGAGGAGGCAGCCCTGAGAGAAGCAGAGCTGGAGCTGAGGGTGGAGCTGATCCTGGCAGAGACAGAAACTCTCTGGATTTTGGATGTGCCCACTGCTCTGGTGTCCACGGAGGCAGAGGAGGCTGGGACAGTTCTGTAAGTCAGCTCGGAGGGTTCTGGCATGGGGAAAAAAAAAACCTCCTGGAGTTCTCAGCTTCTTCTTCTCAGGGTCAGGATTAAAAGCACGAGAGGCAGAATTGGGGTCAGGATTTGGATGTTTATTATTTCTTATCTCAGTTCCAGCCTCACTGCCCGTGAGTGTTTCTCCATGCTGAGTTAACAGAGCAGAAATGGAGCCCAGAGTTCTGTCTGCAAGGGCTTTAAACATAAACTACACAATTAGGAGATGAAAATTAATTAATTTTAACTTTTAACCCAATAACTAATCACCCATTACCTGCACTGTGGATTTATTCAACCAATTACACAAAATCACCCAAATTTGGGAAGGAGGAAGAGAAGGAGGAGAAGGAGGAGAAGGAGGAGAAGGAGGAGGAAGAGGAGAAAGAGGAGGAAGAGGAGGAAGAGGAGGAAGGGGAGGAAGGGGAGGAAGGGGAGGAAGGGGAGGAAGGGGAGGAAGGGGAGGAAGGGGAGGAAAAGGAGGAAAAGGAGGAAAAGGAGGAAAAGAGGAGGAAAAGAGGAGGAAAAGAGGAGGAAAAGAGGAGGAAAAGATGGAGATGGCGCATATGGAGGAGAAGGAGAACAGAAAGAAGAAGAAAGAAGAAAAAGAAAAGAAGAAGGAGAAAAGAATGAAGAAAGAAGAAAGAAGAAAAATTGAAGAAGAAAGAAGAAAAATTGAAGAAGAAAGAAGAAGAAAAGAAAGAAGAGGAAAGAAGAAAGAAGATGAAAGAAGAAAGAAAGAAGAAAAGAATGAACAAAGAACAAAGAAGAAGAAAAAGAGAAGAAAGAAGAAGAAAAACTAAAAGAAAGAAGAAGAAAAAGAAAAGAAAGAAGAAGACTACACCCTAAACTCCTCACTCACAATCTCAGAGCTGTCACTCAGTTTTGGGAGCCTTTCCATGGCCTCAGGTCAGATCTTTGAGGATGATCTTTGAGGCTCAGCCCCTGTCAGCACAGAAACCCTGGAATTCTCTGTGCCCACAGCACTGTCATTCAGCTCTGTGAGTTCTGTAATTCTCATTTCTCTGAGTGCCAAACCTCCATCTCTCACAGCTCTGTGTTCTTGAGGAAATTCTCCATCTCTCACAGCTCTGTGTTCTTGATGAAATTCTCCATCTCTCACAGCTCTGTGTTCTTGATGAAATTCCCTTCCACTGAAAAATTCTGGCAGCTGAGGGAAAAAACCCCGGGCTGGAGGAGGCTGCTCATTTGATTTCCATGAAAACAGTAAGATATTGCCAACTGCTTCTTGGGTGTAGCTTCTGATTATTTATTAATTAAGAAGAGTTAAACACAGCAGGCAGCTCCCCTTGGTGCTCCCCGAACTCCCAGAACTTTGGTGGAAGTGCTGAAATAGAAAAAGAGAAATTTCCTTTTAGTCCCTCGATGCTCTGCCTTTCACTCCCAAGAGATCAGAGCTCTGAGCTCTGAATTCCCCAAAATTTACAGGCAGCTGGAAGAGAGATTCCTGCTTTTTTGGGGGGAGTTTTCTGTTCTCCACAGACCATTCCTGTTTTAAAACTGCATCACAAAAATCAGAAAGAGCTGCTGAACGACGACACAAAGACTGAAACAACATCCAACAACCCAAAAAGCAGGAAATTCAAGACATGGGGAAACCTCTCTTGTTAAAGACACTGTAAAATTCCAGGCAGAATTTTTCCAGGGAGTCACCAGCCAGCTTTTCCTTTGTTTTCCAGGAAGAGGAATGAGATTTATACCGAGATTTGCAGTGCTAAAATTGGCAGTGAGTACTTTGAAGAACAAATGGTGCAAACCATCTCTGGAGCTGCCAAAAGCAAGGAGGTGCAATGTGAGACAATCAGCACGGCAGACAAAGGTAAACCTGAGAAAAGGCAATTTGTTTTTTCCTTCCATCTCCAAGCAGGAGATGTTTCCTCAATTTCCACTTCCAGAGCTTTAAATTCAGACAGCACAATGTGGCTTGTGGCCTTTCCTGCCCCTCCTAAATCTTGAATTTCTGCTGGAACACTGAATCCATTGCACTAAAATTGTTATTAACACTCCCAGAGAACGTTATTTTTGTGTGTAAGAGGCCAGAAAAATGACGGGGAATGCTGTTCCAAACACTTTTCCCTTGTGTTAGGGTATGTAAAAAGAGGGAATAAACCCCAAAGTAGGTTTTGAAAAGCTGTTTGCCACTTTTTTTGTGTGCCTGGAGCATCAGCAGGGCTCATTGTGACCCCTGAGCACATCAAGGCAAGTTTTGGGTGGGAGCTGGGCCTGCTCAAAATAAACCCTGATGGAGCTGCAGCAATCACCCGACAGGAGGAACTTCCAAATTATTTCATCTGCTTGAATGATTCTTATTAAACACAGACAAGCTTTTCTGTAAATTGGTAAAAGATGGCACGTAAAAGATGAAATCAAAATATTAAATCAAAAAGATCAGTTTAAATATCAACTGAATCTTCAGAAGCAGAGCTGGGTCCAAACCCCCCTTCTCCTCCTCCTCTTTCTCTTCCTCCTTCTCCTCTTCCTCCTTCTTCTTCTCTTCCTCCTCCTTCTCCTCTTCTTCCTCCTCCTCCTCCTCCTTCTCTTCCTCCTCCTTCTCCTCTTCCTCCTCCTCCTTCTCCTCTTCTTCCTCCTTCTCCTCTTCTTCCTCCTCCTTCTCCTCTTCCTCCTCCTCCTTCTCCTCCTCCTTCTCCTCCTCTTCCTCCTCCTTCTCCTCTTCCTCCTCCTCCTTCTCCTCTTCTTCCTCCTCCTTCTCCTCTTCCTCCTC
>CM031864.1:380993-396447 GCA_018697195.1 Certhia americana
AATTCCTCATTTTTTCCACAGGAATTCCTCATTTTTCCACAGAAATTCCTCATTTTTTCCACAGAAATTCCTCATTTTTTCCACAAAAATTCCTCATTTTTTCCACAAAAACTCCTCATTTTTTGTCTGGCTAGCTGAAAATCTTTAATTTCAATATCAACAGCATAAAGTAGAGTTTTAAGAAATACCTACCATGCAGCTTTGCTAGATGAAGAAAAATGTATATATTAATAAAAGAACTTACTAACCTTAAAGAAGAAATGAATCATGATTTTAAGAATTAAGATTTGAACTAAGAGTTAGAAACAATCCATGTTAAAGTTAAATACACAAACAATAAGTTGTTAATTACTAGACAATTAAGCCAGAGCTAATTGTTATATTGTTTACCGTTTTGAAGTTATTTGTAGAAAAGAGTAGAGCAAAGAAATGTTATAAAAACTTATTATAATCATTAAAACAATGCCCAGCACCTGGATTTTTTAACAATCAATTTTTTTACAAAACAAGAGCCCTTAGATCGTGCCAGAGTCACAAAAATCAGCTTATTAAGAATTAAGAAATTAATTAAAAAATTCTTACTTCACCTTCAGGACCACTGCCTCAAATTTGAGACCACTGACCCCATTCCAAAAAAGAATTGTGCCCGTGTAAAAGATTTATAATCTCATTTTAATACAGAATGAGAGTGAAAAGTGCTGGAGTTATGCATATTTTAAAAATAAATAAAGAACAAAGAACCTTGCACAGCACGGTGACACTTTTTAGCAGTTTCTCCCAGGTCATCCAGCAGTGTCAATAAAACACAGCACATTCTAACTTGAATTAATTAAAATGTTTTTATCTGTGATCTTCTGCTGTAACAATTCTGCTTTAACAATTGCAGCAGAGCTGGCTCACTCCCCAATCCAGCTAACTTTAATCCCAGTTTGAGAAATTAAGATGTCTTAATTCCTCAAATCTTTCCCTTCTTTTTTTCTTTTTATTTTTTTTTTTTTTCCTGCAAAAAAAGAGCAAATTCTCCTCCTGGTGTGAGTAATTAGAGTGAGAGGAGTGAAATGTTTTTACTCAGCCTCTCCATCTGTGTATTTCAGAGCCTGTTGTCACCTCAGACGTGGAAGAAGCTGAAGAGGATGAGGATGAGGATGATGAGGATGAGGAGGAGAAGCAAGAGGAAAGATCCTCAGCAGACACCAACCAAAACCCAGCAGAAGGTGCCAGCCTGGAGCTGCTGTGGGCATACAGGTGTGATTTAACCAGTGGGCACAGTGTGAGCAGCATGGCTTGGAACAAAAGGAACCCTGTGAGTGCCCTGAGATAAAAATAAAATAAATTAAAAAATAAAATAAATCACCCCTGAGCTAAAAAAGTGGGGCCACGCAAGGAATTCCTGATTCTGAGCAGCTCAAAATTGGAGTCAATCCCTCCCTCCTGCTGCTTTCAGCTACAGGCTTTCCCTCCATCACAGTTTTAATTAGCTCAGAAGGGCATTAATTGCCTGACTTTCCCTTGAACAGCAATGTTAATGGACTTGGTCTAATCTAAAATTGAAATTTAACCCCTGCTGCTGAGCTTTATTATCATGGGTGGGGTTTATTTGTGGTGGTTTAGACAGCAGGTCTTTGTCTCTTAACAGGAACCTCCCCCAAAAAGCAGAATTCCTCAAAAATTAAGGATAAGATGCACAGTAACAGCACAGAAGCCAAAGCTTCTTTAATCTGGTTTAAAGCTCTGTTTTCTCAACAGAACTCACTTATTAAACAAAAATCATGAATGGAAGAGAGGTAAAAAGCAGCTGAGGATGAGAAACAGAAACCCAGTGAGGGGAAAAAAGAGAGGAAATAAAGACATTTCATGCTTTTAGTGCACCAAATCTCCAGATATTAAAAAGTTAGAAATGTTTAGAGACTTCAGTCTTTGAATCCAGGGTAAACAACCAGCTGCTTTTAAAATGTGAGTTTGACAACCCACTTGTTGAGTGCAAGAAAAGAGAAATCGATGGAGCTGAAGGTTAAAAACTTGCTCTGGGAAGGAATAAAGGGAATTCACTGGGCTGTGGAAAGCTAAAAGCCAGGAGTTTGAGGTGCTCTCTGAAACTCCTTTTAACCCTGAGAGGGAAAAATCAGAAATATCCTTCAGTGCTCCATTAAATAACACACTTTAAATAATGCTTTTAAATCATGCAGTTTAAATAACGCTTATAAATAATTAAAAGCTGATTCTAGAGCAATGTCTCTGCTGTTCCTCCCTGCCTAGGACAGGAGATTTGTTAGTCCAGGCTTTGCCTTGCCTTTGGAAAATCCTGCTGAGTTTCAGGTGAGCTATTGGTGCTGCTCTGTGCTTGCAGGATCTCTTGGCAGTTGGTTACAGAGAAGTTTCTCAGGATCAGAAGAAAGGCCTGGCTTGCTGCTGGTCACTGAAGAACCCCATGGTAACCAGTCTTTGTTTGTTTTTCTTGCAATCTGCTTTTCTCGGGACCATTTCTGCTTTATTTCCCATTTAATTACTATTATTTACTCTTAACCTCTCACAGCGCTGTTAATAAAAGAGGAAATTTCATAGATGGGACATTGATACCTCTGCAGATCCCTCTGAAAAGGGATTCTTTTAAAACCAGCCATTAAAAAAAAAAAAAAAATTGGGATACCCAATTATTCCAGTAAAAAATTCTGATTGCCACAAATGACAACATTTCAGTTAATTTCTACTACAAACTCCTCTTGGCCAAAACTGTATTAGAGATTAACTTAAACCAGGCAGAGTCAAATCTCTGATGCATCTTTACCACACTAAATACTCTCATGATTCTCTGCTGTCCCTGATCCCTTCAGGAGCTGATGTGGAGCAGAGCCCAGCAGAGGCAAAGGCTAAAGCAGGGATTGATTCCAATAAATCCTCCCTGGGCACACCTGGGCAGCACCAGAGCCCGGCTGGGCCACAGCCAAGGTGAGCCCAAAATGGGCACAGAATGGGGCACTGAGCACCAGGGCTGACACTTGGAGAAGTTCTGCTTCATTAACACATTGCAGTTAATTGTGCAATTCCAGCTCCAGCTTCTGCAGCTCCATCCTCCTTGCTTTGCCTTCTGCCTTCCCCCTTGGCTTTGTTCTGGGGCTGAAAGTTGTCCTTGGTGCCCAGCTGGAGAAGGAATTGTTTTGTGTGCCTGCTCTGTGCAGAGAGCTCAGCAACACTGAATAGAAACCAGAACTGCTCACTGAAACAGCACAGAATATAGAAAATAGAAAAGGGAAAACTCAAGACATCATCACCACAGACATTTTAGGTATTTAATTAGCAGTAACATCACCTAACTTATTTTCCAGCATCATATTTCTGCACAACCTTTCTCTTTTCCCCAATTTTATCAGTTGTAGCAAGGAGCCAGTCAGAACAGAGACTCCCTTCTGGTCCCTGTGGCCAGAAAAGAGAGGTCAATCAGCACCCAACTGACAGCTCTGCTGTCTCTCTCTCTCCTGGGCAGTGGCCAGAGCGCATTTTTCGCTGTGAGCACGGGGTCACTGCTGTGGATTTCTCCCTGGCCAGCCCCAACCTGCTGGCAGTGGGGCTGCTCAGTGGCCACGTGGCCATTTATGATGTGAGGAGCCAGCAGGACGTGGCACTGCTGGACAGCAGGTGAGGCTGGGGGCTCCACCTGGGCCTGGGGTGGGAGGAATTTCTGAGCTTGGGATCAACAGGATTCCATAAAAACTGTTTCCTGGTTACATTCCAGAACCTCTTGGAACCCAGAGAATATTCTTGGGCATGTTTTGAGGATCCAAACCCTCTGCCAAATCCTCCTTTTAACCTCCATCCATGCAAAGGGTTTCCCAGGCTCTGGGATCAAACAGAACTTTCCAGAATGGCAAGGAGATAGCAGCAGAATATGGAATTGATCCCAGGGCATGGAGAAATGGAGATTTTTGGGGTTGTTAGCATGGCAAGGAGATGGAGACAAGCTGGAGGATCCTGCTGGGTTTCAGGCTTCTTCCTCCTTCTCCATCTCCTGCACATTCTGCAGTGTTGGGCACACAGGAACATTGGGCACAATTTGCCACAGTGTAGAACAGGAATTTAGTGAATTATTGAGAGAAAACTAGAAATAATGTCTGTTCTTGGTGAGAATTGGGTGAATTGTCTTGAAGAGAACCTGGATTCTGTGTGTTTGGGGCTTTTTGGTGCCTTTTGTCCCTCAGGCCAAGCTGGTGTAAAGCCTGGGGTGCAGAAATTGCTGCTGAGAAAATAATAACCAACCTGGAGAGTGAGACCAAGCAAGAGTGCAGTTTGGCTTTTAAATGAACAAGGATTTGGGAAAAGTCCTCCCCTGTCAGGGCAGAGATGTGGGAGTGAAGAACTGCCACAAACCCCCAGTTATACATTTCTGTACATTTCTGTACAAATACACATTTCTAAGGTTGCTGCTCACACTCTTACCCATTCAGGATTTGTTGATGGTTCTCTTGCTCTCTGCAAAAGGGGCTGCTCAGGCTCCAGCTGTTCCTTTTTCTGCTGCTTGGAGTTTCTCAGCATCTCCCTTCTCAATTTTTGCCCAATTTTTGTTTCAGCAGCTTTGAGGAACTCTGACTTTGGGAACTCTCAGCCCTCTTGTTGTTTCAGCACCTTGACGAGTTCTAGAGGATCTGATAAACACAGCACGAGATAATTTTCCATAGCAGATGAAAAGTGCTTCCCTCCCTTACAAAAAGATTATTTTAGAGGTGGAAATTTGACTGAAATCTTTAAGTGCTATTTTTTGTACATTGTTAGTTAAAAAGAAAAGAAACTAAAGAAAAAAAAGTGTTTTATTCTTCTACTCCTCCTTCTCTTCCTCCTTCCCAAATTTGGGTGATTTTGTGTAATTGGTTGAATAAATCTGCAGTGCAGGACATGGGTAGTTAGTTATTGGGTTAGGAGTTAAAATTAATTAATTTTCATCTCCTAATTGTGTAGTTTATGTTTAAAGCCCTTGCAGACAGAACTCTGGGCTCCATTTCTGCTCTGTTAACTCAGCATGGAGAAACACTCACAGGCAGTGAGGCTGGAACTGAGATAAGAAATAATAAACATCCAAATCCTGACCCCAATTCTGCCTCTCGTGCTTTTAATCCTGACCCTGAGAAGAAGAAGCTGAGAACTCCAAAGGGTTCACCTCACAGAGGTGGTTTTTGGTGCTTTCTCTCTGATTCCTGTGCCCTGAAACTAATTATCAAACGTGTTTAATAAAGGAAACATTTTCCTGGAGAAAACAATCTACATTCAGACCATTTTTTAAAGGAAAAGCTAAACATTTCTGTTAAAAAGACTTCCCACTCATTACAAAGTGGCAGCTTAATTATTTTTCCAACACGTTGTCTCGTCTTTGCTCACCTGTGATTTTTTTATTTTTGTTGTTGTCCCAGCACATCCCTAAATAAACACAAAGGTCCTGTGTGGCAGCTGAGGTGGGTGGAACAGGACAAAAAAGAGACACTGATGTGTATCTCAGGAGATGGGAGAATGACCCAGTGGTTCATACAGCAAAGACTGGATTGCTCTGGTGAGCACCTGACTGAGCTCTCTTTAATTCCACCTGCCATCCTTTCTTATCCCACAAAATTGGCCTGGGAAATGCCAAAGCAGCACGAGTTCCTCACCTTTGTTTGACCAAACCTCCCTCTCTTGGCACAGACGTGATGAAAATCAGGCGAATGGAAAGTGGGAAGAAAAAAACTCCAGGTGAGAAAGAGAAGAAAAGTGAAGCTCCCATTTCATATGAGGCAGCTGGGATGTGCTTCGACTTCCATCCAGAGGTGAGCTCAGAAAGCCCATCCTGGCTGAAGTATTAGTTATAATAAATATATATTTTATAACTCTGCAGCAGAGGGGAGATGCTCAGCTGGAGCTGCTTTAATGGAAACTAGCTTTAATTTAATTTAATTAATTTAATAGGAACTGCTATTTAAAGCCTATTAATTTTGAAATTAATTGCTTTCTAGCTACTAAGATTTACCCCAAAAGGGTGAAATGGTAAAACAAGGCTTGTCCTGCCAGCCAGGTTACTCACATTTCCTTGGGCAGGCCTTGGGGATGTGATGGCCAAAGATGGGAGAGTTTGTTCAACACCTCTCCCAGCCAGGACTCAGCTGGGCTTCTCTTCAGCCAGCTGAGGACTTCCTCTACAGAGCACTGGAGGAATTCCACATGGATTGTGAAAATCCAAGGGTTTCAGGAGTCAAAGTCTAGAAAAGCCAAGGTTTTCAAGAGTCAAAGCCCAGAAAAGCCAAGATTTTCCAAAGCCCAGAAAATCCAAGGTATTCAGGAGTCAAAGCCCTGAAAATCCAAGGTTTTCAGGAGTTAAGCCCAGAAAATCCAAGGGTTTCACGAGTCAAAGCTCAGAAAATCCAAGGTATTCAGGAGTTAAGCCCAGAAAATCCAAGGTTTTCAGGAGTCAAAGCCCAGAAAAGCCAAGGTTTTCAGGAGTCAAAGCCCAGAAAATCCAAGGTATTCAGGAGTCAAAGCCCAGAAAATCCAAGGTATTCAGGAGTCAAAGCCCAGAAAATCCAAGGTTTTCAGGAGTCAAAGCTCAGAAAATCCAAGGGTTTCAGGAGTCAAAGCCCAGAAAATTCAAGGTTTTCAGGAGTCAAAGCTCAGAAAATTCAAGGGTTTCAGGAGTCAAAGCTCAGAAAATTCAAGGTTTTCAGGAGTCAAAGCTCAGAAAATCAAAGATTTTGAGGGGTCAAAGCCCAGAAAAGCCAAGGTTTTTCAAAGCCCTGAAAATCCAAGGTTTTGAGGGGTCAAACCCAGCACATTGTGCACTGTTGGAGAACACACCCAGCAAATGTTCCACTTTACCCACAGCTCCTCCTTGGCTCCTCAGGGCTCTGAACTGATCCAGCCCTGGATGATTCCTCCAACCTAAGCTGCTGTTCCTTTTCTTGCAGGACACTGATATTTTTCTTGCTGGAACAGAAGAGGGCCACATCCACTGCTGCTCTTGCTCAGGCAAGGAGCAGATTCTGGGCACCTACAGAGGCCACAAGGTGAGTGACAAAGCAAACAAGGGCAGCAGGAACTGCTCAATTCAAAAATGTAACAGTTTCTTTGCTTATATTTACTGAATATCTGCAACAAAAGTCTAAACTAAACTTCTATTAGCAATGAATTCCCATAAAGCATCAAGTCTTACAGGATTACTTTCCACACTAGCAGGATTTTTTTCAAGTCATTTATTAAAACTGGTACTATAAACTGCTTTAAAGCTTTTAATTCTGGCTTTATTTTAAGACAGCAATCAGATATCTGATTATCCCGTAGAGTTAAATAGTCTCACCTGTGGCAGGAAGGTTGGGCAGCTCTGGGATAGATTCTGTAGCTCTACAGCAACCCCGAGTTCTGGTTGTTTCTCTCTGTTTCTGTAGTTTCTGTGTTTCTGGCCATTTCTCTCCGTGTTTCTGTTTTTTTCTGTGTTTCTGGCCGTTTCTCTCTATTGTTTTCTGTCTGTGTTTCTCTCCAAACAGGGCCCTGTGTACAAAATTGCCTGGAATCCCTCCAGCACAGACACGTTCCTCAGCTGCTCTGCAGACTGGAGCATCCTTTTGTGGCACCAGGATTCCCACACCCCCCTTTTAACCTTCACTTCTGGCACAGCTTTTGTTCACGACATCAAGTGGGTTCCAAAATCAGCCCGCATCTTCGCAGCAGTGACTGAGGGCAGGGTGGAGTTTTGGGATCTGAGTGTCAGCATGTGAGTAATGACTCTGAAATGTAATAGTCACACGTTGTTAGCTCATCAGGGGGTTCATCAGATCATGACAGCTCCACACTTTGCTTGCTCAAACCGTTGAGTTTTGAAATAGTTGTGTAAAAGCAGATGGTGCTTATTAGAGATTTGGGGTTAGGAGAGAAGGAGCTGGATGCCTCATGGAGCTGATAAAGTGTAAAATTGCCCTTTTCCTGCTGAAATTGTGGCAGGGTTAGAAGGAAAAATAACAAAACTGAGCTACTTTGGCAAAGATTGGATGGTCTGAAATTGGAATTACTCCATTACCTGTGTCCTTGTGCAGCTGCTCTGGGTTTTGTGTTACTGACAATGTGAAGCCCTGGTGCATCCAGAGCCCTGCCACATCCTGAAAATTATCCATCTAATAAAAATATTAACCACCATTCTCCAGGTTAGGACAGATCGTAGACAAGCAGGATATCTTAGCTAACAGCAGCTGGGATTTTCCTTCTGGCAGAGCCCAAACCAAACACTGCCTCACATCCCAATTTTTGACACAACCAAGAACACAGAGAGTGAAATGTGAATCTTTTCAGCTGATAAATTCACGGGATCCATTCATTCTTGGATTGCAGCTTCCAGCCCGTGTTCTCCTTCGCTGCCAGCCCTGAAGGGAAGCTCAGCTCCCTCCTTTTTGCCAAGAACGCCGAGTGCCTGCTCCTGGGGGACACCTGTGGGCAGGTGGGCGTGTGGCAGCTGCCCGACCTGGCTGTCCCCAGCACCGACCAGGTATGGCTCTGCTCCTTCCTCAACAAGGGAGCTCTGGGAAAATTCCCAGCCAGGGAATATTGCAATGGGTGGGATCCCAATTCCAGCACCAGTTTCAAAGGTGGTGGTTCCACACCGCTGGAACTTCATTTCCTTGATGAACAAGACAAAGGTTTGCATGCTGCCAAATAACGACAGCACAAATGCAACTCAAGCTGGCCTGCCAAAAAAAAACCCCAAAAACCCCAGGATTCCAAAGAAGAATCAGCTCTTCTCCCTCTTGTTTTCCAGGTTGGTTCCTTGTGTGACATTGTTGCTCCTGCTGGAGCTGTTTAACAGTTGCTGATACCCCTTCTCCATCAGGAAACACCTGCTGTAGTAGGAACATCGACTGCTTATCCTTTTCCAAGCAATAAAGTTCCTCATGGAAACCAAACTGCTCAGAAACTTCTTTCAAAGGGCCTCAGTTTCCTCATGGCACAATCAGGGTTCACACGTGGGTGGCCTTCTCTGGAATCCTGATCATGGAAAGGTCTCTGCAGTCTTCTCTCCTCCAGCCTTCATCCCTTTCTGCTTTTCCTCCAAATTTTTTTCTCTTTGGGTGTTTATCCCTTTCTGCTTTTCCCTCAGGTTTTTTCTCCTCCAGCCTTTATCCCTTTCTGCTTTCCCTCCAAATTTTTTTCTCTTTCGGCCTTCATCCCTTTCTGCTTTCCCTCCAAGTTTTTTTCTCTTTTGGCCTTCATCCCTTTCTGCTTTTCCCCCCAAGGTTTTTTCTCCTCCAGCCTTCATCTCTTTATGTTTTTCCCCCAAGGTTTTCTCTCCTTGGGCCTTTATCCCTTTCTACTTTTTCCCCCAAAGTCTTCTCTCCTCCAGCCTTGATCTCTTTCTGCTTTTCCCCCCAAAGTCTTCTCTCCTTGGGTTGCAAGGCTGGCTTTTTTTGGGGGGGGGACAGAGCAGAAGAAACAGAAAAAAACCAGCCAGCTGGAGGATTTCCAGACACTTCCTGCCCCCAGAAAACAGGGAGCATCTCCAGAGGAGTGAGCAAGCACAGGTTGCAGCCCTGCTGCCGAGCACATTACGTGTGGAAAGATGTATTTTATAGATCCAGAACATCCAGCCTGTCTCATTATCCTGCCAATAAACCCCCAGCTCTCAAACACATCACTGAATTAAGGATCATTTGTGCTGCATTAACATCCACTTCCTCCTGAGTGCTGCACATCTGACAGGGGACACGCCAACTTCCCTCCTGACATAAAATTCATCTTGGTGTGTTTTGAAGAAAGCCACTCGTTAAGGTGAATCATTTGTTAATCATTATTATAAATCTGACCAAAATACACTCTGTATTTTCCATTCATGCCCATGACTGTTTGCTTACTGCTACTTTCTAGAACACATCATAACCCACCCTGCAGACAGTGAAAATTAATTACCTGTGACATTATGGTGCTGGAAAATCCTTGTGGTGCTAGGAAGGGCTCAAGATCTCCAAAGTTCCTCATGTATTTCATCCTTAAACATGGAATTTCTGACCATCTAATCGAGAAATTTCCTCCTAGAGGCATTTTATTGCAAGGATTTTTTAATAGAAATGTAAATACACTGAAGCCAACATTAGGAAGCAGTAATTCAGACCCAAGCTCTGCTGCCAGAGCAGAGACTCAGCTCCCTGTGCTGCAGGATCTCTTGGGAATTGTGGCTGGGATACCAATCTGTGCCCCAAAGCCCCTCTGGAGTGGATTTTCTCAGCAGTGCTTGGCACTGGCAGGGTTTTCCCCACAAGCACCCACAGCCAGCAGTAACCAAGGTGGGGGAATGAAGACAGCATGGGAAGGAGTGAATTCCATTTTTCTTTGGGATCACCAACACAAAAAGACCCCAGGCAGGGCTGGGCATCAGGGAATGTGGGGAGACACAAACACCCAGCCCATTAAATCCAAACCACGTCATAAACACCATTTTGTCCTGGCAGAACAACCATTAAGTGCCTCCACCTGAGCCATACCCCATAAACGTGTTCCACCTCAGGTCGTTTCCAGTAAAGCAGCTCTGCAGACTTCAGAAATCTTTTAACACCTGACTGACATCCCAAAGCACTCCAAACATGAGCAGAAACAAGCAGTTTGTTTGTTTTCAGCAAACATTGCCACCCTCAGAGCGAGCTGTTACTCAGCAGACCGTCGGGTATAAATGGGAATGTTCCAGCAGAACTCCCCACTCCATCCTTTCACAAACCAGCTGGGAAAACACCACCTTGGCAGCATGAGGGGCACGCTGCTGGCACTGGGCTGCTTCATCCTCCTGCTCCTGGCACGGGGAGGGAGAGGGGAAGGTAACAAGGTGAGGCTGTGCGGGAGGGATTTCATCAGAGCTGTGGTGTTCACCTGCGGCGGCTCACGCTGGAAGAGGAACCTCCCCGAGCACCCTCTGCACGGTGAGTACCAACCAAAGCGTGCCAGGATCTTCCCTGCATCCCAGGGGCATCCTAGGGGCATTCCTGGGGCATCCCAGGGGACTGGGGAGCAGCACATCCCTTGATCCCCTCAATCCCTGCAGCTCCAGACCCCACAGCACGGGCTGGGTTGTGCTGCAGCAGAGAGCAGCAGCTCCTCGCGTTCCCTCTCCCCTCTGGTTCAGCTTCCTGAGCTGCTTTGCTAAAAAAATTAAAATATATTTAAACCAAGATTTTCCAAGCTCACCCGAGGAATAGGATTCAAGGTGAGGCTGTCACTGCAAATCTCTTATTTCAAGTGACAGTGCTAAGTTTTGCTGAAGTTGGTGCGAGTGTGTCACTGTGGGAAAAAAATAGTTTTAGTGGGTCCAAAAATGGGGTGGGTTTAGAGCAGGGCAAGGAGGGCAGGGTTAGAGGGGATATTAGTGAGGGGAAAGGAGGGATTTGTGTTTGCAAAACCAGCACTGAGAGAGAAAAGGAACAATGGGAAGGATTCCACTGATTGTGGAATGGATAAATAAAAAAAGGTATTTGCCTTTATAAACAAACTGTAGGTTGGCTGAGAAATGTGGGCTTTTCCCACTAGAAAACAGAAACTTTTTAAGATTTTATAATTAAAGCATGTTGAAGATCTAATCTGCAATTCAAGCACCTTCACGTGGTTCTGTGTATATTTATCCTTCTTAGGACATTCCTTGATAATCAGGTAATTTTGATTTGATAGAAAATTCAACCATTACATGCACAGCTAGGAATCTGTGCTTTGATTAAAATAAATAGAGAATAAGAGAATAACAGAGCCAGGTGACAGCAACAGAGGCTTTCTGCACTTCCTACATCTGCATTTTTGGAAAATTCACTTGTAGCAGCAGCTCGAAACAAATCCAGAAGTGGTAAAATGGGCAACCCCCTCCCCAAAATCTGTTGGATCCTTGCTTTTAAAAACTACCACCCCTTCAGGGAGTGCACAAGGCCCAGCTGCACTGAGGTGTTTCAGCTGCAGCTGGATCAGCATTTCTGTGGGAACACCCAGAACTTTGGGGTGGAAATTCAGGAACCCCCCCTAGGTCCAGCTTAACTGGTCTAGAGCCTCTGTCACAGCAAATCACAGATCTCCCTGGAGAAGGAAATTTATCAGTGTAAGGCAACAGCAATTTCTGTTGGACAGAAATTCAATTTTACCGTGTTGATTGCAGACTGCTCCTCACAGTGAGAATCACTCAGCTCCTTTCCTGGAGCTGGGTCTGTCTTTCTAATCAAGACCAAAAGCACAAATTCCTCACCTTTCCACGACTTTCAACTTCCAGCTCCTCATTTTCCTGCGGCAGAAAGTGAAAACCTCCAGCATTTCCCACAGGAGGATGAGGGTGATGCTGATTTCTCCTCCCCCCCCAGGGATCCAGAGCCAAGAACCCCAGGACACCAAACCTGAGCAAGATTTGCAAAGCAGCAGCAAAGTTTTTGTGCTGACCAAACGGGAGGCAGCCGAGCTGCTCAGCACATCCTGCTGCAACGAGGGCTGCAGCAGGAGAGAGATCAGCTCCCTGTGCTGAAAGCAAACTGCTCCGTGGCACAGCTTCCACAGGGAATAAAATAATCATGACATAAAACACAATTCTTTCAGTTCTGTTCTTTAATTTTAGCTTTTTTTGGGGTGTTAAACCACAGCAAGTGGCTTCAGGTTGTCTGCATTTCACAGTGTTTACAGTGAGTTAAACTTTTAAGACGTGAGGACATGAAGGGTTTCTTCCCAACCAACTACTGTTCTGCTTTCAGCTTTTGAAATAGAAGAAAATAAGCAGATTATTTTTGAGATAGGTTTTGTTCTCTGACTCAGGAAAATCCAACAGCAGGTTCCATTTTTGGGAAATAGGAGCAGCAAAAATCAGATTTTAGATTCAAGGTCAGCCAGAGCCCACCCCAGTGCTGCACCAGCAGAGACTCAGAACCTTCAGCACCAGCCCCAAAACCAGGCAGGTAAAAAAACTGGTTTATTCCCTACTCCAGATACTTCCAGTAATGTTTCCTGGAGGAGAACAGGGAAAACATTAATCACAGGGAATATTCTGAAATTATTTCCCCTACAAGGAAAGCAGCAATCTGTGTTATAGAAAGCCACTTCCCAAAGAAAACTCTAGGAAAAATCCTTATTCCAGTCACCCAAAGGCTCCCATTTCACAAGGTGAGAACACTCTGATGCTTCACAGATCTTTTCAACAACAGAGCCAGGAAAAAATACATTTTACCAGGGATAATGTCATCACATAACTTGAAAGTCTAGTGAAAATAGATATAAATTTCTTTTAGATCTGTATTTTCATCTGTCCCTGACTTCAGTGGGACCAAGAGTTCAGCTCTGATGTCCTCATGATTTGGGGAAAATTGGAAGTATCTCAGCTTCAAAAAATTGTATTTTCTACTTTTAAGCAGTACTTGAGATCAAGGATGTGAGTCTGAAAGAAAGGGAATTGATGAATTTGCTACCTTCCACATGCATTTTTTCTATTTTCTTATCATTCTGTTACAATGAAAGGTGCCACGTGAGTGCATAGAGCTTTAATCTTAACCTGTCAGATGCATTCACTCTAAAAACTGCATTTCCCATTTTCTTTCCTTAGACCCCAAATCTGCAAACGCTTAAATTAATAAATATAATATTAAACGTGCTTAATATTACATCTAATTTAGTACAGAATGGGAAAGCAATGAACTGCACTTAAGAGACACCAGCGCTCTACAAAAATATTTTAGATTCACGTCTATAATTTCTAAATATTCATTTGTCCTGCTGTTAAACTCCACTGCTTCACTATTCAAAATACACACCGTAGACGTTTGCCACGGCAAACAGAGAGGTGTTCTGGAAGGTGTAGGAGGAAAAGGTGTCACTCTGAGCATCCCAGAGGCATCTGCTGCTGATCTGCAGGCTCTGCCCACCCAGCTGCCCAACGTGTGCCACCACCACCAGCTTGTACCTGGGCACTGCCAGCGCCTTCACCCGCTCCTTGACAGCCTGCAGAGGGGAAAAAAAAACAGATTTAGTGTGTTCAGAAATGGGATGGGTTTAGAGCAGGGCAAGGAGGGTAGGGTGAGGTGGGATGTTAGTGAGGGGAAGGAGGGATTTGTGTTTGCAAAGCCAGCACTGAGAGAGAAAAGGAACAATGGGAAGGGATCCACTGATTGAGGAAGGGATAAATAAAAAAGGTATTTGCCTTTATAAACTAACTAGGTTGGCTGAGAAATGGAATTGGATGTTGAAAGGTGAAAGAAACAAGAGGGAAATAACATCGATTCCATCAGAATGAAAAATGAAAAGGGAGGGTTCTGCATTAGAAGGGAATCTGAGGGATCAGGTACAAGTCTGTGCCTCAAGGACCTCAGCCAGTGGGGAAAGAGAGAGGGGAATGGGGCCGGGAAATTGGCAAAAAAAGGGAGGAAATTGGCATAAAATGGAGGCAATGGCACAAAATGGTGGAAATTGGCACAGGAGGGAAATTGGCACAAAAGGGAAGGGAAAGTGGCACAAAAGGGAGGGACTTGTCACAAAAGGGAGGGAATTGGCACAAAAGGGAGGGGAAAAGTGGCACAAAAGGGCGGGGAATGGCAAAAAAAAAAAAAGGAAAAAGAGAAGAAAAAAAAAAAAAAAAAAAAAAAAAAAAAGAAAAAAAAAAAAAAAAAAGACAAAAGGGAGGGGAAATGGCACAACAGGGAGGGGAAATGGCACAAAAGGGAGGAATTGGCACAAAGGGAGGGAATTTGGCACAAAAGGGAGGGAATTGGTCACAAAAAAGGGAGGGGAAATTGGCACAAAAGGTAGGGGAAAATTGGCACAAAAGGGAGGGAAATTGGCACACAAGGGGGATGGCCCAAAAGGGAGGAACTTTGGCACAAGGGAGGGAAATTGGCACAAAAGGGAGGGGAAATTGCACAAAAGGCAGGAAATTGCACAAAAGGGAGAAATTTGGCACAAAGGGAGGGAAATTGGCACAAAATGGAGGAAATTGGCACAAACGGGAGTGACATTGGCAATCAAAGGGAGGGGAAATTGGCACAAAGGGAGGGAATGGCCAAAAAGGGAGGGGAAATTGCACAAAAAGGGAGGGAACTTGCATAAAAGGGAGGGAATTGCACAAAAAGGGATGGAAATGGCACAAAAGGGAGGTCTGATTCCTCCAAAAATTGGAGAGGTCCCAGGGGAATGTCCCAGGGCCTCCCCTTTATTCGAATAGTCCAAAGGACTCCTCGGTCTCTTTCTGGAACAATCCATCTGGGTTTGTGATGAATTTTCCATCCTTGGGCAGGAATGAGGGTGGGCAGGCCCTGTGGTTGCCCCTGGATCCCTGGCGTGCCCAAAGCCAGCTGAGGGCAGCCTGGCACAGTGGAAGGTGTCCCCTGCCATGGCAGGGGTGAATCTTAACAGAGGCCAGAGAAAAAAAAAAATAAGGGGAAGGGCCGGAGCGGGGAGAAAGCCCGGAAGGGCGGGCGCACAAGAAGGGGAAAGAGGGGAGGACACGCGAGGCAAGACAGGAGGGGGA
>CM031864.1:405506-418178 GCA_018697195.1 Certhia americana
AAAACAGAAGAACAGAACCCCACGCCGTGTTCAACGCGACACAATGATACGGTTTCATGCCAGAAAAATAGGTGGCGACTAGTAGGCAGTCAAATCAGCCAGAAATGGGGGGAGTGCCGGAATCGGGCATGCGCCTGATCGACAGATCAAATCCAAGACGCATGAGAGGAACATACAACCTCGCAAGCACAGCAGGAGGGCCAAGGTCCTATTTACGCCCACGTAAAAGACAAGGACCAACCACAGAAGCAGGCCAGGGGCACACAGAGCAAAGAAAGGCCTGGAACGAGAAGAGACACGGCAACCAGTAGCAGGGTGTGGGATGGCGGTAGCAGTTGGAGTGGCATTACAAAGCACAGGACAGGGGAGGGGGGAGCAGTGGGCAAGCAAAAGCAAGCAGAGCAGGAAAGAACAAGAGGGAAGAAAGAGAAGGGCAGCACGGAGCCAGGAAGGGAGGCAACCAGAGCAAGAGAGGAGAGAGGACAGAGGAAGGGGGGGAGAGGCTGGGGCAAGCCAAGGCAGCTGAGCAGGAGGGGGAAAGCGAGCCCCCAGCAGAGGGCAGCAAAGCATGAGGGAGGCGGAGGACAGAGAGAAAAAGGGAAGCAGAAGCAGACAAGCAGAGAAGAAGAAGGGGGGGCAGCAGGGAGGAACAGCAGGAAAAGAAGTCCGTGGGCAGGCAGGAGGGGGGGAGCCAACAAAGGGAGGAGGTGCAGAGAGACAACACGCAGCCCAGCGGTGGGGGGGAGAGCAAAGGGGGGAAAGGAGCAGGAAGCAGGAGGGGTGCAAAAAAGGAAGACAGAAGGTCGGGCGCCCAGCGAACAGGAGGGAGATGCAGGTGCAGAGAGATGCAAGGACAGGCAGAGATCCGCAACAGGCAGGGCAAGGGGGGAGGGGCACGCAGGCAGGAGCAGAGGGGCACAGCAAGGGTGGGGGCAGGAGACTATGAGAGAGAAAGAACGGAGACAGCAGGGGAGGGGAAGGACGGAGGAAGAGAGGCAGGGAGGTGCAAGGGGGAGGGACAGGGAGCAGAGGGGACAAGAACAAAGTGAGAGGCAGGCGAGGTCAGGAGTCAAACGCAAAGAAAGCAACAGGACAGAGCCACCTGACCCCGAGCCTGGCGAGCTGCAGGGGGGTTTTGTGGGCGAAAATGCTGATTGGCACTTGATTTATTAACCTCATCCTGTTTTACTCTGTTCCCAGTCCATCCCACCACCCATATCTCGCTGCAGAGCCTCCTCCCTTCCCCACATGGACCCTCTCTCTCAGCTCAGTGTCCCCTGCAGATTTACTGATGAGAGACTCAATATCCCTTCATCCATGGCATCATAAATATTTGAACAGAAAATTATTGAATATGAAAGCAAGATAGAAAGTCCCTTGTGGGTTTTGGGTGTTCTTGGTGCGACTTTGGTGAATTGTCTGGGGGGGGGGTGAAGAGAACCTGGATTCTGTGTGTTGGGGCTTTTGGGCCTTTTGTTCCTCAGAGCCGAAGCTGGTGTAAAGCCTGGGTGCCGAAATTGCTGATAGAAGTTTTGTTTTGATGACTTTTAAGTCCTTAAAACTGAACATTCCTGTACTCAACACCTGGCTAAACGAGAACCAAGAGTCCAGTTTGCCCTTTCTTACAGGATTTGGGAAAAGGCCGCCTGTATGTAGAGGAAGACTTGGGGTGTGAAGAACTCAAACACGAATGCGAAATGGAGATTTTGGGGTTGTTAGCATGGCAGGAGATGGAGACGCTGGGGATCCTGCTGGTTTTCCAGCTTCTTCCTCCTTCTCCATTCTCCTGCCATATCTGCAGTTTTGGGCCACACAGGACATTGTCACCAATTTTTCACAGTTTAGCCAGGATTTAGTGATTTTGAGAAACGTAGAAATCATTCGTTCGTTCTTGGTGAGAATGGGGTGATTGTCTTGAAGAGACCGGGATTCTGTGTGTTTGGGCTTTTTTGGCCTTTTGTCCATCAGGCCAAGCTGGTGTAAAGGCCTTGGGTTCAGAAATTGCTGCTGAGAAAATAATAACCAACCTGGAGAGTGAGAACAAGCAAGAGTGCAGTTTGGCTTTTAAATGAACAAGGATTTGGGAAAAGGCCTCCCCTGTCAGGGCAGAGATGTGGGAGTGAAGAACAGCCAGAGGAGCAGGATGAACAATCCCTACCAGACAGCAGGAGGAAGCACAGCCTGAAGTTTGGTTACTCCTCCGTCTACGGGGACGAGGAACTGGACGTTGTTGAGCGCCACGGGCGCGGTCATTGCCTCGGTGTTGTATTTGTAGTCGATGCGCAGGTCAGTGCTTGCAGGGTCACAGCGCCAGCTCACTGCAAGGTTTAATGGAGTAGACTGAATACCCTGGGCAGACACCTTCCAAAATGACAGAAAAAACATTTAGTTGCCATAGGGCCCGAAGGGAGAAATCCCGTTTTACAGACGCGGACATCGCGAGGCCTCCAGTTCCCGTTGGGTTTTAGCACTGGGCTGTTGTGGTTTAGATTTGTTCATTTCAGATTCATTTATTTATTTTTTTTTTTTTGCTAATGCATTAATTGGTGTGGTGGTTTGTGGGGCTGAAACAATTCTGTGGCTCTCAAACTCCAGAGCTGAAGGCCTGGCAGGATCTTTTCTTCCCAAGGGAAAGCTTCTCCCTTTCCCAAGAGAAATTTAAAAAATAAACTCTCCAAACAATATTCTTTCTCAAAACAACAGGTGGGGTTTTTCATCCCTGTTTTTATAAACTAGAATATATTGTTTCTCTTCCTTAGCCAATGGTAACAGGGAAGGTGCTGCTCCCATCACCAATCACTTTTTACTTTATGAAGTTCCTTATAGAAGTTGTTCCAATTTTGTTAATAAAAATTTCCTTTTTTCAGCCTTCTGATGAATTTATTTCATCAGATTCTCTGCATTTCTGTTCATAAATAACAGCCACAGTGGTTTTTTGTTTTGTTTTTTGTGTGAGATGGGATTAGGAGAAAGAATAACATCGGCATAAATTTTAAACGGTATAAAGAAAATCTATTAATGAAATTAAAAGATAAAAATGAGAATAAAATTTTTGGAACACGTCCTTCTTTTTTTTAATACAATTTTTAAAAATTTATAATGTATGGAAACAACACTTAGTTAGTTTTTAATTTTAAAAATAGCTTTTTTTTGTTTATTTAGAGAGAGACCTGGGCTGGGGTCACCCTCTGTTCATGGCCCAGCTGTTAAAAACAAGCTGGGACAGTTTTCTTTAGCTCTGCCAGGACCCATGGAGAAAATACAATCTAAGAAAATATTTATTTTTTTTTTCTTAGAAGACGATATTTTCTTATCAAGAAAATAGGGGTTTTGTGGTTTTAATTTTTATGAATAGCAGTCACATGGGAATTTGTATTTGTGATATTTTTATTAAAGCCAGCCAACCCCGTGCCACACAGAAGGGACAGTGGGACAACAATCCCCCACCTCACATTAGGCAAACACCATTTTTCACAGCCATAACCAGCACAAATTTTAATTTTTTATTTTAATTTTGGTAGAGTTTTCTCTCACAAAAAAAATCAACCCTACCTGGTATTTGAGCATATCCACATTGTAATAGGTGGCTTGAGGTTTCTGTTCCGATACCTTCTTTAGGTGAGTCATCAGGTTTGGCATGTTGACCCAGAACTCCTTGGAGCTGGAGTCACTCTGCACGGTGTCACTGCAGAGAGGAGAAGGGAATCCTTGGGCTCACCTGGGACAGGGCAGGAGGGAGCAGCTCTGCAGGCACAGGGGCTGCACCCACCCCCAGCTCCAGGGGAACCTTGGCTCCTTCCCACACAGCTCCACAGGGATTTAGGATCCTCGAAGGGCTGGGCAGCAGCAAAAGGGGGGATTCTGTTCCTGTCAGGTGAGAGCTCACCTGAAGAGCTGTCCCAGCACTGAATGTGGAGCTCTGCTGGAGAACAGAGCTGCTGCAGGGATGGAAACCCTCTGGAGCCAGGCTGGGAGAGCTGGGAATGGCCAGGCTGGAGAGGAGAAGGGTGCAGGGAGAGCTTCCAGCACATTCCAGGGGCTGAAGGGGCTCCAGGAGAGCTGGAGAGGGACTGGGGACAAGGGATGCGGGGACAGCACACAGGGAATGGCTTCAAACTGCAAAAGGAGAGATTTGGGTGGGATTTAGGGCAGGAATTCCTGGCTGGGAGGGTGAGGAGGGTCTGGAATGGAATTCCCAGAGCAGCTGGAGCTGTCCCTGGATCCCTGGCAGCGCCAAAGCCATGGATTTGGGACACTGGGGTTTGGAGCAGCCTGGCACAGTGGGAGGTGTCCCTGCCCATGGGGTAATCCTGCTGTCTATCCAGATCACCCTGATGATTTCTCCACCCAAACCATGCTGGGATTTTATCAAACATTTACAGCTTGGAGCCTGTTTTTTTGAGGTTTTGCAAAACTATGCCAACCAATTAGAAGAAAGAAGCATTCCCGTGAACAGCAGCTGTTAACCAATCTAAAAGCAAACTCTGTCACATGTTTGTATAAAGCTATAAAGAGAATATGTGTATAAATATAGCTTGCATTGCTGAATAAAATTTGGATTAGACTTGCACCACATTGGTGTGTCTGTCTTTTCCCCAACTCATCATGAGGACCCTAACCTAAAGAAGACCCCTCTTGGGTTTATAAATAACATTTTTTGTGTGTGTCTCTGCTGTTGATGGGCTGTTCACCGCTGACCCGAGAATGCAAACTTTTGTTTTCCCCCAGAAAGCCAGAGAGTTTGAAGAACTGGTCGTGAGGCTTTCTTTTTGCTTTTTCTTGTGTTTTCTTCATAGTTTATTATTTCTTATCATTCCATTCTGTTCCTGACCTGCAGAGCTCTTCATTGCAGGTCAGTTCAAGGCACAAACCCCAAAGAACACCGAATGCTCAATGCTTAATGCCAAATGCCCCAACCACTAACTGCTCCCACCCTCAGGGTGGTGTGGATATTTGTACTACAATCCACGTAATCAGGATTTATAATACTTCTCCAATAACTATTATCCATGTTAGAAGGTTAGACTCTACTCTAAGCCAACCATAATGTGACAGCTCACAGCAGAACATGGAGGCAAGGAAGAAAAAGGAAGAAACCCAAAAGCCATGCGGTTCCATCACCTGTCTGCCATCCTAAAAACCCCAGAAATCTAAAATCCTCACCCTGTGATAAACCCACACACTATTCTATTATCTAATCCACATCCTTGAACTCTCTGCTTCATCCCAGAGCCTAAAATCCCTTTTTTTTTTTTCCATGAACAAATGTTAAAAATTCAGTTTGTCCGAGATCTTAAAATCTCTTAAACGCGCAAAGAAATATTTCTCAGAATTCCAAACTCGGACAGAGCCCAAGATGTGTAAGAGAAGCTCTTACCAGCAGAGCAGCTGTGGGTTTGGCAGGACGTGCTCCAGCCTGTTGAAGTTGAGCACACGGAAGGTGAGCACGGCTGGCGCGGGGTTGTTGGCGAAGTGCCGGGTGATTCCGGCCGGGAAGGACAGAACCATCTCCCCCGTGATCTTCACGATGCACCTGCAGCGCCCAGCACAGAGAGCCAGGGGGAGAAAAGGGGGCTCAAAAAGCAGCAGAGAGGGTGGGTTTGTCCCGTGGGTGGTGTGGGGCAAACCAAACCTTCCCCCCTCCACACCCAACGCGTCTCTGGTGGTGTCAGGGAGAGCGGGAGCAGCGCGAGGGTTGATTTGGACCTTCTTAAATCTCACTGCCTGCTTTAAAACTTCGTGGTTTTGCTGGTGTTCAGTATTGCTGTGGGGTTAATCCGTCTTTGGTTTGTCCTTTTGGGGGTTTATCTGTTGGTGGGTCTTAAAATATAAGTGGGGAAACTCTCCGAGTTTGTGTTGTGAGGGGAAAGGAGGGATTTGTGTTTGCAAACCTGCTGGTGGATAAAATCAGCACTGAGAGAGAAAAGGAATAATGGGAAGGGATCCACTGATTGAGGAAGGGATAAATAAAAAAGGTATTTGCCTATATAAACTAACTAGGTTTGCTGAGAGGTGGAATTGGATGTTGAAAGGTGAAAAAACAAGGGGGAGAAACCATAAATTCCATCAGAAATAAGGATGGAAAGGGAGGGTTCTGCATTAGAGGGGAATGTGAGGGAAGTCTGGCTCTGTCAAGGGCCAGTGGGGAAAGAGAGAGGGAAATGGGGCTGGGAAATTGGGATAAAAAAGAGGGAAATTGGGATGAAAAGGAGGAAATTGGGATGAAAAGGAGGAAATTGAGACTAAAAGATGGGAAATTGGGATAAAAGGGAGGGAAATTTGGATTAAAAGATGGGAAATTGGGATAAAAGGGAGGCTGAGTCCTCAAAAAATCAGAGACATCCCAGGGGAATGCCCCATGGCCTCTCCCTTTATTGGAATAAAGTCCCAGGACTCCTCTGTCTCCTTTTTGGACACAAAGCTCTGGGGTTTTTGATGAATTTCCCTGGCAGTTGGAATGCCAGCCCCTTTTCAGGCACGGCTGGGGAAGGCTGCAGCCCCCCTGCACCCTTCCTGTGCTGTCTCCCACCAAATCCTGTGCCAGCCCAAAACACCCCCAGCCCAAAACACCCCCTCAGGGACACCCCGGGGGGGTCGACACCTACTTGTTGGGGTCAGCCCCTTTGAAGTACGCGTTGACGGTCTCGGTGAAGGCAGCAGCCACGGGCAGGGTGTCCTGTGCCCCCATGGTCAGGGGGCTGGGGCCTCTGGACGAGCCTGCAACAGAACAAAACCCCCCCTTGGCACCCGCCTGGCACCACAGCAGCTCACCCTGCTCCCCAACCTGCCTCCACAATCACCAACAATCCCCCAGGCTTTGGATGAAGCTTTTTAAAAACCTTTGGAAAATGAATTCTTGGTTTGTTTTTTTTTTTTTTAACCCACCACCCCTCCCCTTGCTCGTCCCCGCTGCCAAAAGCAAGCAAAGAAAAGGATGGAGGTGGCCAGGCGGGAGCAGCATGCGGGGCTGCCTCGAGGCAGGCTTTGCATGACAGTTTTTGCAGTCGTTATTTTTGGTTTTGGGGACCCCAAAAGGGGCTGGGGGGGTTCGTTGTGTCACCCCCGAGGAGATCGGGCTGTCCCTGATGTCCCCACCCCATGTGGGGCTGAAACAATTCTGTGGCTCTCAAACTCCAGAGCTGAAGGCCTGGCAGGATCTTTTCTTCCCAAGGGAAAGCTTCTCCCTTTCCCAAGAGAAATTTTGTAAATAAACTCTCCAAACAATTTTCTTTCTCAAAACAACAAGTGGGGTTTTTCATCCCTGTTTTTATAAAATAGAATATATTGTTTCTCTTCCTTAGCCAATGGTAACAGGGAAGGTGCTGCTCCCATCACCAATCACTTTTTACTTTATGAAGTTCCTTAGAGAAGTTCTTCCATTTTTGTTAATAAAGAATTCCTCTTTTCAACCTTCTGATGAATTTATTTGGAGTCTCTCTGTGTTTCTGTTCATAAATAACAGCGACTCCCCCAAGCTGAGGGGTTGCCCACAATCCCCACCAGGCTCTGCATCCTCCACACCACCCTCAGAGCCCGATAGGAAATCTGCAAATCCTCAGAAACCTGGAGAAACACTGCCATGGGTTGTCCAGAGAAACTGTGGCAGTCCCTGGAAGTGTCCAGCTTGGACAGGAGCCGCCTGGGAAAGTGGAATTGGAACGAGCTGAGATTGAAAGTTCTTTCCAAACCAAACCGTTCTAGGATTCCCTGATTTGGAAAAGGTGATGCTGTGCATCCAT
The DNA here is from genome assembly GCA_018697195.1 of Certhia americana. Lineage (NCBI taxonomy): Eukaryota > Metazoa > Chordata > Aves > Passeriformes > Certhiidae > Certhia > Certhia americana. The sequence continues at coordinate 413,246 of CM031864.1, forward strand.
GGACACTTGCCAGGCTCTGAAATAATTCAGCCCTGCAGGATCACACATGGGTTTCCCTTTGCTGGACAGGAATTTTCATTTCCAAAAGATATTTGAGGACGAAATCATCACTGTGAGTGCTCCTCAGGAGCTCCATGTGAGCTGGAAACCCTCAGTGGGACCACAAATCCTGTGCCCACCACCAAGGGGCTGGCACAGCCAAGCCCTCACCTCTTCCCCATGGAAAACATTCAAAGATCAGCCCAGAAGCCCAAGGTGTTGATCCCACAGACACCCAAAATCTCCTGGAGAGGTCATCCCTGCCCTGGCACTGCCCTTCAGCCTCCTCTATTTCCTGCAATTCACCTTTTTGGAACCTTTGTTGAATACCACAGCCTGTACACCGGGTGCAGCACGAGGATTATTTTACCCCAAACCAGCTCAAAAGGAACAGCAAAGGACTCCAGAGGGGACCTGATCCCTGATCCAGGGACCCCCTCCCTGCACCCCCATCTCTGCCAGGTGGGTGGGAGTGGGGATGGATCCAGCCCGGGCTGTGCTCGGAGCATGCGAGCACCTGCCAGCTCCAGCCAAGGCTCCAATTCCTACAAAGCTGCAGGAATTCCAAAGCTGTAGTGTCAGATCCGAGAACTTCCTCTGGCTGCCCCCTGGCTGGTTTCCAAGACCTTGGCACGGAGTCCCAAACTCTGTGCCTTCCATTTAGCCCCCCCCTTGGGGAAAATTACCACTTGTGTGCGGTTGACTCCACAAGAGAGTTTGAATAGAGTGATGGTTAATTTGTGAATTAGGTGAACAAGGAGATTTTGGGGGTTTCAGAATGGGGGTTCAAGAGGCAATGGGTCAATCTGGTGTGTCCTGTCCTAGTCTTCCTTCTCCTCCATAGTCCTGCTGTGATTTGACACTTTGTAGTTGGTTTAGAGCACAGACAGACTGTCTAACCAGGTGATAGGACTTGGGGAATTATTGTAAATAAAGGACAGGGTTTCTGAGTTATCCAAATTCCACATCAGCCTGAGTGCTGGGATTGGTGCCTCACCCCGATCTGCAGAACAAGCTCGCATGGCATGGAGAGAATGTAATAGAGAAGGGAACAACAACCTTGGAAGCGAAGAGACGAGACTCTCGCTTCTTTCTTCATCATGGGCGGGGAGAAACGGACTTTCTAAAAATCTCAGGAATTCAAAATACAAAAAACCGGATTGTAGGAATTCCAAAGCTGTAGTAATTCTGACAGCAGCCCCAGGAAGGGCATCACGCTCCACAGCAGAGGATAGGGAAGCAAAAAGCTGAGCAAAACGTGTCACGTTCCTGGTGGCTCTTCTGCTTGGGCCATTCTCCCATGTGTCCCTTCCCTCTATTCATCTGCTGCTATCCCGTTCCGGCCCCTGGGAATAATGGGGGGTTGGGAGCAGGAAATTTGGGATTTGTAACATCCCCCGGGGGAAGCACTTCAGTCACCTCACTTCAATTACACTCGAGTTTGGGAGGATTTAATGGGAGAAATTATGGTTTCCACCAGCACGGAGGGATCCTCACACTTTTCCAAAGCACCCACAAGCCTGATGGCTCAATCCCAATGCTCTTCCTAAGGTACAGAGTAGGGATTTCCCTTTCTGGCCCCTAGGCGGCAACCATCAAACTTCCTACTGGATTGATTCTTTCTGGAACCACAAACTTCCTACCTGGTCCCATCTGGATTATGGAACACAAACTTCCCCCCTGGACCAATCTGGATTCGGAACCCCAGGATCCTTTCCCACTGCATTCCCAGATGAACAGCAGCCGAAGCTCTCCCCCTCTGTCGCCTATCATAGCACTCCCCCTTTCTCCAGCTCCCTGCTCAGCAAGGCCACAGCTTTCCACTGCAGGATGCTTCAGCCCCATGGGATGGCCCTGCTCCAAAGCCCTGACACACAGGGATCAGCTGGCAGCCTGACTCTGACAGTGCTTGCGTTTGTATTATGATTTGATTGGATTCTAATCAAGAACTGTTATTGCTTTTCCCCAGCTCTCTGCTGCTAGCCCCTGAATTCCAAAATGACAATACTTACAGGAGGGTTTTGCATTTTTCTCCTCCCAAGGGATGTTCCCTGATCCCTCACATTCACTTGGTTTCAAACCGCCCACACCCCAATGTCCATGCAGCCTGAAGTTCACACGGTGCTGCAGGCCCGACGTGTCCCCTGGTCAGACAATCCCAGAGGCTCCGGGAATCAAGATTCCTGCTGCAGCCCCAGGATTGGGATATTCCAGGGCGTGAATCCTGGAACACCTCACCCACACCACAGTAATTACTCTAACGAGCCCAGAGCTCCGCTCCTGGAGCCATCCAGATCTCCTTCCCTGCTTGGAATTCCCACTTAGCACCAGACACACTTCCAGATAGGCACCTCCCCAAAAACCCCACAACCCCAAAAACCCCATCTGATGGACATGATGACTTGGGTGATACATTTTTCCAAAAATCCCTTCCCGAGACACCCCTGTGAAGCAAATCCTTGCTCCCCACTCAGCGCTCAAACCCCCGAGATTGGTCTTCCCACTGCATCCACCAATACAGATGGATTCCAACCTCCACAAAGGAGGTTGGAGGTGGCACTGGAGTGGCAGCCCGCAGAAGATCCTCAGGTTTTGTCTCACAGGGAAGGTTTGGCATGGAATCCTTGGAGAAGGAAAGAGCCACTCCCAATGACACAATTCCCGCTGGGTTTAGCCTGGACCCCACACAGGCATGGGTGAATCCCTCACCATTGCACATTTTCTCCTCATTTTTCATCTCTCCTTTTTTTTCCCTCGTCTGCAGCTTAGCCTTGATTGTCCAGGATGAAAATCATGAATGAACAGGGATCTCAGGGATCCCAGGCCGCTGGCGTGTGGTTGTGAGCAGCAGCAACAACTAATATCCTCATTTTCTAATGCAGAAACTTCTAATGTTCCTTCCTAATCCGGGCATGTGGGGTGGAATTGGGGTTCTCAGTTCTCCACTCTTCCCTCATGATCCATAAATCCTTCTCTCATGGCTTCAGAGAATAAATTATTTTTTACACTCAGTTTTTCCTAAAAAATGGAACGTATAAACTATTATAACTTGGAATTATTGTCCCCAACCTAGGGACAATCCACTTGCTGTGGCCACAAGTCCGCCCCAAACCTGCCTCTCTTTCAGCTTCCCTGCTATCTCAAAAGCCATTATTTTATCAACCCTGTTAATTCGACAATAAATAACAATAAGCAGAGCACAAAATTAATGCCACTTCATGGAACTACTTTGGATCCGCCATGAGCAGCGACCAGACATATAATATATACGAAGTTATTTTATGCCACATTATTTTTGCCTTATTTTCACATTTGCCACCTCCTTCCCACAGGTGACCACACCCACCCCATGTTCATCCAGCCCACTGGATCGCTCACACAAAAGAAATAAAACCCAAATCCAGAAAGAACCATCATTTCTCTTCTGCTGCATTCCATGCCCTGCTGAATTCCAGGCACCCAACTCAGCATTCTCCTCTCACTTCCGGTATGTGAGGTTTTCTAGTTTCTTTTTTTTTGTTCCCCTTGCAAGCGGGCCTTAAATATTTAGCTCAATAGTAAATCCAGTGTGGGGAGCGAGCTTGATCCTCCCTGAGCTTGGGATGATCCTGGATGCAGCACCTGCTACCTGCATCCCTGTACATTGCTCCAGGCCATTCCCAAGAACCTCTTGGAACCCAAGAATATTCCTCTGAATGTTTTAAAGGTCACCTCTGACAATCCTCCTCCTTTTAACCTCCATCCATGCAAAGGGCTTCAAACCAGCTCTGGGATCAACAGAACTATTCCAGAATGCAAGATAGCGCAGAATATGGAAATTGATCCCAGGGTGGAGAAATGGAGATTTTTGGGGTTGTTTGCATGGCAAGAGATGGAGACCAAGCGGAGGATCCTGCGGGTGTTCAGGGCTTCTTCCTCCTTCTCCCTCTCCTGCACATTCTGCAGTGTTGGGAAACACAGTACAGTGGGTCCCAATTTTCACAGTGCAGAACAGAATTAGTAATTATGAGAGAAAAGTAGAAATAATGATCTGTGTCTCTTGGGAGAATTTGGTGACCTTGTTCTTGAGATGACACCTTAGATTCTGTTTGTTTTGGTGGGTGGGGCTTTTTGGTGCCTTTTTCCTTGGCTTTTAAATGAACAAGGATTTGGGAAAAGGCCTCCCCTGTCAGTGCAGAGCTGCGGGAGTGAAGAACTCCAACAATAACCAAGGCCAAGAATTCCAATACAAGGTTGAGATTCCAAGGCACAAGAAAATCCCCAAATGTGCAGCGCTGGTGCTGGAGTGAGCGAGGAGTGGGAAGGAGGCACGGAGCAGGGGAATGTGGGGCTGGAATATTCCTGCTGAGTGATAGAGGTGTCCCTGCTGTGCTCAGCTCCTCCCAGAGCTCCCCAAAAAGCCCCTGAGAAAGGAATTTCAATTTTGGCTGGAAACCCAAACTGGCACGAGCACCGGGAGGAAGCAGCTGCTCCACAACCCCTCCTGGGTCTGAGCTGGGAGATGACATCGGAGTGGGGACATCAGAGTGGGAACTGTCAGGGTGGGGACCTTGGGGACAAGGAAAAACGAGGAAAGGAGGGCCCTGACCCCCCTGTCACCACCCTGATCCTGCCTTCTGCTGCTGCTCAGCCATCACTGTGGGTTGGCTTCATGAGCCCAGGCAGCCCATGCCAGGCAGAGCCACCCTGGGTCATTCCTGATCCAGACAGAGCCACCCTGGATCATTGCTGATCCAGACAGAGCCACCCTGGGCCACTCCTGATCCAGGCAGTGCCACCCTGAGCCACTCCTGATCCAGACAGAGCCAGCCTGGGTCATTCCTGATCCAGGCAGTGCCACCCTGAGCCACTCCTGATCCAGGCAGTGCCACCCTGAGCCACTCCTGATCCAGGC
>CM031864.1:418188-429447 GCA_018697195.1 Certhia americana
GCCACTCCTGATCCAGGCAGTGCCACCCTGGGCCACTCCTGATCCAGGCAGTGCCACCCTGGGTCACTCCTGATCCAGGCAGTGCCACCCTGGGTCATTCCCAGGCTCCTGATCCAGACAGTGTCACCACGGGTCACTCCTGGTCCAGACAGAGCCACCCTGAGCCACTCCTGATCCAGACAGAGCCACTCTGGGTCATTCCTGTGCTCCTGATCCAGACAGTGCCACCCTGGGTCACTCCCCAGCCTGGCAGTGCCACCCTGGGTCACTCCTGTGCTCCTGATCCAGGCAGTGCCAACCTGTGCCACTCCTCATCCATCCAGGCAGTGCCACTCCAGGTCACTCCTGATCCAGGCAGAGCCACCCTGTGTCACTCCTGTTCAGGAGTTCAGGATTCCCTTTGGGAATCACACACAGGACCCTTCTCCAGTCTGGCCCGTGCCAGCAGCATCTCCCAGGTGCTTCCCTGGGCAATCCCTCCCCGCTGCAAGCGAGCCTCCTGCTTCTCCCTCTGCTCTTCGAAGATCTGAGCTTCTCCCAAAACCCCGGGGCTCTCTGTCCCAACGGGACCAGCCCCTCTCTCACCCTCTGTCCTCTCTGGGCTGTGACACTGCTCGGAGAAGGTGCCATCGGCCCCAAACCGACCTTTTTCCCCCCCAGCACATCCTCATCCCCGAGGGACCCAAACCCCTCCAGCTGAGCCCCCCCAGCAGCACAGCCGGGCACAGCTCAGGGATGGTGCCATTCCCGGAGCCTTCCTGCCAAAAACCGGGATGGCAGGTGGGGAGGAGGCAGACAACCCCACACCTTTGGGGCTGGAATTAAATTAACCACACCCAGCCCGTCTGCGGGGAGCGAGCAGCTTGCGGGGAGAGTGGAGACAAGCCCTGGGTGGCAGAGTCGAGTTCCTCGGCAGTGCAAGCGGCTCCGCTCCCTGGTTTTCACCTCCATCTGGGAACACTCGGAATGTTCCTTTGGATTCGGTTTCTTTTTTTTAAGTTTTCTTGGGCCAGATTTTTTTTTTTTTTTTTTTTTTTTTGGAAGGAAATCAACGAGTCAAAAAGAGATCAGCGGGACAAATGGCACAAATGAAATCAAAACCGATTCCGCTCGGAGTGGCGATGCCATCTAAGACGCCCACATAGCATTCCGCACGGGAAGCTGGACTGGATGGAGCTTTGGAAAGCTGGATTGGATGGAACTTTGGAAAGCTGGATTGGATGGAGCCTTGGAAGGGAACCCCAGGAGCGAGAGCGAGGGGAGCGAGTGGTTACCGGGTGTGCTTTGCACTACTTACCTTCGAAAGTCAAATAAAACTTTCCTCTGTCAAACCAAACGAGGGAAGGCTGTTCATTCTCTGTATGGCCAGGAGTTGAAGCGGGATGGGAAAGGTTAAGGAGAGGGAGAGAGAAGGACACAGTGTGAGTCACAGAGCAGGTCATTAATGTCGCTACGGGGAGGGGACGAGGCGCTGCAGGGCGGTCACACGTGCGGGGACAGGGGCGTGACACGCGGCCGCTGGCTCGGGAGACAAAGCGGGAAGCAAAGCTATGGAAGCCCAGATGGAGGAGTCGTTGTGGCCCGCTGGCTGAGCAGTTTGGAGGGGTGCTCTCGCTCGGTTTTGGCCGCGGTAGAAGAGGTTTTGTCGGCTCACGCGCTCCGTCAGCCTGCGCGGAACGGGGCTCGGCATTCCCGGCGGGATGCCGCCCCGCGGTGACGCTCAGGGACAGTGACACGTGGCTCTTTTGCTCCGGCATCTCAGGACACGACACTTGCAGAGAAACCGGACACACGCACACAGAGCAGCGGATCCTAGCTGGAGTCTTCCCTTTCCCATCACAACCGGCTCCCTGCGCTCCCACCGCCTCCAAAGCCATCGCGCTGGAATAACTCGGGATGTGAGGGCAGGGGTGTGGAGGGGCAAACAGCTTTTTGAGCTGTTAAATGAACCTTTTGGAATTCGGCAGGTGCCAACCTTGCACCTCCAAGTCCTTTGAGTCACTGAGAAACTGTCATGCAAGGTGCTGCGAGCGGTGGGCGCCGCTCCCAAGGCGGATTTCTTGGAAAACTCCCTGCTAGTACAGTACCTGCCGGCGTTTCACTGCGCCTTTCAAACGCGGGCAGTTTGTCAACAAAAGCATCATCCTCTGATAACACAAGCAGAAGAAACGCAAAGGAAAGAAAGAAAGAAAGAAAAGAAAAAAGAAAAATAAAGAACACACACACAAAAAAAAAAAAAAAAAAAAAGAATGAAAAACACGGATCCCAAGTGAAACCAAGCAGCGCACTTGTAGCAACGCAGAGACAGAGAAATGACGGAAAGGGCACCGACACGGGAATCAAAGAGCTCCTTGCTCTGCCAGGAATTGTCCAGACTGACATGCAGCCAACGAGGAAAGCACACCAGAACAGCACGGAGGACACGGAGATGGAACAATCCTTCCCGTGATCCCGGACAAACTCCGTCGGACTTTGCCACAGGGAACGGGAAATAGGGAATGTGGTAGACAGAGATTCCAGCCCCAGCTGGATTGGGGGGGTCCCAGCCTGGGGGACCTGCAGTGGCCCCTGATCCCAGCCCTGCACATCTCCCACCCTGGCCTGTCCTTTTTTGGGAATTGGAAGTTCTCCCTCCTGTGCTGTGGGTTTTCCTGGATGTTCACCCAGCACCAGTACCAGCCTTGGTGGGGACAAGGAGAGGCTTTCCCAGTGCGGATCCCAAATCCTGTCTGTCTCTGCCTGTGCCCCAATCTGCTGTTCCCAAGGTTTAGGTTGGATACCAGCAGAAAAGGTTCTTCCCCCAGAGGGTGCTGGGCACTGCCCAGGTTCCCCAGGGAATGAGCAGGGCCCCAGGAGCTCCAGGAGCATTGGGATACTGCTCCCAGGGATGCCCAGGGTGGGAATGTTGGGGGTTTGGGCAGGGCCAGGGGTTGGATCAATGATCCCTGTGGGTCCTTTCCTACTCAGCACAATCTATGCGTGGAGCTGGAAGTGTAACACCTACAAAATCTGGGATGCTCCTCCTGCCTGCCCTGAGTTCCCCAGATCACTCAGGGGTGACCCCAGAGCCCCGATTTTGGCTCTTCTCTGACAAAACCTCCATGGAGGGTGTGGGACCTCAGCTTGTCCCCCCAGCCCGGCAACCTTGTCCCCTCTGCTCATCGTGGGGAGGTCATTAAATCATCAAACAGCAGCTTTTGTTCCCAAAAATACAGGAGAGAAAAAAAGAAATCCAAAGTGAGAGCCTGAGGGGTCTTGGAGCCCTCAGTTCACTGCCACCACCCTTCCCAGCCCCCAGGAGTGTCCCTGTCCTCAGCCCGGCTGTCCCCTCCCCTAAAGCCGGGTCCCTGTGGCCACAGTGCCCTCAATGTCACTGCCGGTGCCACCAGCGGTGGCCTGTGGCACAGGGCACGCTCAGGGCTCGCTGTCCAGGTGACATTCTTCCCAGCAAGGTGCTGTGACAGTGACCAACAGCCAGGACAGGTACGAGCACCCACAACACCTGCGAGTGAAACAACGACAGGATGGAGACGCAGCCGGAGACTCCAGCAAAGCCACGGGGAGGGCTCGGAGCCGTCACCAGAACCTTCCTGGCCACCGCAGGCCGGTTGGGTGGCAATGCCACCGCTCGCCACGGGGACAGCAGTGACAATGGCTGCAGCCGAGAGCACGGCAGCCCCCGCCAGGCTGGATTTTCCGGAGGGTTGAGGAGAAAAGACATAGGAGGGAGGAGATGGAGCTGCGGGAAGCGAGGGGCTGGCGGCCAGGGATGGAGGAGAGAGGGGAGAGCCGGCAGCAGGGACAGGAGGGGACAGGAGGGGACAGGAGGGGATGGAGGGGGAGGCGTGGGGGGGACCCAGCGCCTGGAGCTGGGAGCTGCCAGCCAGACTTGATTCCCGTTCCTCATCTCAGCCCCGGGGTTTTGGCAAACCCCACTTTTTTCAGGGCACTCCTCCAAAAGAAAAGTGCAGCGCCTTAGGACAGTGCCAAGTGGCTGGAAAGAGGTTTTTCCAAGCCCCCTTTTTCCTGTTACTGCTTTAAGACAAGGGATTTAATATTCCTGGATCCCAAGGTCTGGCTTCCAGCCCCACTCCCCTCCAGGCACAAGCATCCCCTGCAAAAAAAAAAAGCTTATTTTTGCCCTGATTTACAGCCCATTACCACATTTTATACCGTAATTCCCATAACTTTCATCAAACATCCATTTCCCACCACACTTGGAAAAGCTTCCCTCGCAGCATCACCCCCCTCAAAATCCCTTTTAGCACTTCAAACCCCGAGGCAAACTAAGGAATCCGACCCCGAAGAATGATCTAATGAATGAAAAGGCCTCAGGAATTATTCGAGGGCATAGGAAAGGTGAAAGAACAGCAGTGCTGCGTGTGTTTACCAACGGTGGGAGTGGTGGCTGCACTCAGGGAATTGGTGGAAGAGATGGAAGAAGTACTTTCAGCACGGGCTAAAGGTGCTATCGGAGGAGGGCTGGAGGAGTGGATGGGAGGGCTAAAAGGCCTGGACTGGAGAGAAACATAAAATAACACAAAGTTAAAGAAAATCCACACAGAAACATTGGCATCAAACAAAGAAAATCTTGCTGGATTCTCCCCGTTGCTCCGCCGGTGTCCCGGAGTAAAAAAATTGTAATGATTTGAGTTGTTTTAGCACTGACAGCGTTTTAGCTTGGAGCTGGGAAAACAGATTATCCGAACCCTCGGGTGGTGAAGTTTCCACTTACCCACCTCGAGGATGGGAGTTCTGGGGGCTGTGGGATGGATGGGATGGGCTGGGCATTGGGAAGGGAGCAGTGCCCACCAGGTGCCAGCTCCTCAGGGGTCCTTTGGGGGTCATTCCATACCCACAGCATCAACCCTCAGCCACTCACCCCTTACCAGGGGTGGCACACAGGACCCAGCTGGGGCTGGTACCTCTCCCAGGAGAGCTGGAGCTGCTCTGCTCTGCCCTTGGGGGGCACATTCCCACATTCCCAGCCCATTCCCTGCCTTTGCTGTGACTGTGGATTGTGCTTTGCCCACGCTTGGCACCACCAGGCAGAGGTGAGCACGGCCTTTCCCACTGGGAATTTACCCCAGTGGACAAATCCTAGGAGAGAGCCCAACCCACCCTGGTAAACACAGGTCTGTCACCCCATTCCAGACTGGGAATGCCACCCGCCACCCCCCCTGCCGTGTCCCCTGTCCCTCCCCACGTACCACATCGCTGACAGGGGGTTTGCCAGGGGGCAGTTTGGGCCGGGATGGGGGCCGGGGTGGCGGTGGTGGCGGGGTGCCACACGTGGCCAGCGGTGTTCCGGGACGAGCTGGGGATGAGGAACCTGCAACAGAACAGAAACTGTGAGTGCCCTGCGGGCTGTGCCCCCACTGCTGCCAGCACAGAGCCCCGGGAAATGCCCCTGAGCAGGGAACATTCCAGCAGCTGAGCAGGGAACATTCCAGCATGGCAGATGTCCGTGGATTGCTGGTAGGGGCTGGGCAGTGCCTGGTTCCCTCTGCAGAGGGAGGAACCTGACAGCTTGGCCAAAACATAGGGGCAAGTTTGAGTTTTCCCTTTTCTATTTTCTGTGCTGTTTCAGTGAGCAGTTCTGGTTTCTATTCAGTGTTGCTGAGCTCTCTGCACAGAGCAGGCACACAAAACAATTCCTTCTCCAGCTGGGCACCAAGGACAACTTTCAGCCCCAGAACAAAGCCAAGGGGGAAGGCAGAAGGCAAAGCAAGGAGGATGGAGCTGCAGAAGCTGGAGCTGGAATTGCACAATTAACTGCAATGTGTTAATGAAGCAGAACTTCTCCAAGTGTCAGCCCTGGTGCTCAGTGCCCCATTCTGTGCCCATTTTGGGCTCACCTTGGCTGTGGCCCAGCCGGGCTCTGGTGCTGCCCAGGTGTGCCCAGGGAGGATTTATTGGAATCAATCCCTGCTTTAGCCTTTGCCTCTGCTGGGCTCTGCTCCACATCAGCTCCTGAAGGGATCACAGGAATGGGATGATGGATGAAGCATCACTCCAGGCATGTCACAGCTGGGAATTAGGGATCCTCATCAAGGCAAAGGCCCAGGAAAGGAGGAAAAGGAGGGAAGAGGAAAGTTCTGGGATTTGCTGGGAGCATGACACAGCTCCCAACCCCCTGGAAGAATCTCCCAAGGAAGGGGTGTTGATCTCAGGGCTGGTGCAAAGGGGATTTCTGTGATCAAATGGAAATTCCAGCAGGTGCGTCTCAGGAGATCCAGGATCCTGCTTTGCTCCACACTCAGGAAATCCTTCCAGAGAAGTCCAGCAATAACTGGAGCTGCACAGAATGGGCAGAGGTGGCCCCAGGGCATGGAGGGCAGCAGGAACGGGAGGGAACTCAGACCTCATTCCCAGGATAGCTGGCCCAGTGTTTGTCACCAACTTCCACAGAGCTCAGCAGCTCAACCTGATGAGAGGATAATTTAATAATTTCCTCAGTTTCTTTGGGTGATAGCTCTGATTAAGCAAAGATCAAAGCTGGATTTATAGACACAAGAAGAGGTGAAGGAGAACAGGTTCAGACAAGAGAGGGCCTGGCTTAAAGGGAGTAAATTCCAGTCATTCCTTTGCACAACTCCAAAATTCAAGGCACTTTTATTTCGAAGCCTAATTTGGGAACCAAAGTTTGAACTTTTCCTTCCTCATCCCAATAAAAGGCTGACAAAATAGGAAATACTGAGGGAAAATAACCTTGCAGGACTGAGTGTCACAGGATGGAGCCTTGCAGGGAGGGTTCTGTGGCCACCAGGTAGCCAAAGCCTGACCAGATGGTGGCTTCCATCCAGGGAATGGACATTTCCTACACCAGAAACTGCCAGCATGTGGAAAGCAGCATGGAATCAGAGAGCAGCTGAAATGCTGGAGCAATATGGGGTGGTGGAAGGGGGCTGGAACAAGACAAGCTCTGAGGTCCCTTCCACGCCAACCCTTCCACCGTGACCCTGCCAGGGTCCCCAGCCCTGCCTCGGTGACACCCACGGGCTCTGAAGGCAGGAGGAGATCCGGGGCTGGCTGCAGCACCCCAAAAATGAGCCTTGGACAGGTGGGAGGAGGATTAGCACGGTTTCGGTGTGACTGTGCCCACACTTTGGGTTCCCAGCTTGCTGCACCGGGATGCAAAGCAGTCCAAAGGAGACAATTCCTGGAGAAGGGATGTGGATCTTCTGGGTGAAGCTTCTCCATCCCTCCAGCCCCAGGTGGGGAGCCCTTGGCACTTCCCCATCCTGTGCTCAGCTGGGAATGGGCTGGAGAGCAGTGCAGGGTGAATCCCGGTGATTCCTGCTCCTGGAGAAATTCCAGCAGCCCCCACGGGGACCCCCAGCCACCCCCCGAGCCAACACAGAAAAGCCACCAGCACTGAAGCAAAGCCACACTCGCAGCAGCAGCCACACTCAGGGGACCCTCCTGGAGGGGACAGATCTCCCAGGCAGTGACACAAATTCCAAACTCCCGTGAGGAGGGTTGGATATGGAGCTGGGGGGGCTGCACACCCACCCCAGCACCTGTGCGGGTTCCTCGAGGCTCTGGGGGGTGATTCCCTCCAAAATCACCTCTGGTGGATGCAGGCTGGGGTCAGGCCCTGACAGGACAGGCTGCAGCACCTCGAGCAAGGAGTGGGACTAAACCGAGCCTCCCCCAGCTCGTTTGCCCTAATGAACATGTATAATTAAGCAGGTGAAGGCAGGCAGATTCTGCCGTGGGAGAGGTTCACCCTGGAACAAACATCTCCCCATTCCCAGCAGAGCATCCACCCCCAGAGCCAGGAAGAACCAAGCACCACTCCCACACCTGTGAATTACCGGCAGGAGAGGATGTGAGCAAAAAATATAAACCCCAAACCCCCGAATCTGTGGCTCAATCAGAGGATTTACCTGAAACATTTTCTATCCCCACAGAGGACACAACAACAACAACAATCCCGATTTTAGGGGTTTTTTTTTCCCCTTCGGGAAAACCCCTCAGCCCCAGGTGAGCGCAGGGAAGGAGGCAGGAGGCGCAGGGGACATGCCGGGAGCACGGCACGCCTGGGTGACACACAGCCAGGCACGGGAGGGTCACCACGGCCACACCGAAGCACACCCGAGCTCACAGCACGTACCGCTGGTGCTTCCCGTGCTGGCACCCGGTCCGGGGGACGACACCACCGCGCGGTAGGTGGGCGGCGGAGGGGGCGGCGGGGTGGCTCTTTGACCCGGCCCAAAATCTTTGGGAGAGGCGACGGGCTCGGCGGAATCATCTTTAAGCTGGGGTTGCTCGGGAAGTTTCCTGGGAACGTCTTCCAGCTGCAGCGGCGAGGGCAGCGGGCGAGGATGCTCGGCCGGAGCGCTGCCCGAGGTCGCCGGTGGCGACGGAGCTTTATCCCGGGGTGACAATTCCGGAGGAGCGTTTTCCGGGGATTGGTCGGAAAAATTGACCCACTTGTCTTCTGCGCTGGCAGCAGCAGATTTAGGGGACGGCACGGGGCCAAAAATGCTGTCCAAGTCATTGATGGACGGGAGTTTGTCCCGTTTGGGTTCTGCTGCTGCCTGGTCCCCTCCTGTGGTCAGAGGAGGTTTATTTTACACCGAGCATTAAGCCAGGGCTGCGCTACTCTCTACGGGCTCTACTCCTACAGGACAGGCTCTAAAAATCACCTTTTCTTGTTTATATTTATATAATTCATGGGCAAGAACGTTTCCACCACAGCCAGGTGAGACATGGGATGAAGCCCCGCGGGATCCAAAGGAGGAGGATCCCTGGAGGAGGGAGCATGCACCACGAGCCAGCACTCGAGAGTCGAGAATCCCAAATTCTCCCCCAGATTTACAGCCTTTTCTGTCCTCTAAACCACATCACGTCCTTAGCAGCAAGTCTGAATTAGCAGTGGATATCAAAGGTGTACACTCAGCACCCTGGCACACCCCACTCTCTCTCTATATATATTTATAAACACTCAGGTATAAATATATATATATATATATATTTAGACATGCTGGTTGGACACTGCTGGAGTTGGGGCATGCAGCACAGGATGCACACGGTGAGGGTATTCCAGCCACAGGGAATGTATTCCAGCCACAAGCGGGAACAGAGCGGGATTTCAAGGCACAGAGGGGGATCTCAGGACATAGATTGGGATTTCAAGGCACAGATTGGGATTTTGGGGCACAGAGAGCAGGATCACGGGGCACAGATTGGGATTTCAAGGTACAGATTGGGATCTCAGGGCACAAGAGTGGGATCCTGGGACACAAAGAACAGGATTCCAGGGCACAGAGAGCAGGGCACAGATTGGGATCTCAGGGCACAGATTGGGATTTCAAGGTATAGATCGGGATCCTGGGGCACAGAGAGCAGGATCCCAGGGCACAGATTGGGATTTCAGGACACAGAGTGGGATCCTGGGACACAGAGAGCAGGATTTCAAGGCATAGATTGGGATCCCAGGGCACTGAGCAGGATTTCAAAGCATAGATTGGGATTTCAAGGTACAGATTTGGATCCCGGGACACAGAGAGTGGGATCTCAAGGCACAGATTGGGATCCTGGGGCACAGAGTGGGATCTCAGGGCACAGAGAGTGGGATTTCAAGGCACAGAGCAGGATCTCAGGGCACAGAGATTGGGATTTCAAGGCATAGGTCGAGCTCCCAGGGCACAGAGAGCAGGATTTCAAGGTACAGAGTGGGATTTCAAGGCACAGAGCGGGATCTCAAGGCACAGAGATCAGGATCTCGGGGCTCTGCTCTCTGAGCCACCACACCCCAACATTCCCACCAGGCTCCAGAAGCACCACGGATCCCTCAGCCAAGAATTTCACAGCCAGGAAAGGGAGACCCTAACACTAAATGCCCTCTGGGATCCTCGTGGCAGCATCACCCCATCCCTGCTCCTTTCTTTTGGGGATCCATTCACATTTAGGGTAGGGGGGGGTGGATAAAAGAGGAATTTGCTAAACCAGACAAAGACAGACCTCAGCCACTTCACAGCTCCACAAGGCACAGCCCAGCAAATGATCTGGGATTTGCTACTGGGAATGGATGGATGGATGGATGGACACAGACCCTGCCAGCCCGGCTGCTCCCATCAGCAGGAAAATTCCGAGATGGGAGCTCAGATGAGATGGTGATGGACACAGCAGGGGAGCTCTTTGTGGCCAAGGATTTCCATCCCCAGGGGCTCTGTCCTCTCCAAAGGCTCTGCCCTCCCTCTCAGACCCTGCTTTGCCAGCAGCCAGCACCATGAATTATATGCTTGGGAGCACCTGATGTCCTCTGGTTACATCCAATGCTTTTCCATCCCTGCCCTCGGGTTCTCCTTCATTCCCAGCATCGTTTCCCACCTTTCCCACCTGGCTGCAGTACCAGCGGGGCTTTTCCCACCTTTCAGAAGGAATTTGGAGGGCAGGGAATGCAGGAGCAGCTGGCTGCCACAGGCAGACCTTGCACATCCCATTGTTTCCTCAGCCCAGGCCGTGCACGGCTCTGGAATTGGGAATATATCCCAGTTTTCTGCAGGGGTGTTAAGGCCAATCCTGCACTGCATTCCCAGAGGGATTGATCCAAAGGCAGGGATGGTGGAAAGAACATTCATTTCACCAAGGGGAGACCAACTTGGGAGCCAAAAATATCTCTGTGCTGCTTCAACTGCAGCGTGCACTGAAACACCACGGAGCTGGGGGTGCCCCTGTCCCCTGGCAGTGCCCAAGGTCAGGCTGGACATTGGGACTGGGAGCACCTGGGACACTGGGAGGTGTCCCTGTCATGGCACAGGGAACTGGATAGGACAGAAGTTCCTCCCAACCCAGCCCAGGCTGGAATTCTCTGAATTCCAAGGGAAGGGGATGCACAGGGACCAAAGCCCAAAACAGCCATGGGGACCTGTCCCCCCCAGAGCCAGGGATGGCACCTGTGCCGTCTCAGAGCCAGGGATGGCACCTGTCCCCCCCAGAGTCAGGGATGGCACCTGTCCCCTCTCAGAGCCGGGGATGGCACCTGTCCCTCCCCAGAGCCGGGGATGGCACCTGCTCTCCCCAGAGCCAGGGATGGGACCTGTCCCCCCAAGAGCTGGGGATGGGACCTGTCCCCTTGGTGCCACCCCAGAGCCAGGGAAGGGACCTATCCCTCCCAGAACCCGGGATGGCACCCGTGCCCCCAGTGCCACCCCAGAGGTACCAACCACCCCAGGAATGCCACCTGTCCCTTCCCAGAGCTGGGGATGGCACCTGTCCCTCCCCAGAGCCGGGGATGGCACCTGTCCC
>CM031864.1:439763-454913 GCA_018697195.1 Certhia americana
CCACCCCTTCCCAAACCCCCCAACCTCAAAACACCACGGAAAAGAGGAGACAGAAATCATATCTGCTAAAATCCTCGTTCCACAAGAATTCAGTTTCCCTAGGAGTATTGTCCCTATAATTATTAATAATTCCTATATTATTATAATCTTTTCATCATTCTTAAAGTTGTTCATTTCGAGGGTGGGGGTTTCCCCCTTTTTTTTTTGTGCTCCCCAAAGCATCCAGCTGCCATTTCTAATCCTGGAATGGCAACCAACAGAAACTTCCCTGGTGGGGAAGCAGAAACAAAACACAGGGATTTTATTTTCACTTTGCCTTGGAGAGTCAGTCCCACTTCAGATCATTTATAAATCATGGAAAGCTTTGTCTGGGAAGTCACTAAGACCCACCCCAGAACCACCTGAAAGGCCAGAATCCAATCTTTTCATGGGATGAGCCAACAGGAATCTTAACAAGCCTTAGGAAAAGCAGAGTGGGATAGAAAGATGATTTCCAAGGGGGATGGAGGATGATTTATTTTTTTTTCCCCCTAAGAAAAAATGACTTTTCTTTTCAGGGACCCAGATTCACCTCCAGGGTGGAAAAGATCCCTCTAAAACCCCATGGAAAATCCCACAGGTGCTTTCCTTAGCTTGGGAATCAGGGCAAGACCCCAAATAATGATGGTCAAAAACTGCCCTGGAGTGAAATTCTCCTTTTTCCTCAGTGAAAAACGAGAAGAAGAGGGGGGGGGGAAACCCCAAAAAATCAGGGAATAATACAACCTGCTCTCTCAGGGAATAATACAACCTCTTTTCATAATAACAAATCCCTTTTTATGAGCAGAAAAGGGAACTTTTACCACATTTCGAACAGATCTGAGCAACCCCTGCAGCCACATCAGACCCCAATACAGGGACACCGAGTGGAACATCCGCTCCCACGGAATTTTGGGGGGGATCCCTGTGGATCAGCACTGCCCTGGGAGCTGGGGAGAGGACAGGGACTCACCACGGGGGATGGAGAAAGTGCAATGTTGCCCACGGAAGCCTTGAGCTCGTCCACGGTGGCCGCGCTGCGCAGCACGTCCTTGGCTTGCAGGGGTTTGATCTTGATGTTGAATTTCTTGTGTGCCTCCTCCTCCTCCTCCGACTCGCTGGAGGAGTAGAAGTGTTTGCCTTTGGTAGGTGCAGCCCAGTTAAGGAATTTGTCCTCCACAGAGTTCCAGGGTCGGTGGGAGAGGGGGAATCCCAAAATGCTGACCCCCGAGGAGGGGGCAGGAGATGCCAGGCAGGATCTCCTTGATCCTTGATGATCCCAGGGTTAAATCCAGCCCAGGGCTTGGAGCCACGTCTGGATTTCAGGGAATTATTCAGGCTGGAAAAAACCTGGGGGACAATCAGGTCCAACTATCGCCCTGTGTCCCCAAGTGTCACATCCACAGGGATTTTAAATCCCTGCAGGATTTGAGACACCCCAAATGTTCTCACATCGAAAGGGATTTAAATCCCTGCAGGATTTGGGGATTCCACAAGTGCCACATCCAGAGGGATTTTAAATCCCTACAGGATTTGGGATTCCCCAAGTGCCACATCCAGAAGGATTTTAAATCCCTGCAGGATTTGGGGATTCCCCAAGTGCCACATCCAGAAGGATTTTAAATCCCTGCAGGATTTGGGGATTCCACAACTGCCCCGTGTCCCCAAGTGTCGCATCCTCAGGGATTTTAAATCCCTGCAGGATTTGAGACTCCCCAAGTATTCTCACATCCAGAGAGATTTTAAATCCCTGCAGGATTTGGGATTCCCCAAGTGCCACATCCAGTGGGATTTTAAATCCCTGCAGGATGGGGAATAAACACTGCCCCGTGTCCCCAAGTGCCACATCCACACAGATTTTAAATGCCTGCAGGATTGGGGATTCCACAACTGCCTTGGGCAGCTGTTCCAACACCTGGCCAGCCTTTTCCATCAGGAAATTTTCCCAATATCCAACCCAACCCTCCCCTGGACCCTGAGGCCGTTCCCTCTCCTCCTGTCCCTGTTCCCTGGGAGCAGATCCCGACCTCCCCCTGCCTCAGCTGTCCCCTCCTTGCTGAGATCCAGAAGCTTCTCCCTGAGCCTCCTTTTCTCATCAGGGACATTTTGGGAACATGGGAGCATCCCATGGGATTTTCCCCCTCTCCTCCTTTCCTAGCAGTGACTCAAGAGCATTCCCAATGCCTCAGGTAATTCCCTCAGGAATTCAGCTGCAGTGCCAGCTCCAAATGACAATCAAAAGGTGGAAAGAAACAATAATCATTGATAAATAATAATAATAGTTAATTATTAATTAATAATTTAGATCCAGCAGCCTGCCTGTGAGCCCCAGCTCCTGTTACAAGCTGTAACCCAAGAGGCAAAGCCAGAACCAAAGGATATATCCTGGTTCCTCAGGTCGGATGCTGTATCCCTCCTCATCCAGCTCAGGTGAGTTCTGCATAGGGAAAAAATAAAAAACAAATCCAGGAAAATCAGGAATCTTAACTCCTGGAAAGTTGGAGCAGCTCTTTCCTGCTGTGGGAAAGCCCAAGCCCCTGGAGCCACACAGAGCAAAGGGAGCCTCAAATTCCACCCTTTATTTTGCAGAAGGAAAGGTTTTAATCCTTCTTTTTAATAAATCAAAGTTTTCTCTAGTAGGACTGCAACATTCCCTGGGCCAGGACAGAGCTCTCAGAGCCACCCCATTCCTGGAAATTCTGGTTGAGCTGCAGGATTGTGGAATTGGTGTCTGGACAGAGCTGATTTCACCCCAAGAGCCCCAAAATGAGTGTGGGAAGAGTCTGGAATTCCCCTGAGGAGCAGGAAAGCTCCAGGGGACACTTACATATCTGTCCCAGTCGATCTCTGCATAAAATCCATTCGGGGCTCCATTGGTTTTCTTCTGGAAAGGAAAATTCCATGGTTCAAATGGAGGGAGCAGGAACACAGCACATCACACCCCACCAACAGCATCCCCCACCTTTGGAGATCCCCCCATCCCAAAGAGATGAAAGGAGAGGGGTTTAGGAACATTCCTGGGCTGGACAGCCACCATTCCTTAGGAAAAATGGTTGTTTCTCCTGCACTGGGATTTCCAGCCCTTGGGAAGCTCCCGGGGTCAGCAGAGCAGAGAAACCCATCAGGAAATATTTCCTGGGAGACAAAGCCCTTCCCCAAGAGAGGACAATCCCAAGATGCCATTATCCCACGTGCCAGGCTTTGGAAATTTGGGCTGGAGCAGCGGGAAGGGTCTGGGATGAGTCCATGCCATGAAACACCAACAGAGAACTGCTGTGGGGCTGAAACAATTCTGTGGCTCTCAAACTCCAGAGCTGAAGGCCTGGCAGGGTCTTTTCTTCCCAAGGGAAAGCTTCTCCCTTTCCCAAGGGAAATTTTATAAATAAACTCTCCAAACAATTTTCTTTCTCAAAACAACAAGTGGGGTTTTTCATCCCTGTTTTTATAAAATAGAATATATTGTTTCTCTTCCTTAGCCAATGGTAACAGGGAAGGTGCTGCTCCCATTCACCAATCACTTTTTACTTTATGAAGTTCCTTAGAGAAGTTCTTCCATTTTTGTTAATAAAGAATTCCTCTTTTCAGCCTTCTGATGAATTTACTTGGAGTCTCTCTGTGTTTCTGTTCATAAATAACAACAACAAACTGCTGCTTGGGATCGAGGCAATCCCACCCATCACCTCTGGAACCCTTTCCTGCTTTGCTCTTGGCACCCAAACCCATCCAAAATCCCGTGGCCACCACAATTTGGGGTACCTAAGTGGGATAATCCAGTTCCCCTGAGCTTCCTGAGGAATATTCCTGCCAGGAGGGGCTGAGAGGATGCACTCCCTGCTCCAGGGCTGGCTGCAGCCCCTCCTCTCCACTCCTCACCTTGCCCAAGGATGGAGCAGCTTCAGCTGGGGGGGAAAAAAAATCCTCCCCTGGACTCTGCTCCATGGGAATCCTGGATGCTGCTCCATGGGAATCCTGCTTTCCTCCCCCCACCCTTTTGTGTTTAATCCCATTTCCAGCCTGGCTGATCCTAAAGGGTTTTTTTCCTGCGCTCTGGATTCCAAACCAAAGATTCCTCCCTGTTTTCCAGCTCCCACAGGGGTTCATATTTTCCTTACCCCGTTTTTATTTCCTCCTTCCTGTGTGCCCTCGGCTTTGCTATTGGAAGTTGGATCATTGGGCTGAGGGCTGGGCTGCTGCAAGCGTGGGGGTGGCAGAGAAAGGGTTAAAAACATCTGCTCCGCAGCTGGCTCCTCGGCTTTTGCTTTTCAAATGCACTAAACTAAGTTTTAGGAACTGGGCAACAGGGATTTGGCAGGAAAGGAAAGCTCAGTGTGGCTCCCCCAGGGTTAAAATCGGATTTTCCTGTGGGCTCTATTCAGCAGTCAGGATTTGCCTCCTGCCAAAAAATTCTGTGGAAAAGGGGCTGGAGGGTGAAAAATGGGATGAAATATCTCCCTCTCCAATCCCTCTGCCCCAATCCCCTTCAGCAGGTTCATTTTATTCCCTAAAAGCTGCTTTTCTGCATCCTTGGAAAAGGACACTTGGGCTCCCTCTGCCCACACCTGGCAAGGAAAAGCTGCCCAGGGGATTTCTGCCGGAAAAGGGAACAGCCTGGGGATGGTTCCTGGATAATCTAGGAGGTAAAGGTGGAAAAAAACCTCCAGGATGATCCAGCCCAAGCTGTGCCCCATCCCCACCTTGTCACCAAGGGCCACATCCCAGGGATGGGGACTCCAAACCTCCCTGAGCCCCTTTGGGAGATTCCTCCTGATGGCCAAACAAACCCATTCTTTATTGATTTATCCAGCCTAAATCTGCAATTTATTCATTTATCCAACCTGTTCTGTATTGATTTATCCAACCTAAACCTGTTCTTTATATAATCTATCCAGCCTAAACCTGTTCTGTATTAATCTGTTCAGCCTAAACCTGTTCTTCATTTATTTATCCAACCTGTTCTTCATTGTTTAATCCAGCCTAAACCTGTTTTTCATTGATTTATCCAGCCTAAATCTGCAATTTATTAATTTATCCAACCTGTTCTTTATTGATTTATCCAGCCTAAAACTGTTCATCGATTTATCCAGCCTAAACCTGTTCTTTTTTAATCTATCCAGTCTAAACATCTTTTTCATTGATTAATCCAGCTTAAATCTGCTATTTATTAATTTATCCAACCTAAACCTGCTCTTCATTGATTTATCCAACTTAAACTTGCTATTTATTAATTTATCCAACCTAAACCTGTTCTGTATTAATTTATCCAACCCAAACCTGTTCTGTATTAATTTATCCAGCCTAAACCTGCTATTTATTAATTAATCCAGCCTGACCCTGCTATTTATTAATTTATCCCTGCTGAATAGAGCCCTTCCTTTCCTTTAATCTCTATTTCCTAACAAGCACCTTCAAAACACGGGGAGGGCCCAAAGCCAAGGATCTGGGGTCAGACTGGGAGGAAAAACCAAAAACCCATTTCTTACAAGGAGCAGCTCCCAAATTTTTATCTTTTTTAAAAGCAATCCCAGCACTGCTCTCCCTGCTGAGCCTCGCAAGGGGCCGGGTGAAATCCTAAAAATCTGTATTTGCTGTAGAAATAAACCCAGTCTGAACCCAGCACGTGGAAATAAATCATCTCCTAGCCAGGCACATTTCAGTCTAGCACCGGGAATAAAAGCAGCAATAATTAAAGAAATAAAAAAAAAAAAAAAGGAAAAAAAAAAAACCCAGAAACTTGTTTTCAGGTTAATATAGAAAATAAAAATCAAGGTTGGAAACGGCTGCTCTGGCAATTCCCCCTGAACTCCTCAGGCAGCAAATCTGGCCCAAGCCAATTAAGCAGGAGTGGGAAGGAGGATGAGGAGCTGGGTTTTAGCAGGACACCTGCTCCTGGCACTCCTCAGGTTGCTATTTTAGAGAAGGAAAAATCTGGAATTTGCTCTTTTTTTCCCCGTGATTTTTTACGTTATTTTCTAATTAACCAGAAAAACTCTTCAAAAACGTGATGGTGGTGGACACAGAGGGCTGGAAATACTCACGATTGCTACCTTGTCTGGTGAGCCTCTGGAAAAATAACGAGAAGGAGTTGGGGTAGTGTCCCAATTCACTGCGGAAAGTCCCCTGGGAATGAGGTTGGCAGCAAAAAACTGGAACTGGGATGGTCTCGGCACACCTGAGTTGCCCCTGCTCTGATAAATTCGAGGGGTTTAGGAAGGAAAAAAGGGAAGGGGGGGGAAGGAACGGGGAAAGGGGAAAAAAAATAAATAAGGGGAAAAGGCCAAGAGGGAAATAAAGGGAAAAAGGCAAAAGAGGAATAAAGGGAAAAAGGGCCAAGAGGGAAAATAAAGGGAAAAGGCAAGAGGGAAAAAAAAAAACTAAAGGGAAAAGGCAAGAGGAATAAAGGGAAAGGCATAAGAGGGAATAAAGGGCAGAAAAAGGCCCAAAAGGCAGACAAAACTAAAGGGAACAAGGCACCAAGAGGGAACAGAACACACAAGGCGCGCACCAAAGAAAGGCAGAGGCGGGAATAAAGGGAGGGAAAAGGCATAGAGGGAATAAGGGGAAAAGGCAAGAGGGAATAACAGTGGGGAAAAGGCCACAGAACGGGAAATAAAGGGGAAAAAAAAGGCAACGAGGGATAAGGGGAAAGGCCAAGAGAATTAAAGAAGGGAAGAAAGGCAAGAGGGGAATAAAGGGAAAAGGCATGAGGGCGGAATAAGGGGAAATAAAGTGTGCTGCTGTGGGGTTCGTTCAGGTCCCGCTCCCACCCTGCCCCAGGGCCAGTCTTTCTGCAGGGTACAAAAATCCCACTGCAAGAACTTAAGGCTTTCATTCCCTGGGAAGGGTTGGCGAAAAAACTGGAGTCCCCGGGGGACATCATCATCCCAAGTGTTTATGGGATTTGGGATTTAGGATATGGGATTTGGGATCTGGGCCGGGTCAGGCAAGGCCTGCGCCTCATACCAGCATTGCCCCACGGTGATAGATGCCAAAAGGATTTGGAAACGCAAATACCATGGATGCCGATGGGCTCCTGCACCTCCACAACAATTCCGAGGTGTTCGCGTGCCCTTGCCAGGGAGGGGTGCAACCATGGCACCCTGCTGGGAGTCCCGGTGTCACTAGGGAAAAACCCATCCAAGCTTTTTTTCCAATTAATCCAGGCTCTTGAATGTTTAGGCGTCCATCCCTGTTTGCAGCGCTTTGACAAATATAAATCTCTGAAATCTTTTGGAAAGCCGGCCCCAAAAATCCTTCCTGTCTTATGTTTCCGCCTACTGTGCGCTCCCGGCCCAGGAGTTTGTCAGCTCCCGCTCCCATCCAAGCGGGAATTGCGGGATTCTACAAGGTGAGGGGAAGAGCAGCGGCTCTTCCACACAGCAGGAGGCAGCCCTTCCAGCAGAACCAGTTCAGAGCATCAGAAGATCCAGGGACCCCCCAGGGCAGGGGCTCTGTGGTGCCCGGGATGCCGCAGGGGGTGGCAGAGTGCCACCAAGCCCTGCCTTTTTCCTCCTGCTCCACACTGGCTTTCCTCCCGGATACAGAAAGGCAGGAGAAAGAACGGAAAGCAAGGAGGAGCAAGAACGACGCCAGAAAAAAGATGAGAAGAAAGAACGGACAGCGAAAGACCGAAAGGGAAAACGCGAAAGAAAGAAAGGGGAACACGAGAAAAGAAAGATACGGGAATGAACGAGACAGCCCTTTTCCCCCTCCCTCTCCACGTAAATCGCACCTCCCCTTTTTTTTCTTTCCCTCTCATCCCTTCCCTTTTCTTCCCTCTCCACCCTCACTTTCTCTCCCCTCTCCATCCCTCCCTTTCTCTCCCTTCTACTCCTCTCTTCTCTCACTCTCCATCCCTCCCTTTCTCTCCCTCTTCCTCCATCCATCCCCTTTCTTTTTTTTTTCTCTCCCTCTACATCCCTCCTTTCTCTCCCTTCCATCCCTCCCTTGTATCTCCCTCTCCTCCATCCTTGTCTCTCCTCTCCATCCTCCCTTGTCACCTTCCCACCTCTCCATCCATCCCTTTGTCTCTCCCCTCCATCCCTCCCTTTTTCCCCTCTCCTCCCTCCCTTTCTTCCATCTCCATCCCTCCTTTTTCCCTTCACCTTCCATCCCTCCCTTTCTCTCCCTTGCCATCCCCTCCCTTTTCTCTACCTCTCCATCCTCCCCTTTCTCCCCTCTCCATCCCCCTTCCCTTTCCCCGTCTCATAACTACCTTTGCCCCCCTCTCCATCCCTCCCTTTTCCCCCTCTCCATCCCTCCTTTTTCCCCCTCTCACATCCCTCCTTTTCACCTCTCAATCCCTCCCTTTTCCCCCTCTCCATCCCTCCCTTTTCCCCCTCTCCATCCCTCCCTTTTCCCCGCTCTACCATCCTTCCCTTTTCCCCCTCTCCATCCCTCACCTTTTCCCCCTCTCAATCCTCCCTTTCTCTCCCTCTCCATCCTACCTTTCACCCAGTCCATCCATGTGCCCCGCGGGGATTTGGAGCTTCCCACAAGACATTTGTGGCTGGCCCGCACACGTGGACCCCGCTGTGCAAATCACGCTGCTGCCTAAGTGCAGCGTGCCTCCCGGGGCTGGCCTCTCTGCACCTCCCCAGCGCCGGGATCCCTCCCGGCCCTGCCAAAGCGGAGGAAGCCCTGGAAAACCAGGCGCTGGGCTCCCGCCAATTCCATCGCGGAGAAGCAGCCAAGGAGCATCATTCCTCCCCGTCACAGGGATCAATCGGGAAAACCGCAGGACAGCCGGAGCTCCTGGCTGTGGACCACAGCTCGGGGGAAATGGATGCCAACACCCTCTGGGGACAACAGGGATGGGCACCTCGGGGCTGTACCATCATCTTTGGGATGTGCTCCGTGTGTCCCCGGCTCTGGCCAGGCACGGGATCTGTCCCTTGGCATGGGAAACCTCCAAACAACTCCCAGAAAACAGGGCAACAAATCCCAATGGAATAAAAAGGCAAAACCACAGAGTTTCTGCTGTCACGGGACACCCGAGCACAGCTGCAGGGGGATCCCTGTCCCCTGCTGTCCCCAGGACACGGTGGCTCCTTTGCCACTTGGGGACATCCACCCTAAAGCCACAGCAGAGGTGTGAATTCCAGCTGAGAACGCTGGAATTGTTTAGGCTGGAAAAGCCCCCTGAGATCACCAAACCCAAACTGCCAAGGCCAGCACTGCCCCCAAGTGTGTTCCCAAGTGCCACATCCCCAGGGATTTGAAATCCCCACAGGTATGGAGCTCCTGGGCAGCTGTGCCAGGGCTGGACAACATTTCCAGGAGGGAATTTTCCCCAAATATTCAATCCAAACCTCCCCTGACCCAGCCTGGGGCTGTTCCCTCTCCTCCTGTCCCTGTTCCCTGGGAGCAGATCCCAAATCCCCCCCGGCTGTCCCCTCCTGGCAGGGACTTGTGCAGAGCCAGAAATTCCTCCTGAGCCTCCTCTGCTCCAGGATGTGCCCCTTCCCAGCTCCCTCAGGAATTCTCCATTCCCTTCCCAGCTCCCTCAGGGATTCTCCATTCCCTTCTCAGCTCCCTCAGGGATTCTCCATTCCCTTCCCAGCTCCCTCAGGAATTCTCCATTCCCTTCCCAGCTCCCTCAGGGATTCTCCATTCCCTTCCCGGCTCCCTCAGGGATTCTCCATTCCCTTCCCAGCTCACTCAGGGATTCTCCATTCCCTTCCCAGCTCCCTCAGGAATTCTCCATCTCCCTCAGGGATTCTCCAGCCCCTCCTGGAGCTCCAGACCCTCCCTGACCAGGCTCAGCCCCCACACACAGCATCTCCCCCAGATGTGGGATGAATCCCGTGCCAGATGTTTTTTGGGAAGCCAAATCCCTATGCACCTTCCCCATCCCACCCAAATTCCCCCCTGTAAATCCAAATTTCCATCTCTAACGAGCTCTGAGGAGCACAGATCAACCTGGGCACGGAGAGGGAATCCCACCCCCGCTGAACAAACACCTGGAACCCGTTTGCCGACAAAACCCGACCCAAGGATCGTTTGGGATGGCCCAAATTCCTCCCCCCAAATTCCAAATTCACCGCAAACCACGGGAAAAATCTCTGGAGCTCTGCTCAGCTTACGTGGAGTCAGTGTCCTTTTCTTTCTTGCGTATTCCAAAAGCCTTCCTGGTACGTTTTTTCAGTCCTGAGGGCGAAAGGAACGCCAAGAAAAAGGCAATATTAATATCAATATATTAATATATATCAACATTATTATATATTATTAATTAATAACGATAAATATGAATATAACCCCTCAAATAAATACTCTTTAAGGCTCCTCATTCCCTCACCAGCTGCAAGCCAGAAATGAGAGGAAAAAAGAGAGGAGCCAAAGCTGAGGGATGTTGGAGTGATGGAGCTTCCAGGAGCTTGGGTGGATATTTGTTTCTGCCATTAATTCCATTTATTTTCCATTTATTAACTCCCTCCCGGTGGGTGGGACTCAGTTATTTCCCAGTTAATATTCCCCACTCAATATTTGTTTCCCAGTTATTATTTCCTGGCAAATATTTGTTTCCCAGTTATTGTTTCCCACTCAATATTTGTTTCCCACTCAATATTTCCCAGTAAATATTTATTTCCCAGTTAATATTTCCCACTCAGTATTTATTTCACAGTCATTATTTCACACCATTTGTTTCCCACTCAATATTTCCCAGTTAATATCTTTTCACAGTCAATATTTCTCACTCAATATTCGTTCCACAGTTAATATTTATTTCCCAGTGATTATTCCCCACCCAATATTTATTTCCCATTTAATAATTTCCACTCAATATTTATTTCCCAATGATTATTCCCCACTCAATATTTATTTCCCAATTAACCTTTCCCACTCAGTATTTATTTCCCAGTTATTATTTCCCCACTCAATATTTATTTCCCCACTCAATATTTATTTCCCCACTCAATATTTATTTATTTGGCTGAGCCAATGCTGGCTGAGCTCACTCCAAACACAAAATTCTCTCAATCCCAGGGCACCACCCACCCCTAAACCCCTTTTTTTTCCTGCTGTCCGTGACAATTCCACCTGAAAACCTCAATTTATCCTTTGAAACTCTCAAACTTCCTCTGTTTTATTCTTAACACCATCCCAACATCATTTCCTGCACCAAAAGCTTCACTCCAGGAGCAGACAGACCCCGTTCTCCCAAATCCAGTCCCTCCACCCCCAGGCTGCCTCTGCAGCCCTAAATATTGATTGTGAAATTGAAATTTAAGCTTTAAATATTGAGGGAGGTAAAATTATTCGTTTGGGGGCTTGGGACTCGTAAGGAAAAACAGCTCTCCAAGAGGAAAGGCAGGGGATTGATGTTGTGTGTGATGATGGAAGTGAAAAAATGAGGCTGGAAATTAATTCCACTTCCTCTGTGCATGAAAAGAAAATTTATCTATGGCTGTGATGGACTCAGGAGCAGGAAAGAAGGAAGAGGAGGAAGAGGAGGGGAGAAAATAATAATTAAAAAAATCACTCCTAGGTTGGATTTTAATTTGGTTTGGGTGTGTGGGGAGGTTCAGAGCTGGGTTTGAGCAGCCTTCGCTTTGCCCTCCACACCCAACCCTGCAATTCCCAAAAAAATCCTCAGGGAATTCACACCCAGAGCTGGGGGAACCTGCAGGAAAAACCAAATCCCTCCCTGGTGCATGGCACAGAAAGCAAAGACCCCTCAGCCTTCACGTATTCAATTTTAATAGAATTTAATTGGAATAAAATTCAATTTTTAGGCCTTAAATCGACATCCCGCTGCTGGGTCTCTGCAGCTCACCCCCAAAATTCCCCTGCTCTGCCACAGCAGCAGCCTGGACACCACCAAAATTGGTATTTGGATATAAAAAAAGGCACTTTTGGTGCTTTGCACCCCTCAAAATCCTCACCCCCTGCAGCACAAAAGCCAAGGTGCCACTGGGGTTTCAATTTTATCTCATTTTTCTGAGTAATGAAGTTAATTAACGCCACTCTGCCATTGCAAAGGATTACCTGTCCGGTCAGAGCTAGGGCTTTTTTGTTTTTAGGGAGCAGCTCAGGGATAACTGACAGCCCTTCATTAATCTTTCAGTTTTGCCATCGTTCCCAAGGGAAATTCCAGACCTGGAACAGCGCAGACACCAAAGCTCTCCTGGGACATAAAGCCTTTGGGATCCAGCAGGAAATCTGCCCTGGGACGGCTCCAGGGACACCTCAGAGCCATGCAGGGATGAAGGGCGACAAGGGCTGGCGGGACAGACCCAGGAATGGATCCCAGTGCCAGAGGGCAGGGAGGGAGATGGATTTTGGGGCAGGAATTCCCAGAGCAGGGGCTGCCCCTGGATCGCCCTGCAGTGGAAAAGGAAAGGAGTGGAAGAGCTGGGTGGGGGAGGTGTACTCCTGGAATGAGCTCGGAGGGTCCCTTACCAGCCAAAGCATTGCAGGATTATGGCCTTGGGGACACTGGGAATCCATTCCCCAGGGATTGGATGGGAACTGGGCAGAGAAAGACGAGGAAAAGGAACAGAGAGCATTCCTGGTTGCTGAGCTAACAAGGGAAACCCCTGGGGCCATCAATTCCTTGGAGAGGGAGCTGGAATCAAGGCAGGCGGAGAGCCTGGATGTTTCTGTTGGAGACGGGAAGGGTGCAGGGAGAGCTTCCAGAACATTCCAGGGGCTGGAGGGGCTCCAGGAGCGCTTGGAGAGGGGTTTTAGAGTGGGGACAAGGAGGGGGGGACAGCACACAGGGAAAATGGCTGGAGAGGAATTGTGAGGGGTTGTCTCTGCAAAACAGCTGGGGCTGCTGGTAGAGAATTAATGGATCTCTAGAATTATCTGAAATATCATATATTCTAATATTTGTTTTGGGATCTATATCGCCCTACAATACCAGTAAGAGCTATCTATTAATATCATCTGATATCGTACTGTAGAATAGATATCCATAATATCTAACGCTAAACAAAATCTGTAATATCTATTGATCATATCAATAATATCTGTAATCTCTATGTCTATAATGTTTGTCTATGGTATCGATAATATCTGTAATATCTATTGATAATATTATTAATATCCATCTGTAATATCTATTGATCATATCAGTAATATCCACCTGTAATATCTCTCTATAGTAGCTGAAATCTCCACCTGTAACACCTGTAATCTCTGCCTATAACATCTGTAACATCTATTGATAATATCGATAATATTGATAATACCCATCGATATTATCTGTAATATCTATAATAGTGATATCTCTCTCTAATATTGATAATATCTGTCATATCTATTGATAAGATCTGTAATACCTATCGATAATATCTGTAATATCTGTCATATCTATTGATAATATCAGTAATATCCATCTGTAATATCTACCCATAATATCTGTCATATCTATCAATAATATCTGTCATATCTGTCATCTATCTATAATATCTGTAATATCCATCTGTAATATTTCTAATACTGATAATACCTCTCTCTAATATCAATGATATCTGTAATATCTATCAATAATATCGATAATATCTGCAGTATCTATCGATAATATCAATAATCTCTCTGATATCTCTAATACAGATAATATCTCTCATATCTCTAATATTGATATCTCTCTCTAATATCTCTAATAATATCTCTCATATCTCTAATAATATCTTTAATACATCTAATATCTCTCTAATATCTCACTCTAATGTCTCTAATAACTCTAATATCTCTCTATAATAATATCTGCAAAATATCTCTCTAATATCTGCAAAATATCTCTCTAATATCTGCAAAATATCTCTCTAATATCTACAAAATATCTCTCTAATATCTCTCTCTCTATTATATTCCTATACTAATCACAGATAATTAATAGGTAATTAATGTCTGTGAGAGAGAAAGGGAACAATGGGAATGATCCCACTGACTGAGGAACGGATAAAAAGAGATTGGATTTTCCAAACAAACCCTGGGCTGTGCTGAGAAATGGAACTGGAGATTGAAAGGTGGAAAACCCTCAGGTGAGAAATCCCAAACTCCCGCCCTTCCAAGGAAACGATCCCACACTTTTGGGATTTTAAACCCTCCCCAGGCTCACCACTGTTCCTTCTTGTTGGAAAATGGAAACAAAAAAAAAAAAAAGAGGGAAAAGGGAAATTCCAGCACTTCCTGCCAGAGCAGGGCAGCATTGGTGGCTTGGCCGTGGCCCTGAGGAAAGAAAATCCTCAAAAATCAATTCCCACATTCCCAGGGAGATTTGGGATTCCAGAATCTCCCCAGCCCCTGTCCCAGGATCCAGCCCCATATTCCCAGTGGGATTTGGGATCCCAGCTCCTGTCCCAGGTTCCAGCCCCATATTCCCAGTGGGACTGGGAATCCCAGCTCCTGTCCCAAGATCCAGCCCCACATTCCCGATTGGATTTGGGATCCCAGCCCCTCCCCAGACCTTCTGCCCCTCCTTCCCTTCACCCTCTCCCCAGATATCCCTGGAATTGGAGCTGGGAACTCTGGGGTCTGGCTGCAGACCTGCTCCATGCACCCCAGGGAATGCTTTGCTTTGGGATCAGGGATTTTTGGGATCAGGGATTTTTGGGACCAGGGATTTTTTGGGAAAACCCCCCAAGATCAAACCCAGCCACCCCAGCACTGCCAAGGCCACCCCCGTCCCCTGTCCCACATCCACAGGGTCCCGAATTCCCCAAGGATGGGGACTCAGCACTCTGCCAGCCCTGATCAACATTTCCATGAGGAAATATTCCCAACAATCCAACCTACACCTGCCTGGTGTTAAATAAAGCCAGATCTAAACCCCTGAGCTGAGTTTAATCACTCCACAGGCAGAGCTCAGCTCCAATAACTGAGGAACCAGGGCCAAGATTCCAAGATTCACCCCAAATTCACGAGGATTGTTGATATTCCACATTTAAAGGGAATTCAGGGCACGGCCCAAAGCAAAACTCAGGGCTGGGGAGAAAAAAAACCAGGGCAGGGATGAATCCCAACAAAATCCGGGGAGGATTTGGGGAATATTCAGCAGCAGAAGGATCCAAATCCCTGCTCAGGAATCTCTCAAAAAAAGGAAAATCCCAGAGGGATGGGAAAAAAAATCCCAGAGGGATGGGGGCAGAAAAAAATCCCAGAGGGATGGGGGCAGAAAAAAATCCC
>CM031864.1:465233-479565 GCA_018697195.1 Certhia americana
TGGAGCCCCTTCAGGCCCTGCCAGGGGCTCTCAGCTCTCCCTGGAGCTGATTTACACAATTCCTTCCTCAAAGGGTCTCCCCAGCAGGGAAGGAGGCTGGGAGAGGGGAGAACCCCCGGGGGCAGCTCAGCCAAAGCTCCTGGAGCTGGAGAGGGCACAGAGGGGATCCATCCCTGGGCTGGAAAATCCATGGGAATGGCCCCTGCCAGCCCCCAGCTTATCCCTGGGCTGGAAAATCCATGGGAATGGCCCCTGCCAGCCCCCAGCTCATCCCTGGGCTGGAAAATCCATGGGAATGTCCCCTGCCAGCCCCCAGCTCATCCCTGGGCTGGAGCAGCTCCTGGA
This sequence comes from Certhia americana, assembly GCA_018697195.1. NCBI lineage: Eukaryota > Metazoa > Chordata > Aves > Passeriformes > Certhiidae > Certhia > Certhia americana. The sequence continues at coordinate 465,579 of CM031864.1, forward strand.
TCCCTGCAGGATCAGAGATGCAGCTGCTCCCAGCTCCAGAATTCCCCTCTGCTCCCCAAATCCTGACTTCTCCCAGGCCCATGGAGCCACTTCCATCCCAGGAGGACACGGGGGATGTGGGAACGAGCCCCCAGCCAGGACACAGGAGGGAGAGGAGCAGAGCTGGATGGGGCTGGAGAACAGCACCAGGAAAAAGACATTTCTCATGGAGACATTCGGGACACCAGGGAACAGCCACATTCCAACAGGGACCAGCCACATTCCAACAGGGAAGAAGCTCCCCAGGGAAGCCACAGGCTCACAGCTGCACCCCTGACCCCTCCTCCTCTTCCTCCTCCTCCCAGAGGGCTCTGAAAATGCTCTGCACCCCCAAAACCCCAGCCCAGCAATCCCAGTCCATCCCTGGCATGGTCAATCCCTGGTGGAAGCAGCGGCGAGGAGCAGGAATTCCCTAAACCCAAACATTTGTGGGGCCGAGCAGGGGACAGGGAGGGTGACACCTCCACCCCGGGGCCAGCAGCTCTGCTCAGGGCCACCAAACCTCACATTTCAGCCAGCAGGGCCCCCCTGCCAGGCAGCAGCTGGGTGTCCCCAGGGCCCAGAGGGACAGGGGACACCAAGGGGACATCAAGGGGACACTCAGGAGGGATTTCACACCCCCAGAACCCAGCTGTGTCCCAGGGAACAAAGGGAGAAGGTCCCAACCCAATCCCCCAGGAGCTGCTCCAGTGTCCACAAATTCCACCCCAACCACATCCAGGAACACCTCAGGGCCCCCAAAATCCCAAAGGAACATCCCTGCACACCCCATAACGGATCCCACCATGGATCCCACCACAGATCCCACCTGGTCCTGGTCCTGGTCCTGGTCCTGCTCCTGCTCCTGCTCCTGCTCCAGGATCACCCCAGGCCCACCCTCACCCCTGATAACCAGGGTCTAATTAGGATAATCAGCACCACCCCTCATGGGGATGAGGTGCATCTGCCCCCGGGATGCTCCAGAATGCTGAGAATTGATTAATCTTTATTTTTGGGGGGGTAAAAAATAAAAAAAATGCATTCAGGAACACAGGCAAAGTCCTGCTGCAGGCCTGGGGGGCTGCAGCCAGCACCTCCATTTCACCCCACCTGCCTCAGCTGAAATCTTACTGAGCTCATTTTGGGTTTGCATCAGCCTGGAATGTGTTTTAGAGGGGGAATAAATCCACCCCTGAGCCTGCCCGGGGGTCAGTGCTGCAGGAATTTATCCACCTGCCCAGACCATCCCCATGGGATTTGATTCCTGGGACTAGGATAGAGCTTTTGCCTCGTCTGGGTAAAATTTTGCAGCTGTGTAAAGAAATCCAGAGAAGCAAATTCTGCCCTGAGATAACCCAGAGCTTCAGAAATACCAGAACAGTCTCCCACTAAAATCTGAGGTGTTTTTTAGGTGTTGTCCTGATCACCTCTGGGTCTGTCTGCTTGGAAATAAATAACATAAAAATCATAAATAAAGAACATAAAGATCATTCTTCAAAAGAACTCGTTCATGCGAGAGAAATGGGATGGGGAGGAGGCGGTGCTGGAAAACATCTGGGGCAGCAAAGGCAGAGAAAGACCCAGAGCAGGGCTGGGTCCAGATGTGCTGGGATCCAGCTGCCCAGGGATCCAGATGTGCTGGGATCCAGCTGCCCAGGGATCCAGATGTGCTGGGATCCAGCTCTGTGGGGATCCAGCTGTTCAGGGATCCAGCTGTTCAGGGATCCAGCTCTGTGGGGATCCAACTGTGCTGGGATCCAGCTGTTCAGGGATCCAGCTGTGCCATGATCCAGCTGTTCCAGGATCTAGCTGTTCAGGGATCCAGCTGTGCTGGGATCCAGCTGTGCAGGGATCCAGCTCTGTGGGGATCCAGCTGTGCTGGGATCCAGCTGTTCCGGGATCTAGCTGTTCAGGGATCCAGCTGTGCCCGGCTGTGTGACCCTGCAGGGCACATCCCGGCTCCGCGTGTCCCCGCCGTGTCCCCGGAGCGAACATTCCCCGTTCCCGGGGCAGCTCGGCAGATGGAGCTGTGCAGCTGTGCAGGGACCGGCCGGGCCCGGACAGATGTGCAGGGCCCGGACAGATGTGCAGGCACCGCGTGCTCCCCTGTGCCCAGTGTCCCCAGCAGCGCAGTGACAGCGGTGTGGCCGGTGCCACAGCAGGGTGACAGAAATGCCCTCAGCGGGACACGGAGCAGCAGGAGCAGGGCTTGGGGCCAGGGAGCCCCTGGCAATGGGAATTCTTGGGTTTACACTCCTTGTGTCACCCCAAAGGGGACATTGGGGACAGCCAAAACACCCAAAGCCACCTTGAACCCCCTCAGCTGTCCTCCCTGGCCACCCCCGTGTCCCTGCAGTGTCCCATTCCAGGGTGGCAGTCCCGGCTGCCGTTCCCATGGCAGCTGCGGGTGCCGGGAGCCCTCGGCCCCGCGCCAGCCCCGATAAAATCTGTGCTTTGTGCTCCTGCCCCCGGCTCCTTCCTGCTTTTGGTTACAGAACTGTCAGCGCTTCCCATTTCCCCTTTTTTATCCCTCATTTTCTCTTTTCTCATCCGCGGCAATTCCAGGGGAGCTCTGCACCGGTGGCTCCCAAATCCCCTCGGCTGGTAAAATGTTCTCTGCACATCCTCAGGGCTGGGTCAGAGCCTGGGAAGGCTCCAAGCACAGGGACAAGGGGCTGTGGACCAGGGACAGAAAATATGGAATCACTGAGGGTGGAGAAACCCCCTGAGGCCACCACTGACCGTGTCCCCAAGTGCCACATCCACACGGATTTTAAATCCCTCCAGAGATGGGGACTCACCACTGCCCTGGGCAGCTGCTCCAATGCCTGGCCACTCTTCCCATGAAGAAATTTCCCCAAATATACAACCTAAACCTCCCCTGGGGCCACTTGAGGCCACTTTGTCCTGTCCCTTATTCTGGCTCTGTCACTGGGCAGGTGGGAACAGCCACGCTCATCCCTAACTCCCATGGAACAGGGGGGAAAAAGGACATGGAAATCCAGCTGCACCCCCAGGGGAGCAGGCTGAGCTGGGAAAAAGCAGCAGGGCTGGTTTATTATTTTATTTCTCTACATCACAGCCTCTGTGAACACGGGTGACCTCCGGGTCAGAAGTTTCCTGGCAGTGGCAGGGGCTCTGTGGGAGCCCGGGAAGGGCTGGATCTGCTCCCACTGCTCATCCCTGGGATTGATGCTCGGGGTGGGTTTAGGGCTGGTGGAAATCCCCCTGCAATCCCAGCTCCGTGGCCTCAGTGGGAAATGATGTCCTCGGGGACAATTCAGCTGTCACTCCGGGGCTCTGGTGACATGCGTGGTTCCTGCTGGCAGCATGGAGGGGACAGATCCCAGATTCCTGGGCAGCTGTGTCCCAGGAAGGCGCAGACCCCTCCCCATCCACCCCGCACACTCCAGGAGCTGCTGGCATTCCCTGGAAGTGACTCGGGGATCACCAGGGAGGGGGAGCAGCCCCGAGCTGCGAGAGGGAGGCACAGCATCCCTGCTCCATCCGCCGATGGAACCTGTGCCAACCCCGCTGCTGCTCAGGGGACCAGAGCCACGGGGAATCCTCATCCCCTGAGGAACAGAGGACACTGAGCCAGCCTGAACTGGGCCCTAAAAGCGGAGGGAAGACAGAGGAGGCCGGGCTGGTTTTGTGGTTCAGCGGCCACTGGAGAATTTTCCCGGCTGCTGCTGCTGGGGAGGAGCAGGGAATGGTGGCTTGTCCCAGCTCCGGAGCTGCCTGTGGTCCCCAGGAAGCTGCTGACAGAACTGCAGGATGGAGGGGACAGGGATGAAGAGAGCAAGGGTTGGAAGGGAGTGGGGCACAGACAGAGCACCCCGTGCCCCTGGCACCCCCCCTGGCACCCAGCTGCCCCTGACCCAGCCTGGGGGCTCTGTACATGCCCCCTTTCCTCGCTCTCTCCTGCTTTACTGCTTTTCCTCCCCAGAAGTGTTGATGTTTTCCAGCCCAGCATCCCCTTTCCCATCCCTGCACATCCCCGGGAGCTGCGGGTGAGATGTTCCAGAGGGTTCTGGATTTCTGGGAAGGGTGAGTTGGAGTGAAGGGGGGGCGATGGTTTTGATTAGAAGAGGAGAGATTTAGATGGGAGATGGGGAAGGAATCCCTGGGAGGGTGGGCAGGCCCTGGGGATAAGGGATGGGAGGACAGCACACAGGGAATGGCTTTGAGCTGGAAGAAGATGGATTTGGATGGAATTTGGGCAGGAATTCCTGGCTGGGCTGGAATTCCCAGAGCAGCTGGGGCTGCCCCTGGATCCCTGGTAGTGCCAAGGCCAGGTTGGACAGAGTTTGGAGCACCCTGGGACAGTGGGAGCTGTCCCTGCTCATGTCAGAGGGTGGCACTGGATGGGCTTTAAGGTCCTTCCAACCCAACCCAACTCCAGGATTCTGTTAAAATCAAATCCCTACTGACCCTTCAAGGAGTTCCTACCCAGGAATTTTCACCAAGGAGTTTCCGAGGTTCAAACCCTGGTGAGGTGCTGGGAAAATCCCCCAGGATCTGAAGGATCCCCCAGAGCTGGAGCCGCTGGGACAGGAGGGATGTGACAGAAGGTGACCTGGCAGTGGCTGCTCCATGGAGTGCCAGGTGGGAATGCAGGTATGGGATGAGAGAGATCCACACTCGTTCCTCCTCGGAGCCGGCAGATCCAGGGAAAGCCTGCGGAGCCCAGAGGGACCGTGCCACTGTCACCTCGCTCTCCTGCACCTCCTGCCCCGGCACAGGATGTTTTTGACTGGAAAGTCGCTTTTTTTTGGGTCAGACCGGGACATGAAAGCTCCCGCGGGCCGGGCAGTGCGCGGCCACCATTTCCTGTCTGCGCTCGCCTTCCTGTCGCCTCCGGGCCACCGGCCCCGCAGGAAGGACGGACAGGGTCCCCTGGCCGGGGGCAGTGCCACCGACAGAGCCTGGGGACACCGGGAATGCAGGGGCTGGGGCTGGCCACGGGAGGGGCTAGAGCTGGCCATGGAGATTCTGGGTTTAGGGCATGGAAGGGGTCTGGGAGGTTCTGGGTTTAGGACATTTGAGATTTTGGGTTTAGGACATTGCAGGTTCTGGGTTTAGGACATTGGAGATTTTGGATTTTGACTATGGAAGCGTTCTTGGTTTTGGCCATGGAAGGGTTCTGGGTTTAGGACATTGGAGGTTCTGGGCTTCAGACACTGGAAGTTCTGGGTTTAGGACATTGGAGGTTCTGGGTTTTGGGCATTGGAGGTTTTGGGTTTAGAACATTGGAGATTCTGGGTTTTGGACATTGCAGGTTCTGGGTTTCAGCCGCAGGAGGGTTTTGCGTTTTGGCCACAGAAGGATTCTGAGTTTTGGCTGTGGGAGGGTTCTGAGATTGAGCCATGGGAGGTTCTGGGTTTAGGACCTTGGAGGGTTTGGAGATTTTCCTCCAGGAGGGCTCTGGGCCTCAGCTCTGGGAGATCCTGGGGTATGAACACAGAAATGTTCTGGGGTTGGGCTGTAGAAGGGTTCTGGGCTCTGGCCAAAGGAAGGTTCTGGATTTCAGCTGTGGGAGGTCTTGGATTTGGGCCAAAGGAGAGTTCTGGATTTCAGCCATCCGAGGGGTTTGTCTTTTGGCTACATCAAGGTTCTGGGTTTTGGCCACAGGACAGTTCTGGGATTGAGCTGTGGGAGAGTTCTGGGTCTCAGCTGGGGGAAGTCCTGGATTTTGGTTATGGGAGGTTTTGGATTTGGGCCAAAGGACGGTTCTGGATTTCAGCCATCAGAGGGATGGGCCAAATGATGTTTTGGCCACATCAAGGTTCTGGGTTTTGGCCCCAGGAGGGTTTTGGGATTGGGCCATGGGATGGTTCTGGGATTGAGCCATGGGAGAGCTCTGGGTTTGGAGATTCTCTGTCCCCTGAGCAGTGGTGACACAGCCCACTCTGCCTTGTTGACAAAAGCCTCCCGAAGTGCCACAGGCTGGGTCATGCTTTCATTTATTCACTTCATATAAAAATCTCTTAAGAATGCGTCTGAACACAATATAGAATAGTATAACATACATAGTGTGAAACTTTGGGGAACAATAAAATAACCACCTGGAACAATGCAGTGTTCAACAGACAAACAAACCCATTGATCATGCACAACTGTGCTATTGTCATGAACTAATCAGTCACGAGTTGGACCAAAAAGCTTGAAACGTATTTTACAAACTGAGATTGACACCGCTCACGATGCCGGACAAGCTTTGTCAGAGGAAGTTTCACAGCACAATTATTACATCAGTTCACATTATTTTTTTATGTTTTTTTTTTTTTTTTTTTTCCATAGAAATTCACATTGGTTTGTTCAGAAATTGGAACACTGTGACATTGAAAAGCCAGCCCGGGCGTGGGGAGCTCTTTGTTCTGTTCCCCCTCTCTGCGTTCCTGGCAAATTCCCAAATTTGCTGCCCTGGGATGCAATGTCCCCTCCCCACGGGCGGCTGCCACCCGAATGCCCTTCCTGGGTTGTGTCTGTCTCTTCAGCTATGTTCAGGTTCTTGGACTTTATGCAATACAAAAGGTTACAAGAAAAAAAAGGCAACTCTTATTCCGAGTTTTCTACCCCATTAACATCGCCGCCGACAGGCGATGCTAATTCATATAAATTAATAACTTACAAAACATTACAGTATGTACAGTAGGTAATAAATACACTGTTATAAACAGTAATGGAGGTGGTAGAGCTCGAGGCAGTGCAGGAGGAGGAGGAGGATGGTGGACCTAAACCTAGGGAACGTGGACGAGAGGCCAGAGAAACACAAATATCCGAGCGTGCAAATTCCAGGGAGCTGCCGAGGGGGAAGGCGTGTCACACGCTGCCTTGCCACGCTTACTCAGGGATGGACTGAGCTGTGCCAGGAGGGAAAAAAAAAATAAAAATAAAAATAAAGAAACCTGCCCTCTGTCCTGCTCACCACAAACCCAAACCCCGGGGAGGAAAAAACCCAGAGAGGGAGCGGTGCACGATGGCACCGAGTGGCTCCCAACGGGGTCACCGGAGGGGGATTAAGAACACATTGAAGGTGCAGTAATGCAAAAGCAGAGGGTTTCCCCTTCTGTTTAGTCTGTCAAAGTGATTAACTGCAATAAAGTGACAGGTATTGCCCATGAAAAAAAAGGAAGACTGCTTCTGGTAACAGGAAGAATCCAAAAAGGAGCCGCCAATTCCGAAACGCCTCGTGTCGCTTTCGAACTACCAAGCGCCGTGTGTTGAATTAAGAGACTCTTGAAAAGACATGAAAGTGTTTACAAAGAAGGCACACAGGTCTGCAGACAGGTGGTCGGGTGGACAGGTTGGATATGAGTTATTGATCAGTAGTTTCTATCGGTCTAACCCGCTATAAACTCCAAAACTAACGGTAGAAAATCTCTCCGCTGCGCGTCAGCGCCGCCCCGAGCGGTGCTCTCGGCTGACTGACGAGGCTCCAACCACAACGCCAATCTACCCGTGCATTTCCTGAGCAATCACTCCCTACCCCCTCCGTGCCCCTGACTCCAATCTCAAGCAGCTGGAGGATGTGTCACCCCCGTGGCAGAGGCCTCGGCCCCGGCCGCAGAGGCCGTCGGAGACCGCTCGCAAGCTCCGCCAGTGTTTAAAAGCCACTCCCGCGGGGCCAGGCCATTATGTGTCCACAGGAGACGTGTCTTCTGTCACAATCTCGATGGTGGCCTCCCTCTGGGGCTCCTCCTCGCCCGGCTGGGCCACGCAGAGCGTCTCTGTGTTGCTGAAGTAGCCCAGGCTCTCGCCGTCCTTCTCGGGCCCGTCGGAATCCTCCTCCTCCAGCGTCAGTTCAAACTGGAATTTCTCCATCAGGCCCTGGCAGTCCTGGCCCCGTTCCTCCAGAGGAGGGGATGGGCTCTGAGGTATCATGCTCTGGTACCAGTTCCTGTTGTCCTCCAGAGTGTCCAGGATGTCCTGGGCGTCGGGCTGCACCAGGTCAGCCCACGTCTCCCACAGCGGGTGGACGATGTAGTCAATGAATCCCACCTGGAAAACAGAGGGACAACACACTGAGGGCAAGGGAATAGCCAGGAAAAGGTGGAGGGATGAAAAAGTTCCCGTTGTGTTCATTTTAGAAGCAAAAATACCAGGAGCAGGTGCCTAAACCATCACAGCAGACACAATTATCTGATCCCCAAACACTCGGTGAGGGGTTGGGCCGATGTCTCTCCAAAATCCAACCTTGGATGAAGTTTCACTAAAAGCAGGAGCCAGCTGCAAATTCAGGGGACAAAACCCCCGGGCTGATCCCCCGGTGTGGGCAGCAGGAAAGGAGAGGCAGCTTCAGCAAAAGTAGGTGATGAAAAATTCCTGCTGCACAGGGGGAAGGAAGAGTTTGCGATGGTTGGAACCCAAAATGTGCCAGGGCTCCACAGAGCAGCACTCGTTAATGATTGTTTCTTTAAAATCCTTTTTTTGGGGGAGCCTGTTCCTTTAGGAACATCCCAAATCCTGCAATAATTGGCCACAGGGTTGAGCACTGATCCTAAAATATTGAGGGGGCATCTCAGGCTTTGAAATATTTGCATTTTGTTTTGAAGACCTTGCTTCCCTCTAGCACGGACACACCACTTCCCTTTCTCCTCTGCCATTCCATGATGGACATTTTGTGCAATTTCTGTGTTTTTTGCATGACAAAAATGCAATTTGGAAATGTCCAGCATGGACACAACCTCCCTTTCTCTTTTGTTACTCCATGATGGATATTTTGTGCAATTCCTGTGTTTTCTGCACAGCAAAAATGTAATTTGGGAATCTCCAGCATAGACAAAAACTCCCTTTCTCCTCTGCCATTCCATGATGGATATTTTGTGCAATTCTTGTCTTTTTTACACGGCAAAACTGCAATTTGGGAATCTCCAGCATGGACACACAACCTCCCTTTTTTCCTTTGCCATTCCATGATGGACACTTTGTGCAATTCCTGTGTTTTTTGCACAGCAAAAATGTCGTTTTGAAGCCTGTGGGAAGCGCAGATGTGAAGCAAAGAATGAATTGGAGCTCACATGTGGAGCACACGGGCAAGCCTGGCCGAAGGATTCATTCCTTGTTAGGTTTAGAAATCCGACAGATTTTTCCAACCAAATCACCACACGGTTGAGTGAATAATTTTGAAAGCGCTTGGCCGAGCCCGAGAGGACATTTGGAAATAATTATCATCAATTTTGTTACTTATTCAAGCTGAAAAACCTCAGCGATGACTTGCTGGAGTCATTCAAAAACAACAAGCAAGACAGGGTTATATAAAAGCTGGAATCTGTTTGGACAAACACAAATTCCTGGTTTCATTCCAGATTATCCAGGAGAAATTTTATGGCCTGTGCTACACAGGTCAGAACAAAATCTGACCTTGAAACTGTTTTATGAATCAGAATTAGGGATGAGCCAGTTCATCCTGAAAAAATCATATCAAAAAAAAGAGGCAAATCCAGCTTCTTTTTAAGTTTTGCAGGAATAAATGAATATTTCTGATTCAGGGCATGAATCCACAGGATCTAAATGAATGTTTTGGATTCAGGGCAGAATCCTCAAGAAATCCACAGGATATAAATGAATGTTTTTGGGATTCAGGGTGGAATCCACAAGGTATAAATGAGTATTTCTGGGATTCAGAATCCACAGGATATAAATGAATGTTTTGGGGATTCAGAATCCACAGGGCATAAATTAATATTTCTAGGATTCAGGGCAGAATCCACAGGATATAAATGAATATTTCTGGGATTCAGAATCCACAGGACATAATAGAATGGGAGTCATGGCATAATCCACAGGACATAAATGAATATTTCTGGGATTCAGATTCCACAGGATATAAATGAATATTTCTGGGATTCAGGGCAGAATCCACAGGACATAAATGAATATTTCTGGGATTCAGATTCCACAGGATATAAATGAATATTTCTGGGATTCAGGGCAGAATCCACAGGCTCCAAAAGCCTCTGACTGAACTGGACACGAGCCCTGCAGGAGAACCAGTGACATCCAGAGTTCTGCAGGTTTCTGAGGAGGATTCTCAGGAATCTCCCAATCCTGCAGATCTCTGGGGTAAAACCCCAGTGGGGTTAGGGCAGCACAGCCTGGTGAGGGTGGGCACAGCAGAACTGGGAACAAAAGGATCCAAATCCCTCTGGAAACTGGGACACGAGCTGTCAGAACCCAGAACATTCCTCTGGCTGCCCTGGATGGTTCCAGACCTTGGCACAGAGTCACAAACTCCTGTGCCTTCCATTTTAGCCCTTGGGAAAAATTACCAACTTTGTGTGAGGATTGACAGCCACAAGAGTTTGAATAGAGTGAGAGTTAATTTGTGAATTAGGGTGAAAAGTAAATTTATGGGTTTTTTAGAATGATAAGCAGAAAAGACAAGATGGAGAAACCTCATGGCTTTTAGACTTCTCCCTTCTTCATCATCTGCTCAATTTTTTGCCATGACAGTGGCACCTTTGGTTGGTTTAGAGTAGAGACTGGCTTTCTAACATGGATAATAGTTATTGGGAACTTTTTGCAAACACTGTGGATGGAATTTTTTAGTATAAAAATACCCATCACCTTAGGGGTGGTGATTTTTGCTGTGAACTAACCCTGCTGCACAGAGTTAGGGAAAGAATGTTATAGGTAAGAAAGAATAAACAACCTTGAAAAAACAGAAGAGATGTCTCTCAATCTTTTCTTCAATCTCAGGGCTGGGGAAAAGAGACTTTTGCATCTCGGGAATCACCAAGAAACCCAAGAATGAGCAGGGAATGAGGAGGATGGAGAGGAGCTGGCAGAGCCCCAGGTGCTGTTGGATGTCAGGGTGGATCAGAACTCAATTCTGAAGCTCCTCTCCCTTCTGTGCTGCACAAACATCTGAGTTTTGTCTCTGCTTTGAAATGCCAAGCCCAGGGCCAGTTACCTGGGATTTCTCCACGGAGGCTGTGTGTTTGTCACACATGGGGCTGATTTCCATCCCTCTCTCCCGTTCCTTGTCTCCCTGCTGGAAGAATTCCTCCATGATCCTGTCTGTCCACTGCCGGTACAGCTCCAGAGATTTTGTGGGATTGCTCAGGTCTGCACAGTGCACCATGTTCCGGAGAACCTGCAATCACAGCCAGCAGGAAAGGCAAAAAATCAGCTGGGAAAGGAGCAGGGTTTCAGGTTGGACCTGCAGGACTTCGCACCAAGAGATTCCCTGGTTGTGAAACAGACACCAGAAAAATATCAGAAATATTGCACTGTGGCACCTCACAGACCTGGAACTGCTGGAGAAATTCCAGAGGGGATCCCAGAGCTGCTGCAGGGCTGGAGCCCCTCTGGAGCCAGGCTGGGAGAGCTGGGGGGGCTCAGCTGGAGAGGAGAAGGGTGCAGGGAGAGCTGAGAGCCCCTGGCAGGGCCTGAAGGGGCTCCAGGAGAGCTGGAGAGGGACTGGGGACAAGGGATGGGGGGACAGCACCCAGGGAATGGATCCCAGTGCCAGAGGGCAGGGAGGGATGGGATTTGGGGCAGGAATTCCCAGAGCAGCTGGGGCTGCCCCTGGATCCCTAGAAGTCTCCAAGGCCAGGTTGGACAGGTTTTGGAGCACCTGGGAGGTGTTGGGGTGAGAAGGGATGAATTTAAAGTCACTCCCAACCCCAAGGCAGTGTGGAATTCTGTGATTCCACCTCCTTGGATGAGCTCAGCTGCCCCCAGCCCCAAAGCCAGAGGTGCTCTCTGGTGCTCACACAACTCCAGCCTCACACCTGGACAGTGACATCAGACAGGTTTCTTTGGGAATCCAGCTGCTTCCCAAAATTCAAAAGCCACTTCCATGCTCTCAGGGAAAGAGGTGAAAAGCTCCCACTTGATGGAATGAGTAATATCCCTTCCACACACGCACGAAACGGGCCTGACTCAGTGGCCACAAGGATTTAGGCAGCACCAGAGCTTTGGAAATCAAAAATTCCAAGAGTTTTCCCAGGAGCCTGCTCTTAAGGAGTTGGTCATCAAAGTGGAGAGCAGAGCAGGATGTATCTGGTACAACCCTGCACCAGCATTTCCTGGTCACTGCTGTGAATCAAGGATTAAATTATTGAGGGAACAGACTGTCCAGCAGAAATTCCAGCTCACTCTGAGTTTCTCTGAATGAAATTCCTGAAGTGTTGTAATAGGAGAAACAAGTGGGAGAAAGCAGCGAGGAATTTTGGGAGCCCTCAGAAATTGACCTCAAGATGTGCCAACGTTTGCACTTCCAAGGGTTAAAATAAAACCCCCAAACCAACCCTAATTCTGATCACCTAAAAAATATGGGACCACCTCGTGCTTCTTTTTAGTGCAGAAGAAAAGAATTGAGCTTCTCTACATGATCAGTTTTAAAATTGTAAAAAAGAGGAGTGTGGCTCCTTCATCCTGGCCAGAACATCCCCAAATCCAGGGAATTTGGCTGCCTCACCTGTATTCTGTCCGTGTAGTTGTCCAAAAGGAGGACTCCTGAACTTGTCACCTTCTTAGTTTCCACCATAGTCTTCAGATCAGCCAACAGACTCATGTGCTTGGACATATCAGTGGCCAACACCTTTCCAGAAAGGGGGAAAAAAACAGGAATTCAGGAGGGGAAACCACCAAAAAAAGAGGATCATTTTTGGTTAAGAAGAAGAGGAGGAGGAGGGGGTGGCCATACCATGTCAATCACCATCTTCCTGAGGGTCTGGCGTTGTTTCTTGGTCAGGTTCTGGAAGATGTCACAGTGCTCCTCCTGGAGCAGTTTGAAGCCCACAGCCAGGTGGTGATTCTCCAGCACGGACTCGTCGTTGTACATCAGGGCCAGCTCAGAATCTGGGGGAGGAACACAGGATTTGGGATTTCCAACATCCTGGGAATGTTTTCATGGGGGAAAGTTTCCTTTCCCTCGTGCCTGGAAGGGTTTAGGGCCAGGCTGGATGGGGTTTGGAGCAGTCTGCTCTAAGGGAAGGTGTTCCTGGATGATTTTAGGATTCTGGGATTGGTTTTAGCTCCATGAGTGGCAGCCCCAGCACTCAGCCAGCCTTTGCTCAGCCCTAGAGACAAAATAATGCTCAGCTGACTCAGTGACAAATCCTTGGAACAGAATCCTGCAAAAACCCTCCTCAAAACACAACAATCCCCATATTTTGGAATCCAGATCCGTGTGGCAGAACGCAACACGAAGCCCAAAATTTGGCTTTCCTGTTGTCAATAGCAATAGGATGATTGATCTCATCTTAATGGCAAAGTTTGCACTCAGGGCTGGCAGAATTATTATGTGTTAGCAAGTTGTAAATATTGACTTTACAAATTGTGCTACAGTGGTTCCCTTGGTCAGGGATTGCATTTTAATTCCTGCTTGATTCCAAAATGCCTCCCTCCTTTACTGCACCATATTTTGAGAGGGCAGCACAGCCTGCAAGCTGTCACTTTGTGGCACGTAAAAAACATTCCCATGGCTTTTGGGGGGATGAAATTCTGAGAGATTCAGAGCAAAACTCACTTGTGTTAATCAGGAATTGATTGGAGACCCCGGGGTGATCCACATCATGGATTGCAGCTGCAAAAATGGCAGCGAGGATTTCCAGATCCGTGAAGACAGCCTAGGATGGAGCAACAGGAACCTGTCAGAGGTTTTTACTTTTCTATTTTCTATATTCTGTGCTGTTTCAGTGAGCAGTTCTGGTTTCTATTCAGTGTTGCTGAGCTCTCTGCACAGAGCAGGCACACAAAACAATTCCTTCTCCAGCTGGGCACCAAGGACAACTTTCAGCCCCAGAACAAAGCCAAGGGGGAAGGCAGAAGGCAAAGCAAGGAGGATGGAGCTGCAGAAGCTGGAGCTGGAATTGCACAATTAACTGCAATGTGTTAATGAAGCAGAACTTCTCCAAGTGTCAGCCCTGGTGCTCAGTGCCCCATTCTGTGCCCATTTTGGGCTCACCTTGGCTGTGGCCCAGCCGGGCTCTGGTGCTGCCCAGGTGTGCCCAGG
>CM031864.1:479575-490379 GCA_018697195.1 Certhia americana
TCTGGGATTTGGGAACCCCAAGGATCCTTTCCCACTGCATTCCCAGAGGAACAGCAGCCCCAGCTCTCCCCACTGGCCCTTCAGAGCAAACTCCCCCTTTCTCCAGGATCCCTGCTCCAGCAGAGCCACAGCTGCCACTGCAGGAGGGCTGCAGCCACCATGGGATGGCACTGCCACCAAGCCCTGACACACAGGGGACAGCTGGCAGCCTGACTCTGACAGGGCTTGGCGTTTGTATTATTGCATTTTGATTTGAATTCTAATCAAGAACTGTTATTGCTGTCCCCAGATCTCTGCCTGAGAGCCCCTGAATTCCAAAATGACAATAATTACAGGGAGGGGTTTGCATTCTCCATCCCAAGGGATGTTCCCCGATCCCTCAGCATTCCTTGGGGTTCAAACCCAGCCAAAGGCAGGCTGAGCAGGGCACTCACATCCAGGGCAGGGGTGGAGAGCAGCACGTGGGTGGACTGGGCCACGTCGGCAGCGTGCAGGCTGTTGTGATAGGCGACATCCGAGTGGTAATGATCCTCCAGGGTCATCATGTACGTCACGAACGTGTCCGAGGAGATCTTGAAGGTTTTCAGCAGATCCCTCTCCTGAGGGGAGCAGAGCACAGACAGCCAGCTGAGTGCCTGAACGGGCTGCAGCAGAGCAGCAAAGCAGGGGGAGGGCTCAGGCACGGCAGCGGTGCAGGGAATTGTGCATGGAATTGTGAACACACACCTGGAAGATGGCGTACATGATGCAGGTGAGCGGCCGGTTGTGGGAATACCTGGCCACGTTGAAGATGTTGAGGCCCCACTTGTTCAGGTCTTCCAGTTCCTTTGGAGAGCACCGAAAAAGGGAAAGGTTTGAATGGTGTTTTTTTCCCCCGGGCGATTCTGAGTTTTTCCCCCTCAAAAAAAGTTCACAAATCTGCAAATGTGATGGCTGCTGTAATTATGTAAGTGCTGAAGGTGTGAGCGTGGTGAACACAGAGTAACTGTGAAGGGCTGATTTTGTGTTTCACAACTGCTCTCCTCACCCTTCATCACCATTTTTTTGGGTTTATTTTAAGGCTATTTTCATCTATTTTTAAAATATAAAATACGCCCTTAAGCCTACCATTAATTACAGCACTTTTAATGGCCACATCATTGCAGGGATATTAATTCCAAAGGGAATTATTACTACTACTACTATTATTATTATTATTAATTCCAAGAAGGGACAGTTCAGCCCCCAGATTCTCCCCAGGAATCTCTCCTACCTTGGCCAGGTGATCTTCCTTTTCTGTCTTCACCCCAAATCGTGAGATGCTGGTGTTGTTTAAGCTCGAGCTGTGCATTAATTTCTTCACCCCACTGATCTGTGTCATGAGCTGCTGCTTTTTCTTCTTCTCCCTGTCCTTCTGGGTGGGAGAAGGGATCTCCACATCGTTCTGCTTGTCTGGAAAAGGGCAGAGGGAAATGAGTCAGCACAAAGGGAGCTCCCAGCACGTTCCCCCCCCCAAAATCAGCCCTGGAGCTGCTGCCTCTGCTCCCCACGTCAAACCCAGGGGGTTCTGCTGGGGGTTTTCACATTTTGGGATTCAAAAATCAGGAAAAAAACCCGGTTACAAAAGCTCTGGTTGCTCTCCTGCAGCCACTGTGTGGTTTGGGGACACTGGAGATGTCCAGGAATGTCACTCTGTGCATGGATGTGGCACCTGGGGACACAGATTTGTGCTGGGAGTGGTTGGACCCCATGAGCTCCAATTTAAATGATTTTGTGATTTGCCGTGCCTGAGAGGTTTCTCCTTAGGGATAATTCCCAATTAATTTTATTCCTTGTTTTCCAGAAAATAGAAGATACATTCAAAATAAGGTAAAACCACATCAATTTTCTCTCTTTGCACTTTTCAGGGTCAATACCCCCTGCTCTGAAAACAAATAGGTGTCACTGATTTCTTAAAGATTTTTCCTTTACAAATCTGTATGGAAAAACATCCAAAGCACAGGCCAAATTCCTGTTGCCATTCTCAGGGATAATCCCAGTTTTAATGCACATGAAGAGGCCCCAAACTCGGCCGTGGAGATGTTTTTAGTAAATAAATTGATTTTAAAACCACGTGTTATTTGCTGCCCTACAGCTGATTTATTAAAGCCTAGATCCAGCAGCTCAGGACTTCCATCCAAACCATTTTTCATGGATTTTCCCACCACCTTGAGGTCCTCCAGAGGGATAAGGCTTCCAGGCAGCAGTTCCTTTTGCCTGGGTTAATGAAACCCCTCTGAAAGCCCAAGCAGCAGCACTGCAATTAGGGAAAGGAATCGTTATCCACAGGCTGACATCAGTGGGTGTTCCCTGGATTTTCCAAGGACTTTCCTCTCCATAATCTCCTTAGCAGCGACCGAGGCAGCACCAAATGGCCCCTGTGGAGCAGAAATCCCTGATTTATTGCGTGGTGTCCCCAGGGGGGTGGCAGTGCCATCGCTCAGCCCTTGGCTGAGTGACCCCCCCGGGATTGTCCCGTGGAGGAATCACTGCTGCTCATCTCTGACCTTGCTGGGAATGCAGGGCTGGACCCTCTGCTCCCCCCTGGAGCCTTCCCAGATCACTTCATCATGGAATTATAGAAGAAATTGGGATGGGAGAGAATTTAAAGATCATTTGGTTCTGTCCCCTGCCATGGTAGGGACACATTCCCCTGTCCCAAGGTGCTCCAGCCTGGCCTTGGACACTGCCAGGGCTGTTGGGGACCCTGTGCCAGGGTCTGTCCCCTTCCCAGACAGGAATTCCTTCCCAATATCCCAGCCAGCCCTGCCCTCCTGCTGCAGGAATTCATTCCCTGGGTCCTGTCCCTCAAATCAAAAAGCTGAATGAAATCACATGATCTGGGTTTAACATCTCTGAATTATCCCCAGCTCTGGAGATAAATCAAAGTCCTACCCAGGAATTTATTTCTTTATTTGTTTCTTCAACCTCCTCGCTGTTATTTCGGGCGTTCATTTAATTTAATTAAATTTTAGGGAGGAAAAAACGAATTCATAAAACCCTCACCAGCACCACTTCCTGAAACAACTGGTGATCCTTTTAAAAGCTTCCCTCGGGGGTGTTTTTTTTATTTTATTTTTTATTTAAGATGAGCAATCAGGCTGCAATCTGGCCCAGTCTGGAGAGCCTGCAGCAGTGCCAGGCCCTGAGTGGCCTCATGGGGATGTCACTGTCAGGGGATGTCACTGTCAGGGGATGTCACTGTCACCCAGCAGGTGAGGAGCAGCAGGACAGGAAGGAGCAGAGCACTGCCAAGGGAAATGGAGCAGCCTGAGCATGGGGAACAGCAGGAATTCAGACCTGGAGCTGCTGGAGAAATTCCAGAGGGGATCCCAGAGCTGCTGCAGGGCTGGAGCCCCTCTGGAGCCAGGCTGGGAATGGGCAGGCTGGACAGGAGAAGGGTCCAGGGAGAGCTGAGAGCCCCTGGCAGGGCCTGAAGGGGCTCCAGGAGAGCTGGAGAGGGACTGGGGACAAGGGATGGGGGGACAGCACCCAGGGAATGGCTGTGAGCTGGAAAAGGGGAGATTTGGGTGGGATTTGGGGCAGGAATTGTTCCCTGTGAGGGTGGGCAGGGGCTGGAATGGAATTCCCAGAGGAGCTGTGGCTGCCCCTGGATCCCTGGCAGTGGCCAGTGGGGTTTGGAGCAGCCTGGCACAGTGGGAGGTGTCCCTGCCATGGCAGGGGTGGCACTGGATGATCCTCATGGTCCCTCCCAACCCAATTCCAGTCTGGAATTCCGTGAATAAAACAACCCCAGCAGCAGCTGTGGCTCATCAGCCCCTGCTGGGATTCAGGCTCCATGAACCTGAGGGTTGGTGGGCTTCATTTTTGGTGGCCACGATGGCAATTCCTACTCCAGACTCTCCTGGGAAGAGCTGAGCATCCCAATCCAGCCCCATTCCCTGGTTGAATTCCTGCTCTGGAGTCAGCTGAACAACAATCTCAACGCATTCCCAACAAAGCAGCTCCAAATTTCCACGGGGTTATTAAAGCTGTGGAGTGTCCTAAATGCAGGCAGCAGTTCCAGTTGCAGCTGGATTTTGGAATCATTTTCAAATCATTTTCAATAGCAATAATTGTGTGTCACACAGGGAACACATTCCAGGCCATTCCAACCTCAGGGCATGAATCCCCAACGTCCCCAGACACTTTGGAGCTGCTGGATTCAGGGATCTCTATAAATGCTCCTCATTTTAGATGCAAAGGGTCCCAAATCCTGAAGCTGCATCCGGAGAAAATCCCATTTCTCCCACCCAAAGCTGGCACAGAGGATTCATTCATGTCCGTGGAGCTGTGAGCTCCAACAGAATGAATGAAATGCTAAATGTTCCTTTGTTTTTTGGTTTTTTTTCTTTTGTTTTTTCTGATTTCTGGTGCAAAATGAGCAGATTTACACAAATCAAAACGAAAATCAAAATAAAATGTTGGTGATCTTTAGTCTGAATCCCAATTCCAAAGGGAAGAGGCAGCTGAACGAGGCTGTGGTTGCAGCTGGCTCAGGGGTGACTTTGTCCTTTCCGTAAGGTCACCACAAAACCCCAGCATTGCATAAGGCAGCCACCACCAGTTCCATGGAATCCTCCCAGAATGATCCCATGGGATCCTCCTAGAAAAATCCCATGGAATCCTCACAGAAAGATCCCATGGCATCCTCACAGAAAGGTCCCATGGGATCCTCACAGAAAGATCCCATGGGATCCTCCCAGAATGATCCCATGGAATCTTCCCAGAAACAACCCATGGAATCTTCCTGGAACGATTCCATGGAATCCTCCCAGAAAGATCCCATGGGATCCTCCTAGAAAAATCCCATGGAATCCTCTCAGAAAAATCCTGTGGAATCCTCCTAGAATGATTCCATGGAACTCGGCCCCCCCCCCCAATAAATATCCCATGGGATCCTCCCAGAATGATCCCATGGAATCCTCCCAGAAACAACCCATGGAATCTTCACGGAACGATTCCATGGAATCCTCCTCAACCAATCCTATGGGATCCTCCCAGAATGATCCCATGGGATCCTCCCAGAAACAGCCAATGGAATCCTCTCAGAAAGATACCATGGAATTCTCCCAGAAAGATCCCATGGAATCTTCCCATAAATACTGCATGGATTGCTCCCAGAAATACCCCACAGAATCCTCCTAGAACAATCCCATGGAATCCTCACAGAAAGATCCCATGGAATCCTCTCAGAAAAATCCCATGGAATCCTCCCAGAAATACCCCATGGGATCCTCCCAGAAAAATCGCATGGAATCCTTACAGAAAGATCCCGTGGGATCCTCCCAGAAATATCCCATGGAATCCTCTCAGAAAAATCCCATGGAACCCTCCCAGAATGATCCCATAGAACCCTCCCAGAATGATCCCATGGAACCCTCCCAGAATGATCCCATGGAACCCCCCCCATAAATATCGATGGAATCCTCCCAGAATGATCCTATGGAACCCGACCCCCCCATAAATATCCCATGGGATCCTCCCAGAAACATCCCCCAGCTGGGGAAGGAATTCCCCTGTGGATTCCTTTACCCAAACTCCTCTCTCCCCCTTCCCGAAGCCATTGGAAAGTGAAAACCCAAAGAGGGAAGGTGTGAATGGCAGCAATCAGGCTGCCCTTAACCCTTCCCTGAACCCCAAAAAAATCCCCCCCCAAAAAAAGCTGGGAACTCATTCCTTACCCAGAAAAGTGTTGGAAATGTACTCGGACACCTGATTGCCGGAGCGGCTCATCTCGGACAGGTGTGTGAGCTCCCGGTTCAGCATCCTCTTGAACTGTGAGGGGGAAAGCACAGAAAAACGGCATTTTTGGGGATGGAATCCTTTTCCCAAACCCCCACACAGCGTTAGCACGGGAGGCTCCCGCAGCACTCAGAATTCCAGGGATATTGGGGATGGTTTCATTTCCATCCTGCTCGGCAGCACCATGACTGGATATTTCTTTTCAGCCCACACAATTAATTTCCTCTAAAGATGCTCGTTAATTGCTGTCGCAAACGAGGAGAGAACGTTTCAGGTAAATCTCCCTGACACCGCAGATTTTTTTTATCTCCGGTTGAGATTCCCCCCTTCCTAAACCTTCTTTTGTTCCGGATTTTCGAGATTTGCTCCATTTTGTATTAAGCAAAGGGACAAATGCATCTCTAGAGGAGAAATACACCCTAAATCTGAAGATCATCCAGTAAAATGTGGGATTCAGGAATCAGGCATTATTCCCTTAGATATTCCTGCTGATTTTATAATCCAACATTTTCACTGCTGCATCATTTTATCCTGCAGTGCCGAAATCCCCCCCCTCCCAAAAAAATTACATCCATGGACTCTGCATGAAAACTACACACATGATTAGCCAAAACACACAGAAATCAGCATTTTCAAAGCATGTTTTCCTCACAGAGGCTTTCTCCGAGCAACACAGCAGAAAAAAAAATTAAAAAAATAAATAAATAAAAGCAGGCATTAATAATTCGGTAATTAATAAACCTTCAGGAATCAAACCCACCTTAATGTAACCCCAAGACACGGATAACAAATAGTTGGCTTCAGGCATTTTGCAAAGCTCCTGGCAAACCAGCACAAATCCTCCGGGAGAAATCGCCGCTCCGACGGCGGAGGAGCTTTTCCCAATCCCAAAAATCCAGCCTTCATCCGCAAAACCCGGCAGCCGCTAATCCCAGCCTAAAGCCGAGCCCAGCCTGGCAGCGCATCCTCGCCGCGGCTGCTGTGGGTGGATGAGCCGGGGCTGAGCTCCGGGAATGCACAAAGGATTGGGAATGGATGATGGATCCGTGCCCGGGGGGCGTTGGGGGATTTGGGATCGTGCTGCTCGTTCAGATCCTGAAGGGGGTCCCCAATCCACAGGAGCCCGGTTTAGTTAAACCTCGCCTGGGAAATGATGCTGGTTTATCCAGCTTTGCTGAGCCAGCCATGTTTTCTGAGAAAATTAAAATGGAGGAAGCTCCGGGAATATTTAAAGAAAGGAAAAGCAAGGCAGAATTTCCTCTCCATTCCTGCTTTGCTTTAATCCTATCCCTTATAGAGATTTTCCAAATATTCCCAGCTGGGATTTTTAAAAGCCTTTTTTAAAAATATATTTTCAGTGTAATCAGGGTTTTTTTTTTATCCTCCTTCGTGGTAAAGGGAGAAAGCAATGCAGCAAAATGTCCCTTTACAAACTGAAATACCCTTCAGGTAAAAGGCATAAGAAATAATCCCCTTAAATCTGGAACTGTAATTCATAAATTCATACATTCATTTCAGAATTCGTACAGAATTCATTCATTCTCAAAATGAATTAAGCATGTAACGTCCCTGCCCAAGGCAGGGGGAGGAACGAGCTGAGCTTTAAAGGTCCTTCCCAACCCTAACCATTCAGTGATTCACAACCCCAAATTTCAATATTTCATCGGTTCTGCAGTTTCTGTCGCAAAAGGACGAGCAGCTGGAGCTGTCCTTGAGATGGAATCCAAGGAAAATCCCCGTGTGCCAGCACGGCATCGCTGCCATGTGCAGCTCTCCCACTGCTCAGGACGTCCTTGGGGGACAGTGCCGGGAACACGGCACATGCCAGGGGCCAGGATTCCCAAAATAAAAGGGAATCTTTGCTGTGAAATGCTCTCCTGTCTCCTTGGCAGCCCTCAGCCTCTGCCGGGATGATGGCACGAGGCTGCCCCGCGTGCTGTGGGCCACGTGAGGGGTGGGCACAACCCAAAATCCTGCTCCTTGCTCCCTGTGCCTGCAAGAGGCACGGCTCCAGGACATCCAGATGGGACCCAGCTCAACCTCTGGCCACGGGGAGCAAAGGGATTTGGGATCCGTCTTCTCCTCTCCTTGGATTGGAGATCAGCACAGGTGGGAAGCTGCTGGCACCTCCCTGTCACCTGTGCAGCCCAAAGGTGGGGTGTGACCTGCTGAGACACACAATGCCACCTCATCCCTGCTGTCCCCTCCTACAGCAACCTGCCAGAGTCACAGAAACAGGGAATCCTGGAACAGCTTGGGCTGGAAAGAGCCTTAAATCCCATCCCATCCCACCCCTGCCATGTTCAGGGACACCTCCCAGTGTCCCAGGGGGCTCCAAACCCAGTGTCCAACCTGGATTTGGGCATTTCCAAGGATCCAGGGGCAGCCACAGCTGCTCTGGGAATTCTATTCCAGACCCTGCCCACCCCGCCAGCCAGGAATTGCTTCCCAACATCCCATCCAATCCCACTCTCACCATCACACAGTGAGACCTCACATTCCAGGGAAGTCAAGCACCTTAAATCCTGTCCCATGGGATACAGGAAGGACAGGGATGTGAAGGTTGGCATCCCATGGGATAAGGGCAGGGATGTGAAGGTTGGTATCCCATGGGATAAGGGCAGGATTAGAACCTGAAGGATTCTGGCTGCCCAGGAACTCATCCCACAATGCTGGATGGATTTTGTCCCCCAGGAGCTCCACCCCAACCTCCTGCCAAGCACGAGGGACAGAAAATCCCTTTTGGAACCGCCAGGAAAAGCAGCAGGGAAGGAGCAGGTGAGGCCGCAGGGGAGTGTCAGGGTCTGGAATTCTGAGAAATAATTCTTTGAATGTTTAAGAGATTTTAAGATCTCGGACAAACAGTGTTTTTAACCTTTGTTCATGGAAAAAAAGGGATTTTAGGCTCTGGGATGAAGCAGAGAGTTCAGGAATGTGGATTAGATAATAGAATAGTGTGTGGGTTTATCACAGGGTGAGGATTTTAGATTTCTGGGGTTTTTAGGATGGCAGACAGGTAAAGGCAGGATGAAGGAACCTCATGGTTTTTGGGTTTCTTCCTTTTTCTTCCTTGCCTCCACGTTCTGCTATGAGGTGGCACATTATGGTTGGTTTAGAGTAGAGTTTGACTTTCTAACATGGATAATAATTATTGGAGAAGTATTATAAATCCTGATTACGTGGATTGTGGCATAAATGTCCACAGCACTCTGTGTGGGTGGGGATTTGGGGTTTTGTGCCTTGGACTGCCCTACAGTGAGGAACTCTGCAGGTCAGGAACAGAATGTAACGATAAGAAAGAATAAACTATGAAGAAAACACATGAAGAGACAGCTCACGACCCATTTCTTCAATCTCTGGCTGGAGGAAAAACCCTTTTACATTCTCGGGGTCACAGAAAACCAACCAGCCAGCAGAGACACCCGACAATATTTTTAATAAACCCGAGAGGGGAGGGCAGCCCTGACCCCATGTCCCCTCCCAGTGCCATCCCTGCAGCAGCCAGCACTCGTGCGCCCTCCCACAGCCTGGCAGCCAAGCATGTGCTGCAGCATTTCCTGCATCCCGGCCTCCCCTAGCCCCGGGAAAATACCCTCAGCAGGTGAGCACACCGACCTTCCAATATTTCCTTAAAATGACCCTTTTTACATCCCTGAACCCCGGGGATGGGGGGCAAAATGCTGAGAAAAAAAATGGCTTTAGCTCCCTGAGCACAACAAGGTCAAGCAGAGGAAAATCCTCGGGATTCTCGGATCCCATCTGGAAGCGGGGAATCTGCCCCCAGCCTTAATCTCCCTCGTTTTTCCCAGCCTTTTAATCAGCAGCCTTTTTACAAACACAGGCAGCAGAACCACAGCGCTGCCAAAAGGATTGGGAAGGTCAAACGCAGCCGGGCTTCCCGGAGCTGCGGGAATTCCCGCAGGATTTGCAAAGTTTATTGGGATTTGTCATCCAGCAGGATTTACTTTATCGCACACACCCCCCTCCTTTCAAAAAAGCCGAGGCGTCGCGGATGTCGTGGCGGGTTTGGGGGATTTTTTTTTATTTTATTTTTTTTTGGGGGATGTCGGGATGCTCTGGAGCGGCGCTGCTTCCCGGGAATTGCTCTGCAGGGAGCGAGCAGGCTGCTGCCTCTGCAGGGATCGATGGATTCTGTCATGTGACAATCCCGACCTCAAATCCACGCGACAGCGACGGGGGAAAACAAACAGATTGCAGGGAGTGAGGAGAAAATTCCAACAGGAGCGAATGCAGGGATTGGGGGTTTTTTTGGAGGGCGCCGCGTGCAATTACGGTAACGCGCGGCAGCTACGCGGGGAATTACGGTAATGCCCATTTGCGGCACGCGGCCCCGCGCGGTTAATTTTCATTAATTTTTGTAATTAATGACCTTTTCCAAAGGAAATTAGCACTGATTAGCTCGCTAAGAGATGGGAATTAGGAGTGGATGGATGAGGAAGGGATGCTGCCCCCTAATCCAGGGGGTTTCCCTTAAAAAGAAGAAAATTCTTTTTGGAGGAAATTCTTCTCCTCCCCAGATTCGGGCCTCAGGACTGTGCCATGAACGCCTTTAACCGATGGCAGGAGTGCAGACAACAGCAACAGGATGAAGCCCAGGTGCCGTTTTCCATATCCGAAGGCAGAGCCAACATTCCCAGGGAGTCTGGAAGCACCTGGAGCCTTGTGTGAGGAGCATGGAGTGGAATTTTGCTGTTTGGGCTGCTCTGAAACCTCTGCAGAACTCATCTGCACCACAGGAAGTCATCCAGAATTGAATCAGTCTTTGATTACCAGCACTGACTGACGCTAGTCCATTCTGCTCCAGGGAATCACTTCCAGTTCCTTTCCAGCTCATTTCCAGTTCCTTTCCAGCTCCTTTTCAGCTCTTTTCCATCCCCTTTCCAGCTCATTTCCAGCTCCTTTCCAGTTCCTCTCCAGCTTCTTTCCAGTTCCTCTCTGGTTTCATTCCAGTTCCTTTCCAATTTCTCTCCAGCTCCTTTCCAGTTCCTTTCCAGTTCCTCTCCAGTTCCTTTCCAGCTCC
>CM031864.1:526834-550921 GCA_018697195.1 Certhia americana
TTCCCTCCATCCTCTTAATCGCCAATAACACCTCTCATCTCTTTCGGAGCCCCTTTAGGCTACTCTTAGCTGCGAAAAACAAACGCTAGCGGTCAATTCTATTATTAATCCCCAAAATAATAGCAGGACATGCTCTAAATGCTGGGCAGCAGAGCTGGCTTCCAGGCTGCCACAAGAATTACCTCTGTGGATTATCCACCAGTGCCTGGTGCACCTCATCAAAGAGGACATTCTCCCCACTATGCACTCCCACAGCAATCATGTCCTCGTCCATCACCTCTCAGCAGACAAACGGGTATCAGCCAACTATTAAGTCTAAATCTTACTTTCAACAAAACAATGGTAGATTCGTCATCTCCACCTGACATGGAGACACTCTCCCAGTGAATAACAAAGCCTGGATGCCCACAGTGAGATGGACACCTACAGCTGCAAAACAAGCCCTGAATTTGAGGGAACTACAGTGTAATGCGTCACCGACCCAGTGCGACACTGCTGGGAAATTGTTACACCCACCGTTTATGCACCGAAGACAATCTATTTGCTAATTGTGGCTGGTTTCCCTCAATAATATTTTACGCCCCTATTCACTCACAGCAGGGATATTTTCTTGGCCCAGCATTCTCATGGGTCCTGGCTTATCTTCAGATTCCCATATCCTGCGACAAAACTTCGCGACAGTTCATTTAAGGAGTGCTTTTATATAGCTTAATGGCGCACTTGACAATATTGAAAATGTGACCTTTCAAAATAAAGGGTTGGGAATCCAGGACACTCTGTGGTTATATGATCCCTCTTGATTATGCTCTTGGACTCATTTTCCACTTCAGGCATAAGGGTGATCTGTCATCCCAAAACAGTGACTGGTTTGCTGTGACTGCAATATAGTAAATAGGAAAGTACTCATGTGCACAACTCGGTTAATTACCCAGGATACAGCTTTGACAGCTAAATTCTGGAGACAGGGGAATAATGTTTGTTGAGGATGCGATGGGAGAGTGATGTTGAATCCGCGTGAATGTGCCAGCACCACCCCATGACGCCTCTGCCTAAGAGAGCTCTGTAATTTTGGATGCAGCTAGCGAAGAAACCCCTGAGAGTGTAAATAAAACACGACGCTGCGTTGATCTTACTGTTCACTGGGCAGTGGGAGGAGTTGCCTGGACTGGTCTCTTGGTGATAGTCATAATCGGCTGTGGATCTGTACAGGAACGACTCCCGGCGCATGGTGCTGTGTCTCTGCCGGGAATGGTCGCTGTTGCAGGACGAAGTCCCGACGAGGAGCTGGCCTGTGGGTCCGCGGGCTGCGCCCTCGTGGGACGGCCGTTCTCCACATCGGAAGCTGGAACCAAAAAACACACTCGCGTCTCATGTCCGACACACACTGCCACTAGAGGGACTGCAGGGCATGTGGCATCCCCAGCTGTGTCACCCCAGAGCGGGATCACAGTTGTCACCCGCCCGCTGTCACACGTGCAGCCACTCGCTGGTAGGTTTCATCTCTGTGCAGTAGGACTGTGCGTGACAATAACATTTACATACTTTGTCGGAACCATTACATTCCTCTGTCTGCCCTGGATGTTCCAGACCTTGCCAGAGTCACAAAACTCCTGTGCTTCCTTTATACAGAAGCCCACTATGGGGAAAAAATTACAACTTGTGTGAGGATTGACAGCCACAAGAGTTTGAATAGAGTGATATATATTTAATTCGTGAATTAACGGTTGAAAAGGAGAAGGTTTGGGTTTTAGAATGGGACTACATTGCCAAGAGGCAAGGATGGAGGAGTACTGTCTGTGTGTCTGTCCTTCTTCTTCTTCTTCTCCTTCTGCCTCCATGTCCTGCGTGTGATGGTGACACTTTCTAACTGGTTTAAGTCGAGTCAGACTTCTAACACGAGGTGAGAGGGATTGGGACATTATTGTAAATAAGGCACGGAGTTCTGAGTATCAAAACGTCCGCCAGCACCTGAGGGCTGGGATTGTGCTCACACCGAGCTGCAGACAGAGCTCAAGCAGGGCAGGGAGAGAATGGAGATAGGAAGAGAAGGGTAACATAAACAACCTTGGAA
This sequence comes from Certhia americana, assembly GCA_018697195.1. Taxonomy (NCBI): domain Eukaryota; kingdom Metazoa; phylum Chordata; class Aves; order Passeriformes; family Certhiidae; genus Certhia; species Certhia americana. The sequence continues at coordinate 528,906 of CM031864.1, forward strand.
AGGCAGAACGCATGGATCTGAGCTTTTCTGTCACGGGGCGGGAGAAAAGACTCTTCTAAAATCTTGGGGAGCCATCAAATCAGCAAACCAAGTCCCCGAGACTCCTGTCCTGATACCCTGCTTCTTCCTACAGCATGGATTTCTCGGAGCTCACACAGCTCCCAGCACACAGCAGCTGAGAGGGCATGGGTGGATGAGGAATATTGGAGAATCCATCCCTGGAGGGTGGCAGGCCCTGGCACAGGGTGCCCAAGAAGCTGTGGCTGCCTGGATCCCTGGAAATGTGTCCAAGGCTGGGTTGGACGGGTTTGGAGCAAACCTGGGGACAGTATATTCCCTGTTATATCTAGATTTTGGTTTTTTTCCGTTCTATTTTTCCGACTCTTTGCTGTTCAGTGAGCAGTTCCTGGTTTCTATTCAGTGTTGCTGAGTCTCGTCTTGCGCCCACGAGCAGCACACAAAACAATTCCTTCTCCAGCTGGGCACACCAAGTACAGACTTTCAGTCCCCAGAACCAAAGCCACAGGCTGAAGGCAGAGAGGCAAAGGCAAAACAAGGAGGATCAGGAGCTGGTGCAGTAAACTGGAGCTGGAATTGCACAAGCTAACTGCAAATGTGTTTAGTTGAAGCTCAGATACTTCTCCAAGTGTCAGCCTCTGGTGCTCAGTGCCTTCCATTCTGTGCCCATTTTGGGCTCATCCTTTGTCTGTGGCTCAGCTCGGGTCGTCTGTGCTGCTCAGGTGTGCCAGGGAGAGATATTATTGGAATAATACCCTGCTTTAGTCCTATTGCCTCTGCTGGGCTCTGCTCCAGAGCGCTTCCTGTAAGGGATCACCGTGCCATGTGTCGATGGATGGCAATGGCGATGTGTCTTTAAAGGTCCCTGCGTGTGTGCCCCACGTGCCAGGCATATCTATGATTCTAAACCCCCCACTGCTCCCTCAAAGCCTTTTGCACAAACCCTGGGGTTCAATTTGCCAAACCTCACTCCAAGTTTTATGAGCACAACAGGGACCAAAGGCACCTCAATGTGACAACACTTCCAGCCCAGATCTGTCCCCATCTGCTCTGGAGCCAAACTTTCAAAATCCTGCAAGATTTGCGAGCACTTGGCAGTTGTTGGAGCTAGATGCCCAAACCATGTTTTAGCCATTCAAGACATCAGTTCAGTGAATTTTAAACAGCTGTGCTGCAAAGCGAAGAGCTGTTTAAAAACTAAAAAAAAAGCCCACTAAACTTTTTGTCACCTTTTCCATTTTACACCCACTTTTCTTGTGGTTTCATAACTTGGCTGCTGCAACCCGTGACTGAAGTCACCCTGGCCACTCTAGCAAGTGACACCCCTTGTAAAGGCTGAAAATGAGCAGGTTGGCCTCCTCTGCCTGGGCATTTGGGCCTGATAGAAACACCAGATGTGTGACCACGGCCCAGAAAGCCAAGTGAGGTACAGGCATGCTCAGGAGGAATTTCCTTGCCTTTGGAAGTCATTTTTGTGTCCTTGCAGTAGGAGCTGAGTGCTTGCTCCAGCGCCTCACCCCATACCAGCTGTTGTCCCACCAGGCTGTGCTCCCTGCCATGCCTTTCTCCACCCCTCCACTCCTTAATCCAGAAGATTCCCTGAGCACAGCAGCAGGGAAGACCCCAGCTCCCCCTCCTTTCTGCAGAAAGAGCTTTAACTGCAGCAGGAAGAGCACGAAAAGCATTAATGCCTGAAGTTGCCCGAATCCTGCAAAGTTTTCCAGATTCCTCCATCGTTGGGATGAGCTGGACACATTCAGGCTGCCTTGGTGAGGAGCCTGGCACAGCCAACACCCAGCTGGGAATTCCGTGGCTGCTCAGGCTCCTGCTGCCTTCCCGTGTTCCCTGTTCCATCACCAGGAATGCTTCTGCACAGATCATGTGGTTAATCCAACTGAAAAGTGCTTTTATTCCTTTCCTCAAGTTCAATGTGCAGCCACACCAGTGTTCCTCAGGCTCTTTTTCCTTGGCCTTGGTCCAGCACTCAGCCACCCATGTGCTCAGCCAGAAGTTAACAGAAAATTCCCTAAAAAACTGATCCCAGAGTTTGGAGTTACCTCTGCCAGGAGTGAACAGGCACTCCCAGAGGTACAGCCTGTGAGCAAGATCCTCAAAACCCAGGAATAACTCTGCTGTCACTGCTTTTTAATAGTTCCAAGAACTGGAATATGGGAAAATATTCCCTTTGGATGATCCAACGTTTGGAGAATGTGACCTGAGATACACGGAGCAAGAGTTTAACCTCGTGTTTGTCACCAGTTGCTCCCGGTTTGCACAACACCCACCTGGAACTGTGCCCTGATGCCAAAAGTATCCCCCAAACAAACATTTGCTGGAATTGGTGACAACTGCAATGGGATTGTAAAGCTGCCCTGTCAGAGATGCATTTCCCACTATTTTTTTTTTTATTTTATTGGAAGTTAACTGCTGAGCTCTGCTGGAAAAACTTCATCACTGTGTTCAGAACACTGCACAGACTGTGAAGGTCCTCTCCAAAGTTTGCACACCTCACAGGCTGGAAAAAAACCTGCATTTGCCTACTTAAAAATAAGGATGGCAGAGTACAAAGCACAAAAAGCTCCCCAAATTTCTTTTCCAGTTTATCCTCAAGTAACAGCACTCACAGCAAGACACCCCATTTGCGATATAAATTGTGTTATCTAAACATATGGGCCCGAAATTTGATATCTAAGATCCCTATAAATCCTTCAGAAATCCCTGCCTCCACAGGAGATCTCTCCAGGACTTGTGGGAGCTGCCAGCATTCCCTGCCTGCCTCCAACCTGTGTTATCAGATCTATTTACCAACAATTCCCAGTGCTGGACACTCTCAGGGGTGATTGTGTGTCCGGAGGCCACCAAGGGATTCCAGGGAATTGAGCCCTGCCAGAGTCACACAGGCTCCAGAGGAGGAAAGGTGAAGAAGGAAAGGTGAAAAGCAGAAGAGCTGCCTGGGGCAGGAGTGGAATCTCCATTCCTGGAAGGATTTAAAGCTGTGGCACTCGGGGACGTGGTCAGTGGTGGGAACAACAATTATCTAGCTAAAATTATCTTAACACCTCGGGGCAAGCACAAGGAAACCTCTACACTTTGGAATCTTCTTCTGCTGAAGAAAATCTGATTATTTAGTTCCTTATTAAAAAGGATTTCAATGCAAATATTTTGATAAAATCTCCCCTTTTTGTGTAATTTTTATTATAAAGGCTTCATAATAGCTGGTCACTGATCTGAATATGAAAAGCTGTTGACTTTGTCTCATTTATTTTACTGCTTGTATTCACACAGGCTCCAGAGGAGGAAAGGTGTAGAAGGAAAGGTGAAAAGCAGAAGAGCTGCCTGGGGCAGGAGTGGAATCTCCATTCCTGGAAGGATTTAAAGCTGTGGCACTCGGGGACATGGTCAGTGGTGGGAATGGACGGGTTTGATCATCTTGGAGATGTTCTCCCAAGTGATTCCACCATCCGTGTGGGGTGGGCCTCAGCCCCAGGCAGCGCTGTCTGTCAGCTGGATCTCTCTGCACAGGTTCCATGTGCAGGCTCTCTGGGATGGCTCTGGGAGGGATGGAGGAGCAGGGAGGGCACAGGGCGAGCAGGGCGAACGCTCTCAGCACGACCCGGGACAGCTGCATCTCCATTCCTTCATCCCTCTGCATCCCGAAAAGAAGGCAGGATCTTAGGGAATCGAGAAGGAAGGAGACAGCAGGTGGCAGGAGTTAGCTGCGAGCGGGCACCGGCCCCGGACCTGTGCAAAGCTGTGCCTGAGCCGCGGTAATGAGCAGAGAAGGGCGAGCCAGGAGAAATGGTTGCAAAACACAGCGAGGCTTCGTGAGTCACTCTGCAAACAAAGAGAATTCGTAACAGCAACCCCCATCTGCTCAAATGCTGCAGTGCTACTGGAACAACTCCAGGATCAGAGAAGCTCCTGAGCTGGAAGCGACTCACCGGGATCATCGATCCAACTGCTGGCCCCGCTCAGACCCCCAAAATCCCACCCTGTGCATCGCTGGCAGCTCCTGGAGCTGCTCTGGCAGCCTCGGGACCGTGCCCGTTCCCTGGGGATCTGGGCAGTGCCCAATACCTTCTGGGGAAGAACCTTTCCCAAAATCCAAGCAAAACTTCTCCTGGCCCAGCTCCAGCCATTCCCTGGGTCCTGTCCCTGTCACAGAGAGGATAAATTGGTGCCTGTCCCTCCACTGCCCCTCGGGAGGAGCTGCAGAGCCTGGTGAGCCTCCCCTCAGTCTCCTCCAGGAGGAACAAGCCAAGTGTCTTCAGCCATTCTCCACATTTCCACAGCAGACCCTTCACCAGCTTCAGGAACAAACATCAGCACTGCCCACCAGTACTCTTGGAATGTGCCAAACCTGGCAGAAAGATTGAGAAACAGGAATGTGCCCTGATTTGGATGTCATTCGAGTAGTCATTGCCAGTCAAGTGGTTTCCATGAGAGCCACACAGCCCCACAGTTTGCTCTGGAGTACGAAACACAAACACATTCCAGCCCAGCAGACCAGGCAGGCTCCGGGATTTTTGTTTATGTTGGGAATTTACACTTTTCCTGAGGATGACAGCACCGACTCTCCAAGAAGGTTCACCATCTGCTTTGCCTTCCCAGAGTCATTCCTGAGGACATTACTCCCCATCTCCTGACTACAGCACCACTTTCATGATAGCAAACGTTTCCAAAATATTTCCAGAGGTTTGGGCGGACTTTGTTAATTATAAAGCTCCTTTTTGAGACTCCTGAATCTCACCAAGACATCCCTTTAGGATTCTAAAATCCATAAGCAAGGAAAAATGCTCTTCCTTCCACTGCCTGGGTGCTCTCTAATGTTGTGCACCTGTTCCCCATTATCCAAACAGCTTGCTGCTTTTCCTAAATAATCTTCCATGTGGAAAGGGCTGTGCTTGAAACCATCAGCACTTAATGGCCCAGGTTGGGACACAAGGAGCTGAGCACAGCCCTGGCAGGGGCACAGGGCTCCCTGGGGTGACAGCTCACAGCTCCAAGGGCATTCCTGACCTTCTTCCCCTTCCCAACTTCTCCCACTTAGGGAAAACATTGTTGCTTTTAGGAACCTCTTAAAAGTTCAAAGCCCTCTGCTGGGTTTGTCCCTCAGGTGGCTCCTGATTTTTTATCCATGTGAGACATCACTTGCTCCAGCACTGGGGTCCAATATCAGCAAGAGCTGGAGCTGCTGGAGAAATTCCAGAGGAGGCTCTGGAGCTGCTGCAGGGCTGGAGCCCCTCTGGAGCCAGGCTGGGAGAGCTGGGGGGGGCTCAGCTGGAGAGGAGAAGGGTCCAGGGAGAGCTCCCAGCACATTCCAGGGCCTGAAGGGGCTCCAGGAGAGCTGGAGAGGGAGTGGGGACAAGGGATGGGGGGACAGCACACAGGGAATGGCTTCAAACTGCCAGAGGGCAGGGAGGGATGGGATTTGGGGCAGGAATTCCCAGAGCAGCTGGGGCTGCCCCTGGATCCCTAGAAGTCTCCAAGGCCAGGTTGGACGTTGGGGTTTGGAGCGCTTGGCACAGTGGGAGGTGTCACTGCCCATGGCACAGGGGTGGAATGGGATGGGATTTCAGGTCCCACGGAAGCCAAACTGGTCTGTGGTTCCACGATCCCACAATCTCCAGAGCTCAGTGTCCCCACACCAAGCCCCTGCAGCCCCTCCCAGCACTGTCACAGCTCCCTGGCACAGGGACCCGGCAGCACTGACTGAAGGGTTTGCAACAGGAGCTGTCAGCTGCTGCTCAACACATCATTAAACCTCTGCATGTATCCAAAAGCAAAAATATGTGTTTACTTGACTTTGTGATTGCTGAAGAAAGAAATTCAAGGCCAGGTCAGACAGGGCTTGGAGCAAACTGTGCTGGTGGGAGGTGTCCCTGCCCTTGGCAGGGGGTGGCACTGGATGATCTTTAAGTTCCCTTTCAATCCAAACCATTCTGTGCCTTTAATTCACTCTCTCTTTCTGTTCTCCTGCTCAATGGGTACAACAGAGGCAAAATAACCAGAGCCCCTACCCTGCTCACACCCAGAGCCCAAAACAGACCCCAGAGCTGCTGCTGCTCTCTCTGCAACCCAAATCCACCTTCAGCAGAGCCCTGAGATAAAAATGAGTCTCCAGAGCCCTCCCAGCACCCTGGGGAGGCTGCAAATGTCAGGGATTGTATCCAGCACTGTGCTGGCTTGGAGCAGCCACCAGGAGATAGCTGGAAAAGTACAGCGGGAGGTAAAAATGAGTTTGGATTCTCTCTTAGCACAAAGGCTTCCAGAAAACTTCATCCTTTTCATGTTTACTATAGATAAGCAGCTCGACATTATTGTGTAGCAAGTGAACATCATGGGGTTGTTTATGTCCCTCAGAGAAGGAATCCTGAGTGCTAAAACCCTGTTGTTGTTTTTCCAAATGTACATCCTGGGCTATTTTATCCTCTTCCAATGGTTCTCTGCCATTAATCTCCAGAAAATACAAGGCACAAACAAAGCAGACACCCCACCTCTATTTTGACTTCCAGAGCTTGGAGAGACATATGGCTGTGAGCGTGATCATTCCCAACCTGGGCAGAAATGCCATTTCCTAAGGGCCTTTTCCTCCTGAAAATATTCCAGCTGACAACTGATGGAGCAGTTGGAGATGTCCCTTCCTACCCAGCTAAGGCCTAACAAGGTATGACTGACACTGGCTGCCCACACAAGCTGTGGCTGCTCCTGGATCCCTGAAAATGCCCAAAGCTTGGAGCAGCCTGGGATAATGGGAAATGTCCCTGCTCATGCCCGAGTTGAGCTTGAAGGTCCCTCCCAATCCAGAATATCCTGGGATTCTGCAACGCCGCTCCCTGTGCAGCACTGACAGCTCTGCTCACCAGCACCAAATCTCCAGCACGAGCTGTGCTTTTCCTGCATGGAACAACCCCAGGGGGAAAACTGCCACTTGTCCCTGCTGGGAGATGCTGGAATGGCTGGTGGCCAGAGGGACAGGTGGCACAGGGACAGCACGGCGCTCCAGACAGGGATTTTGGCAGCACCTGCTCCGTGCCACGCTGCTGTCCCATGGCACAGATGTTCCCATTCCAGCCACAGGGCAGTGTTTATCCCAGCCTGGCTTGCCTGCTCTGCTCTGTTCACTGTCACTTCAGTTTTCCAGCCAAGCCCTGTAGCATTTCTCAGACTGTCACTCCCAATTCCCAGCACACGGATGTGGCCTCCCTTGGATGAGGCTGCCTGTGGTGACAGGGACACTGGTGTCTTCTGGTGGGGCTCCAGGACACCTTCCAGCCTTTCTGCCTCTGTAAAAACCTTGATTCCTGCCCAGAACCAGCTGGGTAATTCCATCCAGCAAATGGGAACACGGGTCCAGCCCTGCCTTTTCCACACTGGGATATTACCGGCAACAGAAGGGAAATTCCAGCCTTATATTCCATCTTTTATTGATGCACCTTCAAGTATCTCCTACAATCTGCACTTAACTCCCTTCCCAGAGCACTGACAGCAAAGCCAAGCCTTCAGCAGGGTTCTCCAGGGTCCTATCCACAAAGGATCTGTGCTTGCAGCACACAGGGAAGCATTCCTGGATCCACACAGAGCTGGAGCATCAGGGGGGTGCTGGCCAGAGCCAGGCTTTATTCCATCCTGCCCTTAAACAGAGGATGCAGAGGCACTTTTGCCTCCTCAAGCAGAGGGGGAAGCTCTGAGCTGCTTTATTCCATCCAGCCCCACTTCACAGAGCTCCTCTCATCTGCTGTCAGCCACACCGGAGACAGGAACAAAGCGACAACCGTGGTGACAACTTACAGACACCACTGAGTTTCCATTTCACCTGAGCTGAACAGGCAGCCTTTGAGGTGGAAGTTTTACATATTTCCTGCTCTAATGTTTTAAATTCCCCCCCCAGCCCTTCCACGTTATCCAAAAGTCCAGCAACGGGTGCATGGAAAGCTGCTGTGCTGGGAAATGCATCCAGCCTCTCCACTTGATTCATGGAATAATTATTTGACCTGGTTTTTGGATTTATCTCCATAATTGGGATCCGTGGAGCCTGTCAGTAAAAAGACAGCCAAATGTCCTAAGATGGTATTCAGATCATTAAATCCTTTGCAGACTCGGCCTTTAACAATAATTAATCCAGTTGGGTACATTTCAGCAAAATTTTCTTTGCTTCACATCTCTCCAATTCCTGCACTCTCCATCTTTCCTATCCATGGGAAAGGACACTGATTGCAAATGTCAGAGCCGTGGATGTGATTCCGAGGGCAATCTTTTTTAGAGCTCTCATTGATCATTTCAGGGCCAGCAGAAGGCTCAGTGCAAAAGTTGCCTCATGCAAACCGTGAGCATCTGGCACCTGCTGCTGTTTGAGGGGAAGAAATGAGAGCAGGAACGTGCTGGCCCTTGGGCACAAAGAGTTTGCTCTGTCTGAGGGGTTCTGGATCACAGGGATGGGTAGAAATGGCACCTCCTGTTCCCCCACAGAGGGGGGACCCAAGTGCCAGAGGCCACCGAAGGAAACGGGATCTTTGTGCTGGTGTAAAAACAAGAGGGGATAAAATGGGCAGGAATAAACTGAGGTTGGAAATCAGAGGGAAATCTGTGCCTCGAGAGCAGCCAGAGCACTGAACAGCTTCCCCGTGGGAGTGATGGGGGTAAACACCAACTTGGTGTTATTCCTGGTGGGATTAACAGTGTAATTCATGAAATATTGCTCCAGGGAGATCCTAAAGGCCCTTCCAAGGCCTAAAGGGGCTCCAGGAGAGCTGGAGAGGGACTGGGGATGAGGAGTGACAGAACAAGGGGAATGGCTTCTCAATGACCAAGGTGAGATGGGAGACTGGGCAGGAATTCCTGGCAGGTCTTGGAATAGAATTCCCAGAGCAGCTAGGGCTGCCCTGGATCCCTGGAAATTCCCAAGGCCAGGTAAGACACTGGAGCTGGGAGCAGCCTGGGACCCCAGAGAAAGAATCCTGAATGCCAAAACCCTGTTGTTATTTTTCCAAATATACATCCTGGGCTATTTTATCCTCTTCCAATGGTTCTCTGCCATTAATCTCCAGAAAATACAAGGCACAAACAAAGCAGACACCCCACCTCTATTTTGACTTCCAGAGCTTGGAAAGACATATGGCTGTGAGCATGATCTTTCCCAACCTGGGCAGCAATGCCATTTCCTAAGGGCTTTTTCTTCCTGAAAGCTGACAAAATATTCCAGCTGACAATTGACGGAGCAGTTGGAGATGTCCCATGGCAGGAACATGAGCAGGAGAGGAGTTTTAAGATCCCTTCCAATGCAAACCATTCCATGATTCCACAATTCTGTGAAATGCCCAGCCCAGCTCGGGGGCAGGCAGAGCCAGGGAATACAAAGACTGCCAGCCTAGACAGCATTTCCATAAATTTGCATTTTTCCTAAGGCCAGTGAGGTGGAAGGTACCCCTCAGCAGGAGGGGCAGGGACAGCTCTGCCTGCCCACACTGCCTCCCCTCCTCCTCAGGCAGCTCCAAAACAAAACAGGGGAAAAGAGGGTCGAGTTGAACCCCAGAATTTAATTTTTCTGCCGTTAAATCACATGGTCTGCAATGAGCTTTAATCATTCAGGACAGCAAACTGAATTTAGCAGAAGGAAAATCTTCCCTGACCTGGAGAAGAAGTCAGAGGTGGCGAGCAGCAAGAACAAAACCTTTTAAAGGAACGATTGTGAGGCCAAAAACGCAGGCAGGGCAAACACCCTGCAGCACATTTCATGTGGTTTGTGCCAAATGGTGGGGTCAGGCAGCAAATCAAACCCTCTTGGGATGATTTCACTGACGTGAAAACAGATAGAGCCCTGCTGGCACCCAAAATATCATTTAATAACAACATTAATGTTCCCTAGACCTGCAAATTTTCTCCAGACCTGCTCCAGGGCTCGTTTTGATCTTCCTTAATTAATGATCCTTTAGAAGCTCTGTTTCATGTTGAAAATCACTGGCTGGAATCACTGTTTGGGAGTCACTTCCTCCAAACCATAAAGCTTTTCAAAAGAAATAAGAGATGCGGGGGCACTGAGCAAAATCAGCCCAAACCTAAAAAGCTGAAACAGATCATCAAGTCCAGGAGCATCAAACAACCCTCGGAAATTTGGATTAAATACAAGCAGAGCACTTGCTATGATTAATTACTGCTTAATTACACAGAAGGTGAAGTTTGCAGTGTGAGTAAGCACAAATGTGTGGGCCTGGCACAAAATCGTTGTGTCTGATGGCAGTTAAGGCTTCATTCCTCAGCTAATTAAGAATTGAGCCATCCTGGGTGTTTTAGGGTATTGATAAAGGGTATTGATAAAGGATTTGACCTGAGCTAATGAGGAATGGGTGGGCTGAGGTAATCGATGGATCCATTTAAAAATATTGACTCGCTGTGTGGAAACATTTGGTGTGGTGAGATCTGTGGAGAGGAGGCATTGAGGGGTTACAGCCATGGGGAGGATGAGATGTTGGAGTTCAGGGATGGAACACAGGAGAGAAAATATCTGGAATTAGTGAGGAGCTGATAAAAACATCTGGAACTGTTGAGGAGCTGATAAAAAAACCTGGAACTAATGGGGAGCTGCTGGAAACATCTGAAACTGGTGAGGATTTAGTGGAAACAACTGAAACTGGTCAGGAGCTGTTAGAAACACCTGAAATTAGTGAGGATTTAGTAAAAACACCTGAAATTAGTAAGGAACTGATAAAAACACCTGAAATTATTGAGGATTGAGTGAAAACACCTGAAACTGGTCAGGAACTGATAAAAACACCTGAAATTAGTCAGGAGCTGTTGGAAACACCTGAAATTATTGAGGATTTAGTGAAAACACCTGAAATTAGTGAGGATTTAGTGAAAACACCTGAAATTAGTGAGGAACTGATAAAAACTCCTGAAAATAGTGAGGATTTAGTGAAAACACCTGACACTGGTGAGGATTTAATGAAAACACCTGAAATTAGTCAGGAGATGTTGGAAATACCTGAAATTAGTGAGGATTTAGTGAAAACACCTGAAATTAGTGAGGAGCTGCTGGGATCCATGGTGCCAGCCCTTTCAGTGGCCACAGCACAAGGAGCAATGGCCATAAATGAAAACCCAAATCCCACCTGGACACGGGGGAAGAACTTCTGTGCACTGAGGGTGGCAGAGCCCTGGAAGAGCTCTTTTTGTCCTTGTCGGGCCAGCCCTGGGTTCTCGGGTCAGGAAATGTTTGTGGTGCTGTGTGGATGTCCCTGGGGCTGGCTGCTGGCCCAGAGGCTGATCCGTGATCCATCCCTGACACCTCTGGGAACCATCAACACCCAGAGCCAGGGTGAGAGGCAAACAAGGGGATTGTCCTGATATCCCTCAGCCAGAATCCAACGTGACACTCTCTATTAATACCCCGGTGTCACCCAGGGGACAGAAAATGCCACGCAGACAGCCAGGGCCTGCTGGCCATCATGTGAGGAGCAAACAAGATAAGGAGTGGGCAACCAAACTCTCTTGTCATGTGGGAATCATTTTAGGTAAAGGGGTTTTAGGAAAGTCATAGAGCAAGCGTCAGGAGCAGAAAAGAAGAGAAAATTTAGAGTTCTGGTGTAGATTGTGATTCTGGAAGTAAAAAGATACTTTAGAGTGTGAGCAAGGACTGTGAACAGCAGGTGTTGTGTTGGAATTAGGACATATAAACCTTGGAACAGCAGAAAAATCTATCTGTTAAGAGATAGAAAGTTTTAAGCCTAATAATGGAGCACTGTCCATATTCTAAAGCTAAGAAACCAGCAAACTGCACAAGTTTTAAGCAAGCATCCTTGTGCCTTTTATAATTGGCTAAAGAAAATGTCAATGTGCTTTGTCCTTTCTGCCATGGGCTGAGAGGATTTTAAAGTGTGCTGTAACACAGAACTCAGTGTCAGCTGTCTGGGATGTGAGCTGCTGTCATCGTCCTAGAGTCTCAGCCATGTAATGAGAGTTTTACAAAATAAAAGAGAGCTGGAGACTCATTCCAGCAGCAGTCCTGTCCCATTTGGAAATTGTAAATACTGCTCCCACTGGCTGGCACGGTGTCAAAACCTGCCTTGCTGAGCACTCTGCCCAAAGCTGTTGGGGTTTTGCCTTCTGCCGAGGTGCTGCTGTGTTTGGGCAGGGGAGGCTGTGCAGGGTTCAGTGCCAGGAGAGAGGGGGAACAGCGTGTGCCAGCCTGGGAAGTTGGGCAGGACTCACCCTGCTCTGCTGACAGCTTTATTGCTGCTCACAACACATTCCTGATGGCTTTTTACAGTGCTCCTCCAAGGAATGTTCTCTGGGGTTGGATCTGAACACATCAGTGCTTCTCTGTGCGCTGTTAACTCACAAACCCCAATTCTGGCTAAATTTGTACCTGCAGTCAGCAAGGCACAACGAACCCAAATCCTTTTTCAGGAAGGAAAACGCCCCTGAGACCATCAGAGAGCACAGCCAGGGACACACTGGTGGCTCTTGTCCCCCTGAGTGCCCGAGTGCAGAAAGGCAGCAGTGACACCTCATGCACGACGTCTGAGGGCAGCTTCCTCAGGCTGAAAGAGCAACTCCCTCCAGAACCGATCTGAAACCTGTCGAACCCAGAACATTCCTCTGGCTGCACTGGAATGTTCCAGACCTTGGCCCGGAGTCTCAAAACTCCTGTGCCCTTCCATTGTAGCCCTTGGGAAAAAATTACCAACTTTGTGTGAGATTGACAGCCACAGAGTTTGATAGAGTGATGGGTAATTTGTGATTGGGTGAAAAATGAGAATTTTGGGGTTCAGAATGGGGGTTCAAGAGGCAAGATGGAGCATCGGGTATGTCCTTCCTTCTACTCCTTCTCCTCCATGTCCTGCTGTGATGTGACACTTTGTAATTGTTTAGAGCACAGACAGACATGTCTACACAGTGAGAGGGATTGTGAATATTGTAAATAAATGACACAGAGTTCTGATATCAAAAGTCCCCCAGCACCTGAGGTCTGGGATTTGGTGCCTCCCCCGAGCTGCAGATAAGCTCAGCAGGCAGGGAGAGAATGGAATAGGAAGTGCAAATACAACTTACCTTGAAGCAGAACAATGATCTGGCCTGTTCTTGGGTCTTGGGGCTGGGAGAAAAGGATTTTCTAAATCTCTGAATAATCGGAACTATCAAAAAACCTGAGAAAACCCGCTGCCTCAGAACATCAGAGGCTGACCTAATACTCCTAAAGCACAGGAAATCTGTGAGCAAAAAAAACAACCCAGCTCCTGAGTGAGTGAATGCTGAGTTAAATAAGGCTGGTGCTTCATTCCCCAGAGCCTCCTTCAGGCTCTTCTCACAGTCATCTCACAATCATCTGAATGGATCCCTGCTACTTGAGCCTCTTCCCAGCTCAGTGGATCCGATTGAAGCCAAAATAGCCGTTGCTGGCATCCTCAACTACATGAGATTCGTGCTGCAGCCTAAGAAAGACAAATCGCTTGCCAAATCAGACTCTTTTCAAGCCACTGATTAGATAGTCTCTTCACAAGGCCGAGCACATGGTTGGATGGAGCCTTGCCAAGCATTACACAGTTCCTCCTCTATCATATGCCCAGTAGAGCTTGCCTTGGCTTCTCTAAGAACAGGAGAGAAAATGAAGCTGCAAAGAAGATATTAAATTGCATAAAATCGGTGACGCAATTTGTAAACTTGTGAGAAACATAGACGAGATAGGATTTGGCTGACAGTCCGGGCTGCCACTGTCCCCACCTGAGAGCTGGGACCCTGAAGCACTAGGCTGAGATAATTGAAATCCACTCTTGTGAAGAGGATGGAACCCAGAGTTAGATTAGGCTGCACATACTCATAAATTCCATCTCTTACTCTCTAAAGATCCTGGACTGCTGCAGCTGAGCCCGTCTGGAGCCAGTCTGGGGAGAGCTGGGGGCTCAGCTGGAAGGAGACAGGTGCAGGGATAGCTGAGAGCCTTGCAGGCCTGAGGGCTCCAGAGGGCTGGAGAGGGACTGGGGCCAAGGGTGGGGGGAACAGCACACAGGGAAGTGGCTGTGAACTGGAAAGAGGAGATTTGGGTGGGATTTGGCGACGGAATTCCTGGCGGAATGGGATTCCCATATCGCTGTGGCTTGGCTGTCCTGGGGGATCCCTGGATTGTCCCAGGCGGTTTGGACAGTGGGAGCTGTTCCCTACCGCAGGTGTCCTCCATCCGGGTGTAAATCAGGGATTTTCAAGGTCCAGCCAGATGGTTTGATTCTATGCTATACGTCCAAGGTAGGGGGTTTTATACCCAAAGGAGCTTTGGATTTTTATGCTTTTGACAATCTTCCTGTCTTTCCTCAGGAAAACACGGTGGGTTTTTATTCATCCAGATTCACTTTTTAACAACTTTTAATCTGAGATAAACCATCAATCCATGAGTCATCACTTGGCTTTCGTTTCCTGAGTTAAACTGGTCTGGAGAGCAGCGGTGAGGCAGAGTTAATGGAATAAATTCTTATAACTGCCAATTGGACGCAGCAACAGCAAAAGGGGGGTCGCTTGTTCTTCCAGCCTCCACTCCAAACATTTAATGTCTTTATGGATGAAAATGTCGGCAGTCTTTTGTGATCTGAGGAAACTGGGGACATTCATACAGACCCACTGCAAGCCTTCACTCACAGCGACCCTCGATTCCTTCAGCCATAGTTATTCTCTGGTTTTCCACAGAGTTCTTTTATGCACTTAAATGGAGAGATACGACAGAGCCTCTCCTTCAGTCACTCTGTCCTCCGATGTCCCTAAGTGCCAACAGCTGGTCCTGTCATCACCCAGGACCTCCTCTGGCTGCCCTGATGGTTCCCAGACCTTGGCACAGAGTCACATAACTCCTGTGCTTCCATTTTAGAGCCCGTGGAAAATTACCACTTTGTGTGAGATTGGACAGCCACAAGAGTTTGACCAGTGATTGTTATTTGTGAATTAGGGTGAAAGGGAGAATTTTGGGGTTTCAGAATGGGGTTAAGGGCAATATGGAGCATCTGGGTGTGTCCGTGTCTTATACTCCTTCTCCTCCATCCTACTTGTGATGTTGACACTTTGTAATTGGTTTGGGGGGAGAGCGACATAAAGACTGTCTAACACAGGTGAGATGGGATTGGGAATTTTGTAAATACAAGGACACGTAGTTCTGAGTACAAAAGTCCCCGCGCCTGAGGGCTGGATTGTGGCCTCACCCGAGCTGCAGAACAAGCTCCGCAGGGCATGGAGAGAATGGAATAAGAGAAGGGAAATAAACACCTTGGAAAGCGTAACCAAGGATCTTAGCTGTTCTTGGGTCATAGGCTGGAGAAAACGCCTTCGTAAATCTTCGGGAGCCCTCAAATCAGCAAAACCCAAGATGATCCACTCCAGTGTCCCCAGCCTGGGAGCTCCATGGCCTCTGAGATCCTGGAGGATTTAGCCACCCTCAAGGACTGGTTGGGGATCACAGAGAACCAAGAGCCGCCCCTGCTCCTCCAGGGATCCACCCGGAAAGCTCGGTTTAGGAGAACAACAAGATTTTGGTCCTCAAACCAACCTCAGAGCAAACTGAGTCACACATCTCACTCAGCCTCGCTTTACAATGCTCGGCTCAGCCTCCAAAGCCCGGACTTTTCCCTGGCGTCAGCCTCGCCGTGAATTCATTCCCGATCCTTGGGATGTCACCCGGCTCCAACGCCCCCGGGGTTTTTGGGAAGCTCTGACGTGCTGGGAATTCTCCTTTTAGCTGCCACAGGGATGAATTCCCCGAAATTCCCCCGGCTGCCTGCAGCATCATTCCCTGGGGGTTTCCCAGGAAAATTTATTTAGGGCTCAGCCTGCCCTGCTCCTCTCCCTCTGATCCCACCCAGCTTTTATTGACACTGCAGAGGATCAATTAAAGGTCTTAATTAAGTGGGGTGTCTGTGAACCCCAAGGCATTTCCCTTTCTTCCTCTCCTAATTCTCTGGTTTTTTTCCGTAGTGAAAAGAAATTCAGAAGGTTGAATAAGAAGCTGAACAAAAACGTTGCAAAAAGTTTGATATGAAAGTCTCAAGGTAGAGGTAGAAAGCTGTGGGATGTGATATTGGAATTGAGGTGACAAGAAAAAAAAGGTGAAATTTTCTGTCGGTAAAAATATTCAGAATTCACAATGGCATGACCTTAAAAATAATGGAATTTCAGGAAATGATATCTACATATATTGCTTATCTTATCTGTTTGCTAATTCACAAATATTTCACTGAAAATGAAAACCAACAATCTTTTTAGCTGACTCTGGAATTTAGGTTCAGAGGAACCCAAGGGTCATTAAGGACAAAGAAATTTCCAGAGGACTCTGAGCCAGTGATCCCGAGGCTGGGAGAAGGGACTTGCAGAGGGAATGGTTCCCAAAAAATACAAGAGTGGGGATCAGGGACTCTGAGACTGTCAGGAATGGGATGATTCATTCCTTATCCACCTGGAATAGTGGGAACATTTCTTCATGGAAAAGGTTTTCCAGCCCTGGCACAGCTGCCTGTGCCCAGCCTTGGAGGGATTTCACATCCCTGGGGATGTGGGACAAAGCTGAACTCGATGGTCTGAGAGGGCTTTTCCAACCTAAACCATTCCATGATCCTACATGATCTTGGGAAAAAAAAAACCCAAAAAGGACTAATTTGAAACAGCCAAGAGGAGCTCAAATAATGCACTTGAGACAGACCCATTCCATCACTGCCTTCAGATTTTGAATTAATCTCTCTTTCCAAATTCATTGCTAAACCATCTTTAAACGTCTCTTCCTAAGGGAGTGATAAAAATTGACCAGCAAAGTCAGAAACCGAGCACAGAATAAAGATTAAAGCCAAATTATCCACGATCAGTGTAAAAATAATGGACTTCCCTAAGAAAACTGGACACTAAAATATGATTTAGAGCTTTCCAAGAGCTCTGCCAGCTCCCCCCCGCCCCGTGTGGCTTTTGGAACACTCAGGCTGTGAGGAGTTTACAGCACGGTTCTGAGATTAGAAATCCAAGCTCTTTACTTTTTTATTGGGGATTAAAACTAAGAAATATTTATCCAACCCCTTCAGCAAAGCACGAGTGGAGCCTGTCAGGAGCCAGCACTTCGGTGAGGTTCAACAGATCCCAAATTCCCTGCTTTTAGCTTTCCTGGATGGCATGGAGAAGGATTTCCACTTTATTTCTCATCTTGTTCCCAGAATTTTTGGGTTCCACTGGCACCAGGGAAAGGAGTTGGGAATTCCCAGGCCAGGCTGGGAATGCTGCCCTGGAGCCCCAGAGGTTGAGGGCACTGGGAGCATCCCCAGGTTCTGCTCCTGGAGTCTCACAGGGAATTTTCTCCCACTTTCCTCTTGTTTTTTGGGAAAAGGTTTTGCCAATAATCTTCCTCTCGCTCCTTTTAGCAGCACTAAAAACTCCAGCATTTCCTCAGCCCTCTCTGGGAAGAGTTTGGGAGGCAAAAGGACAACTCCAACAGCTCCTGATCCAGCTCTTCTCCCACCCCAAGGAGCCGGGAACTCCCACATGGAATTTCCCTCCAAGACCAGATGTGATTTCATCCCAAACATTTGTTTATAAACTTCCAAAGCAGCAAAAGGATGAGCAAAACTGTTTCACCAAAAAAAAAAAAAAAAAATTAAAAAATCAAAGTTTGTGCAAACCCATCCCTGCTAAAGCCAAACTAAACAAACACAAACGAGGGATGATCAAATCTCTCCCTTCTCCTCACATTTAGTCATTCCCAGGATTTCATTTGAGAATCCAGGAGTGTGCTGCGAAGATTTAGTAATTCCAAACCAATAAGAGGAATCATCCAGGAGGAATAATTACATAATTCCTCGCTGAACTGGCTGCTCAGAAGAATTCACAGCCTGGAAGAGCCGTAATAAATAGCTCCTCATCTCCTGGCTGCTGCTGCAGCTGATGAGTCACGGCTGTTCCTGGGATCTGATCCCAGAATAGTCCTGCTCCTGTGAGTGCTGCATGGAAAATCAGCCAGCAGGGGCTGGCTATTAAATGGAACAGCTCTGGGGTCAGCACTGATGTGAGTGTGCCACAAAAACAAACCTGAGCAATGTTTGACCAGAATGCAGGCAAAGGGAAGAGTTCCCTGAATTCCCGGCCTGCAGGGTTTTGCTGCCATCCCACAGGATTGGCACGGCTTAAACGGATCCCAGGGGGTTTCAGGGAATGGTTCCACATCCCACATTTCTGCTCCTGGCAGCAGAGGAGAGGTCTCCTGCAGTAAAGCCAGTGAGAGAGGGAAAAATGATCCTGGACTGAGGAAAAGAGAAGGGAAGAGCTGCAGGGATGGGATGCAGGGAATGCCAAAGGAATGTGTGGAGGCTGGGAGAGCTGGGAATGGGCAGGCTGGAGAGGAGAAGGGTCCAGGGAGAGCTGAGAGCCCCTGGCAGGGCCTGAAGGGGCTCCAGGAGAGCTGGAGAGGGACTGGGGACAAGGGATGGGGGGACAGCACACAGGGAATGGCTGTGAGCTGGAAAAGGGGAGATTTGGGTGGGATTTGGGGCAGGAATTCCTGGCTGGAATGGAATTCCCAGAGGAGCTGTGGCTGCCCCTGGATCCCTGGAGTGTCCCAGGCCAGGTTGGACAGTGGGAGCTGTCCCTGCCCAGGGTGTCCCTCCATCAGGGGTGGAACTCTGGGATTTTTAAGGTCCAAGCCAGATGGGTTTGGGATTCTATGATAACACACAAGGTGAGGGGGTTTTATTCACCCAAAAGGAAACTTTGGATGTTCCCAGTGTTCCTCCCAGTGAATGTGCTGGAAGGTGAAGGCTGCAGACACACTTTGAGATGTGCATAAACATCAGGAGATGAAAGAACAGAACCTGTTTGGAAATGAGGTTGTGAAGTCAGATGGGGAAAGGCCTTTCTTAGCTCTGTCATTCTGTCAGGCTCCCCCACCTGGGGATCTGTCCTACAATTCCCAAAGAATCCTGATATTCCCTGAGAGTGGCAAACACACTTTGGAGTGGCACAGAAGGCCAGAGAACAGATACAGGTAGGGAATAGCTAATTACACAGGCAGAGAGATTTTAATTGCATTATGGAAACCCAGAATGATTTGGGTTGGGAGGGACCTTAAAAATCATCCCATGAATGCTGCCCATGCCATGGACAGGGACATTCCTTTGTCCCAGGGTGCTCCAAGCTCTGTCCAACCTGGCCTTGGCACTAACAGGGATCCAGGGGCAGCCACAGCTGATCTGGGAATTCCATTCCAGCCAGGAATTGCTGCCCCAAATCCCACCCAAATCTCCTCTTTTCCAGCTCACAGCCATTCCCTGTGTGCTGTCCCCCCATCCCTTGTCCCCAGTCCCTCTCCAGCTCTCCTGGAGCCCCTTCAGCCCCTGCCAGGGGCTCTCAGCTCTCCCTGGAGCATTCTCCTCTCCAGCCTGCCCATTCCCAGTTCTCCCAGCCTGGCTCCAGAGGGGCTCCAGCCCTGCAGCAGCTCCAGGGTCTCCTCTGGAATGTCTCCAGCAGCTCCAGCTCCTGCTGCTGCTGTTCCCCAGTGCTGGAGCAGCTCTGCAGGTGAGGCCTCACCTGAGAGGGTTCCTGCAGCCCCTCCAGGCTCCCTCGTGCTGGATCTGCCTCGTTTGCTGCTTCCAGCCCGGAGCTCCTGAGAGCTGCTCTGCCTTCCCAGGAAAGACGTCAGTGCTGCCCTAGATACCACGGCTGCTGCTCCAAAGGGTCCTTCCCAACCTTCCACTTCATTTCTCCTCTTATTCCCAACATTTTTGGCTTCATCCTCCTTTCACCTTTCCCATTTCCCCATCCAGCTCTCCCCAGCTCCCTCTCCTTTTCCAGCACGTTGCAAACCGAGTTTTTATTAATCATTCCTCCAACCTTTCCACCCCAGGAATGCTCCAGGTGTCCCTGCAGATCCCAGTCCCTCCCAGCTGGCTCCTGGAGCTGCCTGTCCTTGTGGCACCCCAGGGATGCTCCTGCATCGCCCACTCTCCTCCTCAGCTCCCAGCCCGAGCTCTCCTGTTGGGAGCCTCAACTCGAGTACTCCAACTTGTATTTCCTGCTTTCCTAAAAGCCAAAAATATCCTGTCTGTCAAAGGCAGCTCCTCTCCCAACTCCCAGGAACATCCCAACCATCCCAGCTTGCCTCCTGCTGGGCTTTCCAAACCTCTGGAATCCAAACACTCCCGAGGCACCGTGGGATCTGCTGCTCCTGACGGGGCAGATCTCTCGGGTTTTATAAAAAAATTTTTTTTTAATATTTTTTTTTTTTTTCACGAGAATGCAAAAGTCTTTTTTCCCCAGCCAGAGATTGAAGAAATGGTCGTGAACCATCTCTTCTGTTTTTTCATGATTGTTTATTCTTTCTTATCTATAACATTGTTTTCCTGACCAGCAGAGTTCTGCTCTGCAGGTCAGTCCCAGGCACTCTCCTGCATTCAGGGCAGGTGTATTTTTATATTAAAACCCACCTAAACAATATTTATAAAAAATAATCAATATTATTATGTTAGAAAGTTCATATCTACTCTAAACCAACCAGAAAGTGTCACCCTCACAGCAGAAAATGGAGCAGATGAAGAAGAAAAAAGCCCACGAGGTTTCCTCCACCTTGTCTTCATCTGTTTATCATCCTAAAAACCCCAAAAATCTAAAATTTCCCACCCTGTGATAAACCACACACTCTGCTCTATCTAATCCACATTCCTGAAAGTTCTGCCTCATCCCAGACTCCAAAAAGCTTTTTCCATGAACAAAAGTTCAAAATTTTGTTTGTCAGAGATTTTTCATCCCTTAAATGCACGAAGAAATATTCCTCCGAATTTCAGACTCCACCAATATCTGCTTTTTTTGGCAGCTGTCCCTGGAAAAGTTTAATCCTGTGGGAGCAAAAACCCCCACCACTACCTGAGCATCTTTTCCAGCCATATTTGCTTTTCCCAGTCCTCTGGTTTTTCTGGATTCCTCCCCCCCCAAAAACCCTCATCCAATAATGCAATAATTCCAGGAGTTTATGTCATCAAGCCATCATGTCTCCTAAAATATTTTAGGAAGGAATCCAACCCTTTGGATCCACATTTATGGCCTCCAGCTAAGAAAACAGGGAGAACCATCAGGTTGGAATATCCTGGAGCTTCCAGGGAACGCTGAGCATCATTCCCTCAAAATGAGTGGGAGCAGAGCCTGAGATATTCCCTAAAATCCCCCAAACCCTGTGCTCCAGCAGATCCCTGGGAAGCAAAGGGGCATGGAAGGGAATTGCCCTAATCCCAAATTCCTCATGTGCCTTTTGTATCACAACCCCAAATTTCCTGCTGATATCCAATCCAGGCAACCCTAAACAACCTGAAAAAGGAAATGTGGGAATCTTCTGTTGGAAAAGTGGGAATTTTTATCAAGTTTCAGAGCTGCGATAACCGCCACAGAAGCAGGTTTGGCTTTGTTGTTGTTGTTCCCTCCCAGAACTGGTCAGGTTTTCAAAATTAATTTTCCATTAATTTGGAATTAACGTGGAAATAAAAACACCTGAGGGAGGAACAGTAAAAATTCCAGAAAACTTCCCACTGCAATCCCAGGGATGGTGCCAGAGCCGGGCCAAGCTCCCCCTGCTCGGGATGGGATCGGCCTGGAGAGTTCCTGGAGAAACAGAGTTAATTTGGGGAATAAACCTGGGAGCTGATTTCGGGAATAAAACCAGGAGTTAATTCCAGGAATAAACCCAGGAGCTGATTTCAGGAATAAATCCAGTTAATTTCAGGATTAAACCCAGGAGCTGATTTTAGGAGTTAATTTCAGGAATAAACCCGGGAGCTGATTTCAGGAATAAACCCGGGAGTTAATTTTGGGAATAAACCCAGGAGTTAATTTTGGGCATAAACCCCAGAGCTGATTTTAGGAATAAACCCAGTTAATTTCAGGATTAAGCCCAGGAGTTAATTTTGGGAATAAACCCAGGAGTTGATTTTAGGTATAAACCCAAGAGTTAATTTTAGGAATAAAACCAGGAGTTGATTTTGAGTATAAACCCAGTTAATTTTGGTTAT
>CM031864.1:573096-592092 GCA_018697195.1 Certhia americana
TTTGTTTGCATTTTTCCAGGAAAAAAATGACCCGAAATGGGAATGTTTGCCTGGCTCGGATTTCCCCCGGCACCTCCAAGTCTCTCACTCCAGGTCTCCACCACAAACTCTGATTTTCCCCTGCAGATTTCCAGGACCAACTCTGCTGCCAGCCAGGCGTCACCAGCTGCCAGCTCTGGACTAAAACAGGAATTTTGGGAAACAAATCCCAGTTCCAGTGGCAGCTTCCAGCTTTAAATCCCTGCTTCGTCATCCCTCCACCCCTGCTGACATCCCAGACTGCTCCAGCTCCTGCTGAGCCACATTTTCTGCCAGCCCACACACTCGTGGATCTTCCAGCTCCTGCTTTTCCTGTTCTGCTCCGTCATCCTCAGCTTTTCCTGGATCCTATCACTTCCCCCTTCCTCTTGCTCCAGCGGATCTGCTCTGCAGGAATTCCCCCTTTTTCCCTCATTGCTGAAATTAAACACGGAGCGTTCCCGGTTTTCTTGGAGGTTGGATGGGGTTTGGAGAAGGCTGGGAGAGTGGGAAGGTGGCACTGCCCATGGCGTCGTCCTCAAGGTCCTTCCCAACCCCAAAACATTCCAGGATTCTGTGATTCCAATCAGGGATTAACTCCATAAATCCATGTGAAAATAGAAACAATTTGAATCCAAGTTACCAAAATTGATGTCACTAAAAAAGGGGGGAAAAAATATCCTGGAATGAAAATAAAAAATAAAATATATATATATATAAAAAAAAATTAAAATCTTTGTTTTGTCTCCACAGCCTGATTGCTTCCTGCTGAAAAGGAGGAATTTGCACATTCCTCTTTATGGAATTCCCAAATCCCCAGCAAGGTCTCACTCTCAATTAGTGTGGAAAAAAAGCTTCAAAAGAGGAGAAAAATAATTAAATATATTCTGAAAAAGCTGCAATTGTTTCGTAGCTGCCAAAACAACCCCGTTCCTTCTTAAATGCCATTTTCCCTGCCTTAATGGACTTCTTTTCCTGCAGACTGACAAGTTTTGCCTTCAATTAGCAGGAATTTTAATTGATGGAATGTTTAATGCGGTATGGAGGTACTTATTTCTATCACATTAAATATTTATCAGCTCTCAGGCTGATGAAGGGAACCAGAGCACGAAGACAGAGCACAGAAAGCAAAGGTTTTGGGGGGGAATAAAGCTGGAAAAAGATTGGATTTGCTGGGAATAATTGAGATGCAAACGTAAGGAATGATGCAGAGCAGGATCTGGAAGTGAGGTCAGCTCTGACCCTTTGATTTGGGAAAAGGGAATGATGAAAAAATCTCTGGGATTTGGTACAAAAATACGGAGAGAAAGCCATAAAAGCAAAAATCACTTTTTAAGAGTAGCTAGCTAGAAATAGAAAAAATCCATTTCCATGGGATTGAAGGTCCTTTCCATCCAAACCATTCCATAATTCCATGTTGGATGGGACCTTCAAACCCATCTCATTCCAAACCCAGACTCCTCCATGAGGATTTGGATTTTCCAAGAGGTTTTTAGAAATCCACCAGATTTCTAAATCCATTTAAAGACTCCTGTAAAGTCCAGGGAAAAGCTGGGAATGATTCCCAGGCTGGGAATTAGGATGGGATATTTGTAAATGTGGAGATTTTTCAACCAAAGAGGTTAAAAAAGGAGTTTTCTGGACTCCTGGAAGTGTCCAAGGCCAGGCTGGGAGAGTCTGAGATGGTGGAAGGTGTCCAGGTAGGAACAAGATGGGACTGAAGGTTCCCAAACCAGTTTGGGATTCTGGGATTTGATGTTTGAGGATCCAAACCATTCCCAAAACAACAAAGGATCCACTCTCCCATCATTTCTCTGGAGGAATTTCTGAAGTTCCTAACAAATCCCTTCTCAGGTGAGGAGAATAAAGATTTGAAATCAGAAGAATTCGAGTCCAACTTCAGCTTTTCCTGAACCAAATCCAGCCTGAGGAGCTGAACTCCCACAGCTGTCCCAGGCTGGTAAATCCTTTATCAATCCATTAAAACACTAAAATCCTACCAAAATCCCTAAAATCCTACCAAAATCCCTAAAATCCTACCCAAAAAATCCCTAAATTCCAGAAGGAAAAGGCCAATTTTGGACCTGATTTTCATGGATAATCAATGATGTGGCTCAGCTACTTTTCAATGTGGAAAAACCTTTGCAAATGATGCGAATCCTTTATTTTTTAATTTTTTTTTTTTTTTTTAGGAGAATGCCATTCCAGACTTTTCCTTGCAGTACAAGGACACTACTAAAACAGATCCTTGATTACACCAAGAATTTGAATTAAAACTACACCATTTAATTTCAACTGGACCAGCAACTTGTTTAGAGGCGAGCCGTAAGAATTCTTTTCTTAAGGAATAAAAAAGCTCGAAATGTCCGTGTTTCCATGGTGACAACCTCTATCCTTTCATGCTTCCCAATCTATCCTGGGCAATCAATACTTTATGGTAATTGTTTCCATGGAAATTGCAACCAGAATAATCCTCTTTTCCCACAGAAAAGCAACAAGGAAACAACTTGGGGAAGGCAAGCGGCGACAGCAGAACGAGCGCCAGGGGTCTTGAGGAAAAAGAATTCAAAATTTGGGTTGGATTGACCCAGTTCAATGATTTTGGGGGGGAAAGTTTCACAGGATGAGGATGGGAAGTCGGGTTTGTCCAGCTTTGGGGTCAATCCTGAGCTTCCAAGTTCAGGAAGAACATGTTTTTACATGTCTATAGATGAAAATAGCACCTAGTTATTATAAATTTCCATGTATTCTAGTTTTTAATTTCAATTTATTATATTTATTTATTTCTATGTATTGTATTTATTTATTTCTATCATATTTATTTATTTCTATTTATTCTATTTATGTATTTCTATGTATTATATTTATATATTTCTGTGTTTTACATTTCTATATTTTTATGCATGCAGGGTTGGAGAGGGATGGGAGCCACATCAGGGAGAGTGGAATGTCCCAATTGTAAAAACAGGGAATATCCTGAGCTGGAAAGGATCCACAGGGATCCTGTGATGAACACACAACACACCTCAACAATCCCATCCCAAAAATCTCCCGGAGCTCTGGCAGCCTCGGGAACGGGAGCATTCCCTGAGGAGTTTTCAAACCCCTTTTCCCAAAATCCCACTTCAATTTCCATTCCCTGGATGCTGTCCCTGGTCCTGGAGAGGAAAAATCGACACCTCCATCCCTCCTCTGCCGAGCAGAGCTGGAGAAAACAGAATTTATTCCCAGCCTGGAGCTGAATCCAAGCTGCTCCTGCCGAGGATGTGCAGGAATGTGGATATCCCCCATGGAGCAGCACAGGGAACAGCCCCCAGCCCGTTATCTCAGTCATTAACTTTCAGCAATGCTAATTAAAAGCTCATTAACATTCAAGGAAAATCATCAAATCCAAGGAGAATGCGAAGTTCGGCCTTCACATGAAATTCCAGCCCCCGTCAATTGTGGAAAACTTCCAAGGTAAGCACGGAAAGTTCCAGGTTCAGGAAAAAAATCCGTGTCTGGGAGAGGAGAAGGGTGCAGGGAGAGCTTCCAGAACATTCCAGGGGCTGGAGGGGCTCCAGGAGAGCTGGAGAGGGACTGGGGACAAGGGATGGGGGAACAGCACCCAGGGAATTGGATGTGAGCTGGAAAAGGGGAGATTTGGGTGGGATTTTGGGCAGGAATTCCCAGAATTTACATCAAAACTTTTATTCTGTATTTTCAAAATTACTGTTTACACTTTCATACATCTCCGAATTGGTTGATTGATTTTTTTGAATTTATGTTTTACCAAGTTTTTTGGAAAAGTTGAGGAAAGTTTTTGGTCGGTTCAAGTTTAGGCGTTATTTTATTTAGCATTTATATTTTTTGTTCCTAAATTTTTTACCATTTTTGCTCCAACTGTTGTTTCAGCCTTTTTGAAGATTATTTTTTTTATTTTAGCTCTATTGTTTTAACAACTGTAACGAATTTTAGAGGATCTGATAAACACACCCAGAGATGATTTTGCTGGGACATCTCTGGGAACAAACTGCTCAGATCCATTGAAACCCCAGGGAATTATGGAAAACTCCACCAAGATTCCCTCGGGAAGGGATTTTCCTTTCTTCTCCATCTCGGATTTATCCTGCTCCAAAAAAACCTTGGAATTCTTTGTTGTCACCTCTTTCTCGTTGCGTTTACAACTCGGATCTTTTCTTGTGGGGGTTGCCAGGAGTGATTTTTCCAAGTTTTCCTTTTTTTTTGAAGGATGGGTCGAGATTTGGGATGACTCAACTGAGGATGAGTCAGAGCCATCACTCCTAAGAGGGATTTTGATCTGCTGGAGATGATCTGGAAATTCTCAATCCATAGGGAAAAAAAAATTCCCAAATGTTCCTTACAGCCAGGAAAATCCCAACAGCAGCACTCTCATGGAATATGCTATGGATTAGAACTAATTTAGGATTTCTTGGAATTTTTTAATGGGGAAAAAAATGTATTTTTTGCTAAAAAGACGACAGGAAAATCACCTGAGCACAGGAATATTCCTGACTGGGAAGGTGATATCCAGATTTTAGACTGGAAAAGTTCACAGGAAGGAAAGGAAATCTTCATTTCTCCAGGATTTTTTTTTTTTTGCTGAATTTATTTTCTGAAGTAAATTTTTGAGCAGCACAAAAAAAAATAAAAAATCTGGAAATTTATTCAAAACTTAATTTTCCTCCCACTACATCAACAGATAAAAATGTTTAATATCAATTAAATAAATCCTGATAATTACTTTATGCAGGAACAAGCTCTGCTAACAATATTTATCCAAAACACTGGTAATTCCATCTTTAAAATAAAAAAAATCCAAAATAATAATTAATCTTCCTGCTGGTTTGTTTTGTTAATTATCAGTAAACTTCCAGTTTTCATGGGAAAAAAAATTGGGATTAATTGGTAAACTTTCAGTTTTTAAAGGGGGGAAGTGAGTTTCAAATTCCCAGTCCTGCCAGCTTGGAATTCCCTTGGAATGCTTTCCAGCTTGAAATTCCCTTGGAGTAATTTCTATCTTGAAACTCCCTTGGAATAATTCCAGCTTGGAAGTTCCGTTGGAATGATTTCACATCAGAATTTCCCTTGGAATATTTCTATCTTGAAATTCCCTTGGAATAATTTCCGCTTGAGTTGCCCTTGGAATGATTTCCAACTTAGAATTGCCCTTGGAATAATTTCCAGCTTGGAGTTCCCTTTGGAATGAATTCCTGTGCTATGCCCTCCGGCCAAACAACTCCGCTGCAATCCAGGAGGTTGATTTACTTTTGAACATTTCTTTATTTTAGTTTACCAGTGGGTCATTCCGTAAATCCCATTTTGATTTTTTTATTTTGTTTTTTCTTGTTGGGGGTTTTATTTTTCATTCCATTCCAGGAAAAAATGGAACAGAACGGGGAAGCCTTAAAAAAACCCCCCCAAATCTCAGCTCAGAAATAGAGATGGACACAAAGCCTGGCCTGTAGGGCCTTGAGAGAACGGCTCGGGAGTTTAGAACATAGTAAAAATGACCATTTATAGTTTTACTATAAAAATGTGTTTTAAGAAAGAGAGTAGAGAGAGGCCTTCTTAAACAAATACATATATTAAGCAGACAGTTAGAAAATATCAAAGTTTGGAGAATTGAATTTGTTGTACAGAGTTGTTGAGAAGTAGAAGTGCAGCAATGAGTTTTAGCAGAAAATTTGTGATTGATAAAAAAGGACACATTGTGTAAAAACACACACGCAAAGGGACAATTTAATGATTGGTTTGTGAGATTCCAGAGAACATTTGTGGAATTCTTTGATCTGGAGAAAAAATGGAAAAAAGACATTGGAATATAGAATTAAAGACAATTTGGTGATGTAAACAACCTAAGGTCTGTCACCCCTCCTGAGCATGATTTGCAATAAATAATTTTTAATCACCACATCAACCTAATGCCTTCAGTTTGAGTCTATACAATATAATATTTTCTATATCTGTTGCGTTTCCAGTGAGCAGTTTCTGGTTTCCTATCAGTTTGCTGAGCTATCTGCACAGAGCAGGCACAAAAAACAATTCCTTCTCCAGCTGGGCACCAAGGACAACTTTCAGCCAGAACAAAGCCAAGGGGGAAGCATGAAGGCAAAGCAAGGAGGATGGAGCTGGCAGACAGCTGGAGCGGTAAATTGCACAATAACTGCAATGTGTTGATGAGCAGAACCGTCGCCAAGTGTCGCCCTGGTGCTTCAGTAGCCCCATCTGTGCCCAATTTTGGGCTCACCTTGGCTGTGGCCAGCCGGCTACTGGTGCTGCCAGGTGTGCCAAGGGAGGATGTATTGGAATCAATCCCTGCTTTAGCCTTAGGCCTCCTGCTCCAGATCAGCCTCCTGAAGGATTCAAACGGACCGTCTCCTCTGTGTCCGCGATCCCTCGGCATCCAGGAGCAGCGGATCCAGGGAACCAGAGAGGATCGTGCCTCTGGAAATTCCCGAACTGGATGTCCTGACCCGTCCCCGGCTCCCGGACAAGAATCCAGGCAGCAGAAGGGTGTTGATGGCTGGAGGGACGGAGGAGGAGGAAGGGAAGGATGGAAGCTCAGGCTGTGATGTCCGAAGCCGTGCTGACCAATGCCCCTCCCTCTCTCCATCCCCGCTACCTCCTCCAGACCGCAGCGTTAGTACTTTTTTGCCACCTCCCCATGCAGCCTCCACCCTTGCTTTCTTCCCCTCCAGCGCCATTCCTTCTCACTGACATCCCTTCATCCCTCTCTGCTTTTCAGGCTGTTTTATTTACAGTCGCATTCCAGGGCTCTGGATGCACTTTTCCATCCCAGTGTCACATCAGACTTATTCCGGGAGAGAGCTAGCGACCAAGCTGCTGAACCAGCAGAAACCAAAGCATTCGCCGGGACTGACGCCCCTGCCCGCTCCCACACCCAACATTCCTCTGGAATCACCATCCTCCAACCGAAGTTATTTCCCCCTCGCTCAGTTGCAGCTCACATTTTAATTGGGAGTGTTAATCTAGATGCAAATGAGCGCTGTGCATATGGACAGCGCTGCCACGAGGACCCTCGCTTTATTCCACGAATATTCCCGGCGCTGTGTTCCAGGGATGGACGGCCGGGGAGTCATGGTTACAACAATGCCGACAGGACAACATCGCTCGCTCTGCCGCTCGGGGAACAACAACTGAGCCGATCCCAGAGCCCGGATCACTAATAGCCGAGGAGGGAGCAAATCAATGCTTTGCTATCCCTGCGGAGGAATCAAGGCAAAGTTTGGCCTTTCCCCACCCCAGATCCTATATCCATGGGGCTTTGGAGGGGGTGAAATCACATGTGATTTCAATATCCAGAAAAAGAATCCAAGATAAGTTTTCATTTTTCCCACACCCCAAATCCATACTAATGGGGGCTTTGGAGGGGTCAATCAGTGGTTAAATACCTGGGAGAATCACTGTAAAGATTTTCCTTCCCACCCCAGATACCACTATCCATGGGGCTTTGGAAGGGTCATCCCGAGATAGTGTTTTAATACCCACAGAAAGAATCCATAAGGACACGTTTTCTTTTTCCCCACCCCAGCACCCATGTAATCCAGGGGGGTTTCGGAGGGGCAAAGTGTTTTAATATATCCCTGGAAGGAATTAGATCAACGGAAATTTCACCTTCCCCACCTCAGATCCTACAGACCCAGGGGGGTTTGGAGAGGGAAGTTGATGTTTCTAATATGATCCAGAAGTATCCAAGAAAATTCCCTTCCCCCCTCCGATCCCATATCCGGAGTGGGGATTGTGTTTTGAGGGGCTCAAATCACAGTGTTTGTAATATGCCATGGAGGAATTCAAGAGAAATTTCCCTTTTCCACCCAGATCCCATATCAAGGTGGAGGGGTTTTGAGAGGTGATGCGGTCCGTGTTCCAATATCCACAAAAAAGAATCTACAAGGAACACGTTTATCACATTTCCCATCCCTGATCCCACATCCAGGGGGGAGTTTTGGAGGGAGCGCCCATGTCAATATCCCAGGAAGAATCCAAGAGAATGTTTTCCTTCCCCACCCTCATCCCCATCCAAAAGGGATTTTGGAGAGGGGCTGTTGATGTTTAATACCCCAGGAAGGATCCAAAGGAGAAATTTCCCCTTCCCACATCCGCAGAGGGATTTTTGGAAGACCGGTGTTGCATGTTCTAATACCCCGGAAGGATCCAAAAGGCAATTTCCCACCAGTAGCCCACAGCACAGAGGGATTTGTTTTGGATGGGGGGACTGTTGATGTTCATTAATATCCAGAAAGAATCCAAGAAAGTTTCCTTTCCCCACCCCGGACACCCACAAACAAGTACTGGAGGTTTTTGGAGAGGAAGTTGCTGTTTTTAATTCCCCACGGGAAGAATCCAAGGACAATTTGCAACAAAGGAAGAGCCAGCGATGAACTACCCCCCCCCACGTCCCACTTCTCAGTATACTTTTAATACTTGATATTAAAAAAGTCCTCAAACACTCCAAGGTCCTGATTATTCATCATGATCACAGAGCCTCATCACAGCAATGTGTGTCCTGACTGGAAGCAGCCTCTGGAAGCTCAGGAGAGTTCTCAGAAACCCTTTTTTTTCCTGCCAGGTAATTCCAGCTTGTCTCCATGCCAATTATCCCTTCAATGTTCCAAACCAGGCATTTTCCAGCTTGTCAAAACTGTAGGTCCTGGGATTACAATACCAGCTCTGGAGTCAGATAAAGGAATTTTTCCAGGCAGGAATTTTCCACATTTGGCCTTTCCAACAGTTTTTCTGTGACAATGTATTTACTCATAATTACAA
This sequence comes from Certhia americana, assembly GCA_018697195.1. NCBI lineage: Eukaryota > Metazoa > Chordata > Aves > Passeriformes > Certhiidae > Certhia > Certhia americana. Next base: position 581,905 of record CM031864.1, read on the forward strand.
TTTTCCATTAGAAATTAGCAAGAATTTCCATGGCATGAATAATCCCCAATACCAGCTCTGAGTATAAAAAAAGGAGAATGTTTTTCAGGCATGGAATCCCACATTGGCTTTTTCCTGTTCTGTCCCCTCCCAATATTTCACTTTTATCACGACCTTGTCCACACAATTGAAAATGATCCTGAAATGACAATAACAAGTCCCCTTTTTTCTCTTCCTGTCAATTCCTCCTCATTACACCCCCTCCCCCCCCCGCCCCCCATCTTTCTCATTTTTCTCTCACTGAATTCCCTGTAATTTGCCCATTTCTCTTTTATAAAGAGGCTGCTTTGTTTTTCTTTTTTATTCTTTTTGGGTTTATTTTGGAACTTAATGACTCACCTGTGCCTTTGTGGCAGAAGAAAAAATTAAGTGCAGAATTATATTATTTTTGACAAAACTGTTTTTTTCCTTATTTCCTTTTTTCCCCCTCCAGCATTTTTTTAAGTGAGAGCAAGTGACAGGTATTAAAATGTCACAGGGAACTGGCAATGACAGCAAATATTTGGTATAATAAAATATAATCATTTAATATAATTAAATAATAGAATAATAATATAATTAAATATAATAATATAAAACCTCTCCAGCCTGGAGGAGGTTTAAATATAATAATAAATGAAACAGTAAAAATATAAAAATACATAAAATAAATATAAAGTAATAAAATGATATATGATATATTATCATTATAATATATAATACTAAACACTCCATCCACAGATGTTCAAACCAATTAACACACAATTTGAAAAGGACCAAACCCCAAATTTTTGTGGTTTATCCCTTTTTCCTGCCCTTTTCCACCTGTTTTTGGGGGTTTAAGCATCAGGCTGAATGCCTGTGACGTGTTTGCAGACAAAGAGTTGACCAGGGGTTTCACCTTGTATGCTCAGCAAACCAAGGAATGCTCTCCTGTTCCTTTCCTCTCCTTCTCTTGCCCATTTCCCATCAAATCACCCTGGAGAGCATGATGTTCAGTGTCCCCTGCACCCTTCCCTTCTCCACCAGAACATTCCCAGCTCTCCCAGCCTCCACACATTCCTTTGGCATTCCCTGCATCCCATCCCTGCAGCTCTTCCCTTCTCTTCTCCTCAGTTCAGCCCAGCCCCTGCCCACCCTGCCAGCCAGGAATTCCTGCCCAAATTCCATCCAAATCCATCTTCTTCCAGCTCACAGCCATTCCCTGGGTGCTGTCCCCCCATCCCTTGTCCCCAGTCCCTCTCCAGCTCTCCTGGAGCCCCTTCAGCCCCTGGAATGTTCTGGAAGCTCTCCCTGGAGCCTTTCCTTCTCCAGGAGAACATTCCCAGCTCTCCCAGCCTGGCTCCAGAGGGGCTCCAGCCCTGCAGCAGCTCCATGGTCCCCTTTGGAATGTCTCCCTCAGCTCCAGGTCCTGCTGATCCCATATTCCTGGTGTTCCCAGCATTCCAACAGAGCTGGATTGGCTCAAGCCCCTCCCTGGGATGTGTGACAGTGACATTTGTAACGCTGCAGCTGAGGACAAGGGGAGGAAACGAAATTCACCGAGGAGAGCTTTGGGGAGACAAACACACGGCCTTGGGAATTCCAGGGATTCTTCTTTAATGGCTCAGAGCTCTCCAAGTGGGGGCTGAAAGCTTTGGAATTCCCAGGAAAAAGGCACCGGGAACAGCTCCTGAACTGGAGCTGACCAAGGTGATGGGCACGGCAAACAGGGAGCACTGAAACATCTCCCAGGCGTGCATTCTCCATCAGGGGAATTTTGCAGTTTTTCCCTCTTAAATCAACAGGTGAGGATAAAAAACCCCGGAATTTCTCAGCTGGATTCGTTAAGTGTAACAGGATGGTGGAAATTTGGGGGAAATGGAACAACTGAGGCTTTGTGGCGTGGTTCCAAAACTCACACTGAGTTTTTTGATTCCATCGCCAGGTGAAGTCCTGATGTGGGACAGCCCTGCAGGTGTGACCTCACCTGAGCAGGGCAGAGGGACAGAACCCCCCCTAATTTTCCTCCTGCCCACATTCCCATCCCACATTCCCGCCTGTTTCACATCCCCAGCAATCATTCCCTTCCCTGACCCGCAGTTCAAACAGAAATAAAGGGAATTTTGCCTTCCCGGAGAGGTTCAAGCTTTAATTACAGTGACTAATCAGCCCGTGCAGGGTATCTCTGACACAACAAATCCACCAAAACCTCGGAGTTTTATGGAAAAAAAAAACCAAACCAAATGGCAAAGCAGAGGTGTGACTGCTCCAATCCTCCCTTCCTGCACTTTAACCCTCTCCAGCTTTTTTTTTTTCTTCCAGTTTTTATTTCTTTGGAGTCGTGTGGGCCAACAAAGCCCAGAGAGGCAGAGGTGGGAGGGGGAGAGCAGCTGACAGAACATCCTGGCTCTGCTGCCAAGGCTCCTTTTCCCTGCATTTATGGAGTACAACGAGATTTGTACTCACCTGCATTAAAAAAAAAAAAAAATTAAAAAATGTTCTTTAAATAGATAAATGAGTAATGGTTTTTAAAAGAAATGTTCTTTTATGCTCAGAGCTGTTGTTTTTACTATTTGTACTACGTTGTTATGAGGAGGCTTTCCAGAGCCTGAAGGGGCTCCAAAAAAGCTGGAGAGGGATTTGGGATAAGGATGGAGGGCTCCAGGAGACAGGGAAATTCTGGAAAAGGGGGGATTTAGATGGGATTTTGGGCAGGAATTCCTGGCTGGGATGGAATTCCCAGAGCAGCTGGGGCTGCCCCTGGATCCCTGGAGTGTTCAAGGGAAGGGATTTGGGACATTAGGGTTTGGGATACCCTGGGACAACGGGAGGGGACTGGACAATCCCTGAAATCCCTCCCAACCCAATCTGCTCCACGAATTCCTTCACAGAAATTCCCTGGAATTCCCACTGGCCCTGTGCTGTGAGCAGAAAGCCACCCTTGGGAGGAACAATTCCAGAAGGTTCTGATCTCTTCCCACCATCCAAAACTGGTCCTAATTAACCCAAAACTTTCCAGCCTCACTCGATAAAGGATTCAGGCTCAAGAGCTCCCAACCTGCCCAGGGAATGGAGCTCAGGGCCTCTCCATCCTCCTTCTGAAACCCAAATCCTGATTTATGTCCCCTGCTGCAGGTTTTCGAATTATTTCTTGCCCTAAATGGGAAGAAATTTCCTTCTCCTGCAGGTTTCATGGAGTTAAGAGAAAGCCACAGCCTGGAGAGTAAATAATCCCAATTTTTAAATCTCCCCTGATGTTTGGCTCTTTGTGCCTTTTTCTTTTCCTGAGGAAACTCTTACTTTGCTTCTTCCTGTCTGCCACCCTTTTTTTTTTTTTTTCCCCCCAGCAAAATTCTGTAGCATCTTCTAAAATTAACCTGTGAAAATGCAAATAATTTGCTCTGAGGGTGTTTCCTCAGGCTGCTCTGATGTTACATTTTCCATTCTGGACGCAGAGGTTACAAATGAAAATATTGCTCAGCCAGCCAAATAAAAAGATGTATTGCAAGAAGGAGCAAATTGTTGTTGTAACAGATTACAAAGCACAAAACAATTCTTTTTTAGTGCTGGAGGCAAAACTATCAATCCTCTCTGCTGGCCTAAAATCAAGATTTCAGTATTAAAGCAGCTCAGCTTTCAGCACGAGGCCAGTGGTGAAACATAATGTGCACAAGGAGCTCATCCCCGTGAAATTGGCTCAAAAAACCCCCGAAAATTAATTTAACAATTACAATTGGGGAGATGCAGGCAGATTAATGAATTCCAATTTGTGTTCTGGATGTTTGCTGCAGTAAACAAGCAGCAACAGGAGCTCTGTGATTGTGATTCCTTGTTGGAATGCCTCCGAGAAAGGAGCCGTGAATCATAGGGACAGTCACGCTCCTCAAAGGGAAAAATCAGCCCTGAATGTGCTGAAATTAGGGAGGAAAAAATCAATCTCTCGGGATTCCTGCCTTCCAGAATTCCTGACAGCCTCCAGGTGGTCGCTGGGATCTGGCACAGAAGCAGCTTCACCTGACAGGTGTTGGTAAAAAAATCCCAAAATCCCACAGAAAGCGACAATGGGATGGTCACTCCTCCAGGAAGAGGAAAATCCCCACTCTGGGTTTGATCAGCAGAAATCTCCAGATTTCATATCCTTCCCATCTTTTTTTCCCCATCAGAATTTCCACCTAATTGTGGTTAGGTCTGAGAGAGCTTCCAGAAAGCTTTTTTCCATGTTTTTTTTTTTTTTGGAAACAACCAACCAGGTACACTCAGTGCCCGTAAATCCTTCCCACAGCACTCAGCAGAGTCCCACAGGTACAAACCATTTCTGTCTGCAATATTCTTAATTTCATTAGGGAAAAACTACTGAAATGCCCAAAAGAATTCACGGGATGGCTGGGAACAGCCATAATAACGGAATTTAATGAATAATAATGAAATGTTTCATGGAAACTGCGGGTTTGGGAAAACCAGGGTTTCATGGAAACCTTGGCCAATTTGTGCTGGAAGACAAATGAAAATATTGGGATTTATGTTGGAAATTCCTGGGTTTCAGCCTTGTTTTTATCAGAGATCGACTGCCCTTGACCACACAGCAAGCTAAAATTAGGAATGGCTAAATTTCCAATTCTTATTTCAACAACAAAACTGGAACAATTTTCACTTGTACTCCATCAGGACACACCGTGGATATTTTCAGCCATTAAAATTTAATGTGTTCATTGAAGGAAATTGGGAATTGGTTTTCCCAAACTCATCAAATCCAGCTCTCCAAAATCCAAAACGCTGTCACAGGTTAAGCCCTGGCGGTTCCAAACAAAGACATTTTGAGAATGTCAAATCACGAAATAAAGTGATCACACTGCACTTTTCCACAGAATTATCCACAGGGGGTTTATTAAGGGACCAATTAAAAACAGGAGATGAACCTAAACAGTTTTGGGTGTAATTACTAAACTGGGTCTGCTCCTGCTTCCAACACAACATTGGTGCTCTGGAATATTGGTTTGCCAGGAAAAGCAAACCCAAAAAAAACCCCATCAAACACAACCTGGGATAATTTAGGACCTCCAAGCCCATCCAGTGCCACCCCTGCTGTGACAGGGACACCTCCCACATCCCAGAGAGCCCCAGCCTGGCTTTGGACACTTCCAGGGATCCAGGGACAGCCACAGCTTCCCTGGAAATCCCTTCCAGAGCCTCCCCAGCCAGCACTGTCCCTTCCCCTGGGCGCTCACACCCCAATGGGACTCCAAAGGGACACCAGCCACCACCTGGATGCTGCTGAAGCCTCTGAAAATACAAAAAAACAGAAAATTCCTCCTGCTCTGTCCTCAGGAGACTTCAGCTTGCTGACCTGGAGATTAATCTGGTGCAGGGAAGAGAAATCCCAGGCTAGCAGCGGGAGGCTCACACGTGTCACACCAAACCAAACCAGTCCAGAGAAGGATTAGAGCAGGGAAACGAGGGGAAAATGCTTTCAAAGCTCAAGCCAGGGCCTTAAAAACATTTTAACAATATAAAGATGCAGCTCATAATTGTAAAAACTAAAGGCAAGATTAGAAATGTGACATTTTTCGCCTCAGCTGGAGTGTAAATTCATGCACTCACTATGAGGCCCGGCCTGGTAAAAGCAGGATCAAAAATAGATGTTCCAGCTGATTAAATCCTCAGCTAAACAAATTGTCTACAGGAAAAATGCATTAGAGAGATGCAAGAGCAGCAGGACACTCGACTGAAATTGGATTCTTTGGGTCATGTGTCTGAAACATTCCAAATTCCCTTGTTTATCAAGAGAAATTAGCACAAGAGGGACGCTCCAGGCACGGAAATTCAATGCTCACACCTGAAACGCGTGTGAGAAAGCAGATGGGTTTGAAAAGAAATAAAAAAATCCAGCATAAAAGCCCCATGGGAAAAGAATATAGAAGGATTAAGATAAGAAAACAACCCTCTTTTAGCTAAAATAGTTATGCTGATTGTCAACATTGGTTTGCAGGTATTAATATTAAAAAAAAAGAGGAAAGAAATCATCTTAGAGTGGTAAAAGATAAAAGTATTACCAGGAATAATGGAATGAAATGCAGAATAGAAATGTGGATTATTAAAAAAAATCCTTCTAGACTGCTTTATTTACTAAATATGAATAGTCCTGATCATTTGGTGTATTAAAAATACATTTAAACACCGGGTAGGTAATCAAAAATACAATACCTGAATATTGTGATGATAAATCCTTCAGTATTTACCCAGGAATCCCAGATTTGGGGGTGAGGGGAAGGAAAACAAGAACAAATAACTCTGAATTCCTTCAAAGATGGTCCTTTCTCTATTTGCATTACATCCATACGTGCTTTAGCTTGGGATTTAACAGAAATCCCGAGCTCGATGGAAATGTGATGGATGATTTTCAAAAATCACTTTGTGGTGCTGAAAGGATGACTAAAGCTGCTGACAAATAAAGCAGCCTGAGAAGGAAAACAGGATCTCGTTCCTATGAGATCTGGGACAGCTTTTCCAACCCCAAATGATCTCTTGGAAAATAAATTCGTGACAATTCCAGATCAGGAACGGCAGCATCAGATCCCTGTTATTCCTTCTCATCAATCCCCATTTTTTTAATTGTGGAATCAAGCCAAAAAAATCCTAAAACCAGATAACAACCCACCCCCCCACAAAAAATGGTGTTTTTCAGCTCTATAATCAAACCTTGGTCACAAAACCATGAATTAATCAAGATCACACTTATTAAGCACTAAGAAGCTTTTAATCTTGGTTATTCCTTTCAGTTGAGTCATTACTTGAATATTTTCTTGCCTTCCTGAGATGATTAACGGTGGTGACCTTTTCAAAATCGGGCAGGATCTTCCCTGCATGCAAAATAAACCCACAAAAAAACTTAATTGAAAGTACAGCCTCAACCCAATCTACCCCAAAAACACTCTCTGTCAACAATTAATTGAACATTCAGGAAGTCAAATTTTAAAAAAGTGTGGTTGTTGGTGGTTTTGTTTTGAATTTATTTGTCCTCTTTAATATCCTGCTCGAGGCAGGAATTATCGGTGACAAAACCAGTCACATTTCTCACATCAATTTAATTCGTGGAGCTGCACAGGTCGATTTTCCACCACAAAATCCTCCCAGTCCAGCACAGGGAAACCCTATGGAAGAGCAGATCCTCAAAAAAAAACAACCTAACCCCATCTAAATCAATAAAATTATACCCTGGAGCAGCAAAAATCAAGGAAAAAATGGATTTGAAGGAGATGTCTGTCCCAAAAAAAAGGAACAGCTCTGAAATTCTAAGTAATCGCTGCTTTTTTTTGGCCTCAGGTAAAATTAGCTGGGATTTTTGGAGCAGTTCTCCCCCAGAACAGGAGCATCCAGTTAATTCTTACAAGCTACAGGATTCCCAAATGAAAGGAAATTCCCTACAATGGGATCACACTGGATGGGAAATAAAGAGTTATTTTTCCAATAGAAACATCAGGAAAGTCCCTGCACTGGGATCCCACCAGAATGGGAAATAAAGAGTTATTTGTCCAATGGGAATAGCAGAAAATTCCCTACAATGGACCACACCAGAATGGGAAATAAAGAGTGATTTGTGAATGGGAACATCAGGAAATTCCCTGCACTGGGATCCCACCAGAATGGGAAATACACAGTTAATTCCCTGCACTGGGATCACAGAATGGGATCACTGAATGGGAACTAAAGGGTGATTTTCAAGAACAACAAACATTTTCTGGAGATTTCTGCATTCCTGTAAATCCCGAATGCCTCCGACCTGTGTCTGCCTGGAAAGGTGACACGTGTTCCAACCCTCTGTTCTCCAGGGCTCAGGAATTCTTCCTGAGCCTTTGAAATCCAACATTTCAATTCCTGTGAGGGCAGATCAAGAGATCCAGGATGAAAAATGGGGCACTTGGAGCTGGGACAAGCTCTGGATCCGTGGCTGCTCTTCCCAGGATTGAAGATTATTAATATCCCTGCTTTCATTCTTGTCCCTCTTGGAGATTTGCTTTTATCTCTCCTATCTCTTTTTAACCTTTCTCCGTGGTAATTGTATTTGTTAATCGTCTTAATTAAGGCTGCGAGCTCACCAGGGAACATCCTCCCTTTTGTTTTGCAGCTCCACATCAAGCCTGGCAGATAAAAACTCCTCAGATATTTGGAGCGACAAAACCATTCCATGGAATTCCGGGATGAAGATGGAGCTCCTGAAATTTCCCTTCTCCGCTTGGAGCCCAATTTTTCTCCCCATAAATCCTGGAGTTTTAGGAATATAATCGTATGGAATTAGAATTATAGCTTCTGGGGAGAGATTTGAATATTGATTATTCCAAAAATCCATGCTAATTAAATTGTCCCACTCTCAGCCAAGAGCTGGTGCCCTTCAGAGGTCCACAGGCTTCCAGCCCTGAATCTGTTGTTTAGTTAAATGCTGGCTGTTTATTCTCTTTGTTTACAGCCAAATCCTCTGGATTTTCATCTCTGTGACAGAGTTCCTAAATTACTGACCCTGAATTATTCATCAGCTATTTAGCCAAATGCTCTCCCCAAGCCCCCAGTCGTTTTAAACTGAACAAAACCACATGAAATATTCTGGTTTTCTCTCTAAACATCACTTTTTCTTTTTTTTTTCTCTCTCAGAGTTTCCTTCAGGCATCCCAACTTTTGCCTGGAGTGTTCCCGGGCTAAAAGCCACATTTAATAATCTGCTTCACTTTCTTCTCTTCCTTTCCTTTGAGCCACGAAATGGAAGTGAAAGGAAAATTGGAGCTCAGCTTGTTATGTTTGCAAAATCAAATCCGGCCGACAGGAGCTGATGTGCCTCGGGCAATGCCAGCCCTGGTTTGTGTCACTGCTCCCCGCACCCAAAGGAGGGAGCTGGGAGGTGACAGAGCCTGCTGTCACTCATTCCCAAATTCCTGCTTCCCCAGGGCATGGTTTCCACCCCCAGGACATGGGAATCAACCAACCCTGGGTGCTGATTGCACAGGGAATGTTTGCTCGGAAGCGTCTAAATAATTCCCATTTTTTCCTCTTTGCCTTCATTAAGAGAAATCAGAAATAAGCCAAGACTTGGTTTAAGAGAGCAATTTATCCTGAATAACTCCAAAATTAGATTTTGGACAATAAAACACAGTGGGAAGTGGTAAATAAATACAAAATCCAACAATCAATCAAGGAAATGCCTGAGATTTGAATCTCCAGTTTGACTTCTCCACTCCCCCCCAGTTCACACCAGTTTTGACTGTCCAGTTTTGACTGGTTTTGTAAATTTTAACTCATAAATTCCATCTCTTCCCGATTTGTGAATATTTCCCTCATAGTGCCAGGCACAAAACTCTAAATGAGTCTTTAAAACATCGACCCCAAAGATTTCTGAGCTTGTTTCTGCCCTCATTATTTACATCGTTAATAAAACAACTCTAATTATTGTGCTTGATTATTTCCTGACCAGAAATGTTGGAAAAGGCCTCTAAAATCAAGTCCCACCATTGCTGTTCCTCTCCCACCTTCCAGCACTGAAGCAAATCCTGGTTTTCCATTCAATTACGTTTTTGAGATTTAATAACAAGCGAAAAGAAATTAATTAGCAGCAAAATTAATAAAAAGACTGGTCTGAAATGTGAGTGGGAATGATGTCCAGTGGCAAAAGTGATGGGGATGAATGATTCAGACTGGGATCGATAGGAATTCTCTGACAAATCCAATTGTCAGCCCAGCCCATGAGGACAATTCCTAATTTTCCCGTCCATGAGCTTAATTCACAATATTTTTCAAGTTTTGCTTTGTGATTAATACCGATTTTAATGAATTTTAGCTGCTCTGAGCCCACCTCAAGCCCAGCTGGAGGTGATTCCCAGTCAAAGGCTGCCAGTGGGGAAATGTGAATTCCCAATGACACAAACAAACCCCACAAAAGAACCTCTCAGGAGGGACTTCCATCCCACAGAGCCCTGAGGTTTTTTCCCTTAACCTTCCTTGGAGACCTGGTTCTTGTTGCCAAGGAATCCCAGTGGTGTGGACTCCCCATGGAATTGCTCAAGGATAGGCTTGGATGAGCATCCCGGGATACAGGAGGGTGGCCTTGCCCATGGGATGAGCTTTAAGGTCTCTGCCAACCCAACCCAACCCATTGCAGGATTCTGTCCTTTACAGATTTTGAACTGTCCTGGGTTGCAGAGTAAA
>CM031864.1:644723-659326 GCA_018697195.1 Certhia americana
CCTCTCACCCATTCCATGCCAGTGCCATGCCTTCACATTCCCATTCCCATTGCCCATTCCATTCCCATTCCAGTCCACTCCAATCCCCATTCCATTCACATTCATCCCTGTCCCATTCCCACTCCCAATCCCCAGTCCTATGCCCCATTCCACAGTCCCCATTCCCATTCCCATTCCATTACCATTCCCATTCCCATTCCATTCCCATCCCCTACGCACATTCCCATCCCAGCCCCATTCCCATGCCCATTCACATTCCCTCCCATTCCCTCCCTCCCATTCCCACTCATTCCATTCTCCCCCATCCCGGTGTCCCAGCCCAGTTCCAATCCATGTCCCAGCCCAGGAGAGGTCCTCAGGGCAGGGAGAAAGAAGCAGGGGAGCCAAGCATGGGCTATCATGTGGGGACATTCCCCCATCAGGGGACAGGGGACCTCTTGGAGCGCCACCTGCCCTGGTGGCAGCGGAGAAATTCCCACTGTGGACACGTTGGCATGAGCAGCAACACCACAGGAGGAAAAACATCAATGCTGGGAGCTCAGGTCTTGTCTCAGCTCGCTGCAGATCATTCCGGAAGCTTACAATAAAACTGCTTCCCTGACATGTGCCTCTCTTTTGTAAGTGTCAAGTTTCGAGACAAGGGAACGCGTTTTAATGTGACAGGAAAAAATTTGACGTGGGAGCTACTTACTTTACTTTGACGGAATTTCTGGCTCATTGATTACTTGACAATTATTTACAATTACATTGGTAATTAGAGGTTGGGTCTTGTGCTGAAATATTGCAAATAGCTTTGGAGACATTTGCGAGCTTCCTCCTAACTTTGCGAGGAAATAATTATAGTAGTTAATATGTAAAATTTTGTATCTGACCTTTTGAACAATTATTCCGATATTTTAATGATGGTTCTCAGAGCCATTTTCTCCAAGTGACGTGTGACATTGTAAATAAGCTCTGAATTAGCAGCACATTAATCTCCAGTCGTGGCAACCCTTTGGATAGTTCTCATAATCAGGAATATTTTGTTGGTTCGCGTGTGAGGCATGTCATACAGCAGCGGGATGTAATTTTTTTACACTGAACTTTCCAGTTTCTGCACGCTTTCCAATTCACTCTTCGTGCTCTTGACAAAGGTGTGCGTTAAGCGGTTGGACACATGATTTTCTCTCCTTTTTTGGTGTACAATTTTTGGCTGGAAGGGACTGGTGCCTTTCAGCAAATCTCCAACTGATGTGGTGGCAGTATGATTTCTAAGGAGTGCGGTTATTCAGATTTCTGCTGATTTTTAAGAATTCTGGTGGTTCCTCTTGACCATATTCTGCATGGTGCATTTGCATTCCTCTATTTTTATCGGACATGATTTAAAAACCCCATCACCAGGGAGATTTATTCCCAAACATGTGCAATACCAAGGCATTAGCATCAACATTGTTTCTCTTAGAGAAGGGGAGGAGACAAATAAACCCCCAAATCCAACTGTTTGCTAATTCCAGGAATTACAGCAGTAGTACTTGAACCCGAACGGGCTCCTGGCTTGGCCAGGGGAGTCGGGGGGACACAGCAGGAATTTCCCCAGGGAAAGGGTGCTCAGGGGCCCCCCCCCCTGGGATTGGGAGTGCAGGAGGGTTGGATCCCCATCCTGGAGGTGTCAGGGAGTTCCTGGGAGTGGCACTCAGTAACTGGGTTAGGGCACAGGGGGGGATGGGGTGTGGTAAAAAGGTCAATCAATTCTACAGAAGGCTCAGCAATGGGGGGGGGGGGGAAAAGGGTTTTAACAAATGAAAACAGCTGGTTTGTCGTTTCCATGTGCAGGCTAAAGGAGTTTGGGAGTTCCACTGAAAACGTCTTGGGATGAGAGCTGGTTAAACAAACAAACGATTGCTGGTTGTGAAAAAACAATGCACTGCAAGACAGCAGAAAATGGTCCGTGGCAATCAGGGAACAAATCTGTAACCTGAGCAAGGACAGAGAGATTGGATGGGCAAGGAAACAACACCTTTTACTGAGAAGGAGTTGAAGGGCAGCCTTTGGGGAGAGGAATGGGAGGGTGAAGGGAAAAGGTGGCTGAAAATCACAGATTGGTTCTGCCTTGGGAGATTTTGGTTGGTGTTGTTTCATCATGCAGTGACCCTTGGGGCAGGGAATGGGCTCAGTGATCTGGGGGGGCTCTTCCAACCCCGGTGGTTTTGGGGTTGAGTGACTCTGTGAGCTCTGTCCTGTCCCAACTCTGTCCTGTCCCCCCATGTCACCCCTACTTTTGCATGTTTCTTTTTAGCCTTCTTATGTTTTTGAATTCCTAGAGTCAGATCCCACACACACAGCTCTGTAAACAATTGTTTACATTCCTCTTTGGAGGAAGCGAAAATTAATAGACCTTTAGTTTAACCAGTGTGGTCTGAGAAGAAGTCACCTGTCAGACCAATAAAGAAACAAATTTTGTAACACATATCAATCACAGTCTTACAATAAACTTCCTCTTCCTTCTGCCCTTGCTCAAAGAAAAGTGCCTACGTGTGATTTATCTGGTGTGGCACACCCCGCACCACTCAACCCCAGCCCCTGTAAATGGAAAGGCAAAAGTCACCCCCAGGGAGGGGATGCAGGCTCTCTGACACCTGAACTCCCCCAGCAGCCATCTGTGCAGAACCACAGCCTTGCAGTGCTCAGCAGAGGCAGAGCCAGGCAGGTGCCCCTGGCAGTTCTGCCATCCCACAGTGGCCACCCTGCAGCTGAGCCCCTTTCATGAGGGATGATTGCAATTTCCACGGGGCTGTGTATGCAAGGAACAAACACAACTCATCACAGCCTGAGCTATTTGCTCTTCACATCCAAGGAGCGTTTGTCTCCAGCCCTTGACGTGACATTAACTATTCATGGACCTCCAGAGTGTTCAAACACTGCCCCAGGAAAATTGTTGCTACTTTTCAACTTGATTGAGATCTTCCCCGAGCCAGGCTCTGCTGCAGCCAGCTCTGCACACACCAGCAATGCAGGAGTGGCCAGTGTCCCAGTGATCCTGGGAGCCAGCCCTGCCCTCGGCTCTTCCTCCACGTGGGACAGCTGGGATTTGATGCCAGGACAATTTACTGCAGAGATTTGTCACTCTGAGCTGATTGTCACCTGCTGCTGGGGCTCCCTGGGGGTGGCTCCAGGGAAGGGACCCATCTCCCACCACTGACCCTGATCCTTTTGTTAGGATGGGCAGGCTCTGCCCAGAGCAGCCCTGGAGCCCTGGCAGTGTCCCATGCCAGGCTGGACAGGGCTTGGAGCAGCCTGGGACAGTGGGAAGTGTCCCTGCCATGGCAGGGGTGGCACTGGAGGGGATTTATTTAAGATCCCTCCCAACCCAACCCAACCCAGTCTGTGATTCTGTGCTTCCATTTGCCTTTAATCACCGTTCCCTAGGACGAATTATTTAGGATTGCAGCAGGAGCTGATTTGCTGTCGGGAGGATTTTGAGCTCTCGCAGCTGCCTGTGGATGAGAGGGAATGATCCCCCCACTTCCAGAGCCATTTGGGGTTGGATTTCTGCTGGGGGTCCCTTTGCAGAGCCCCTCACCCTTCCTGCCTGCTGCTGCTCTCCAGCTTTTCCTGCTGGTGGAGGATTTTGCATCAGGAAGATTTTCATGCCCCAGCCTTCCCCACTCTCTTTTCAGCTTAATCCTGAGGATTTTGGAGACATTACAGCTCAGCTTTGCATATGTTATTACACAGAAGAGAGGAAAAAAAACCCCAATAGCTGAGATTTTTCAAATCTGACTGGGAGTTTTAGGCGTGCAGGTTCTGCTAAGACTCATGCCTTTGAAAATCTCTATCAATTAGTACAGCTTTTGGGGCAGAGCTGGATGCCTTAAAACTGACTCTGACAGCCTTGGAGGCACGTGCAGAAAGACATTCCACCTCAAAACCAATCTTTTTGCCCTCGTTTGTACCATGTACAACCCCTAGGCACTAAAATCCTGCAGGTTTCTCCAACACCTGATTGGGAATTGGCCAGTGATAATGTGCTTTGAACAGGGTGGGATTTCCACCTCTGGAAAACACGACTCCTTCTCTTCAGGGTCGGATTGGGTCCTGGTGGGCTCCTTCCAGCTCAGAATATTCTGTGATTCTGGGAAAATTCAGCACTAAATGGGGCTGTGCAATGTGGGAGGGCAGGGCACTGCAGGCTGTGGGTTTGGGATCCTGACACACAACAAATCAGGCACGGCTCATCCCTGCAGTGGCTCTGTACCCAGAGCTCTTTGCTTTGACAGTTCCCTGCAGATTATTCAGAGATATATATATATATTTGAAAAGAAATATATTTATAATAATAAATAAAAAATAAATTAAATAAATTATATATATATATATATTTTATATATATATATCCCTGTTTGCCCACTGGAAAATCTGTGCCCTGTTTGGTCCTCTCGAGCTTCCCAAAGCCTGGAATTCTCTGAACTGCCTGGCTTTGGCAGGAACCTGGTTCTGGGTGGGTTTGTGTGGTGGGATGCTGAGCAGGGAGGCTGAGAGGGATTGCAGGGTGACAGGGAACAATGGGAAGGATCCCAGTGATGGAGGAATGGATAAAAAGAGATTTGCCTTTCCAAACAAACTGTGGGATTGCTGAGAAATGGAATTGGAGATTGAAAGGGGAAAGAAACAATGGGAGAAACCATCAATGGGATCAGAATGGAAAATGAAAAGGGAGGGTTCTGCATTAGAGGGGAATGTGAGGGATCAGGGGTTGGGCAAGTCTGGAGCTCTGCAGGACCTCAGGCAGTGGGGAAAGAGAGAGGGAAATGGGGCTGGGAAATTGGGATAAAAAGGTGGGAAATTGGGATAAAAGGGAGGGAAATTGGGGTAAAAAGGTGGGAAATTGGGATAAAAGGGAGGCTGCATCCTCCAAAAATCTGTCTGAAAATGGGAAAATATTGTGCACAACTTCCATCTGAATGAAAAACAGCTTTTTTAAATTTTAATCAGATGGCTCCACGCTGTTCTGTGGATTCAGGGGCTCGGTTAAAATCTGGGCTTCCTGAAAATCACAAACAGGTGGCAGAGAAAAAGGAGTATTTATTTAATTGTTCAGAGCTGCTGCTGGAACCTGTCACACCCCTGCTCGTGGAAGGACACGGGCCTGGCTCAGCTGCCAAATTCCACCTACAAATTTTGGTGCTGTTTTCTTTAACCCAGAGAGCCTCGTGGAAAAACTCACACTCAGCCTCTCATGGGTTGCCTGGGGACATGTTAAGAGCTCATCTGGAAAGTTTAAGGAAAGACAAAATCCAGCTTAAAATCCAGCTCAGTAGATTGGGCCTTGCAAGTGTTTGCAGTGAGGGAAAGGAAAAGATGCAGCTTTTAAACATCAAGTTCAGAGTAGGGAAATGGCTGATCCTGTGTCATCCTGGGATGTTGTTTTCCATCCTGGCTGGAAATATTGTTGGCAACTCCATCAAAATGTCCATGTTGCACAGATACTCTAAATGCAGCTGGCATGGAACTGAAATTTCCATTTGGTGTGAAATTCAGACGGGGGAAAGACAAAAAAAGAAGAAGTGTTGCCTGGAATGAGATGGGGAGCCTGGAAGGAAGCCAACGTATTTTTTTCTTTTTTTTTCCACTCAAAACTCAACAGGCCTTTATTTGAATTTCTTTAAAACTGACATATTCATGGAGTTTTCAAACAGGCTTTTTCTGACAAGTCCCCTAATCCCCGAAGCCTTCCCTCCCTCAGCAACCCAAGTTTGTCAGATCCTTCCCTGCCAGCTGTAGCTGTAGGCTCCTCCATATTCCACACAGAGCTGGGCCCTCCCTGAAGTTCTGGGGACACAGCTCTATAGACATTTTAAATCTCTGCACATGGCCACCCGTCTCATCGAGATGGATGTATGCATATTTATTCCTGTACAATTCCTGTAGTCAGCCAGTTCTGGCTGATCAAACCTCCACTTTAAACATATCCTTCTGTGATAAATAAAAACACGGACTGCTCTCTTCCTGCTGGTGAATCACATTCTGGAATCTCCTGCTTGGCTTCTCTCACTCAGAGCTGGGACTTGTCTCAGTCTCGGGGAGGGCGTAGATGTACAAAGGAATAGGGTTTGAAAAGGAATAGGGTAAAAAAAGAAATAGGGTGTGCCAAGGAATGGGGCAAAAAAAGAAATCGGGTGTGCCAAGGAATGGGGCGTGCAAAGGAATAGGGTGTGCAAAGAACAAGGGAACAGCTGGAGCTGGACCAGGGGGATTTGGGATGGAGCTCAGGGGGATTTGGGATGGAGCTCAGGGCAATTTCTTCCCCAGAGGGTGCTGGGCACTGCCCAGATCCCCAGGAATATTCCTGGTCCTGAGGCTGCCAGAGCTTCAGGAGCATTTGGACAGTGCTGCCAGGGATGCAGGATATATAATATATATATTCCAGCTCAGGATATTCCACGATTCGATGACTATCTGGGATTTGATCCCCCATTAGCTGTGGGAAGGTGGAGCTGTATGGGAAGAGCCCTCCCCGTGTTCCCAAGGCTCCCATGCTGGAGTTCCTGCACACAACACACACCTGGCACCTGCTGACCCCATCCCCAAAAAACAGAAACCCCAGCACCAAGGACATGGATGGAGGAGCTCCCCGCAGGGTGAGCATCCCTCAGGAAGGGGAGGACCCTCGGGACAAAGCAGCAGCAGGAGGTGGAGCATCTCTCCACCTTCCACATCCTCCACCCTTCTCCCAGCCTCCAGAAACCATTTCACACCTGGCCCTGCGCTGCTTCCCTGGCATCTCTCCGTGGTTAAAATGTGAAATTCCAGCCAACTGATGGATGTGTGATATTGTGAAATATTCAGGATTCTCAGAGCAGCTTCTTCTCCTAAGTGGGCTTCTCATATTCGTGGGAAAACTCATTAATATTGAAATCCCCACTGACAGAAGGCTTGTAGGCAATACGGTATCAGGAAAAAAACATTCTTGTATTTTACATGCCGGCTCAGAGAGTGGGAATCAATGGACTAAAAACGACCTAGTTCTAGTCCTATTTTTCAGCTGATAGAAAGCAGCTCTCTTGATATTAAATAATGCATCTCTTCAGCAAGCAGTGAATAATATGATTTAGTGTGTTCAAACATTCTGCTGGAAATGAGGATGCAGGCTCTGAACACGCTGAATGTCACTGAGCACACTCGGAGACACTCGCTCAGCTCAGCCAGGAATGTTTACCTAATTCCACCCATTCACTCCGAGGATGTGCCTTCACCGCACCGCTTCCAAACACAGGGTTCACCTGTTTGTGGCAGCAGGTGACTGCAGCGGCGGCAGGCAGCTATTTCCCACCGGCTATAATTCCCACAGAAACACAGAATTAACGGTGCAGGTGCACGGGGCTGAATCCAGACACCAGCTTTGCCTGGCACACCAGGAATTTCTGCAATTTCACACCTGCCCGGGCTCCGAGATGCAGCAGCAACGCCCACGATGTGCTCTGAACAGAAAGCTGTCAGCTGATCACCAAGGAGCTTTAATAAATCGATATTTTCCAGATATTCACCTGTTTGATGCCAAACTACTCGCAGCAAGATTTGATAACCCTACATCTGTTTTCTGTTACCTGGGGCACAGGAACCTCTGGTGCTGGGTGCTGCTACATCTCAGCTGCTGGAGATGGGACACTCTGCCTTCCCTCCCAGGTGAGGATTTTGAATCCCTCCCAGGTGGGATTTGGGGTGTTTGGGAGGCAGCAGCACGGCCACCGAGCATCAAAAGCTCCTACAGCAAACACACGCCTGCTCCTAACAGGACTGAGAAGTCAAATTTGCAGCAATCCAGGATCTGTCACCCGAAATCTGGGTCACCTTTTAATGCCCCTGCAGAGTTTTGGCAGGAATTGAACACACAGGGAGGAGGAAGAGCGCTTGGGGCTTGGCTGGTGAAGCACGGCTGGCTCTGGTTCCTGCCCCAGGCTCTTCCCTGCTCCAGAGTTTGCTGCATCACTGTCTCCTGCTGACACACAAACCCCTCCAGCTGCAGGAACACAGCCCCTTCCTCACCACCAGACAGAACTGGTGTCAAGAAAGAGCCCTGTAAATCCCGAAATTCAGAGTCTGACCCAGCAGGTTCCCCTTCCACAAAATCCCTGATTGATTTGAATGGGATTTGTGACTGCACAAGAAGAGAAAAACTGGAAGGGGTTGGCAGGTTTCCCATGAAACAAACAGAGCCTGCTGGAAACGAGGTATTATTTGGTATTCTGGCACATTAAATGTGTTAGATATGCAGAAAGGCAGAGCAGGGAGAAGCAGCTGAAGTTCAAGGAGTTGTCCAACCTGCCCAAGTGCTCATTTAAACACAGGCTTTTGTTCCGGAGAAAATTAAATAACTTAAGGTCCTTCTCTCTCCGGCTCCAATTTTTATAAAAGTGCCTCATAAGATGTGAAATCATTAATTAAAGAAGATTCCTCAATTATTCTCTCTGACCTGTCACAGTTACTTGTTTAGTCAGCGTTAAGAATTCAGCAACATCTTCAAAGGCTTTTCAAGACACCACCTGTGAACTAATTAGGCTGAAGGAGGAAAGATTTGTAAGGAGCTCCAGTTCTGGCTGCCAGCACAGACACCGGCCCTGGCCCCAGGTTTGGAACTTTTTGCAGCTAATTCTACATGCTTGAAGCACTGTCGCTTCAAATTAGGGAACTAAATCCCCAAACGGAGGGGAAAGGGCTCCAGCAGAGAAATGCACAAATGTGTCACCAGGGCTCTCAAACACACTTTGCACGAATTAAAAATGGCTTAAAAAAATTCTTAAAAAATGGCTTAAAAGGGCTTTGTCCCCTGTTGGGAATGGGGAAGGGGAGGAATCCTGAAAGTTCTCCAGGATTGCTACGCATTCCTCACTTCCTACAGAGACTAACAGGTCTTTGAGGAAGACCCTGGGAAACTCCAGCAGTGCTGGTGGGCCACTGAAGATCCTTTTAGTTGTTTCCCTTCATTTCTGGGAGAGCTTTGGCCTCCAAGGCTCCCCTCAGCCCCCTGCAGCTGGAGACTGACTGGCTTTGGGGTGTTCTCACAGCCTCTGGCTCAGAGCTGAACCCCTACAAAGGATCCGTGTCCTTCCAGCAGCAGAACCTCCTGCGGGGAACATCCCCTGGAGATGTCCTGAAGTGGCAAAGGATGGTGGTAATTAGCTAATTAGCTGCAGAGCCTTGATTGAGCAGGAAGGAGGCTTGCTGCACTGCCTTCTGACTGAGGTGAGACACGAGGCTGAAAGGAATTCCTAAGGATTTCCATGGTTTGTGTTCCTGCCAGAGGGAAGCGGGGTGGGCAGGCTGACCCAAGGGACTCCTGGCCAAAACCTCCCGGGAGGATTTCAAACCAAGTCAGAAATGTTGGCCCTGCTCGTGGCAGGGGCTGGAACTCGATTTTAAAGTTCTTTCCAGCCCAAACCATTCTGTGATTGATGATAAATCTAATTTTACTGTCATAAGCAGCTGTGGACAGATAACCCAGGCTTTCTGCCACCCTCTCCCAGCCTGCTGCCTTCACTGCTGCAGCACACCAGGGACTCAGCTCCTGCCACTCTGGGAAGTTTGTCATTGCCTCTGCAGCTGAATAACTTGGTAACAATACTGCTGGCATTTCCCAGCCTAAAATTAGCCAAGTAGAGGGACTCTCCCAGTGTTATTTAATTATGGAAGGCAAACAGAGCAGTTGAGTGCAGTGTCACTGCTGGTACCGGGGCTCATCTCCAGGAAGAAAGACTCAATAATAAATTTTCAACCATTTTGAGAATCGTCTTTAAACCCTCCTCCCCTTTTTTGTTGTCTTTCAGCAGAACAGATGTTGGTTTTTCAACTGCAAACCGAGCTCAGAGTACTTTCCTCGGTAATTTCAGGTTGCATTTGCTCCTGTAGTTTCATAACTATTGCAACGTCAATGATTCCCCAATTTTTCTTCTATTGTGCTCAGAGATTTCATATTCTCAGTTTCATGTTTGGAAAAAGCCCTCTCTATTTAACACTGTGCTTTCAGAACTAAGAGAGGGATCATCCTTAGAGGTCTCTGTTCCTTTCCACTCCCCCATCTCCATCCTGCTCCCCCAAAATACACATCATTTTGCTCATTTGCTGCACATTTCTGCAGGCAAGCATTCAAACACATCTCAAAGCTGTGTCCTTTGAACAGCAGTTCTGGAAAACGAGGAACCACCGTGGCTCTGTTGGAGCACTCACTCACGGAGATTAAACCCAGAAATGTTCCTGCAGCCCATTCCAACTGCAACCAGCATTAGCCCTCCTTCCCTGGACAGAGTTTGGAATGGGGGCAGGCTGAGGGATTTTTTTGGGGTGCTTTTCCAGGGATTGCAGACCCTGGTGTTGAACAACACACAGAGTGGGGCTCTCCTATCACCCCTTTGCACAGCAGCGACTCCTCCTTTCTTCTCGTCTTCTCTTAACTAGAAAAACAATTCCCCAGCTGATTTTCAACTGTGTGGTAGTCCAAAGCAGCCGCGGCAAATCCCGAGGATAGGGAATCCTGCCGCAGGCAGTATCAGCTGTGTGCAGTGCAGCCCCCCTTGGTGGGATGGAGGCTGCTCCTGCAGAGCAGGAGGCTTTGCTGCAGCTCTGGCTGCAGGCACAGAACAATCTCTGCCCTGAAGGAGATGCAGGCAGGGCACAGTCTGTGCCCCAGAGGGGATGGAGAGCTTTGGGAAGCTCTCCCAAGAGAAGAACCAGGCAGAGAAGCAGCACCCCTGCCCCTCCAATGACACCAGAGCCTGCCCTCCCTAAGCTCTTTAATTAAAACCTTGGAGATTTAAACACTTGTCCTGCTGCTCCTGCAGGTCTGAGGGTGTTGGAATCACCTGGGCCTGGTTTTGCTCCTGCAGCCCTTGGTTTAATCTGCCTCACTTGCTTTAATCACCTCACTTGCTGTGGCTTTCTGACGCAGTCCTGGCAATCTTTTAATCTCAGTTAGGAAATGAAAGCACATGTCTGGTGAAGAGGAAAATTCTGCTTGGTTTTGTCTCCTGGCTGGGATAGTGGGAAGGAATTGTTCCCTGGGAGGGAGGTGAGCCCCTGGCAAAGGTGCCAGGTGTCCCTGGAGCCCTGGCAGTGCCACAGGCCAGGTGGAAATTGGGGGGTGGAGCATCTGGGACAGTGGGAGGGACCCTGAAATGGCAGGGGGACAAGGGAGGGGCTCTGAGGTCCCTCCCAAACCTTACAAGTTAGTGTGGCTTGAGGGTGTCCTGCTGGGGAGCAGCAACAGGAAATCCCAAGAAAATGGACAGGAAGGAGGGATTTGTGTTCCAAACACGTTGTGAGTGGAGAGATAAAACCAGCAGGAGAGGGGAAGGGAAAAATGGGGAGGATCCCAGTGTGGAGATGGATAAAAGAGATTGCCTTTCTCAACAAACTGTGGGATTGCCTGAGAAATGGAATGGAGACTGAAGGGAAAGAAAACAAGGGAGGAAACCCCCATAAATGGGGATCAGAATGGAAAAGAAAAGGGAGGGTTTGCATTAGAGGTGGAATGTGAGGGATCAGGGGTTGGGCAAGTCTGGAGCTCTGCAGGAAGCTCAGGCAGTGGGAAAGAGAGAGGGAAATGGGGCTGGGAAATGGGATTAAAAAAGGTGGAATAAATTGGATATAAAAGGGAGGATCTGCATCCTCCAAAAATTGAGAGACCCAGCAGAAATGCCCATGGCCTCTGCATTAGTGGGAATAAAGTCAAAGGACTCCTCTGTCTCCTTTTTGGACAGACAAAAACACTCTGGGGTCCATCCTGACCAATGGGATGCACAGGAGCCTCAGGACCGGTAACACCAGCCAGGCCAGGGAGAGCTGAAGCTCCACAAACCACCTCTGGCACCTCTACAAACAGCTACTCCACCTTCCCCTGCCTCCACCCCCAGCCAGCATGGGCTGGGAATCTTGCTTTTAGCAATCCTCAGACAAAATCCACACTTGCAACAACTCCCAAAGATTCCAAGGGTGAGGTGGTTCCAGAGCAGGGAATGCCACAGAGCAGCGGGACCACCCATGGCAGGACGGGATGCAGGAGAGGCTGATCAGAACAGGCGATGAGAGGACAAGACACAAAGACTGGAGGGAAGGCACAGCAATGGGAGCACAAAGACAAGAGGGGACAGGCCAGCACCACCAGGACACAGCTGGGCGGGCCAGCCCCGGGCACGGATGGCAAATGGGGCCCTGCAGGCACCGACCCTCCTGCGGGGGATACTGACCTGGGCTTGAGACACGACTAGAGGTAGTAGGCTCAATAATTTCTACAAAAAGGGAAAAGGAGAAAAAAAAAAAAGAAAAGGAGAGGAGAAAAGAAAAAAAAAAGGGGAAAAAAAGAGAACATTTGGGAGTTAATCACACATGGAAGACAAGAACAGCATGAGACAGCAAACAGTCATGCAAGAGACAGCACAGTTTTAGTCTCCTGTGGGGCTGGGGCTGCACCCAGCTCCAATCCACATTCTGTGCACACCAGCAGCACCAGCACGCTCCCACTGGGCCAAACTTTCTGCCCCTGGAGTTGTGCAGCTCCAAAGCATTTCTGCGGGAGGGCTCTGGAAGCTGGCTAGGAGAAGGGCTTTGTTCACTCCACTGAAGGCAATTTCCTCCCATGAATATCAGTCAAGGTAACAATTCTGAACAAAGAATGTTTTAAAGCAATAGTTCTGTGCTTGGGTGAACTTTTAAGGCGCATCTTTTTAATTATTGAAGCCTTTCCAGAAGAAAACATTTCTCAGAAGCATCAAACCCATTTGGAAGTTGTTTACTTCCCCCAGGGCAACCAAAACAAACAGGCAAAGTTAAGAGGAGACACAGTTCTCCTGCATCCAGCCTAATGAAACAATCACCTGTGGCTTTTCATTATAATTTGACTTTAGAATTCATTATTCCGGGCCTTTTTATTAGCTTTGAATAGTGATATGCAAAATGAAATACCGGTCCCAATTAATCTTGCACGGAAGCAAGCTCCCATCTCAATGCAGCAATTCAATACTGCTCATAAAAAAGGTTTAACAAAATTACCAAGCTCAAAAGATCATTGACCATATCTTGACTATAACAAGAAACTAATGAAAAAAAATGGGAGCGAGTTGACAAGCAGGGATGTGCAGGGAATGGCTGAGCACACACCAGCTCCTGGCCAATTTTGAGTTTGTTTTTTTTTTTCTCAATTGCTTTTCAGGTTAACACTGTGCAAACACGAGTCCAAGAGAAATAGCAGACAAATATTTCCCCAAATAAGAAGTTATGAAGTTTCTTTACCCAACTGCTAAACTTCTGCTAATGCAGACGAATGTTGCCAACTTTAAACCCAATTATTCAACCCCTTGACAAACACACCACGGGTGCTGACGAACCCAAATCACGTTCCAGAAGTAAAATGGAATTTGAGCTGTGCTACACTTTTAATTGGCATTAAAATCCATGGAGCTGGTGACACTTTCAGCATAAAAAAAAGGGTTTCAGGTAGTGAGGTTTCCCAGCCCCGTGCAGGAGCAGGAGCAGTGGGAAGAGCTGTGGATCCACGGGTCTGTCCCTGGGTATCCCAGCTCCCAGTTGGACACTGGGAGAGACTGGGATGAGCTGCTCTCCATGCAGGAGCATCCCAGGGATGTGTAGCTGGCTCCAGGGAGGAAGAGGAAGGATCCTCTGGGGGCTGCATTGTGCTTCAAAGCTCTGCCCAACTGGCCAAGGCACAAACAAGGCTTTCCCCCAGAAAATTTAACAGAAATATAAATTTAATAGAAAAAAAATAAAATTTAATAGAAAGCAAAATCACCCAGAAGTGCAGAAATGTGTGAGAGACCAAACTGATTTCAGTGGTGGCGAAGGTTTAAGGAACTGTGGATTTTGTAGCATCGGTGAGGATTGGGAAAGGGGGAAATGAATGTGTGGGGTTTGGGTCACTCTGCTGAAAAACCCAAATCTGGTTTGTCAGGCAGGGGCACAGGGAGGGCCTGGCTGGGTCACCTGGGGCTGTGCTGGGGACAGCACAAGGGAAAAGGGAAAACCAACATGAGGGGAAAAGGAAATTCAATATGAGGGGAAAAGGAAACTCAGCACGAGGGGAAAGGGAAATTCAGCACGAGGGGAAAAGGAAATTCAATATGAGGGGAAATTCAACATGAGGGGAAAAGGAATTTCAACATGAGGGGAAAAGGAAATTCAATATGAGGGGAAAAGGAAATTCAATATGAGGGGAAAAGGAAACTCAGCACAAGGGGAAAGGGAAATTCAGCATGAGGGGAAAAGGAAATTCAATATGAGGGGAAATTCAACATGAGGGGAAAAGGAAATTCAATATGAGGGGAAAAGGAAATTCAATATGAGGGGAAAAGGAAACTCAGCACGAGGGGAAAGGGAAATTCAGCATGAGGGGAAAAGGAAATTCAATATGAGGGGAAAGGGAAACTTAACATGAGGGGAAAGGGAAATTCAGCACGTGGGGAAAAGGAAATTCAACATGAAGTGAAAGGGAAACTCAGCATGAGGGGAAAGGGAAATCCAACATGAAACTTAACATGAGGGGAAATTCAGCATGGGGGAAAAGGGAAATTCAAAATGAGGGGAAAGGGAAATTCAGCATGAGGAGAAATTCAACATGAGGG
>CM031864.1:663608-681124 GCA_018697195.1 Certhia americana
GCAGAGACGGTGCGAAAACCAATTAATTTAATTTAAATTTGATTTTAATTACATTTAATGCCGAGGGGCGGGTTCCGGTGTTTGTGCGAACCAGCAACCAGACAAATTTGGGAATTTTTAATTCAAAACACTCAAAATAATATTTTAATTAAGGTTCACACACAAAATTGGATTCTCCTGGCAGTAAAAATCTGCACTTTCTCTGTTCAGTCTCCACCAATTCACACCAAGGTGAGTCCTGGAGAGTCGGTGAGGCAGGAGGAGATTTGTGTTCCAAACAAGTTGTGAGTGTGAGAGAGAAAACAGCGCTGAGAGGGAAAGGGAACAATGGGAAAGGATCCCAGTGATGGAGGATAATGGATAAACAGGAGATTTGCTTCAAACAACTGTGGATTGCTGAGAAATGGAATTGGAAGATTGAAAGGGGAAAGAAAAACAATGGGAGTAAACCATCAATGGGATCAGACCGGAATGAAAATGAAAGGGAGGGTTCTGCATTAGAGGGGAATGTGAGGGATCAGGGGTTTTGGGCCCAGTCTGGAGCTCTGCAGGAGCTCAGGCGTGGGAAATAGAGAGGGAATGGAATGGGGCTGGAAACTGGGAAAAAAGGTGGGGAAATTGGGATAAAAGGGGAGGAATTGGGATAAAAGGAAGCTGCATCCTCCAACAAATCTGAGGCGACCCCCAGGGGAATGCCCACATCGCCTCTGCCTTTATTGGAAAATTAAAGTCCAAGTCTCCTCTGGTCTCCTTTTGGGACACAAAACTCCTGGCGGTTTGTGGATGGAAATTTTCTGACAGTGCCAAGCAATTCCAGAGGACAAACCTAAAACAGAGCAGGTGGAGGATTTCATGGCCTGGGAAGAAGCAGTAACAAGGGCAGTGGGCTGTTGATAAAAAGGTGCCAAATCCAAAGGATTAGGATTCATCCTCCACAGCCTGATCAAGTCCATGTTATCATTTGTAGCCCTGAAAAGTCTGCAGTTCAAAATCTGCCTGCAACAATTCTCTTATTTTTTTCTAATTATACTGAAAAAAAATGGTGTCTTAAAATGAATTCACTTCTCATATACTGCAGACATTGCTATGTAAGAAACTGCTCCTGTCTCCTCAGGGTGGCATTTCCAGCCCAGCTTGCACTATCCTGTGTTTTGCTGTGTGGATATTGGAGTTTTTGAGATTTCCTGACTTTTTAAAAGCCTTGTTGGAGAAAGAAGACACAAGGCCAAGCAGGCAGCTGAGCTGAGGCACGGACACCAACCCCGGCTCCAAACTTCAACAGGATTTGTAAAGGCCAAGCACATGGCCACAATTCCAAACAAATCTGAACTAATGGAATCAAATTTACCAATCCAAGGTCCTGTCCCGAGCCACAGACACTTGCGAGTGTCCACGGAAAAGGAAAGGCAAGAAAAGGCACAGCCTCTGTGTTGTGAAAACCCCCACACGGTTTAGAGCATTTGTCCTGTGGTGAGGATCAGTGCGAGCATCCTAGGGATGGGAATTATGAAATTCTTGACTTCCCTGAGACTGGCCCCCCTGGAACAAGCCCGATCCGTGCAGCAGCGGAACTGCAGCCCCAGAGCCCTGAAACTGCAACCAGGGCACAGGGAATGGGGAAGGTTCCATCTCCAGTGTGCATATCCCACACTCTCCAATGGACATTTCCCTACATATCCAGTGCTGCATTTTTCAATCTCAAATGACATTTTCCACATCTCTGTGTATTTCCCACATCTCCAATGTACATTTTTACCATCTCCAATGTGCATTTTCCCATCTCCAATGATACATTTCCCACATCTCCAATGTACATTTCATCTCCAATGTACATTTCCCCATCGTCCAGTGGACATTTTCACCATCTACAATGTACATTTCCCATCCAGTGTACATTTCCACATCTACAATCTAAATTTTCCATCTTCCAATGTACATTTCCCACTTCTCCCAATGTACATTTCCCATATCCAATGGTACATTGTCCATCTCTGCTACAATGGAAATTTCATCTCCAATGTATCATGTTTCCAATTCCAATGTACATTTCCCATCTCAATGTACATTTCCCATCTCCAATGTAACATTTCCCATCTCCATGTACATTTTACCTTCTCCAATGTACATTTTCCCATTCTCCAATGTACATTTTCCCTATCTCCAATGTACATTTCCCATCTCCATGTGCATTTCACATCGCCACAATTGCATTTTCCCACATCTCAGTGTAACATTTCCCATCTCCAATGTACATTTTTCCCATCCCCAATGTACTTTCCCATCTCCATGGCATTTTCCCCACCCCACTGTTGCATTTTTCCCATCTCCAATGTGCATTTTGCCGTCATTTATTTCCAGAAAAAACCCAAAAAAAAAAAAACTAGTGCCGGTTGGTTAGATCACTAAAGAGTGACCTCTGAGACAGGAATATCATTACTGGCGATCAGAGCAGTGCTAAATCATATGTTCCTCGAGCAGGGAAAATGCTACAGATTTCAGGTCTGCATATTCATGAGCTTCCATTTATCAATGAATGAACGACCAAGCTCAAAGGACACAGAGCAACTTTGTCACTATTTCTGCATTTTTCTATGGTCATTAACAGCTGTAAAAATCATTTAAAGCAGGCAGTTCTTCCCCGGAAAACATCTGAATTATGGCAATGAGGAATAGTGAGCAAAAATTAGTGTTTATCCCTTCTAGAACACTGTAGCTTGAATAACTAAATTCAAAACATCTGTCTTTCATGTCCCTCTGGTGATGGAGTGCATTCCAAATGTATGAAATTCATGGGTTCTCTCTTTGCTTCACCTGACATTGTCCCCTGATGCCCTTCAATTTCGAAGTTTCTAGGTATTTTAAAATCTGGATGCGGGACTGGGTTTAGGGGCAGTGTTAGGTTTTCTATTCAGTGTTGCTGTGAGCATCTCTGAACGAGCAGGCACACAAAACAATTCATTTCTCCAGGCTGGGCACCAAGCGGACAACTTTCAGCCCAGAACAAAGCCCAAGGGGAAGGCGAAGGAAAGCAAGGAAGGATGGAGTGCAGAAGTCGGAGCTGGAATTGCCAAAGTAACTGCAAGTGTTAATGAAAGCAGAACTTCTCCAAGTGTCGCCCTGGTGTATCAGTGCCCATTCCACTGTGGCCCATTTGGGCTCACCTTCGGCTGTGGCCCCAGCCGGGATCTTGGTGCTGGTACAAACGGTGTGCCCAGGAGCGATTTTATTGGAATTCAATCCCGCTTTAGCCTTGGCACTCTGCTGAGCTCTGCTCCAGAGGCAGCTCTGAAGGGCATCAGATCCTTCCCAGGACAGAAGCCACTGTCCCCAGCAGGCTTTCCTCTGAATTCCATTGATTCTCAGTCACAATCAGAGCCATGCCCTGTCCCCTCGGCCCTGGGTCAGACAACGTGCCCAGGACTGAGATCCTCTTCAACTGCTCTGCCTGTATTTGCTTTCACTGGCGCAGCAATTTGTGAATAAAACTCTAATTAGAATTATGGTGTAATTTAAGCCTGCTGATCCTGACGAGCCCAAACCCACAGACAATGCCTATCAAATTGGAATTCATACAATCTCTGCAAATTACGCAGGAGATGTGACCATGTCAGGATGATATTCATGAATGACTACAATTCTGTGAAAGAAGGATAACTTAAGATGGAGTTAGAAGTTTTAAGAAGGTAGCAAGCATTATCATGCCCCTGTGCCAAGCCCTGGGGGCATTTCGGAGTGCTGTAGTCCAGCTCTGGATCCTCAGCAGAGCAGGGACAGGAGTACTGAGAGCTGAGGAAGCCTGGAGCATCTCTGTGCTCAGGAAGGCTGAGGGGAGAGGGAGACCCAGATGAGAGAAGCCTCAAATGAGTGAACCCGGATGTCCTGTGATGTCCTGGATGTCCCTGGGAGGTACCTGGATCGTCCATGGGTGGCCCTGTGGGTCCTGTGTGTCCCTGTCTGTCCCTGTCATCCCTGTCTGTCCCTGTTCCCTCCCGGGTGTCCTTTACTGTCCTGTGGTCCCTACGAGCCCCTAGTTCCCGATATTTCTATATATTTCTTATATTATGATATATATAATGATTTAATCTTTAGTCATCTTATCTACATATTAATAATTAAAGCCTGTAGTTCTCTATTACCGATATAATAATAATGATCAAACCCTTAGTCTCTCTATGTTTCTATATATCAAATGATTTAAACCTTAGTTCTCTCATTTTTCTATATTAATGATAAATCTTTAGTTTCTCTATAACTATATAATAAGATTGAAACTTTAGTTCTCTGTACCTTCATAATGAATTAAACCCTTAATTTCTCTACCCATTTAATATATAACGATCGAATCTTTAGTTCATCTATATCTCTCATGTTAGTGATTAAACCTAGTTCTCTATATTTCTATATATCAATGATTTAACCTCGTCTGAGTATATATTAAGATCAAACCCTGTAGTTCCTAATTAGCTAGTTATACTAATGATTAAATCTTTAGTTCTCTATTGTTTTTTAAACCCCTAAAAAGTAGTGATTTAAACCCTTAGTTCTCTAGATTTCTATAAATTAATGATTTTACATCTTTTTAATCTCCATAATTTATATATATCAGATTTAACCTTAATCTCTCATATTTCTGATATATTAGCGATTTAAATCTTTAGTTCTCCATATCTACTAGTAGTGATTAAGACCTTTAGTTTCTCTATATTTCTTATATATCAGATTTAACCTTAGTTCTCTATATTCTCTATATAAGATTAAATCTTTAGTTCTCTATACCTATATATTCAGAGTAACCCTTAGTTCTCTTATTTCTATATAGTTAAGTTTCTCTATATTTCTATATTAATGATT
The DNA here is from genome assembly GCA_018697195.1 of Certhia americana. NCBI lineage: Eukaryota > Metazoa > Chordata > Aves > Passeriformes > Certhiidae > Certhia > Certhia americana. The sequence continues at coordinate 668,460 of CM031864.1, forward strand.
TAATTTTCAGTTCTCTCTATTTATATATAACGATCAAACTTTTTTTCTCTTCTTAATACCCTTATCCCCTCCGGCCCTGCGAGATGAGGGTGTGCTCACATCTCTGCTGGACATTTCCACCTCCCCTAAATCTTTTAACCCCTTTGTGTGCCTGCATGCCTTTGGGACAGAAGTTGTCCTGGCAAGCACAGCAGGACATGGAGAGACCCACCCCCGAGTCGGGGAATTCACCTGGGAAAACTCCCAAAGTTCTTTTGGAGCCACACATCTTTTATCCAACGTTCTCTGAGAGCAGCAGGGGCCCAGTTTTGAAAACTCAGCGCTTGATTAAGGTATGTGTAAAATTGAATTCCTTGGATGAAGAAGCTGAAGAACGCACGAGCACTACCCATGGCTGTAAAATTCAGTTCACAAAAAATAAATCAAAGTGTGTGTGTATGTGCGTCCCCCCTCGGTATCAGAAAGCCGCCAGACTTGAACTGAGTGATTTGCTCATTCATGCGGGCATTTCTCACCTACCTGTCGCAGCACCCCTGACAGCTCAGCACCAGCCTCAGAAAAAAAGGGCTGGCAAAAAATCGAAAATTTATTGCTTAATTAAAGCTGACTACATCGTGACAGGGTGCAGTCCCTCAATGAGATCGGTCCTTCCACCTCACATCCCCAGCAATTAATTTTTTTTTTCTTCTTCCCTCGGGAATATCATTTTAAAATCCTGAATACATTACCAGAATGAAAGGAGGCCAGTTTCATCTTTGTGTCTTGATTTGTTGAATCGAGTTGGTAAATTTAAATGTTGACGATGCTTAAAAAAATCTGAATACTCAGGGAAGTTTATAAGAAATGGGTTCTCCTCGGGCAAACAAAACCCTTTGCCACAAGTAAAATTCAGAATTATTGCGCAGGTGCTTCCACGGCAGGACGCTTAAAAGTGAGAAAATCAGCTTTGTAACCTTTAGATAACAAAAGTAAGGGGGGAATGTAGGATATGTAAGGGGGGCGAAAAAAAGGGAAGTTTCTGAAAATTCAGTTTCCTCTCGTGCAATAGTTGCTGCTATCACAAATCAAAGCCCTCTTCTGATGGCCAGCACGATCCCCCCCGAGCTTGGAGGAAGCCCTGAGAAGAGGAAAGCTTGTATTTTTTTTTTTTTTTTTAATCACATTTATTCTGTAAACCAGCCCATAAGCTAGCACGCACGAATACCTGGAGGTGGAACTACGGGTAGCACGGCATTGAGCCTTCTTGATTTTCCAGGATTGGATGTGAAGAAACTCAGCATTTGTTACACCTTGGGTTCAGCACTGATGGTGAATTTAATACTTGTAGACTAAGGATCACTGAAAACCTCGGGTTTTTAAAACCTCTGAACGTTAATTTGTAGCTGCTGTAGCCAAAAAAAAAGAAAAATTAAAATAAATTTTTTTTTTCTTTCCCTTCCTCTTTTCTTTCAGCTCACAGAGTGTCCGTCCAGGAAGACAGGAAGATGCAGTGGAAGCGGTGGAATATCATCAATCCCTTGTTTTTCTGCATAATCCTAAATTACAACACACTAAACTCGCCAGAAGAACAAAAATTTACAGGTAAACGTTGGGTTTTTTAGCAAATCGCTTTTGTCAATTAACCCAGAATTTATCTGGGAAAATTATTTCCCCTTTTTTGGCATTTTCCAACCGTACAGATATTTGCTGAAATACCAAAGTCTGGGGTTTAAAATCTCTTTCTGATCTCTATGAAACTCTGGATAACCTTGATCAATATCATAATTTCCTTGGGTAAAGCACCAATGAGCTTTGCTCAAAAACTTGAATGGAAAATAAAGTTCTGGCATCTTTTGAAATAACCTTGGAATGCAGTATATTGATTCGGGACACCGGTATTGAAATTCATCCCATGAGCGCTGTTCAGTGACTCTCTCCTGGGCCTGTGTTATGAGAAAACTTCCTAATGAACACTCTCCTGGGCTGGGCAATATTCCAAAAATCAACTTTTCCTGCCCAGGATAGGACAGACAATGCCTTGTTTACTTTTTTTGAAAATAACGCTATCCCCTGGGAATACTCTCATCCTCTGCATGGCCCCCTCCTCTACAAATTGGAGGCAAGTTGAAGATCGGTGTTCCAGACTGCAGCGGTAAAAAATATCATTCTATATCCTATATCTTAATAACGGATAATATTTATCCTTTGTTTAGAACACGATCCTCGACTTCTCCCCTAACCATGGGTTGAACAAGGGCGATCTTTGGCTTTGCATCCATTTTTAAATGATTTTCCGTGTTTTTTCCGTTCTGGGAAGAGGCAGAGCTCTGCACCTGAGGGGGAGGCACAGGCAGGGAAATGACAAGTCCAGGGATGGCTGGAACGTTTGTCCTTGTTGGAGAACCACAGGGGCGGGTTCGGGATTGGCTGTGGGGGTCTGAGGAGGGATAGGGTGGGATTGGGGGGGTTGGCTAAGATTAGTAAGGGTTGGGATGCATTAGGGATAGGGGTTGAGAAGGGATAGGAGGGATGGTGGGGGTCCTCGAGCAGCCCAGGGTGGGATTGTGGGCGGTCTGAGTAGCCAAGGCGTGGGCATTGGGGGAGATAATTGAAGCAGGGCTACGGGTGGGACTTGGGGGGTACATGAGCAGGGACTTAAGGGTGGGAATTGGGGGGGGTACTTTGAGCAGAGGACTAGGGTTGCGGAATTAGGGGGGGTTGAGGAGGGATGAGGTGGGTTTGGGGGAGTTTGAGGAGGATAAGAATGGATTGTGGCGGCGTTCTGCAGCAGGGATAGGGTGGATGGGAGTCTTGAGGAGGGATAGAATGGGATTGGGGGGTTATGAGAGGGATAGGTGGGCCATTGGGGGAGTTTGAGCAGGGATAGGGTGATTGTGGGCAGTATGAGCAGGGATAGCGGGGGCCGATTGGGGGGCAGATCTGAGAAGGACACTAGGGTGGATCTGTGGGGGTTTGAGCAGGGGAATAGGGTAGGGATTGGGGGGGTTGAGCAGGGATAGGGTGGGATTGTGGGGGTTTGAGCAGGGACGAGGTAGCATGGGGATTCGGGGGGGTATTGAGCAGGGCCATCAGTTGGACAGTGCTGGCTGCAGGTCCTCCCACTCAGATATAGATTTCTCTCCCATTCAGGACATTATCCAGAGGGTTATGAGCATTAACTGAGTAGTGAGATGAAGATTTTGTCACAATTCACCCTCATTTAAAAAGATTGGTAAGAACGATGATGTGTCTTGAACACCCCATGGGCTGTGGGTAACGGCAAAATTTAATGAATGTAAGTTACAAAATGGAACAAACCAGAACATTGGGGTGACTTCAGCAAAGACCCCACAGCAAAGGGACCCCAGGCTTTTGGCTGTTTTTGGTTTGATTTCACCCTGAATCCACTCTCAGGCTTTAAATATATGCTAAATTATGATCAACGCGAGAAACTTGTGTCTGGCTCTCCTGATCCAAACGCGGTATTGTGTATGCCATACATCCCCATCCTCCACTCACTTATTGTCATATAAGTAATAAATAAACGCTTCAAGTGGGAAAATGGAATTTACGAGAAAATTCCTTCAATAACTCTCCAGTAATGTTACCTGTAGCAGGAAAGTTGCATCAAATACTCGGACGGAGCTCAAAACCCAACATTTAACAGGAAATATTAATATATGTGATCTTAACAGAAATGGAGGGATTTGGCCATTTATCTGATTCTCTGGGGATCTTATGAATCAGCTATCAGCACATCTTTTCTGGAACCCTTGGCACCCCAAGTTGGCACCTGCTACAGAGCAAGATGCTAGTTCCCAGTCTCGGTGACCAGGTAACAGCCGCAGGAAGGTTTGTTACATTGCTTGGGGGTAGTTGGCCCCTGGGGCTGGATGGGAATTCCCCAGAGCTGATCCCTGGGAACGGAGCTCTCCCATCCCTGCGAGTGGAGTATCCATCAGAGCCTGAGATCCCCGTCTGAGGAACAGGAGCTATCCATCCCACCACAAGCCCGTGGCGGAAGGTCATCAGAGCTGGATCTCCTTCGTGAAACAGCGAGCTCTCCAATCTCTGTCACGGAAGTTCCCCAGAGCAATGTATCCCTTTGGTAGAACAGGAGCCACAATCCAATCCCAAATCCCTGTCTGGGAGTTCCAGACCGCTGTATCACCTGTGGAAAACAGGAGCTACTTCCATCAAATCCCGTACGTAACATGGGAATTACAAGAGCTCGGATCCCTTTGGATCTAGGAGCAATCCATCCACAAATCCCTGCTGGGGGGGATTCCCAGAGCTGGAATCCTTCGAACAGGGAGCAATACCATCCAAATCTAGGCCGGGGAGTTCCCAGAGCTGGATCCCTTGGGAACAGGAGCTCTCATCCCAAATACCTGTCTGGTAATCTCACACACGAGAGGCGATTCCGTTGGAGCAGGAGCAACCATCCCAAATCCCTGTCTGTGTAGTCCCAGAGCTGGATCACCTGGGAACAGGAGCAATCCATCCCAAATCTCATGGCCTGGAGTGTCCCAGAGATGAGATCCTTTGGGAAACCAGGAGCAATCCATCACAAATCCTGGCTGGGATATTCCCAGAGTGGGATCCGCGAGCGGAAAGGAGCTCTCATCCCAAATCTCAGGATGGGAATTCCCAGAAGCTGGATCCCCTCCGGGTAACAGTCGAAGCCTCTCCACCCCTGCGCTCGAGGAAGGCTTTTCAAAGGATTCCCAGAGCCCTTGCCTATTCTGTGTTCATGTGACATGCTGTTTCAAGCAGCTTGGCTCTAGTGTCAGGTCAGCTCCGGGTACCTCTCGGCAGCAGCCAGGGCTGTCAGCCACAGCTTGGCACGGGAAGCAAAAATCTGAGGCCCGGGTGGGAAATGCCAGAGCACCCAGGGGAGAAACACTCCACGCATTTGAAGGGAGACACCCCCTGATCATGCAGATGGGATCTGCCCAGGATGGCTTTGAGCAGTGGCTCCAGGGGGGAAACACCTGTGCCCCCAGCCAGTGGAGTGTACACCAGAACACGCAGCAGGAGGAGCCCAAACAGCGGTTCCCTCAGAGTTGCCAAACCAACACCCGGCAGAGGTTGGATATTACTCAGAAGGGATCTTCGGGACTTTAGCCTCCCCTTGCTCTCCATACACCTCACGAGGGCCTGCAGGCCTAGAGGAATGGTCTGCACACAGGGGCAGGAACTGCAGGGATGAAGGAAAAATGAAACCCTGATGGCTACAGGACGACTTCGGCTGCTTCCAAACTGGTTAAAGCAATCACTGTCCTGTGATGATGCAGCAGGACTTTCAGCAGGCTCCTACATGAGAACAGGAAATCTTTCATGGAGTTTATTAAATGATAATATACCTAAACTAGCGCCTTTTTAATTAAGTTACATGTTCTGACGCAGAGCTGCCCCACTGGCTGAGACAGAACTATGCAAAATGGAAATTTGATTTGAATTTCTCAGGCAGTATTCTGGACGAGACAGAGCGAGCATAAATTATTTCTTAAGGGGAAGAGTCTGGACAAAAGCAGAAAGTGTGACACTTCTGGCGAATTTCCCTGGAGAGGTATTTCTCGCCAGAAATGTCAGGATGTTGGTGGGCCAGAGCAAAGCTGTTGAGCTAAAACCGAGCAGAAACCGACACATCCCCAAGGCAATGGAGATAGTGAATTTCTACAGTCAGTAAAATGAAACTGCTGGGTTTAAAGGATGTGACAAGAACTCTGTGAGCAGGCAGTGTGGCATGTTCATTAATTAATTCTGTGTAAATTCGCCGCGATGAGCCTGTCCAACCCACACACACTTCCGAGGGGATCAGGGCGCGGGAAAATCCAGGGACCACCCACGGGTGGCAGAGAGGGACTGGCTGCAGCAGGGGACACTCAGCACTACGTGATAACGAACCTGGAGGCTGAATGTGGAGCAGAGCACAGCAGAGGCAAAGGCTAAAGAAGGGATTGATTCCAATAAATCTCCTCTCTTGGGCCACACCTGGGGCGGATACCAAAGAGGGGCACACACCGGGTGGGGGGACTGGGCCACAGCCAAGGTGAGCCACAAATTGGGCCACAGAAATGGGGGCACTGAGACACCAGGCTCGACACTTGGAGAAGTGACTGCTCAAATTCAACACATTTGCAGTTAATTGTGCAAATTCCAGCTCCAGGCTTCTGCAGCTCCATCCTCCTTAGCTTGCCTTCTCGCATTCCCCCTTGGCATTTCGTTGGGCTGAAAGATGTCATCGGTGCCAGCTGGAGACAGGAATTGTTTTGTTGTGCCCTCCTGCTCTGCGCAGAGAGCTCAGCAACAGCTGAATATAAAACCTAAAACTGCCCCTAACCAGACAGATCTAATAAAATAGAAAAGGTAAAACTGAAAGGCATGGGTGAAAGCGGATGAATTCAGGGTGTTGGTGGGAACAGTGCCAGTGAGAGGTTGGACAGAGCACAGGGTGAGGTCTGGCAGTTGGGAGGGAAGCCGGAAGAGGGAGGATGGCAGCTCCTGGTTTAACCCCCGAGTTGGGGAATAAACTCCAACATCCCTCAGATCAGTTCTGTCAAATCAGGAAACTGTGCTGAGTGCTGGGGGACTGTGTGCCGTCCCGACAAGTGGCCAGCTGCATTCCCAGGAGTATTCCCTCATGTGGCGATGGCATCAAGGATCAGGCAGGATCCAGGATAGTTCGGATCAGGTCAGGAGTCTAGGTGGGCTGATCCCTGCCCAGAGAGAGCCCAGTAGCAAATGAATTTGAAAACCCTAAAACTAAACATACAAAACAGCACAGAACCTATAAAATATAAAAGCTAAACCCTAAGGCCCCAGCCCTGCCTCCCTCCCTATGCCCACAGCCCAGCTCTCCTGGCTCCTGAGGATCCCTGCTGCACACAGCTGGAGATATTGTAAAAGAAAGGACTTATAAAGGATGGTTCAGACCCTGAACACCTAGATGGTAACTTCCCCTGTGAAAAAATCACAGAAAAATGAAGTTCTGCTAGTACAGCAATCTATTCTGGCACCAAAACCCTTCACACCTTAAAAACAAGAAATCTGTCCTGTGAGAATCAGTGAAGAAAATACATAAAGGGTCTAGAAACAGGGAGATTTGAGGGACAGGTAAAATGCCATTTGCTAAGCAATGAATCAAGAGGCAGAAAGAAAGTTATGAGCCAATTAAAGTTACATTTGAGGCTGTGAAAACTGGGTGAAAATGGGTTGGAGCACTAAATATTGGCTTTTCTGCATGGAGAAACTGTCTGCTTCTGCTTGGGACAAACCCTGCCCTCCTGTTGGGGACGAGGAAAGTTTTACAGGGAAATCTTACAAATGTGAATGCTCAGCAGAAGGGTCTCTAGAAATGAAAACAAGTTTTGATAAAGAACAACAAAAGAAAGTCAAGATTGCTGAGATAATTGTCACTAGACAAAGGGTGAGATGAGCTGGAATGAGATTTTATGGCTACAAACAAAAACTGGCTGCAGCACACCCCAAAATCAGGCAGCAATTCCACTTTAATGCTCCTCAAGCAACACCTGAAGCTCCCCTTAACCCCCACATTCTGTTCCTGAGCGCTGCAGCCCAGCACACACCTCTGAACCAGCAAATGTGGGCCACTCTCAGTGCCAAAAAACCAAAAAGGCAGGAGTTTCACAGCAGGAGATTCTCACTGAAGGATTAAGGAGTCCACACTTAGCGAGTTGCTGCCCTGAGAATTATTGCTGCTGACTCTTTTTTGTCAGGTTGTTTTTGTTTTTTTTTCAAAGGGATAATGTTTCTAGAGAATATTAATGTAAATTACAAGCAAAGGAGAAGCTTCACCAAGTGATCCTCGTTCCCAGCCAAAGTCCAGATCAGCACTTTTAGGACAGCTCTCCTTGTTCTGACTGCATTAAAACAATCTCAGTATCAAAGGAGACATTCCAGCTCGGTCTTTGGGTCAAACCTCTGAGCCAGCCTGCCCCCATTTCCCTGCAGAGGCCAGGACCAGACCCAGAATTCCACATTTTCCCTCAGACCGTTCTGCTTCCCACATCCCCTCTCTTTCATGACGGAGAACATCTATTTTTGTGATTTTACCAATGCACTTGGTACTTCTGTGACATTTTCAACCTCTGCCTCTCCAAGTGCTTTTCAAGGGTGGCTACAAGGCGCCTCGCAATTCGAGATGGGAAAAATCCTGGCAGCAGCTCAGAGACAGATTCATCTCTGCTCGGTTCCAATGAAGCCAGACCTTCCTTTTACCTGCTCTGAATTGCAAACACACCGAATCCCAGCTCCTTCTGGCTTAATATTCCTTTGTTTTCACTTGCATTGCCTGTTTAAAATAAGTGTAACATCGTTCCCGCTTTGGTAATGATCCCTCAAATATTAAATAAATGGCAGTGAGGTCTCACAGTTATTTTGTGCCTGTTATATCTCTCCTGGAGGAATTTAGAACCTCCTGACAACACTCATCACACGGGGAGTAGCTTCAGGAGGAAATTTCATGGCTGGAAGGCAATAATTGTGGGATTTAAGCAACTGAACCTCCGCATTTCCAGGCAGTGAGGAATATCTTTATGTGTAGGGTACACCCTGAGTTTTGTCTCTCTTTTATCACCATCAGAACAGAGCAGCACCAGAGCTCCACCACAAACACCTTTGGATCCACCAGAAGAATGTCCAACAGCAGTGAAATGCTACCAACCCACAGCCAAAAATCCCAGACAAACTTGGAGCCCCTTTCTGGAAAACCCACAGATAAAAATCCCAAATAAACAGCTCCTGGAGCCCCATTCTGGGCAACCCACAGTGAAAAATCCCAAACAAACTTGGATATTCTTCCTGGACAACCCACAGTGAAAAACCACAAACAAACTTCGAGCCCCATTCTGGGCTGCCCACAGCCAAAAATCCCAAACAAACTTGGAGATTCTTTCTGGGCAACTCACAGCTAAAAATTCCAGATGAACTTGGAGCCCCATTCTGGGCGACCCACAGATAAAAATCCCAAACAAACAGCCCTTGGAGCCCCATTCTGGGCAACCACCACGCTGAGCATCCAACCCTTCCCCTCTTCCAGCTCTCCTTCTTCTCCAAGAGGTTTCACTTCTCTGCACCAAAGCCTGACACCCAGGGTGGGGCACATCCAGCTCTCCAGCTCAGGGTATTCCTGGGAATGTACTGCAGGATCTGCCCCCTCAGGGGCACCAGGGTGGGCTCAGCTGACATTTCTGGCACAGCCACAACTCTCTGAGCCCCCCAGAAGGTGCCACGGCCCCTCGGAGCCTGAAACCTTCCCCAGCACGGAGCAGCCACGGGGAAGAGGAGCCTCGGGGTGGCAGCGAGGCATTCCCAGGGTTTTTGGGGGGACAGACACCCTGCTGCTCTTTGTCCTGGCAGGGAAGGCCGGGCTGTGGGGGCACCCACACGTCCCCATTACTTACGGTTGAGAGGCAGGCTGGCATTGGTCGTCCCTAGCTTGTTGGCAGCGACACAAGTATAGTTGCCAAAGTGCTCCTCTGTCACATTGGTAACAGTAAGAAGGGATCTTGTACTATAATTTTTAATAGTGATTCCTTGTTGCCCATTGATCAGTCTAGAAAGCAAAAAGAAAATGTCTATAACTCACGTACCACAACCAAGGGTTATTTTGTTTTTCACAGCTCGCTCTCTCTCTCTTTTCTTCCCTGCCCTGGGAGCACACGGAGCTCTCTGTGAGCTGCCTGTGCTGAGCATAATTCCCAATTCCTGCCACTTTGGGGGGGCCCACGGCCTGTCCTGGGCTGGGGGTGCTGAGGGGAACGGAGCTGCCTGTCCTGCAGTTGAGAGAAAAAAAGAAAACCAAACCCAGTCCTTCCTGCTCTCAGCAACTCCTGGATGCACAGCCTGGGTTTTCAACTGGGCAAAGCCAGCTGGGAACTCAAACACCCTCCCTGGGGCACACAGGGGTCCTGGTAAATCTCCCTAAGAGGGTTTTTTCAGCCTCTGGAGTTTGTCGTGTCCTTGCACAGCTCGGGCTGGTGGCAGGTGAGGATTAGGAGTCAGGATTGTGGCCGTGGTTTCATTTATGGAGCTCTACAGCTGCAAAGGAGCCTTGCAATTAGGGAGAAATTGCTGCAGCAGCCTGGGCAGGAGCAGGTAATGAAGCACAGGAAGAAGCCAGATCAGGGTTCTTTTCACCCAGCTTTGAGCTGCCCACCCCAAATTTTTTGTTTGAGCTCCCAAAGCCACGTCAGGAGCATTGCTGGAGTTCAGAGCAGGAGAACCAGCTTTAATCCCACCCCAAATTTTTTGTCTGAGCTCCCAAAGCCATGTCAGGAGCATTGGAGTTCAGAGCAGGAGAACCAACTTTAATGATGTTGTCGTAGGCAAACCACGTCTGATCAAACAAGGAGATGAGAAGGGGAACTGTGTTATTAAAAACTGGCTACAGTTATTACTCATAATTCCTTCTATTCCCCATAAGGAGCAGGGGTTTGGATTAAGAATACAATTTTTGCCTGCTTTATGGAAGGATATAATCATATATCCTGGGAATTAATGCCATCTTCTACCGTTCTGTCTGAAAGCCTTGGCAAATCTGTCATTAATTGCACTCGTGCAGGGTGTGGACTGAACTCTGCTCATTGTTGGGTGAGTGCCTCTCTTCCCAGGGAAAGAGAGGATTTCTGCTCCCTGGGCAGCTGGGGACTCAGTCCTTGCTGTGAAGGACTCTGCTCTGCCAGCTCTGGGCTGGGGAGAGGACGTGCCACACCCCAGAGGCACAAAACCAGAAAAATGGGATTGCACTGCCTGGTTTGGGGTGAGCACTGCTCTTGGAAGATTCATCTTTTGCCCAGGGAGAGAAGATTTCTGGGCCAGGTGGAGATTAATCCCTTCAGCCTTTGCAGGGGGATGTTCTCCTCTAAACTCCCCCCCCCATGGCTGTCCCTCTGCTTCCTGCCTCTCCTTCAGGAAATTCCAGAAGAGTTCTTCACTCAAAACCAGCCCAGGGATCCCAAGGCTAGGTTGGACATTGGGGTTGGGATCACCTGGCACACAGGGAGGTGTCCCTGCCCATCCAGGGGTGACACTGGGGGGGATTTGAGGTCCCTCCCAACCCACCCAGACTGGGATCCTGTGGTTTGCTCCAGCTCTTTCCATGCCAGCTCCACGTTTTTGGCCCATAACCAGAGTTTGAGCCGCACCACCTCCATGCCACTTGTAAGGCTTCCCTCCTTTTATCCCAAGAAAAACCCCCAGTGTTGGGATTTTTGCTGTCACCGGTGATCCCTGCCCCGAGGGCAGCTCGGGGCCCTGCCCTCCACTGCCCCACTGCCCCTTCCTCCCCTTCCCTGGGGCTGGCACTGAGCCCTGGAGCTCTGGAGCAGAGCTGCAGATCAATGAGCACAAAATTCCCAGAGCAGGACCTGCCTGGGGGATGTCTGGGGGCAGGTGCTCTCCCTGGGGGATTCATTGCTCCAGTTACCATTTACCCCTTATCATTTATCATATACCACTTATCATTTATCATATACCACTTATCATTTATCATTTACCACTTATCATTTATCCTTTACTATTTATCATTTATCATTTATCATTTATCATTTACCATTTATCCTATACCACTTATCATTTATCATTAATCATTTACTATTTATCATTTATCAATGATCAGTTACTGTCACCCTGATCTCTGAAAGTTTTTCTTTGCCTTCTGATGTGTACATTCCTTTAATGGAGTTTCTCACGCACTTTTATGTCAATAAGGATTGTTTTGCTTTCCTTTCTGGAGGAGGAGAAAATTGATGGACTCTTGGTTTGACCAGTGAGGTTGGAGAGGTGGAGACTTCAATCCCTGATCACTGTTAAAACTCTTTGTATAGAAAAATCACAAAATAAACACTCTCTCTTTTTGCTCTGAATTTGCAGAGAATGCATTCGTTCATTTCGTGTCATGTTGTGACAATTTCCCATTTCCTATTTCTCATTTATTTATTTCTCATTTCTCATTTCCCATTTCCCATTTATTTATTTATTACCTGGCCTCACCTGGTGCTGCTGGGCTGCAGCAGCACTCTGGGGGGAGTTCAGCCCCCCTGCACCTTCCTTCCCCCTCTGCTCTGTGCCACTGGCAAGGGAAGGGCCAGCTCCTTTTGTCATTCCAGAGCCAGCTCCTTGTCATTCTGGGGACAGCTCCCGGGTGTCCCCAGCAGTGCCAGCCCCAGCCCTGCCTCTCCTCTGCCTTCATCCCAGGATACCTGCACGTTCTTTTAATTGATGAAGCCATGCTATTGAGTTTTGTTATTTTCGACTGTAAGCCCTGTTTGCTTTGACAAGGAGAAGGCAATTAATATTTTAATATTTTCTTTCGGTGGCTTCTGGGCCTTCTTCCCCGGGGCTGTTTAATGCCTGAGTTGGAATTTCTGTAAGGCCAGAGCACAGCCTGAGAGCAGCCCTGGGTTCAGAGATGGCACGGTGAAGCCGTTCTGCTCTCCACAGGGAACCCTCAACAAGTTCAACAAAGATCCACACCTTCCTAACACCCCATCCCTGGCAGTGCCCCCTGGATCCCTGGCAGTGGATCCAGGATTCCCCTGGATCCCTGGCAGTGCCCCAGATCCCTGGCAGTGCCCCCTGGATCCCTGGCAGATCCCTGGCAGTGCCCCCCCAATCCCTGGCAGTGGATCCAGGATTCCCCTGGATCCCTGGCAGTGCCC
>CM031864.1:685669-702302 GCA_018697195.1 Certhia americana
TGGCCCAGCCGGGCTCTGGTGCTGCCCAGGTGTGCCCAGGGAGGATTGATTGGAATCAATCCCTGCTTTAGCCTTTGGCTCTGCTGAGCTCTGCTCCAGAGCAGCTCCTGAAGGGATCACCCCCAGTAACACCAACCTTTGAAGGGGATAATATAGGTACCAGCAATTTGCACGACTACTTCTCCATAATCTGCATAAGAAAAAATGCAGATTGCTTTTGTTACTCCACAAAACCAACAGGGACACGTGAAACATCCCCACTCCTCCCCTCAGGCCGTGGAAGATGTGACCACTGGGAGAGCAAATGAGAGCTGAGCTGAGTTCTTGTTTCCAAGAAACACCACCTTGCTGCTTCCCCTTTTCCTGGGGGTTTTGGGGATGGTTTTGCTTTGGTTGTTTTTTACACAAAGGCAGAACATCCCTGACAATGTGTGTTGGGATGAAGTGGTGCATGAACACCTGCAGCTTTGCTGCTGCTGCTTCTCAGGCAGCTGGGACGGGGAGGCCAGCTGCATCCCAGCTCCAAATAACAATTCCAGGCTCTGCTGCTTGGCTGGAAACTACTGGAAAACTTCTGAGGAGGAAATTTTCTCAGATCCCCCCTTTGAGGAGGATTTCAGCTCCTGTTTGTTTGGAACCAGAATTGAAATCAATGTTCCCTGCTGCAGGAAATCTCTGGTTAGTGCAGGCATGGGAACACAAAGTAGAGATTGCTGGAGCCCCCCTCTCTTGGATTTAGCACTGTCCGGTTATTTTATGGCTGAAGACAAACTGGGGGATGCAGTCGTGTTCCTGGAGCACTGATTAGCCAAAATTCCACTGGACCTGGAAGGCTGAGCAGCTCCAGGGGGAATCCCAGCTCCCAGAGCTGCTGCTCCTGCTGCTGGGGTCTGCTCAGGGATGGGACACACCAGCAGCTGGGAGGGGAAATGTGCTTCAAAAGGAGCTGAGGCTGAAGGGAAATGTGGGACAAGTGAGATTCCAGCTCCAGCCCTGCCTCAAGTGAGGGAAGGGATCTCCAGCTCCGTGTCTGAGGGGGTGTGGAGCACCTCATCATAAATGACAATAAACAAGGAAACAACCCCTGGGCTCAAAACCAGGGAGCAGCAGGAGGGAGGGGAGGGAAGGGGGGAAGGGGTGACAGCCCCTCCCAGCTCCCAGGGCAGGATTATCCAGACAAACCAGCAGCTGAACCAGACACGGCAATAAAACCTAACAGGGATGTTAACAGGAAAACCTGGAGTAAAACTAATAATTTAAACTGCATTTGTCATTTTGGGGTCTCCTAAATAATGGTGAAATAAAATGATAGAGGGGAAAATGTGATTATCTGTGTCTGTCAGCAGCACTGGCTCCTGTGACTCAGATCCAGAGGTTTTTTTTCTCCCCACTGTTCAATCCCCTCCCATGGTTCATCCCTGCAGAGCAGGGCACTTCAAATAAATGCCTCTTTTCTGGCTTGGAAATGAGTTCCAGGAACTGCCTTAATGGCAATTCCCCAGTCCCTGTAAGTGCCTTGCTGGGAAAGGCTTTTTGGGGTGGGTGCTCCTTCCCAGTGTCCTGCACGTCTGTCCCCACGGGGATGGCTCAGGAGGGACAGCTGGGCCCGAGCCAGAACTGCTTTTATTACCTGCTGTTTATTATATAATATATAATATATAGATATACACTTTATTACCTGCTGTTTATTCTATATAATATATATGTATATACTTTATTACCTGCTGTTTATTATATAACTGCTGTTATATATTTTATATATATTTTTATATATATATATATAATTAGCTGCTCTTTATTATATAACTGCTGTTATTGTCCCCCAAAACCCACAGATTCCTGGGGGCCACAGGAGGGCTCTGGGCAGCAGAGTGCCAGCGAGGAGAAGTGACCCTGGAGGAGGTGCCAGGTGTCCCCAGGCTCAGTCCCAGGTGTCCCCAAGGCTCGGTGCCACCCCACAGGACCGCCACCAGTGTCCCCACACACACAGCAGTGTCGGGGCCAGCTTTAGGACACCCTGGGGGTGCCTTTTGGGGTCCCTCCATGGCTGGGCTGTGCTCAGAGGGGATTTAGGGTCTCTCCCAACCCAAGCCAGGTGCTGACCCTGCACATCTGAGCTCCCCCAACAGCTTCACATGGGAACCAAATCCCTGAGGATCTGCCCCAAATCCCTGTGGGACCTGCTCAGTCCCCAAATCCCTGTGGGTCCTGCTCAGTCCCAAATCCCTGTAGGACCTGCTCAGTCCCCAAATCCTTGTGGGTCCTGCTCTTTCCCCAATCCTGTAGGACCTGCTCAGTCCCAAATCCCTGTGGACCTGCTCAGTCCCCAAATCCCTGTGGGACTGCCTCATTCCCCTTAAATCCTGTGGGACCTGCTCTGTGCCCCAAAGCCTGTGGGACCTGCTCTGGCCCCCAAATCCCTTGTGGGACCGCTGCTCTGCCCAAATCCCTGGGGGACTCCTGCTCAGTGGTTCCTCAAATCCCTGTGGGTCCTGCTCTTCTTTTCGGACCTGCTCAGTCCCAAATCCCTGTGGGACCTGCTCAGTCCCAAATCCCTGTGGGTCCTGCTCAGTCCCCAAATCCCTGTGGGTCCTGCTCTGCCCCAAATCCCTGTGGGACCTGCTCTGCCCCTTCTCCCCACCCCAAATCTGCCCGTTTTCCTCCCAGGTGTCTGAAGGAGGAGTTAAACCCATGGCATGCCCCAGCCCCAGCTCCAGGAGTTTTCCTCTTCAAACATTTTAATGAGCTTCGGGACTTTTATGCACATTAGTTATGTTGCCCTAATTGCTCATTATAATTCTAATGTGCATTTTATATTTAATTACAATGCTTATAAAGATTTGGTATGGACAGTAAATTATTATAACTAGCATGTGCATAATGATTACGAGCTGAATTTATTAACTTTTACACAAGCATTCAGGGCTGGAAACTTCCAATTTCACCTTTGTGAGCCCCCATATTGTCTGATTAAACCAACATTTCTGTGGCATTAATTGTAAATGTCAAGGGAAAAAAAAAAAGATCTTTTATTTTCCCTGTTTTCATCAGCTTTTAATTTGGCATCCTAATGTCATCTTTTGTTAGTGAAATTGCTTTCCAGGGTGTTAAGATAAAAAATTCCAGGTAGGGGAAGAGGTTTTCTGAGATGTGTTTTGTACTCAGAAAAGCAGATATCAGCAATATTCCAATATATTCTTTCCTGTATCTTCACCCTCCGAGTGTTTTACCAACACAGTAACGAGTCAGACAGCATTACTGTACTTTTTATAATTAAGATGGGCTTTCCATACTCGGGATTATTTCGTTTTTCTCATTTATTCAGAGCAGCAGCCCTCCCTCTCCCCAGATTAATGGAGTGGTTTAATAACAGCTCCTCATGTCAGAGCCCTTCTCTGCCGAGCAGAAACCTTTGAGAGACACGATTGGAACAACCACTGGGCTCAGCAAGTCCCAGGCTGATTTATTCCAGCTTTTCCTGGTGATTTATCCGAGTCATGGCTTCAGTGCCACCCCAGCACCTCCATGCCCGTACATTTTATATTCCAGCACAGGAGATGTCAGTTCTGGATGGAACACGGCCTCTCTTTGGAGCTTTTCACAGAATCCCAGACTGGGTTGGGTTGGGAGGGACCTTAAATCCCATCAGTGTCACCCCTGCCATGGCAGGGACACCTCCTGCTGTCCCAGGTGATCCAACCTGGCCTGGGACACTCCAGGGATCCAGGAGCAGCCACAGCTGCTCTGGGAATTCCAGCCCAGCCAGGAATCCCTTCCCAACATCCCATCCAAATGTTCCTTCAGCTCTCCCTTCCCCACTCAGGCTGTCCCTTTCCCAGCTGTGCTCTCCGTGTGCATTATCTGAGCAGTTGTGCCAACCCCTGGGGAGAGGAGCATCAGAGAGATGCCCTGCCTGGCATCTGAGATGTCACCGGGCACCTGTGACCCCCAAAACCTGCTCCCCTCTCGGCTCCAGCTCCTGGATTGCACTGTATACCCCCCAAATCCCTGCTGTGCCACGTGTGGGTTTGCACAGAAAACCCTCCTGGTGCTGAGCACAAAGCTCAAAGCCCACGGGGAATTGGTGTGTGGGTGGAAAACGTAAAAATCAGCAGCACAAAATAATACTTAATAAATAATAGGCAGCCAGACAGGAAATCTGGACGAGCTGTTTTACAGGTATTTCAGGGATGAAAAAAAAAAACCAAAAAAAAAAAAAAAAGAAAAGAAGAGGAAAGAGTTTAATGAAGCCTCCCAAAAAGCAGCAAAGCAAACAAAGACCTGGAGGGAGCTGCAGAAGAGAAGGCAAGTTGGAAGAACTGCTTTGTTTCTCTGTCCATTGGGGTTTATCAATTTAATCCTTTTATTTTCCAGCTAGGCACTTTTCTCCCCTCATTCCCTTTAAGGCAGCTCTGTGAATGCAGTTTGCTGTCCCACAAGAGGGGTGTGGGGACACAACCCCTGCCTTGAGCAGCACCCCAGGGCTGCAGCCCCTGCCAGGGGGGCTCCTGCCCCGTGCCCCCACAGCAGGATTTGGCTCCAGGGTGGATTGGGAGCACTGGGCATGGCACAGCTGACCCAGAGCAGCCAGGGCAGGGCGTGCTCCCCACTCCCAGCTGTGCCAGGGAGGCTCAGGCTGGGTTTTGGGGAAGGTTCTTTCCTCAGAGGGTGTCCAGGGAACGGGCACGGCCTGAGGCTGCCACAGCTCTGGGAGTTTGGACAAAGCTCCAGGGATGCCCAGGGTGGGATTGTTGGGGGTCTGAGCAGGGCAGGAGCTGGATCCAGGATCCTGTGAGTCCCTCCCAAGCTGGGATATTCCCTGGATCTCTGATCCAGCCCCAGATACCAGGGCTCTCCTCCCTTTGTCCATGCCCACATCCTAATTCCTGCCAGCAGTGGGAATGTTCCCGGGAGCAAACCCCTCTGCTTCCACCACCAGGAGCTCCAGAACCAGAGGAACCTGAGGGGGACAGGTGGGACAGGAGCACCTCAGAGCCACGAGACCCTTGGCCAGTGGCACCACCCTCACCACGAGGTGAGCGGAACCACCAACCTGAGACAGCAGAGACTGGGAGTTCCAGTGTGCCCAGCAGGAAAAAAGGAGCCTCAGCACCCCAGGGTGACACTGAGGAGTGGGGAGGAGGGACAGGGACACTGCCCACACATCTGTGCCTCTCCAGAAGGGAGAGCTGGCCCGGAGCCTGGCAGGGAGCAGACACGAGCGCTCTGCCTCTGCTGCTTCCCTCCCTCCCTGCGAGGAAGATAAAAGCAACGGACTCCAACGAATTCCAGGAATTACTGAGTAGATCTTTTGGCAGTAAAGCTGAGAAGAAAATGAATTAAAGCAAGCTGGTAGTTTTCCAAGGAGAGGAAGTTTGGACTGAAAAACCAATTCTCTCCGGGTGGGTCGGGAGTGCAGGCAGAGCCCTGCTGCAGCCCCAGGAGCAGGGAGAGCAGCAGGAGACACTGAGGGCAGAGACAAACCACACCAGGGACACAAAGGGACCCTGCTGGGGTCACCCCGTGCGGTGCCCAGGTCCCAAACACCCAGGTGGGGTCTGTTTGTGCCCCCCAAACCCCAGCACAGTCACCCCCAAACTCCTGAGCTCCATCCTGCGGCTCTCTGGGGAATTTATTGTCCCCACTTGATCACAATCAGCCAGGATGTCCCAGAGCTGCCCCACAGGCTCGACACCTACAGCAAAGCTCCTGAGCCAGGGCCAGGCACTGCTGGGCTCAGCTGGAGCACCCAGAGGTCAGGGAGACAGAAGGAGTGTGGCTGGGCAGAGCTGCAGGAGGCGATTTACTGGGGCACACTGCAGCACCACAGGAGGAACGAGGAATCCCCTCCAGCCCAGCTCTGCCACGGGCCAGGCTTGCAATNTTGGAACTGCTTGGAACCCATTTGAACTGCTTGGAATTGGTTGGAACTGGTTGGAACTGCTTGGAACCCGTTGGAATTTGTTGGAATTGGTTGGTACTGGTTGGAGTTGGTTGGAACTGGTTGGAACTGGTTTGAGTGGGTTGGAACTGGTTGGAACTGGCTCAGGGGCAGCCCCAGCTGCTCTGAGCTGCTCCTCTCATTCCGTGGCCATTCCCCTCCCAACATCCAGGATGTGCTTTCCCCTCCTCAGAGCGTGACCTGTGGGACTCTGTGTGCTCCACAGCATCCCTTTGTCTGGAATTTTCTGTTTGGAAAACTTCAACGGATTATTTTTTTCCAGTTTTTACGGATTCATGCCTCAAAAAGGGGCACAGCCCAAACTGGGAAAGGGCTGCCAGGACACGACACCTCTCCCAGTACAGAGGGTGCAGCTCATGCTGGATGTGCTTGGAACAGGAGGTTTATTTATGAGTTTATCCTGGTTTTAGTTCTCCCTGCTCCTCCCTTCTGCCAGGGCAAGAACACAACAATAAAAGATGGAAATGTGATTTTTCCCAACCCAAACATTTCACGGCGGAGCTGTGGGAGAGAGCCGAGGCTCCTGGCTGGGATGGGGATGGAGGGAGAGGGAAAACAAAGGGCTTGGACCTCCTCATCCCATGGAAACTTCCCCTTTCCGGGATCTTTCCGGCTCTCTGGGATCCTAAACCCCACAGCACTGTGGAAAAAGGGTGGGATTTGTGTCCTCTTCCCTCTGTTTTCCTTCCTCTTCCCTCTGGACCTGCCCTTCCTCCTCCTCAAGGTCTCTATCCCTTAATCAGGGGTTATTTTTCCCCCCTCATGGAAGGGAACCCTGAAAAGAGCCAATAATTCCAGGGGTTGGATCCTTGCTCGTGAGCAATTCCCTTCCCTTCCCTTCCCTTCCCTTCCCTTCCCTTCCCTTCCCTTCCCTTCCCTTCCCTTCCCTTCCCTTCCCTTCCCTTCCCAAACCTTCCCAAACCTTCCCAAACCTTCCCAAACCTTCCCAAACCTTCCCAAACCTTCCCAAACCTTCCCTTCCCTGTCCTTCCCAAACCTTCCCAAACCTTCCCAAACCTTCCCTTCCCAAACCTTCCCTGGATTTTTGTGGTTTCTGAGCTCCTGGGGTAATTGAGCACCAGAACCAATCCCTTCCCTTGTTTCTGTGGATAAACACGTTGTGTTTAAACCAAACCCCATTATTCAACACAATGGGAAAAATCGGGAATCCTGCTGTGGTCAGCTCCCAATAGTAATGAAATCCCCAGATCCACACTTGGCTGCAAGGATGAGGGAAGGACTGGCACCGGGATTTGGGAGAAGAACTCAAAGAGCAGAGACAGAACTTTCCTGCAGCACACTGATCCCATCCAGGGGATGATTTAACCCCACCAGGGCAGCCAGGTGAGCCCCCCAAACACCACTGCCGAGGCCAGGACTCATTCCTGCTGGATAATAAATGGAAGCATAAGTCAGAGTTAGCACTGAACAGATTGTTTGGGGTTGCAAAGACAGCAGCTGTCACAGCTTGACAGCTTTCTTGTTAGTGAATCAGCTTTCCTGACAGTCTTTTTGATTGAAAACCCCTGTTCCCTGACAGAGTGTTGGAGCTGATGTACATATGTAGCTCAGGAAGGAGGAGAGGGAGCCAGGGAAGGTCTGGGAGCTCTGGCTGTGTGTTCAAAGGAGTGGGGTTCACACACAGGGAGGGTCTGGGTGCCCCTGGCAGATGTGAGCTGTGGGGAGGGGACAGTGGCACACCCAGACAGAGCCATGACCTCGAGGGTTCTGCCAAAAGCACCAGAGCCACGAAAATCCCGGCTGCTTTCACTCCCTGAAGTGGAAGAGGCCGTGCAATAAAAACTAAATCTGCCATTTAAAAATAAACCCGGGAAATTCCACCTGGCAGGGCCTGCCCAGCCCCAGTGGAGAGGCACTGATGGGCACCAGGGAGGTGCTGGGCTCCCCAGTTCCTCCCAGGGGATGGGATCGTGTTCCTGTGACAGCCCCTCACTCCCCAGGGGTGTCACACATCCCTCAGGGAGGGACAAGGGACCCCGAGGGTGTCTGTGGCTGCAGAGCTGGCTCTGCCTGGGATACAGGGAGCTCCTCACCCTGGAGGAACAATTCCTGCTTTGATGTCTCTCTCCAAACTCTCCTGGCCAGCAGTGCTGGCAGGTGCAGGAGCAGCAGAGCTCGTGGGGGATATTTCACAGAGCTGGTATTTCACAGAGCTGATATTTCACAGAGCTGGTAATTCACAGAGCTGATATTTCACAGAGCTGATATTTCACTGGAAGTGCAGCATCCTGAAGGGAATTTTTCCAACTGAGCTGAATTCTCCCGGTCCAGCACCGACCCTCACGATCTCTGTGAGAGCAGCAGGAGGTAAAAACCCCAAAAGCACGGGGTGGTGATGCTCTGGCCATGCCTGGAGGCACCACCTCCCACCACAGAGCCTCCTCCTGGGGTGCAGGAAGGGCCCTCCAGCCCCACAGCACTTTGGTTTTATTTGAGAGGAGCAGAAGAACATAATAAATGGATTATGATGCCTGAGGAATGATGCTGGAAGCTTTTCCTGTCTCTTGCACCCACAGCACTGCTTTGTTTTGAACCATGAAAGCAAGAGGGGACTTCTCAAAGCTCTGCTGCCCCCACCACACCCTTGCCACCACAGGAGATGTTTGAACCCCGGTCCTGTCACCAGAAAAAAATCAGGTTGTAGTAATCTCATGACAGCACATTTCTAGTGCAGAACCATTTCAAACTGCAATTACTGGGATAAAAAACATGGAAAAAAAAAATGAAGTCAAGGGCTGGAGAGTTGCACAAGGCTGACACTGCTCAGACCTGGCTTTTTGGGAGCACAGCTGGTGTCAGCAGCTGCACTCAACCCCCTCTGCCCATCAGCCCAAAGGCTCTGCAAGGGACAGGGAGGCCTCAGCCTCACAGCAACCAGGAATAACGCAATTATTATAAGGGAGAAACATTGCTTTACAGTCTGCTGGCTATTAGGAAATATTTTAAGTAATTATTTTTGCTGAAGAGTGATCTGGGCAAGGGAACACTCCTGGAAGCTCGAGAGCTCTCCATTAATTTTGGCTCTAGCCCCGAGTCTAACACAGCTCTGCTCCAAATTGCTGCTTCAAACGCAGCAGCTCTTTAGAGATGACTCATTTCTATTAAAGCCCCAATTTTCCTGAGCTGTGCTTTCGCTGGTGTTGGAAGTGGGATCACCTGGGGGCTGCAGGGCTGGAGAGCTCCTGCCCAGCCCCTCAGGAGGAGAGGGGAGCTCTCCAACCCTTCAAGGAGCCAAATCCATGGATGTACAGAGGTGTCCAGAATTCCTTCCCCTTTCAAATGGCAGCAGTGGATCAAACCTCTGGAAAACCCTTTCATAAACTGCCCACACATTCAGGGGCTGCTCCCACACTTTCACCAAGGGTGGCCTGAAAGCTTCACGTGGTGTCTTTGTCAAAACCAGTAACAATATGTTGATTACAGAATTTTCCAGCAATTTAGGGCAGTGTGGCTGCTCCATTACCTCACACAATCAGGTGTGAAAACACCTCCAAAGTCACCGAGTCCCAGCTGTGCCCCATCCCCACCTTGTCCCCAGCTCAGAGCACTCAGTGCCACCCCCAGTCCCTGCCAAGGCCTGGCCACCCTTTCCATGGGGAAACATTCCCAAATATTCACCCTAACCCCCTGCCTGAGCTGTCCTTGCAGGGTGGTTCACAGAGCAGAGCTGCAGATGCCCCAAAACAGCCGGAGGAGAACCTGAGCAGGATCCTGAGCTCCTGAGCTGCCTTTGCAGCACCAGTGCTGGGGCTCACTGAGGCAGCCAGGCTGAGTCCTGGGCCTGAACCATGCCTGAAATTTCATTTTTTATATTTCCAGACCCTGCCCTGCACTGGGTGACTCTGAACCCCAGCAAGTGGTCAGCGAGCTCTGCTCAAGCTCAGGCACACACAACAATCTTGCCAGCCCCAGAGCCAAGGACAGCGCTGCAGCCTCAGCCCCAAAAGTGCACCAGAAGAGAACTGAGGGGAGACCCTGGAGGGATGGGAGTGCAGAACCTGGGAGGTGTGTGAGTGCAGAACCTGGAGGGTGGGATGCAGACCTGGAGGGTGGGAGTGCAAGAACCTGGGGCTGCATTGGGACAATTGAACCCAATGTGGGAAGGACCAAACTTCATAAATGAAAATTTGTGACTCTGAGTCCATCTTGGGCCCATTTTTTTGGGTGGTAGCCCCAGCCCGGCCTTGCCCCTGGCCCAAGGTGCATCCTTTGAAGGTCCTTTTCATAATCCCTGATTTATTCCTTTCCACCCCTGTCCAGCCTCTGCTCCAGGGAACCTCTCCAGGTATCAAGGCCCTGAAACCCTGGAACAGAGCAAACACTCGGAAGCCGCTCGGCTGTCCTTCCACACACTGGACCCTGAACAGTGCAGGCTCTGGCTGTTCCCTTCACACCTGGACCCTGAACAGAGCATCTCTGGCTGTCCCCTGTCACAGAACCTTTGACCCTGACCAGAGCACTCTGGCTGTCCCTGGCCACACCTGGACCCTGAACAGAGCAGCTCTGGCTGTCCCTGGCACGCCTGGATCCTGAACAGAGCAGCTCTGGCTGTCCCTGGCACATACCTGGGATCCCTGAACAGCAGCGCTCTAGCTGTCCCTGGCACACCTGGACCACTTAACAGTTGCAGCTCTGGCTGTCCCTGGCACAGCTTCAATTTTCTCGACCTGACCCTGAACGTGCAGCTCTGGCTGTCCCTGGCACCCCTGGGACCCTGAAACAGAGCACACTGGCTGGTCCCTGCACCCTGGACCACCCAAATGACATCCATCTTGGAGAGCATTTCTTTTGGAAGATGTAAACATCCTCCTCACGTGCTGGGGAGAAGCTGTGTATGCTGATTGGTGATGCCACACACAGCCCTGCTTGCTGTGTGCTGTGCCAGCACAAATGGTCACCCATATGTCCCCAGCAGGGACAGCACAGCAGTTCTCTGCCACCTCCCACAGACTACCAGCAGGGACCTGCGGAAACCAGGCATAGAAAAAACCAATCACCCCACCTGCACCAAATAAATATCATATTAATTTAAGACCAAATGCTCCGGAGTTTCCAACACGAATGATTTGTTTTAATCTGACTTCTGGAAAAACGTTAATAAAAGCCACCTGAAGGAGGGAAATGACAACCAAAGCTACTTTTACAGGAAGCTTTTTCCTCCAGTGAAGGGAATATTTTCCTCAAAAAGTCAAGGAACTCAACGTTTCTTCCCTCATCAAAGCATGTGAAGGTGGCTTTAAAATTTTTGCCGGCCAATGTTTCTGGGATATTGGTGTGAGTCTGTTTTTCACTGTGTGTTGCTGATGAAATACGGTACATCTACATCATTTCAGATGGCGTCTCTCAGCGATGAGGACCCAGCTTAGCAAATCAGTCTAAACAACAATTTGTCCTACACATGTGATCCAAAAATAACAATATACAAACCGAGAAGTAGCAAAAAAAAATAAAGTCCAAAACACACCCAACCAAGTGATGACATTGTGGGTTGCAAGAAAACCTCCAATTATACAGGAGTGCAGAATTCTCGCAAAGACCTTTATCTCGTGTAAAAAATTCAACTCACCCGCAATACCTTCCCTTGCAGCTGCGTTCACTCCCGAAATAAATTTTTGCTGCGGCCAAACCCATCTTCGCTGTCCTGGATTGAAAACCGTGCCCCCAAATTCCCCATCAGGGCTGTGCTGATCCCCTCCCCGCGCCTCCAGGCCCTGGGTGGCAGCTCTCCTTAAGCCCCACAGGCAACTGAGGGCAGACCCCTGCAGTCCTGCGGTGCTGCAGGGAACCCTGTGCCCACCTCCCAAAAATCCCAGCCCCCAGAGCCCTCCCCAGATGAAAACCCCCCTGTTCAGTGGCACGTGCAGACCCCAAATTCTGAGCCTTCTCAGGGCCGGGGAATTCTATCTTCAGGGCAGGGCACCCCCCTGGCATGGAGCGTTCAAGGCAGTTTGGTGTGTAAAAGAGAAAAACCACTCAATACTCCATCAAGACAGCTGTGGGTTCAGGTAAAGCAGATCTCGAAATGTGGAAAATATATAGGCAACATTGAAAAACAAAGGCAAGGCACACAGTCAGGAAATAGTGCGGCCTATGTGCAATTGTCAAGCTGAGGCCTTAGAAATTACGTTTTAAGGAAGAAAAGCAGAAATATATTTGTTCTAAACGTTTAAAGTGTTCTCCATTGGTTTAGACCCTTCCAAGAAAGCATTGTTTAAAAGAAAGTGCACGTGAGCTTTTTATTGATTGCTAAAGCAACTGTCCGTGAAAAGCTTTTGCATAATGTGCAATTGGCTGAGAAAGTTTTGTAAAAATGTGCTGGTACCCAAGGATTCTTGGCTGCTGCCTGTTCGGCAGTGGCATGGGCTGCCGAACCTTGTCCAATAATACAAAAATAAAAATGGAATAAAAGCTGTTCAGCACAGCCACTCTCCAGCCCTCCTTTCCTGTTTGTGGATATCAATACCACCACAGCAGGAAGGAGCTGGGCTGGGACAGGATTTTGCTATGTGAGAAATGACCTCTTTGAGAGGGCACAGAGTGTCCACATCCCCTCCCTCCTGCCTGCCAACGCCCAGGAGCCACCCCAGTGCCCAGCAAAGCGTCCAGGGGAGCAGTGAGAAGTTTCCCCACTTTCCATCTCGCAGCTGTGCCGATCCCCCTGCAGGATTTTTCTTGGGTGAAAAGTGCTGAATGGAATTGACACTGGTGCCCACATCCCTCCCCAGTGTGGGGAAAGGGATCTCCACAGAACAAGGAACTGACCCTGGCAGCATTCCCTCAATTCTCAGGCAGAGCTCGCTGTGCGGCAGCCAGGTGTGGTGATGGGTGCTCTTCTCGTGCGCCTGGGCAATGGCTTGGCTATGGGCAGGGCACTCCACCAAGGTAACCCCGGGTGCCTGCGAGCAGCATCAACCCACATACCGCCAGAGCAGGGCACCCCTCACATGAGCGGGCACAGCCTGCACAGACACCCACCACGGGGACCTCTGAAACCCAACGAGCTTGTGGGGAAAAAAAAACCAAAGGAGAGCCAAGAGGGCATAGTGCTCAGAGTCCCCCAGTGCCACTCAGGAGCCAAAACCATCCTGTTTGGGGAAGAGGAAACATGAAATTTTTATAAATAGTGAATTGTTTGGGGAACGATTTTGGAGACTCTGGAAACATCCAAGGGCGATGGGAAAAATGAAAAAGCGCTGTGGGCATAGGGCAAGGAGCTGAGTAATCCTGCCAAGTGTTAAACACTCATGGGCTGGGAGCTGAAGGGATCCCACTTGGGATCAGCCAAATGACCGCCTGTGCCTGCACAAAGAACAGCTCCAAGGGGCACAAGCAAGGCAAGAGCCTGCTCCCCCAGCCTGGCAGGAGGGGCACCACCACAACAGAGCGTTTTGTTGAGGGTTTGGAATGGAACACAGCATGGCATAGGGAACCGGCTTTCTGCAGGCTGTGTCTGAAATGCTTTACGGATTTGGATCTTGGACCGGATTGGGCAGTGAACGATTGGAAAATTCCAGCACACTAACCCAGGAGAAGATTTCTTGGATTAAAATTTATTCTGTCTTGGATTGAAGGGGAACTTCCTCTCCGTCCCTCGCCTCCTTGAGGTGCTGTCCTCGCTCTCCCTCATTTCCCCCTTCCTCTCGCTCTTCCCGTCCCTCTCTGTGCCGCCGCTTAGACTTCGCTCCCTTCCTCTCAATCGCCTCTCCTCCACTCTTCCCACTCCCTCGGTCTTTGGTGGGGCCCCCTTGGCTTTCTCTTTGGGGGCTGCTTTTCCGAGCTGTGCTGGCAAAAAAAAGCGTCCAAAAAGCAGCAGGTGCCCTGTCCGCCCAGGCCCTTTGCAATCAAGCGGGATGGTTTAAGTTGCAATAAACAAATCCAAATTCCAGAACCCTGGCTGCCCAGTATCTCTCATCCTCCCCATTACGCTGCCCCTCCTCCGGGCCCTCCTACATAACCCCATCATCCTACAATCCCCCCTTTGGGATGCTGCCTGGGAATGCAGGAAGCAGCAAAACCCCTGGCACTGAAGCTTGGCTCCTAAAGCCAGTGCCGAGCTTAACCCCAAATCCTAAACTTAGTCAGGGATATAAAGATGGAGCTGCAAATCAGTAGCTATTAAAACCAGAAAGAATCAGAGTTATTGATTTCTGCTTCAGGAGAAGCCCCCTCCTCCCCACTCTTTTATTAGAGGAAAGTGGAAATTAAAATTAAATTGCTCCAAGCAATCTTTGGTGCCAAAGCAGAGGAGGACTGAGACCTCGAGAAAACATGTGGGCTTTGTCTCCATATTTAATAATTTAACTGAGGCAATTTTCCTTCTTGAATCCAGACTCAAAACCTTGCCAAGGAAATGCTGCTCCTCGGTCAGGAGTGGTTCCACACCTCCTGGGAAAACAGGGTCACAGTGCCACATCCAGAGCCTGGCAAGCCCTGAAGTCCTGGAGTGTTTTTCCCCAGGAGATTTAAGGTTACAGATATAATTAGGCCGGCGTGGCTTGTACAGGATGTCTGATTTCAAAGTGAAATCGGAGTATTATCCATAATGTTATGCAAAGCACCATAGCAACAGCGAGGAGCCTTCGAAGAAATGCTAATGAGGGGAGAAATGCTAATGAGGGGAGAAATGCTAATGAGGGGAGCTGTTCTGCACAGCCAGGCCTGGCCAAGCAAAACAAACACCCCACTTAAAATTCCTGACAAGGAGCTCACAGATTCCTGCATCAGAAAAACTCCACTGCCAGAAATTCCTTATCAGAGCACCCCAGTGGGAAGGGGCACGGGGATCTGCCTTGAGGACACACTCCCCAAACTCCCCAAACTCCCCAAACCCCACTGGGCTGGCTGAAAACTCCGGGAAGGGTTGGGGTGTCCATCCAGGGCCATAACCCAGGCAAAGCTCTGAGCACACACCCCCAGGGTCCAGAGGCACAGGAAAATTTGATAAAATTGGGAATAAAGCCCCCGAGCCCCAAACGGAGAGGATTTGCTGAACACAAAGCACGTGCATGAAAAGGAAAGGGTTAAATCACAGAGTCTGCTGATCATGGAATCCAACCCTGGGCCCTGACCAGGACACCTCCAGGAGTCACCGTTTTTCTGAGAGCATTTCCAAACTCTTGGGCTCTGCCAGGCTTAGGACAGAATCATTCCAAGCACGAGATTTCCCCAATTCAGCGACCCCAACCCTTGGGGTTTGTACTCCAGAGAAAGAACAATGCAGGGAACACTTGGCCAAACCAAACTGATACAAACAGAATCAACAAAAAAAGCTTCAAAAAACTTCTTCAAAGGCTGAGTTAAGCAAATGCAGGGCAGCAAGGTAAGTCCTGAGCAGCCTGGGTGAGGATTTATCCAGGGAATGGCATTTATTGATCTCCAGTGCCCCTGGCAATGCTGTCCAGGTGGGCAGAGGTGTGAGGAGGTGAGCTTTGGCCAGCAGGTTCTTTGGGAATGGACAGGTGGGTGCTAAGCTGGGCTCAGGGGTGCTGAGCTGGGCTCAGGGGTGCTAAGCTGGGCTCAGGGGTGCTAAGCTGGGCTCAGGGGTGCTGAGCTGGGCTCAGGGGTGCTGAGCCGGGCTCAAACCTGCCTGCAGGTGGGCACAAGGTGTCTGCAGAGCTCTGCCCCCCTGGGCACCAGGACCTGCCCCTGGTGAGGGCTCAGTGACGCCACAGCCCCAGATGAGATGAGAACCCTGGAGCCACCCAGAGAAATGGAAAAGGGAGCCTGAAAACCGGACAAAGCCACCCAGGAATGAGTTCTAAAATGTCTTTTCCCTCCCCAAAGCCGCCGGATCTTGGGTCTGTCGAGTCTCAGAGCTCCGGCTCTAGCGGAGCTGTCCAAGGTACAATTACCGGCAAACTGACCCTAAACGTGCATTATCCTAACAAAAGGGAATTCCGCAGCGCCGCTCCACTTTAAATCCACATTTTCTATTTATTTAGGCAGCTGATGCTCTGAAATACATGCAAATAAATGCCAGTTTCCTGAGGCACACCCTCCATTCCTCATCCTCTCGCTGTGGCCTCAGCTCTACTGGAAATTCTAGGTTTTAGCAGCTGCCTTTTACATTTTTCAAGCATGACAGTAATAGAGCAGGAGAGGATGAAGGAAGTGACAGCAGCACATGGAGAGTTTCAGACCAGCTTGCAGATGACACATTAAATCCAGACACTGGTTCATTCAAAGCGGGGTTCAATATTATAATCTATAAATCAGTATTTGCTGTACAAAATGTAATGGAAAATGCTAATAGGATTTACTTGTGAAATGAAATTGGATTACGTCTTATCTATTTTAACTCGATTTGGTGGAGCATTCCTTCAGCACCAACCAGCAGCTTCAATTGCCTCGCTCCTTTTCTGTCCCCCCATCCTTTTGGAGTTCTGGCAGATTCTCGGGTCACTGTTTTTTTTCAAAGGGAAATTGGGGAGGACGGACATAAATTAAGTAGGAAATGTGGATTATGGTGCTTCAAGCAGTGTAATGACCCCACTGTAAACCTTTAGAGCCACGGCCAAGAAACCCGAATTTCACAATGGGATTGAAACCTGATCATCTGCTTGTCTCTGCCTGGGGGGCTGAACAGGCTCTGTGCCTGAGTGTCCAAATCCCAACACCTCCCTGAACCGGGAATGGAGTCAGGGAATGGCA
>CM031864.1:704493-716296 GCA_018697195.1 Certhia americana
TGTCACACAGCAATAAAGGGATGGGATCTGGTGTCACACAGCAATAAGGACAGCCCAGGAGGGATTCCCAGGCCAGGCAGGGATCTCCCTGACAGAGATGACAGAGCACACACAGAACCATTGGTGCCCTGAACCCGTCAGGAATTTCTCACCCCAGGAACACCACCCAGCTCATTTGTGAGACACAAAGGTGCCTCTGGCAGGAGGCACAGGCGCTTCCTCAGCCCCCAAAATCCCTCACAGCCATCCTCCCACTCCTCTCCACCCAGGGAAGGTGGTTTGGGTTCCTCTCAAGGCACTCACCACATCGCAAACCCCCAAAAGTTCACTGTCATTATTATTTTCATTATTACCCGCAGCAGCCACGGCCACAGGTGCTGGAAATTACAAAATTACAGCTCTAAGGGTTTAAGAGATTTGCTGGAAGTGTTTTCCCAGCCTGAAAGCCTTTAATGGGCAGTTAATGACTGTGCAGCTCTGGGCAGTGGGGCCAAGGGGATGTCGTGGCCATCAAGGGGGTGAATTATTTGAGTATCTGCACAAACCTGGGCTTGGCTGGCTCTGGGAAGAGGGGAAAGTGTTGGGTTGGTTCTGAACATTAAAGCTCTGAAATGTCTCCTGAGAGCCACACACTGCTCATTCAAAAGTGCAACGTTTCCCCAGTAAAAAGGAGCTGATATCTGTGGGAATAAGCTCAGCCTGCATTAAAACTCTCATTTTCATTGCATTCCACGAGTTATTAATGAGTTCATCTACTGTTATTGAAAAGTAAGAAATGCTGCTCATTTATCATCAAATTGTCAAAAAGAAAAAAAAAAAATCCTGCTCATTTCTGTGCAACTCTTTTGGGCAGTTTTAGTTTGTATCTAGCTAAGATTTTGATCTCACTCTTGCTCCTCAGTTCCTTCACAAAGCCCCAATTATTTGACCATCTTAGCTGGAGTCTTCTTCTCCTGACAAGTGTATTTTAAAGAGAATATTTTTTATAAAAGGGTTTTAAGAATGCCTGAGGATTTCAAGGAATACCTTTAATTGTTCCTGAAGGGATGTTCACATTTCTGAACGATCATGGTCCTGATCCCAATGGCATTTTTCTGAGGAGTGTCTCTCAGAAATTCCCAGCTGCAGGGTAATGTCACCTCCCCCCAGAGCAGGCTGGTGGCACTGGGTGCCACTTCATTGGCTCCTAATGCTAAATCCCCCAAGGTTAGTACCTACAAGTCCTTAAAAGTTAAAAAGAAAAGGCCAAAATTCCCTGAACCCAGAAGACATTGCCTTTTCCACGGAGAGCTGTGGGTTGGGAAGTCATTTTGGGAATGATTTTATGGCTGATCCCCACCCAGCCGTTCCCATTGGGTGCTGCTGATTGCTCTGCTGTCTTTAAACTGTTAATTAATGCCCTCATTTACTCCCCACCACCTCCCCTGGAGCTCCTGGAGAGCCATCAGCCCTGGACCCTCAATTTAATGACATGCTTTTATCAGCTGAACAATCCCTCCAGGATAACCAGCGGGCCATAAAGTTCTTAATTAATTAAATATTAATAAACCCCCTCAGCTCCCTGAGTGGTTGCAGGAAGGGCTGGCCCATCCCAGCTATCAGCAGAGCCCCGCTGTTGTCACTGTCCCCAGGAAGGGTTGATGGAGGAGCCTGAGGCTGCCTGAGCCACCCCACATCCCAGGGAATGCAGCTTTGGGATGTTCTCCAGGGAATTTTCATCATCAGATCTTCCAGTTGACCAGAGCTTCTCCCAGAGGAATCTCCCACAGGAGCTGGGGCTGCCCCTGGAGCCCTGGAAGTGCCAAGGCCAGGCTGGACAGGCCTTGAGGCACCCTGGAACAATGGGAGGGGTCCCTGGTGGCACTGGATGGGATTTGAGTCCCTCCCAACCCAAACCATTCCAGGATTCCTTGACCCAGGAGAAAACAATCCCTGGGTTTGGACCCTCTGGACTGCAGCAGCCTGAGGTCCCTGCTGGGCTGTGGAAGGCTCTGCTCACTGACCCTGGAATTGTAGGGTCAGGGAAGTGCAGACTGCCAGTGAGACCCTTCCCACAGGTGTTGGGGAAGAGGAAACAGGAAAGTTTTATAAATAGGATTGTTTGGGAAAAGCTTGGGGAATCTGGAAAACTCCAAGGGAGGATGGAAATGAAAAGGCAAAGCTCCGTGGCAAGGCAAAAGCTGGAGTTCTGCCCCAAGCTTGTAAACGCTGGGCTGGGAGTGAAGGGAATCACCTTGGGATCAGCAATGCCCTGTGCTGCACACAGCTCCAAGGGGGCACAGCAACGCATGCCAGCTGGGCAGGAGGGCACACAGAGCAGTTTGTAGGGTTTTGAATGGAACACAGCATGGCAAGGGAAGGCTTCCTGAGGCTGTGTTGGAAATGCTTGTGAGGATTTGGACTTGGACAGATTTGGGCCTTAAGAGAGTAGTGACAATGGAATATTCAGCAAAGGGAAGGTTTATTGGTGCGAAGGCAAGGGGAACTCCCTCTGTACTCCTCGGATTCCCTCTCCCCTCCTCTCTATCTCACTCACTTACTCTGGGACACTTGGCTCTATTGGGGGCTGCGCCTACAGAGCTGTGCTGGCAGCTCCCAAGGCAGCGGCTGTCACAGGCATTTGCAATCAGGGATGGTTTATGGCAATAAGTTTTTGCAATAATGTCATTTGCAAGTCCAAACCTGGCTGCAGAGATCTGTACCCCATCCATCCCACCTCCTACCCCATCATCCTACACACAAAGGTGCTGGTTCTGGAAGCAGCCTCTGTCTGCAGGGAAGACACAGGAGCAGAGCAGTCCTCACTGCAAGGGTTCCACAAAATGCTCTGGAGTGGAAAAACCCCTAGCAATAGATGCTCCCTGCACGGGAGTTAGCAGAGGAAAAAAGAAAAAAGCAGGAACTTCCTTCTAGAAACTGCAGCCTAAAAGCCTCTGTGAGCAGGAGATGGAGCGTGTTGAAGAGTTCACCTCTGCACACAGGCAAAGCCCAGAAATCCGATCATAATTTCAGTCAGTCGGATTTGCAGCTGGAAATCAGGTTTGGAGAACTTGCACCTTCACCAAAGGCCTTCTAATTTCTGTCGACCGAGTGTGGCTCTGGGGCAGGAGGGAGCCAATATCGACGCAGTGCCCCAGGTCGAGCTGGGTTTGCTCATAAGGATTTTTAAATCCCTCCGTTGTCTCTCCCTCAAAGAACCGGCGTGTTTCCGTGGTGGCTGGAGCGAACACTGAGTCGTACTGCCTCTTCCCCTTGGCGGAACGGCCTGTATTCACGTTTCTGGAGCCCTGCTGCTCCCAAAGGCAGGCCTGTCCCTATCAGGACATATCTTTGCGGGAACATTACTGGCAGGGCTGCTTGGAGATCAAACTGTGAGGACAGAGGAAAAGGAGAGCAGGGAAGAGCACTGGAAAATATGAAAATGGGAAGACCAGGGATGCCAGAACCTGGAAGGGTTGGGTTGGGTTGGAAGGATCTTAATTCCCCACTATTCCACTGTTCCATGGGCTAGGGACATCGTACCACTGTCCAGGCTGCTCCAACCTTTGGACTGGGACTTCCAGGGATCCAGGGGACAGCCCAGCTTTGTGGGGAACCCTGTGCCAGGGTTCCAAGGAAGAATGTCCATCCAAGTCTGATCCAAACTGATACCTTTTTCACTTCAACCACTGCCCGTGTGCTGCCCCAGCGATCACACACCCTCCAACCGCTGGAACATCCATTGGGAAAACTCTATCAAAACCAAGGTGGAAGAAAGTTTTGAGGCCAGCACCTGAAATTTGGCAGGGGGATTTTTATCAGCGTTTTCCAGCCGGGATTTCTGAGGTCGTGTACTGCGCAGCCAGGCAGGATGGGACACAGCAGAGCCAAGATGAGATGGGGTCCCCGACAGAACTTTACCTTTGAAAATTTAGAATTCATTCCTAAACTATCGATGCGCCTTGCTGGGAAATGTAGAACAAAATAAAGTAATAACCTGGCAATTTATTCGGGTGACATTTCAACAATCCCGATCGGGAGATGACAACCCGAAGCCGACGCGTGCGCTGCTAGTGGGAGATTTGCCGGATTTAAATAATGGGGGCTGCGCAATGAATATTTATGAACGCGAGCATTTAACCCAAGGATGCAAGGTAAAACATTGCACAATAAGATTCAGGCATATTTTAAGGACTGAGTTTTAAAAATCACTTGAAAAGCATTTTATTTTATTCCTACGAAAGGTTGATTATCTCTTGTGTAAGAAACGATAAATTGAAATCCGACCCTCATGCGAGTCGAGGCGTTGTTCATGTACATAATGATCATATCCTGGAAATAGTCTAACATTGAGTCATTCTGTATTCCGAGAATTTTCAGTTCCTTCTCTTTAGCGGCAGCTTTGACAAACAATTGCGATATCTAACTATGTTCGTTAATATATTTAAGTGCTGGATGGGAGATGTGCTTTCTGCCGGGGAGCCCATTAGTGCCGCTGGGGAATTAAGCCAGGGACGCAGAAATTAGCGAGTGTAGCTGAAGCTGATGAGAGAGGGAGGTGAGGTGCTGCAGATGGATGCCAGCCCAGAAAGCCGAGGGTTGGCAGTCCCCTGCATTTCCGCTTCACACCACCAATGGGTTTGCTTCAGGGCATTGCAAGCTCCTGCATCCCTGTTCACTGACCCAGTTGTGGTGTTGTGAGGGATTTGCAGACTCCCTGCTTCCTGCATCTGTGACCAGGACTGGGTTTGCGTGAGGGACGTTGCAGCTCCCCTGCATTTTGGCTTCATGACCCAGCCTGGTTTTGTGTGAGAGATTTGCATCTCCATGCAATTCCTAGCTCTGTGACCAGACGTGTTGTGGGGGGATTGCAAATCTCCGCATTTCCTGCTTTCAGTGACCCAGGGTGTGTTTCCTGCCAAAGAGGATTTGCAAGTTCTCCTGCATACCCTGGTACCCTGACCCAGCTTGTGTTTGTGGGAGGGGATTTGCGCTACCCTGCATTCCTGCACCTGTGACCAGACTGTGTTGGTGGGGAGGGATTTGAAGATCTCCTGCATCATGGTTCACCTGACCCAGCTGTGGTTTTCTGCAAGTGTTTGCAGCTCTCTGCATCCCTGGTTCACTGACCGCCGTGTTCTGCTGCTGGGGCTGTTGGACCTGGTTTTGTAAATGTCTGCCCCGGGAACAGGGCTGGGAACAGCCCACAGAGCACTCCATCCATTTGGCAGGTTTCTGTGCCAGGAGCATGTGCTCTCCTCGTCCGACCCAGCTGTGGACGGCCTCCAGGGACAGCAGGCACGGCCCAAGGCAACACAACCCCAGGATCCCTGGGGTGGGGAAGTGCCCGAGGCCGGTTGGATGTGGATTGGAGCAAGGATCACACCTAGGGGGTCACTGGAAGCCTTCTGACCCCGCTGCATTCACTTTCCAGATTTCATTCGGGTTGCAAGTCCCTCTGAGGCCCATGGAGCCCAGCTGCCCCCCCGCGAACTGACAAGGCCACCATGTGACCGTGTCCCCAACAGTGTCTCATCTTTGCTGAACTACTGTGCCAGGGCTCCCAGGAAGGAATTTATCCAAGTCTGACCAAACTGAGTCCTTTGTTCACCTTCAACCCCGGGGCTGCCACTGCTGCACCGGAGAATCCATGGAGAATGTTCCCTTGGAAAACTCTTTATCAAAAAAAAGGTGGAAAGATTCATTTGATGCTCTGCCGCCCTCTCAGCCCATGCTCACAGCCGGGAGTGCAATCCTTCTGTTTTCCTTCTCCCTCTCAGGAACATAACCCCAGCCTTTACTTTCTGCACGACTACTCAAATCCAAAGCCAAATCCAAAGTATCACCATGGTTTCACTAAAAATTTTATTTGACATTTACTTAAATTCCATTTTTTCTTGCTAACACACTGAATTTTCCTCAAGGGTCTTGATGGGCACTCAAGCCGAATTCATGGCCTATTGTTTTAAGGTCAAATAGTGAGGGGTTTTCTCCAGATCTGCTTTGTGACAGCCAACTGTTCCCAGGAGATGAGAGGCTGTGGCGCCCCCGGAACCTTCCTGCTGTAATTACACGGGTTGGGGGAACAAAGAATCCCTCACTGCAGGGCCAAGCAGGCTGCAGGGACCGAACCAGTGCAGCATCAAGTCAGAGAGTACAAATCATCATTTCCCATGATAAGGGATCTCCCCACACGCCCCTGCCTGGAGCAGCTCCTCCAGGATCTCAAATCCTAATTTCCAAGCAGGGCTCCCCACAGCCCCTGCCTGGAGCAGCCGCCTCCAGGGATCATCAATCTCATTTCCTGAGCGGGATCTGAACCCACAATCCCTGCCTGGAACAGCTCCAGGGATCATCAAGCCTCATTTCTGGGAGCAGGACTCCCCCCAGTCCGCTGGAGCAGCTCCTCCAGGATCATCAAATCTCATCTAACAAGCAGGGATCTCCCCACAGTACATGCCGGGAACAGCTCCTCCCAGAAACTCATCAAATCTCATTTCAACAGCAGGGATCTCACCCAGTCCCCTGCTGGAGCTAGCTCCCGTGCCTGCCCTTAGCCAGCAGTGAAGGAGAGCTCTGACCAAGGGGCGGACCTTTCATTAGCCTGGCACGAGGGATAAATGGAAATATTAACACAGCAGCAGAAACACTTCCAGTCGCCGTTCTGCTCACAGCTTTCATCCACATCACTGAGTTCGCTCAGCAGAGAAACAACCTAAGAAGGAAAATGGACTAGTGGAATAGTGGTTAGTGGTGTGGAACCCTGGGATAGCCTGAGGGACGGAACCAGCAGATCACAACGTGCAACTCCCAACCCTGACACCCCAAAAAGCAAGCCTGTAGCAGACAGACAGTGAACTAAACCCATGAGTGTTCCTGCGTTTAACCCTCCCGTTTCCTCCCTACAGGCCAGTGAGTCTCATTCAGCTTACTGAATTTTAACGGGATGTGGACCATGGCTGTGATCTTCAAACTCCTGTAAGAACAATTTTCTATTTAGGGTCCTCGTTACTGCCGTTATGTGCTGTTGCATGCAGGTAACGGATAATATTAAAAAAGCATACAAATCATAATTTCAGCCCTGCTAGCAGCAGCTAGCTTTGTAAGTCCCCGTAAAAAGAAAAAATCAGAAAGAATGAAACCCAAGTTTGCATTAACAACTTGTTCTTGTAGCGAAAAATAAGTTGCACTTGTATACAGACGATCTGTCCCATGCGCATCACAAATAAAAATTGTAAACAAACCTGGAGGAAGAGAGGCACACAACACACACAAAACCTTTACCCACAGATATAAGCCCGCAAGAAAAAGAGTGACAAATGAGTTCAAACAGTCTTTGAAAATGATCTAAATGTGAGGTTTATAAAGGAATTGGGTTTGAGGAAAAACTAGGAAGAACCTGAGCCCACCTCTTTTGCTGCTGACGACACGGCACCACCCAGATCTGCCAGGTCCAAATTTGTTCCAGGGTGTGGGTGGCACAGAGTGTTGGGAAGAGGAAACAGGAACTTTTATAATAGGATTGTTTGTGAAAGATCTGGGGAATCTGGAAAACTCCAAGGAGTGGAAATGAAAGCAGCTGTGGCAGAGCAAAGTGGTTCTGCCCAAGTGTGAAACACGGGCGGAGGAAGGGAATCCCTTGGGATCAGCAAGGCCTGTGCCTGCACACAGCTCAAGGGGCACAGAAGAGGCCAGACTGGCAGGAGGGGCAAATCAAGAGCAGTTTGCGGGTTTGGAATGAACACAGCATGGCAAGGGAAGGACTTCTGCAGCTGTGTGGCAATGCTGTAGGATTCTGGATATTGGACAGATATGGGCAGTGGCAAGGAATAATCAGCAAGGAGATAGATTTCTGGATTGGACGGGGAACTCCCTCTGTCCCTCCTCTGCGATCCCTCTCCCCCTTCTCTCTCTCTCCCCCCTCTCTTGCCCCTTGGCCTCTTTGGGCTGCGCGGCTGTGTGGCAGTCCAAGCCGGGCCCCTCGTCCAAGGCCCTTGCAATTCGAGGATGGTTTATTTGCGAAAACCCCCAATGCAAAACTGGTGACACAGATCTTCATCCCATCCATCCCACCTCCTACCCCCATCAATATGCCCAGAGGGGGGAAACAGCCGTGGTGCTGCGTCCCAAGCCCAGCACTCACGGAGGGGGAGGCGTGTCTCCAGGGATGGAGTGGTCCGGTTTCCCCGTGGCCAGGCACACCAGGGTGACGTTGCTGCCCTCGTTCACCACGATGTCGCTGGAGATCCGGGATATTTTGGGAGACACTGCAAAGAGACAGGGACACAGGAGTCAGGGATTGCTGCCTCGGGCTCCTGGGTCAGTATCAGGGGGGAAATTCAGGCAAGGCTTGAAGGGAGGCTGCAGAACCTCCTTCAGGGCAGCACAGCCCTGTCCATGGCATTGCAGGAGCTCATGGGATGAGCAGCAGAGCCTGTTGATGTGTTCATTGACACACAGCTGTGTGTCCATGGCCACTGCAGGGGTCTAGCAGACAGAAACTGCTCGAAAGAAGGAAGAAATTCCAAGGAACAACCACGCCAAACTGGAGTTTTCTGATTTTAAACGACCCCCTGCTAGAATTCCCTACCAGTGCCAGGTCATATGAACTTCTGGTAATTATTTATAATAATTTCTTTATACTTTTCATTGGCAATGCCTTAATTCCTCCCCATGACAGCTTTTCCTTCCACTAGGCTGGAATTTCTGCCCAGCAGTGCCAGGAGGAGCAGGCTCAGCCCACCAAGCCTTTGGAATTCCAGGCCCCCAGAATTCAGTTTTGGCTTTGAGACCATGAACACTGAGCTGAGTTCTTCCTGGTGACCAAACCAACTTTTGCCCAAAGCCTGGGCTCCAACATTTTCAGCCCTGGATTCCAAACAATTCCTCAGTTTACACAAAGCAGGAGCTGCAGGAGAGCTCCTGGGAAGATGGATGCTCCTGCTCAAGGGAAGGCTCAGCTTGCTCCTGGCAGTTCACAAAGAAGCCAAAATTAGGGTTTTCTGCCACTTTTAAAAATTAATGATGCTGTTCCAGCCACTCTGTGTGCACCTGGAGAGTCCGAGCTGCTCACGGAGAGGACTCAAAAACATTAATTTTAAAGTTTATTTATTTATTTCTCAACACATTAATTTATTTTATTTATTTTTTTTAATTTACTTTGCTGTTCCCTCTTGCTCTGGGGCTCATCCATCCTCCTAACCCTCGTGCCTGTCCAGCTGGGGTTTTTTCTTTCCCTGGTGTGGCTGTGTCCCAGCCCAAATCCCCCCTGTCTCCATCCCCTGAGGGGCTGCAAAGTCCCGGGTTCATCCCTGGGCACAGCCTGGGGGTGGCTGCTTTGGGATCTCCCCTTGCTGACCTCCAGCCCTGTCCTGAACCCCGAGCTGGGGTCAGACAGACTCCAACCAGCTGGGAATTCTCATTCCCAGTGCATTTGTGAGCAAAGACACTGAAAGGCTTTGGGGAGTATTTGTAATTAGCAGAGAAACTCCGTGCTCAGGGGGAGGCTGATCCCAGTTCCTCTTCCCCAGAATCCCAAACACCTCCAGGGTTTGGGGCTCCTCCCCACCTCACAGCACTGCTTTGGGGTTTTTCCCAATTTCCTAAGGAGGCAGTGGGCACAGCAGGGGAGAGGAGATGCTGCTCCAGCATTCCCACTGTCCCCAACATCCCACTGTCCCCAACATCCCCACTGTCCCTTGCTCTCCTCTAGGATCAGTGTGGTCCAACCCACCCATGCCAGCGCTCCTGCAGCTCTGACAGCCACACACCTTCCAGCACATTCCTAAGCCTTCCAGAAGTTCCTGAACCTTCCAGCACATTCCTGAGCCCTCTGGCTGTCCCTTCCATTTCACACATTCCCTGCACAGGCTGGATGCTCCAGCTCTTGGCACAAGGGAGGAATTTGCTCCTCCAAATGTCTTTGTGCTCCTTTCTGGGAATCCCAGTGTGGAACATTCTTCCCCAGAGGATGAATCCACAGATTCCTTTGGGATTCCCTGCATCCCATCCCTGGAGCTCTTCT
Organism: Certhia americana; assembly: GCA_018697195.1. NCBI lineage: Eukaryota > Metazoa > Chordata > Aves > Passeriformes > Certhiidae > Certhia > Certhia americana. The sequence continues at coordinate 714,497 of CM031864.1, forward strand.
CCTCTGTTTTCCTCAGTCCAGCCCCTGCCCACCCTGCCAGCCAGGAATTCCTGCCCCAAATTCCATCCAAATCCATCTTCTTCCAGCTCACAGCCATTCCCTGTGTGCTGTCCCCCCCTCCCTTGTCCCCAGTCCCTCTCCAGCTCTCCTGGAGCCCCTTCAGGCCCTGCCAGGGGCTCTCAGCTCTCCCTGCACCTTTCTCCTGCCCAGCTGAGCCCCCCCAGCTCTCCCAGCCTGGCTCCAGAGGGGCTCCAGCCCTGCACAGGCACTGTCAGACAGGCACAAACCCCTCCAGGTTTTGCTGGAACCACAAAGATCTGACCCACAGGAACCGTGCAGCTTTTTCTGCATTTTGGGGCTTCCCATCAGGAACTTTCCAGCTTTTCTGTGGCAAAATTGGAGCTGTGACTCAGTGGAAAGTGGAGAATTTTCCAGACTTGCAGAGTGCAGATGAAATGATTTCCTCTTAAATATGAGTTTTGTTCTGCTCCTAATTGACCGGGCCCTTCCTTAATCTGGGCTTTACAGTGAGGAAATTAAATCAAAGCTCATTGAGGATGTCTGCGAGTCTCCTTCCAGTGACACTGAGCAGGCCACAGCACTCATGCATGCATTTCCAAAACAGAAATTAGAAAAGAAATGAATGGGAGAGGCCCACTAATTAAAATAAACCAATCAACCCCCAAATCAGCCCAGAGCTGCACAGGGGAATCCTGTCAAAAGGCAGAAATGGCACAATCTGATCTGGGCTCCTGGCAAATCCTGGCTGCTGTTTATTGGCAGTGATTGCCCGGGAAGGTCGGCCTCCCCAGCACAGGAATTGGCTGCCACAGCAATTCTGGAGCTTCACAGTTTGAGAGAAATCAGGATTTCTGCTGCTGGTTTCCTGGCTGATAAGGGATCATTACATTCTGATCACTGAAATCTGTGGAATTTAGTAATTACAACTCAAATACATGTGCAGCATCACAATGGAATGCTAATATTTATTAAGAATTTAAAAAAATGTTTGTTTTGCGTCCGTATTTCTTCCTACACCACTCAAGACTCTGGTCTAGGAGCAGATTTGGCATTTAAAATCTGCTCTGCTGAGCCTGGAGTGCACATTAAACCCATCACAGAGCTACTCCCCACTTCAGCAGCTCGTGCCTCCCACCCAGATCACGTGGAGCTGTGAAGGTCAGGAAAAAAAGAAAATAAAGCAGCAAATAAACATTTGTTCAGTAAATGGATTAACGGAAGGCCAAAGAAATGAGATAATAAACAAGGAGGAGAGAGGAATTAAACTCCCAAGTAAATTTGGTGTGGGGGTCCAACATGGAAAGTGCTTTGCAGTCATCTGTTTTTTTTCTTTTTTAATGTTAAATTAAAACATTCATTTAATGTTAATTCTCTTTTTGCACAGTGATTTGAATTCAAACCTCCTCTTTTTGGACAGGGTGTGTGACCCAGGGCCTGGGGAGGTGCTGCAGGAGGAGAACTGAGAGGGCTGGGGATGTTCAGCCTTGGGCAGAGAAGGTTCAGGAGAGCCTGAGCTCAGCTCCTGCCAGGATTTACAGGCAGAGCAGGCAGGAGCCCCTGGCTGGTGGGGGCTTGGAGCTGTTTGTGGCACTCGGGGGGTCCTGGCTGGGCTGGAACCCCCACAATTAATTCCACAAGTATTTCACAGTTCCACAACTCCACAGTTCCACAATTACTCCCCAATTCCACGACTCCCCAATTATTCCACAACTCCACAATTCCACAGTTCCATAATTCCACAATTCCAGTTCGACAGCCCCACAACTCCCCAGTTATTCC
>CM031864.1:716306-727944 GCA_018697195.1 Certhia americana
CAACTCCCCAGTTATTGCAAAACTCCACAATTCCACTATTATTCCACGATTCCACAACTCCCCAGTTATTCCACAGTTCCACAATTCCACAGCTCCACAATTCCACAATTCTACAACTCCCCAATTATTCCACAACTCCACAGTTCCACAATTCCACAGTTCCCCAGTTATTCCAAAACTCCACAGTTCTACAATTCCACAATTCCCCAATGATTCCACAATTTCACAACCCCACAACCCCACAACTCCACAATTCCACAACCCCACAATTATTCCACCATTCCCTCCAGCAGCACATCCTGGGCAGCAGCAGGACCTGCCCAGGGCCTGGGGGGTAACCTTCCCTCCCTCCCTGACCCCCCCTGACCCTTTCAGTGACACCCTGGGGTCCCTGAGGGACAGCAGGAAGCATCCCCTGCTCCCGTCCCTCTGCAGACTGATTCCATCCACGTGGGGAATAGCTGGAAATCACTGCCAGGACACAGGGGACAGATTCTTGCTCTTCTTTTTATGGCTTAGGCAGAATGATTCGTTTTTTATGACAAAAATTAAAATGTGCTTTTGAGGGTGAGTAAAGGCAGGGCTGAGCTCTGTTCCCACTGCCTGAGAATCCTCAGCTTGTACCCACCCAGCAGCTGGGAGCCACGAACCACCCTCTGCCTCACGGGGCTCAGCAACTTCAGCATGGCCAGAAAAAACAAAATTCCCACTCTGTCCTTCTCCTGTTCTTCCCTTTTTAATCAGGAGGACAAAGCCTGGAAAACCACACACAGCCAAATCATGGAATTATGGAATATTAAGGTTGGAAAAGAGCTCTCAGAACATCAGGCCCAAGCATGACTTGGAGGGAAAAATGGGGGAAAACACAATTAACCAAAAGAAAGGTTTAAGGGAAAAAACAAACCCAACGCGGGTGGTGAAGGAATAGTTAAATAGAATTAAAATACTTGAAAATGGTGGGAAATGTCAGGATAGCAGAGAATCCCCTTCAAAGCTGGATTCTGCAAGGCTCACTCTGTCCTGTGCTGCAAAACCCAGAATTGCCATAAAGGCAATTTAAAATAAATTCTTGGGAGCTTGGAAGGCTCCCAGAAACAGGGAAACAGTGCAGGGGTGAAAACTGTCCCAATTTCACCGAGGTTTTCAAATGGTTTATGTGATGGAATCCCAGAATCTCAGAATGGGTTGGGTTGGGAGGGAACTCAAACCCACCAGTGCCACCCCTGCCATGGCAGGGACATCCCCTGCTATCCCAGGTGATCCCAACCCAATGTCCAACCTGGCCTTGGCACTGCCAGGGATCCAGGGACAGCCCCAGCTGCTCTGGGAATTCCATCCCAGCCCATCCCCACCCTCCCAGCCAGGAATTCCTGCCTAAAATCCCATCCAGCCCTGCCAGAGCCATTCCCTGTGTCCTGTGCCTCCAGCTCCCTGCCACCCCCAGGCACTGTTTTCACCCTCAGCCCTGGAAACGACACTGACCCCCCCTAAACACTGAATGCCACCCCCAAATCCCTGGCTGTAAACTGAGACCAGCCCTAAACATCTCCAAAAATTATTTCCAACGTGCTCCTTTGTGAAGCCGAGCACCTTGCATCCTAAGTATCGATCATAAAAAAGATAATTGTGCTTTTCAGGCTCGTAAAATTATTTATCAATCCTTCCTGAAAACTGCTCTGGTTTTTATACTCTGTACATTTTTTTAATTTTTTTTTTTTTTTTTTTCATTTTATACTCAGAGGAGCTCAATATTTACAGAGCACCAGCAGCATTCCCAGAGTGTCTGGAACACAGATTGTAAATCAGGAGAGCTCTTGCAGCAGGAGCCCCCAGCCTGTGCTGGCACCAACCCTCCCTCCTGACAATCAGGCTCCCAACCCTTTCTCTTTTGCATTTCCATGATTAGTTCCTCGAGGCACTTTGATTGAAGAGCGTTGCCTAAAGGTCTCCACCTCCTCCTAATTAAACACAATTTGTCTCAAACACTGCAGCTTTGGCAAAGTGGGGCTGAGGAAATAAATGATGGGTGGGCTGGGAAGAGAAATGGTTTGATCTCCAGCCTTCATTTATTTCCAATTCCTGTCAGCGCCCAGGCGTGACAAAAGGTCTGAGCAAAGCGGCACTTCCCCAAGTCTGGGATGGATCTTTCACCTCTTTGATCTCCCTGGCAGCGGAACCACGATCTCTGTCAATTAATGGGCTCTCACTGATGGCCAGAGCTTTATTTTCACCTGTTTTCTGATGAAAATGTCTGAGACTGACTGGAAGGCATTATCAGGGCACGAGTGGAAAAGGAATGATCCTGCTTGGGAATTCTCTGCCCCTGGGATGGGAGCTGTGTCCGTGGGTTGAGCTTTCCCACCTCTGCCCCTGCCAGGGAAGCTCAGCTGTGCCCGTGGGACATTCCTGGGCACAAGGAATGCAGCTCGGCTTCTCCCACTCCCTGGAAAAGCTTTCAGCCTCTCCACAAGCTCCTTCCAGCGAGCAGCACTCTGCAATCAGAGCTCTGCCACACTGTTTAATCATGGAAATGGAGCCCAAAAAGTTACAAAGGGCAAAAATAATAATAACAACAGAATAAAAAAAGCGACCTCCTGGTGGCTGGAGGCAAAGCCCTCCCAGCTAGGCACTGATTGTTGGCTGAGCAGGGCCACAGGGCAGCCCCAGGGGTGGGACAGGGCTCTGGAGGAGCAGGGATGGATTTCCACTTGAGGAAAGAGGGGAATTATTGGATTATTCCATGGGCACTGGCACAGGCTGCCCAGAGAAGCTGTGGCTGCCCCTGGAAGTGCTCAAAGCCAGGTTGGATGGGGTTAAGGGAGGATCCTAAACATGAAAACAAAGGTTAAAATGATCCAAGATTTGACCTGGTTCAAACCAGTGCACCCCTGGGTTCATTTTCTAACCAGCAGAGTGCCCACCAAGGCAGGACAAGAAGAGCAGAGTTTACCCAGGGTGAGAAAGGGACAGGAGGAACATTTGTCACTTAACACACAGCCTGAATAAATCTGAATAAACCAAATAAATAAATCTGAACGTCTCCCAAACCTCCTGGTGCCAGGAAGCTCCCGAAGAGCTCTGGGATTGCGGAGTTGCAGAGTGAGAGAGGCCAGTGAAAGAGCTGCAGCAAAACCCCCATAAATATCCCAGCACATGGATCCCTGCCATCAGGGAGGCACCAGCAAACCCCTCCACCTTCCCCCGGCTGCCAAGACCACCCCCAGCTCCTCCTTCCTACCCTGAAGGTGTCAAAAGCTGCAGTTATTACACAAGGACACACACCCATCACCCCCTAACCCCCCCTGCTCCCCTTTCCACACCACCTCCATCCCACACGGTTCAATTCCCAGCCAGCAGCAGCAGCGTTTGCTCAGCCAGAGAAGCAATAAAATGTAATAATTCCAAACAAACTGGGATTTCCCTTTCTTTATCCCCGCAGACAAAGGAGGAGCTGCACCCAGGGTGTGCTGGCTGCTGAAGGGGCTGTGTGCAAGCGGAGACTCGGGAAATCAGGGGATTCTGGAATATCCTGAGCTGGAAGGACCCCCAAAGCTCATCAGTGCCACTCCTGGTCCTGCACAGACCCCACAGTGATCACACCCTGTGTTCTGGGCAGCCTGGGCAGTGCCCAGCACCCTCTGGGGGAAGAATCCCTGAAATCCAACCTGATCCCCGTCCTGTTCCAGCTCCTGTCCCTGTGCCAGGGGTTGGATCTGCCCCCTCTGTGCCCTCAGACCTTTTAAACACAAATTCCAACACAAGTGGGCAGAGGGATTTTCGCTGAAGGGTTTCTGCCACACGGGAAGTGCCAAGGAAAGAGTTCTAGACTAGAAAATTAGAGGTGAAACCTCATCACTGCTCCTTACAGGCAAAATGAGAATATTAGAGGGTTGTGACAGGTAAACAGTGATATACCTGTTGCTGCTCGTGCTGTCACTGGAACTAAATAAAAGAGCTGTAATGATGTGAGATGATTTCTTGTAACTCTGCATTTTTCCTTTTGGAGGTTTCTACAGGTTCAGTCTCTCTCCTGAATGACAGATTTACATCGTATTCCCAAGATAGTTATTAAAATAATTTCCCTTGACAGTTCTCTGGCTGCATCACTCCCCCTTCTCTGTATCCCAACCATATGGCTCTGCTTACTTCCCATTTCAAGCGTTTTGCTCTGATGTGAGAAGCAAATCCTGAGCCTTTCCTCTCAGCCCCAGATCTCTCCCCCCTTACAGCGAGCACAGACCCACAGAACACTCAGAGCTGGAAGGGACCCCCAAGGACCCCTGACCCCAAATCCTTGGGGAATTCCATCCTGGAGCTGCTGCAGGGCTGGAGCCAGGCTGGGAGAGCTGGGGGGGCTCAGCTGGGCAGGAGAAGGGTCCAGGGAGAGCTGAGAGCCCCTGGCAGGGCCTGAAGGGGCTCCAGGAGAGCTGGAGAGGGACTGGGGACAAGGGATGGGGGGACAGCACCCAGGGAATGGATCCCAGTGCCAGAGGGCAGGGAGGGATGGGATTTGGGGCAGGAATTGTTCCCTGGCAGGGTGAGCAGGCCCTGGCACAGAGCAGCTGGGGCTGCCCCGGGATTCCTGGAATTGTCCAAGGTCAGGTTGGACACTGGGGCTGGACACTTCAGAGCTGAGCTGGGTTCAGAGCTGAGCTGGGCTCAGAGCTGAGCTGGGCTCAGAGCTGTGCTGGGCTCAGAGCTGTGCTGGGTTCAGAGCTGTGCTGGGCTCAGAGCTGAGCTGGGTTCAGAGCTGAGCTGGGTTCAGAGCTGTGCTGGGTTCAGAGCTGAGCTGGGTTCAGAGCTGAGCTGGGCTCAGAGCTGTGCTGGGTTCAGAGCTGAGCTGGGTTCAGAGCTGAGCTGGGTTCAGGGCAGTGCTGCTCTCCTGGGTTCAGAATTAAGCTGGGCTCAGGAGCTCAGTGCACAGCCACCCTCACTCTGCTGCCTGGCCATGTCCCCTCATTTGTGTACTGGATGTCCCCCCAGGCTCCTGTCCTGTCCTGTCCCTGTTGGAGTTCACCTCATTGATTCCAGAACCTTCTGAAATCCATCAGTTGGACTCTGGAGCCTGTTGTCCCAAGCACTTGCACTTGGATGTCAGTGACAAACGACAGAGGGATGTTCCCTGGTCCCTCACCCCTCTCATCCATTGCCAGCCCTGCTGAGCCCTTCTGGGATCCCCACAGACCCTGTAGTGGCTGCACAGGGAATTCCTGGCTCTCATTCCCTGGCAAACTCTCCGTGCCCCACCTGGCAGCAGTTTGGCCTGGCAGTCTCTGATTTCTGGAGAGCAAAGGCAGGCCCAGGGCTGTTTGCAGCACTGCAGGGTGGGGATGTGGCTCCATCACCCTTCCCTTCCCTGACAGGGACCTTAGGCTGGGCTTTGGTGGGCTCAGCATTAAAAATCCACATTGCTCACTCAGCCCCCATTGCCACGGGATGGTTTATGAGATTTTGGTTGTACTGAACACAAATTTATCCCGAGCGAGTTTCCAGGGCCTTGACCAAGGCAGCACAGGCTTGCTCCCTGGATTAAGTCAGTGGAAACAAATTTATTCAGTATTTATTTTTGTTCTCACTACAAAGCCTAGAAATTAGTAATGATTATCTAACATTGAAACTCGGAATTGCTTTCCACATTATTAATTCCTCCTCAGGAGCTGCTGCAGAGCTGCCCCCATCCCAGGGAAATGTGTTGGGAGTGGTGTGATTTAATCTTCCTGACATTCCAATGACATGGCAACTGCTGGTATTAATGGGGATTAATGGCCTCATTAATATTCATATTCTACAGGCAGTTAACACCGAATTAACATCAGACTCTTGCCTGCCCAGCAGTTTTGGATGCCTGACCAGAGACAGCACACAAAGAATTCCAGGAGAATTCCTCTCCCCTTCTCTGCAGCTCTCAGCAGCTGCAGGATTTCTCTGCAGGAAAGTCAGGTGGGTTTTGAGGTTCTTCCCAAAAGAACCTCAAAATCAAAGAAAAAAAGAAAAAGAAAAGAAAAAAAAGGGGCCTGGCCCAGCCCAGCTTGGAGATGGGATCACTCTGTGCCTTTTCATCGAGGAACTTTGCACAGGCATTGTCCCAAAAACGGGATTTTAACGGGGTTTTTACGGGGTTTTAACGGGGTTTTAACGGGGTTTTAAAGGGGTTTTAAAGGGGTTTTAAGGGATCTGAGCCCTCGGTGATGCCACAGGAGCATTTGAGAACAGCAGCAGCTCCCTCGCAGGATGCTGCACTGGCCCAACAAGAGCCAGGAGAAAGTTTTCCCAATTCCAGCCTCGGAGGGGCAGCGATGGATCCAGCTCCCACTCCCCGGTTCGGGTGACAAATCCAGCCCGACTGACACTGGGGGTGGCACAGAGATCAACGGGGGGAAAACGGGTCCTGGGCACGGCCCTGGAAATCCCCCTGGGAAAAAAAATCCCTGGAAAAACCCCTGGGAAAAATCCCTGGAAAAACCCTTGGAGGGCTGTGGAGGACTCCAGGAAAAAGGGGCAAATTAAACCTGCAGGAGGACAGGGCTGAGCACTGCTAACCCTGCCTCATTAGGGACCAGCTAATGACCCAGCCTCATTAGGGACTCAGCACCCAGCTAATGACCCTGTGTGTGTCCTGCAGAGCAGCACTGTCCATCCGAGAGGACAGGGACAGCAGGGGCTTCTCTGGCAGGGCCTTGGCTCCCAGAAATGAATAAATAAATAAATGAAATCTCACTGAATTCATGGCAATGGAAAGCTAAAAGCCACTGAGCACATTCTGTTGGCCCAGCCACTGATGGGGGGGTCAGGACTCCCTGGGGATGTGGCCCAGGAGTGGCAGTGGGACTGGGGATGTGCTTTGTTACCCTGTGGGCAGTAATTCCATGGGGAATCCGTGTGATCCATGAGGGCAGTGCCACAGACACAGGCCTGAGAGCCTTTGGTGTGCTCAGAGTGACCCAAAAGGCAGCAGCCACCTGGAAATTCCAGAACCATGGGATCCCCACGGGTTTGGGCTGGGAGGGACCTCAGAGCCCCCCCAGTGCCACCATGGCAGGGACACCTCCCACTGTCCCAGGTGATCCCAACCCCAGTGTCCAACCTGACCTTGGACATTCCCAGTGAGCCAGGGGCAGCCCCAGCTGCTCTGGGAATTCCATGCCCACCCTTCCTGCCAGGGAAATGCTGTCACAATCACGTTATTCCCCAAAATCCCCCCCAAAATAATGAAGGCAATCAAAACCCATCCATGAGGAAGTGAAAACCACGCAGCACGTGAATCATCACATCCACAAAATGCCAGGGGTGCCAGGATGTGTGCTGGGATCGTGTCCCACCCTGTGAGGGAGCAGGAGCAGCTTGTTTCCATAAATCAATGGGACCTTTCAACCAGCAATGGTTTCTTGTTCCTAAAGGGCTCTGGGTATCCCTGAAGGAAAGGATTTGCCACAGCTTTCAAACCCCAAAGCTGGGCCCAGGGAAGTTCCGCTCAGAGATTGCTGCTTGCACATCCAGGGATTTGGGAATATTTATGGGCAAAATATTTGGGCGTGCTCACTCCATCCAATTCAGTGGGAACACAAAACAAAGCCTCTGCTTTGAAATGTTTGGAACAGAAAGACTTTCTCCCCAAACCTTTCATTGTGTAATGGAACGCTTGTGTTAATTATAATTCCTTTTGCCAGGATCTGCTTTACATAACAAAGCTAATCTGCCAACTATTAAGGAAATTTCCCTGTTTTCTCTTACAGATGATACAAGGGGAAAATAATATCATATTTTAAATGCAAAGTGGGCATGATTAAAATTTCAGTCGAAATAAAATAAGAACGTTTCTGAATCCTAGAGACAACAAAACAAGTAATCCACGGGGGTCAACAGAAGAACTGACAATTCTCCACTTGAGCCTTTGGTATTACAAAGCTTTTTGTAAGTAAGCAATTTTTAGCTGTTTATTCTGCTCCCTGGAATGTCTTCAGCACGGCTGGCCTTGAGGCAGGTTTGGAAGCAGAGGCTTAGGAACGCTCTGGTTTTATCCAGCTCCTGAAGTGCCTCTTTATCCATTCAAATCTGCACACTCACATTCAAGTTCACGTCTCTCTCGTGAGACTTTTTTTGTTTAATCCTTTCCTTATAAATGAACATATTAACCTGAAGGGAGAAATGCTCAAAATATCAGGTGAAAAAAAAAAAAAATTAAAAAAAAAATTAAAAGGGGATGCCAAAACCCGCGGTAAAAAGAGAGATTCTGTGCGTGCATCTCCTTGAGCACAGCATCCAAAATTCACCCATGGGGCTGTGCTGTGCTGCCTGCACAAATTCCCGAGCTTTTCTCTGAAGAGCTGGGATAAAAGACCCGTGATGAGTGGGTATAATAGGAGTTGGAGCCATCTGATGGGATTGTGTTACGAATCAATGCTGTGTGGTTTGATTTTGCTGTAGTTTCCTTGTCTGGAGCTCAAGATCTTGTTCTATTTATTACCCTCGTTCCTGCCTCACAAATTAGAACAGGCAGGAAACAGAGCCCTGGTGATTTCAATCTCGGGGTTTGCATCCTGTGGCTCCTGGGAGGAGATTCCTCAGAACATCCCCCTGGAATCTGCTCCCACACAGGGGCAGGGAATGTCCCAAAGGAGGCAGGGACAGAAAATCAGTGACTCGCAGGGTCCTTCAGGCTGGAAAAGCCCTCCCAGACCGTGGAGTTCAGCTGCTCCCAGCACTGCCAAGGCCCCCCCGACCTTGTCCCCAAGAGCCACAAGCACTGAGCTTTGAAATCCCCGCAAGGATGGGGACTCAGCCCTGCTGGGCAGCTGTGCCAGAGCTGGAAACCCTTTCCAGGAAAAACTTCTCCTGATGTCCAGCTCAACCCTCCCCTGGCCCAGCCTGAGGCCGTTTCCCCTTGTCCTGTCCCTGTCCCCTCCAGCTGTGTCCCTGGCCAGGTAAGGGAAGCAAGGGATTTGCTGCCCTGGAATCTTTTGATGGACAACTGAAAAGTTTTCTTCACACCTTGAGGGAAGCTGTACAATCAAAGCTCCACTCCTTCAAACAGAGATTTGCCAGGCAGGAAACATTCAGTCCCAATCCTTTAAAGCTGCCTTTCAAATTCCTCACAACTCAACCCTACAGGAGGAATCTGCCACTTTATTTCTCAGTTGTTTTTTCAGTCATCTCCAGAAATTTTCCTAAATTAGCTCCATCCATTCTTTTTAAAGACAGGCATTTGGTTCTGCTCTTTCCAACTGGTGGATTTGGCTGCTTGCAAATATCATCCTCCCCTTCCCCTTTCTTAGGCTATAAAATTGAAATTAAACTGTGGGGGGTTTGGAAATCAAGCAGGAACGTAGAGCACACGAGTGTGAGCAGGAAATGCTCCTCATGTGTGGATTGTGAGGAGGAGCTGCTGAACCAGAGCCATCCCCACCCACCCTGGGTGCTTCTCCCACATCCACGGACCCAGCACAGCTCAGAGCACAAAACATTTCTCCTCTCCACGTTCCCAATGTTCTCCAGAGCTGTTTAATTTCCTTTGCTATCATATCCCCAATCAAAAGCTGCACTCTCAAACGGGGGGTGCCTTTGTTTTCCCCCAAGAATTGAAGCTGAGGGAGAGCAAACAGCAGAAATCCAGTGGGAAAACCAGGCTAAATCCCAGCTCAGGGGGATCTCACACTGCTGGCTCAGGTGCAGAGCTCCAGGAGCACCTGTGATGAGGAGATGATGGCAGTGAACAAGGGGATAATCCCTGCCTCAGTTTCCCCGGGGCAGCCCAAGTGTCTGTGATGGCGAGGGGACATTCCCAGAGGGGCAGTGGAGCCTGGAGCTCCATGCCAGGACTGAGGGTGTTTAAATGTAACCAAGCCCTGGGAAAGGACCTAAATCCAAATATCACCACTCTCACATTCCAGCAGCCCACTCCAAAAGCAAGTTTTGGGGAAGTGTTCAAATGAGAGTGCATTATTAGGGTGAAGTAATTGTCCTTTAAAAAGGGAATAACAATTTAAAATAGCCCAGCAGGGTTTGGTCACATCCCCCCCTTGGGACGGCTCCCATGTAACATCATTCCAAAGTCACTCCCATGGTCCCAAAGCAGCAGATTTCACCTGCATTTGCCTGAATCCCATAAAACCCCAGAGAGCCCCAGGGCACAGAGCAGGCCCAGCCACCAGCTCCTGGTAATTCCCAGGCTGCATTCCCATTTTTCCCCAAAACCCACATCCTTCAGAGTGCTTTGGGATCCTTTTGGCAGCCTGGGGCTCCCAGGACATTCCCAGCTGGGTGGGTTTGTTTCAGTGAGAGAGATAGATTATTATTTTCTTTACCTAAGCATTTTTTTTGGAGGGGGGGATGGTTTATTTCTTAGCTTTATCCTATTTTTTTTCCTCCTTCTGCACCTGGCATTGCCGTGTGACACAAGAAGTTCCTGAAAGCCCCTTTGGACTCTGCTGAAGGCACCTTTAGCCAGGGTCTCACGGGTCACCAACCATCCCTGGGACAGGACCAACCCTCCTGAGGCCCTGGAGCATTTCCTCCGTGAGAAATGATCATTTTGTGCCCGTTGTCCCCTGCCTGCAGATTCCAGCAGATGGGAATTCCGGGCCCCTGATGGAAATCCGTTTGCAGCCCTGCCTAAAGCCCCTTCCAACGTGGCAGAATCCCGAGGCTGAGCCGAGAGCAGCCCTGCTGCACTCCAGATAAAACAGTTCCCATTCCCATCCCTGACACTCCCTGTGCCCGGAGCCCTGCAGAGCGGGGGGGAAAACCACTCCAATTCAGTTTAGAGTGAGAGATCCCCCGCAGCTGCTGGGAGGGACGGGTGTGGGAGGAAGGAATTGAATGGATAAAAGGCACAAATCCTGCAGAGAGAGCTGGGATCACTCACTGCTGATGCTCTCAGCAGAGAGGGCGCAGCCAGAAAATACCGAGGCTGAGGATGCTGCAGGGACCAGCCTTTGGGGGGGGATCTCTCTCTCTCTCTCCCAGCAAACGTCCCCCCTTCCAGAACTGCTTTCCCAAATCTTTTTCTCCCTGTGCTGAGCGGGGACAAGATGATAACGGCGGCTGGCACCAGCAAGTTCATTTCATAAAGGGAACTGACACCCTGCTCGAGTGCTGGCAATTTAAAAGAGTAATGGATTGTCAGTTTTAGCTGGGAAATGGTTGTTAGATGATTTTAAAGTCTTTTGCATATTTATTTTGTCCCACTTTAAATAAATTTGGGGAAGATTTATCTCGTTAGCTTCAAATGCAAGTCCCTCTTGGCCTGGCTGAGGAAACAAATTAGACTTTGCAAACATTGCAAAGACTAAATCAATACATTAATATTTAGGGGACATTAAGGGGGTTTATTAAACAGAAAAAGGGCCTAGAGTATTACTTTGGGAACATTATACATGTTTAAATAAAAACCCGAGGTTGTGGTTCCTGACTGAATCTATAAAAGGCATTTCCATGGAAAACTGAATTATTTACAGCTCCCGTGTCGGGAGCAGCTTCCTGCAGGGATGAGGTGGGGCTGGGAGGGCAGCACGGGAGCAAGGGCTGGCATGGCCCAGGTGTCCCCAGACTGGACTGGGTTCAAATACAGAGAGGTCAAGGGACTGAGGGGAGAGGGGTTTGTGACCCTGATTGCCTTTGGGACTGAGGAGAGAAGGGTTTG
>CM031864.1:749450-759745 GCA_018697195.1 Certhia americana
CCAGCTGTGTCCCAGCTGTGTCCCAGGGTGTCCCAGCTGTGTCCCAGTCCTGACCCTGTTCTGGAGGAGCAGCCCAGGCTTTCACCCAGGGGTGCTGAGGGGTGAGCAGGTAAATCCCAGCATTTCAGCTGCACCAGCCCTGCCAGTGGAACCTTGTTAGGCTGGGATCAAACACAATCACCCTCTAACTGAGCCTCCAGTCCCTCCGAGGTAAGCCCACCTCTCACTGCCTGCCTGGGAACATTTAATGAGATATTTGCATTATTTACAGCCAGCTTTCCTAAAGGTGTTATTTACAGTTGCCAGCTTAGGAACAGGAGTGAGCCCAGTTAACCCTTTGCCCTCCAGACTGTCACCTCTGGCCCTGCTGTGATGCTGGGCCAGGTTCCAGCTGTGGGATGGATGCAGGGAGCTGTGCACACCCCTCCCAGCTCCGGGGGCTGCAGGGCCAGGAGGGGGATCCGGGCACAGACAGTGCCAGAGGGAAATACAGAGTTGTGTTCTGTGTGAATAAAGGTAACCTGTGGAATTGCAATTGTGGAATGTGTGGAACAGGGACAGTGGGGAGTTAATAAAGGTGAGTTCTAATAAACAACCCAGGAAAGCAAAGCAGGGAGGAAGACTTTAAAACTAATCCTTTGTTTGCAATTAACTATTATAGATCTTCAGTTGGTTTGGAATAAGAACCTTTGAATTATAATTTTAGAGTATTGCTTTGTATTAAGGATTTTTAAAACTGTAACTGTAATGAATGAATGCTGGAGTGTCTGATCTGTGTGCAGAGCTCCAGGCTCTGAGATTCCCGAGTTCCTGAGCCACAGGAACCAGACTCTTTTCACCTGGATAGGGCAGGGAAAGGATAAAACTGCAATTCTTTCATTATGGATCTCGCTGCAGCAATTCCAACCCTGCTCAGCCACGAGGGACACCCCTTCCCTCCGAGCACTCCCTGCCCCAGAGCCCCCCTGACCTGGGCAGGGACAATCCCTGCATGGAAAGGGTTTGGAATGTCATGGATTTGCCTGAGCTGAGCTGCTTGGCCAGCTGAGAGCACTCACTCACAAAATCTGCCCCAGATTTTGCGGGGCTGTCCCACCAGCAGCCAGCCCTTGCTCCATCTGTGGGTGCCTGTGTTTGCACAGCCAGGCTTTGCTCGGGGAGGGGAATCACTGTCACCATTCCCTGGCATGCCAGGTGACACTTCCTGCACACAGACAGGCAGAGTGTCACCTCCCTGATCACCTGCCCTGATCCCCAGGGGCTGCGAGCTCACCCAGCACGGCAGAAAAGAGTTTGCACCTCTGCCATCCTGCCTCAAAAATTAAAGGGTCAGGAGACTTAAAGAAGGAAAATGTGATGAGAACGGTGGAGTGATGGGATCCCAGAATCCCACAAAGGTTTGGGTTGGGAGGGACCTTAAATCCCACCCAGTGTCACCCCTGCCATGGCAGGGACACCTCCCACTGTCACAGGTGATCCCAGCCCCAATATCCAACCTGGCCTGGGACTCTCCAGGGATCCAGGGACAGCCCCAACTGCTCTGGGATTTTTATCCCGGGGCCTGCTCACCCCAGGGAAGAACAGGCTCTGATCAAAGCAGCTCAGCTCAGGGGAGCAGCAGAGAAAACCAAACCACGGTGGCAGCACAAGCGTGAAGTGGCCAACGATTATTTGTTGTTCCTCCAAACGCGAGGACAAAAGGGTTGTCAGGAAATAATTAGAGAGTGGGTGCAAAACAAAGAAAAGAAAGTAATTTTTCACGTAGGGCGTAATTAAAGTGTGGCACTCATTACGTGGGAGCCAGACGCACAAATGGATTTGAAAGGCAATTAGACAAATTAAGGGAAGAAAAGTCCATCAAAGCCTATTAAACACAAAGCCGCGGAGAGGGGACAATTGACAAACCCCCGAGCTGAGCCCTGAGCCTGGAAATGGAAATTCCCTGGAATGGGAATCGCTGGAACACTGGGAATGGTGGGAATGGCTGGGAATGGTTGGGAATGGTTGGGAATGGTTGGGAATGGCTGGGAATGGTTGGGAATGGCTCTGGGAATGGTGGGAATGGCTCTGGGAATGGTGGGAGTGGTGGGAATGGCTGGGGATGGCTCCAGGAATGGCCAGAAATGGCCAGGGGTGGTTGGGAATGGCTGTGGGAATGGTTGGGAATGGTGAGAATGGCTCTGGGAATGGTGGGAATGGCCGGGGGTGGGGGTCTGTCCCAGCCCCTGCAGGGACTCCTGGAGCTCCCTGGGACAGCCGGGTGTCACCACAAGGGACAGAGATCCCTGGGGTGACGAGTGAGTGAGGAACTCACAGAGAACCCGGGAAATGGCAGCTTGGGAAACACCAGCACCTGGGGGAAAACCAAAACACTGTCCACTGTTACCAACTCCAGCTGGCACAACATGGGGGAACAAACCCCTGAGCCCAGCGAGTCCCCCAGCACTGCCCCGTGTCCCCAAGAGCCACCTCCACAGGGACTGACATCCCTGCAGGGCTGGGCAGCTGTGCCAGGGCTGGGCAGCTCTTTCCAAGAAGGAATTTTTCAGCCAAGCTGACCCTCTCTGTTTCTCCTCTCCCTGGCAGGAGGAGCAGAATCCCTGCAGGTCCCCCTGGCCACAGCAATGTCCATCCCAGCAGCTGGGCAGGAACAAATTTCCACCTTAACTCCAGTGGGAAGCACAACCTGGGGCTGCCCCTTGGTGTTTTTATGTGGTAACAATAAATGCCCTTTCTTATTAAAGAACTGAGAGAGGAGGGAAGTGAATTTTGGAAAGTTTTAAATCTCTCCTGGTGACAGGGAGAGATCCCAACCTGCCCAGCACAGCCCAAACTCTGCACTCTGTGATTGTGCTGATGTGTTTTCACTCGGGGGAACAAAATTACAGCTTGGCTTGTTTCGCCACATTTAAAGAACGCTGCAGAATTCAGAGGTGTTTTTCTTGTAATTTAGAATTCCTGCAGGAATAAAATAACAGCGAGTATCAGTGCTGGGTTCCTGCCACTGTGTTCAGCCCAGGTGAGGAGAGCTGAATGCAAATCCTTCAACAGGCTCCCACTGAAAATCAAAACAGGGCAGGAAAAATGTGAGCATTTGCACGTGAGCGTTTTCCTCCCCACACGCTGGCGTTTGGGCACTTTTATATCTTAATTTGTAAATTCCAGCAGGAGGAGCTGAGACCTGCTGAGCTGAAAAATGAAGATGTGGAATCTAAAATCCTGCTCCTGGCAAACCTTCTGCTCCCACCAACACATCCCAAACTCTGCACTGCCCACCAGGGCCAAATCCCAGTCCCATTTCCACTTCTGCACCTCGGAAAGCCACGGCAGGGAAATGCTGGGAAGGAGAATAAAAATACAAATGTCAACACCAGCCCAGCAGTTGTATTCTCTAATTTAAACTAAACAAAAGGGTTTATTTCTGATTAGTTTTTTTGCTCTGATTTTCTAAACACTTCCAGAGATTTGATATTATATACAGGCATAATTTTGTTCAGCTTTTCACAGATCTGTCTGGTAAAATGTTTCGACAGTTTTTTTTCCTAACATCTCTGCAATGCTGATTAGGAATAAATAAATGAAAAATGCTCCCACTAAATTCTGTGTATTTGGGTTGATACTCAGCAAGTGTGGGTTTCATTTCTGACTTCAACAGCATAATTGCTTTTTTTTTTTTTTTAATTAATTTGCAGGCCTGCACAAGTTGGGTCCTGAAGCAGAAGAACTTCCGTGCATAAAATATAAATATTCTAGTTTTGTAGAATTTCCACTTCTGGGAGGGATCTGATAATTCCCCCCAGCCTTTGCTCAGGTAAAACTCAGGTTTGTGCCCCCTGAAGTGTCTCTGTAACACTCGTGCCTGCTGCTGGGCAGAGAGCTGCACTCATTAAATGGAATTGCAGCCTCGTGGAGCTTCCCAATAACTTTTTAATTACAGCTTAATGCTGCTTTCTAACCCTGGCAAAATTGAAATTTCCCTGGGAACGGCTGAGTTTCATATTCCACCCTCCCCTGTTCCTGCTCCCAGAAGATTTGGGCAGCTGTGACTGGAGCAGGAGAGGTTTGGGGCAAACCCAACTTTTCCTTCTGCTGTTTTTTCTGCCGAGGGTGTGCCCAGAGCCCTGAGCTGTGCCAGGCTGCTCAGGGCACCCCTGGGCACAGCCAGAGCCCTGTCCCAGGCCAGCACTGCTGTCCCTGTCCCTGCCCTGCCCTCTGGAGCACACCCAGGGGCTGCAGGGCTGGGAGGGTGCCCAGGGTGCTCTGATGGAGCCTGGGCTGGGTGGGGGGCATGGCCCCACACTGCAGGAGAGAGAATGCTTCCCTGGCAGGGTGGGCAGGATGGAATTCCCAGGGCTGCCCCTGGATCCCTGGCAGTGTCCAAGGCCAGGTTGGAGCACCTGGCACAGTGGGAGGTGTCCCTGCCATGGCAGAGGTGGCACTGGGTGGGATTTAAGGTCCTTTCCAACCCAAACCAGTCTGGGATTCTGGGATTTCCTCAGCCTGGAACTGGAGTCTCTCTCCTCAGCTCTCCCTCCCTGGCCACTGCAGCAGAGTGGCTCAGCCACTCACCAATCAATAATTTACAATCCCCATAATGCCCAGAATCTGCTCTCAGACCGAAGGAATTAATCCTGATTGTAATTACCAGGAACATCAAATGAAATATTAATTCAGCCCTTTCATATTTCCTCCCTCAGTCCGGCCCGAGTGCACAAAGGGTGACATTTAGGGAAGACAATATACAATGTTCCATGGCAAAATTCTGATGTGCAGCAACTTTCTGGCTCTGAAGGGTTGTACTGGCTGTATTACAAGCTCACAATATAGGGCTTTAAGAGATATAAAAGATGACATTTCATTCTTGTTCTCTGGAACATTTCTGTTTGAATGGAATTCTTTCCTAAAGAAAATATCAAAAAAAGAGGGGATTCGAATGACATTTCTAGCACTGCAAAGCTTTGATTCCAAATGCACAGATCCCAGCCCATGAGTTTCAGAGCCTGGGGGGCCGACAGGCTGATTCCCAGCCAGACCTGCAGGATCTGGGGTGAATTATCATCACCTTTGGGAATTATCTGGGGGGGGCAATTTTACCTGCTCACACCATTAGTGACCAGTTAGGTAGGGAGAAACCAGCCAACCATTTCCAAAGTCTTTCCAGATTATGAGCAGAAGCTTCAGGCAGTCAATAAAAGCTGAAATGTTTGTCAGATGTAGGATTGTGACACCCAAAGCTGAGCCCCTGTTTGGAGAGAGTGAACCCCCCTGAGTTCTGCTCCAAGCCCCCAGACAGAGTCTGTGCTCCCAGTGCTGCTGCTGGGAGAGGCAGCACCGTGCTGGGTTTAACCAGGACAGGTTCTACCCCAGAGGGTGCTGGCACTGATCCCCAGGGATGGGCACGGCCCCGAGGCTGCCACAGCTCCAGGAGAGCTTGGACAGCACTCCAGGGATGCCCAGAGTGGGGGTTTGGGGTGTCTGGAGAGGGACAGGAGTTGGATCAATGATCCCTGTGGGTCTCTCCAGCTCAGGATATTCCAGGATTGGAGGATTGCCAGGATTCAGCCAAGGCAGGGTGATGATGAGATCCAGCACCTGAGCTGCCTCTCTGGGACAAGCCCAGCAGAGCCTCGGGCCCAGGTGGATGACAAAGGCTCTTGCTGCTTCAGGAGCCTCTGGAATTGAAGTGGTCCAAGCCAGGACTGAGCCCCCTTTAGCCCTGGGCTCTGGAAGGGGGTGCCATGCCCTGACAGGGTCCATCCCATTGGGATGGAATTGCACAGCCTGCTGGAACGGGAAACCCAGCTCTGAGCAGTTTGGGTCTGGCTGATGGTCTGAAGCAATTAATCCATTGTCTGTGCACTTCTGCAATTACAGTTATTAGCAAAACCCCAAATACAATCCTAATAACCCAAACAATGCCAGCAGGGGGGTACTTGGCGTTCATCAGCTCGGAACTAACAAAGCCTGGCTCCGGGAGGGCTGCGCTCACCATCCCGACCATTAAGGGGCTGTTCCTCACTCCTGACACCAAAGCCGAGACTAATCCCTTACCTCGAACTAAAACTGCTCCCAGATTTCCCCGCTGAGCCGATGCTGAAGCTGCTGGTGTGCAGAGGGAGGGGTGAGGGCTGCACCCTGCACACAAAGGTTTTCACCCCCTAATTCCTGAAAACCCAGGTGCCCTGTCACCCTGCCCTGCCCTGTCCTGGCAGGGTAAAGCTCCTGCAGTCCCTTCTCAGCCTGTGCTCAGGGGGAAGGCATCACATGGATCCTCTCCTTTGCAGCAGGGAATCGCTGGGGATCACCAAAGGATGAGTGAGAAGGGAACGTTCATTTCCAAACACGAGAAAAGTCACAGAAAACGGCCCAAAAAACCCATCTTTGTACTCAGCAAAACCGTGCTGGGGTGTGTGCACACATCTTAATTAAAGAGAGAATTCCTGCGTGGAAAAGAAACACCTGCACGGTCCAGAGCAAATCATTTGGAGCACACATTCCCTGGGAGGTTCTGTCCATTCCCCCTGGCACAGCCCTGTCCTAAGGCACAGGGGACAGCCCCAGCTCCCCCTGGCACAGCCCTGGCCACATTCCCGGCGTCAGGACCTAGGGAAGGAGGTGTGGACACGGCAGAGCTGGGGCTGGCAGCTCTTTGCAGTCACCTGTGACACCTCATCCACATCCCCTCCGAGGGCAGAGACATTTATCCAGGATTTTCTGTCCCTCCACTTGCACCTGGAGCTCCTGGAAGGTGGCACTGCTTCATCCCTGCCCGAGCCCCCAGGATCCCAGGGGTAAAGAACCTATTCCTTCCACAAAGCTAATTTGCCTCGGCAGCAAAATGATGAAGAAGGAATCAAATCGAAGCTTGAGGGAAATCTTATGGTCAATAATCCATTATTTATGCTTTAAATGAGTATCTCACGTCCCTTATTAGCATAATTGCCCCGGTCTGGGCCATTCCCTGGTGGGAATGAATCCCAGGAGTTCACCTGGCTGGGGGTGAATGCCCCGGTGTTCCCAGGAGCTGGGGATGGAACAGCCCAGGGCTGAGGGAAATCTCTGCACAGCCCCCCCAGAAACACCCCCAGCTCTCACAGAGCTGCTGGCTCTGTCCCCCTGCTGCACCTTCCCCTCTCACTGCCCTGGGCTTGGCTTCATCTTTGTTTTTTCTCCTGGAAAGAACAGTCCTCACATCATATTTATTGTAAAAAATATCCCCTCTCTCTTTCCCAGCTGGCTCCGAGCTCTCCCAGTGTCCCACCTCCCCTCTGCCAGGATCTGGGCTGTCACATTCCCATCACTTCCCATTCCAACCCTGGGCTCTCCCCATCCCCTGGATTTCTGCTCTCCACCAACAATCCCTCTGCGTGTTCCTGCCTTTGAGGCTGAGGGCAGGATTTGTGTAAAATCAAACCCTGATTTGCTTGCCCGAGGACCTGTGCATGGCCATGATAAGCTCATTTCCTCCTGGCCCTTCTCCTTTCTTTGAAGCCTGCTCCCCAGGCTGAGACCCAGGGGCTGCCCCTCCGCAAGGTGGGAATGGCACTTCCAGAGGGATCAGCTCAGGACATCAAACACTAAAAGCCTTTGTAGGGAAGACATTTCCGCTGGTTTTTTAAGCAGCAGATCTCTCTAAAAGCACTTCAAAGACAAAAGGGAAGGATTTGGCCCTCGCTTTGAGAAAAGGGACATAAAGATGAACTTGTTAAGTGATTTGCCTCCAGCACCGGGAGCTCCCCGCATCAAAGGTCAGCACTGCTGCACTGCCAGGCGCTGGGACACAGGGACATTTCTGTGTTCTGGAATGCCAGAGCCATGAATTCCAGGAGGAATGGCTTTGATGGCCCCAAAACGTGCTCCCCACTCGTCAGACTCACGCAGTTCCTTCTTGTTTTGGTGTGACACACAACAAAAGGGGTGGATTCTCAATCGAGGCTAATTAATTTGCAAAGCAGCACTTTGAAACACTTCATGCAACATTTGACCCCGTGAAACGCTGAGGAAAAGCCATTTAACCAATTGCACTGAGAACTAGCCTGGCCAAATAAATGCCATTTTTCATATTTGGGTTAAACCTTTCATTCTTCCATGTGACTCCATCTGAAATAACAAATTTCTGTGTCGCCGTGGTTCTCCAGGACATTTTCACTGCAGGGAATGCTCTCCGCAGGCACTGGGAGCAGTGCAGGGGCAGGCTGCAGTGTCTGAGCCCCTCCAGCCTGCTCAGGGCTGTGTCTGACACCCAGGGGCTGCAGAGGAATTCCACTGCTCAGGGAATGTGTCCAAGGGGTGGCACTTGGGGCTCTGGGCTGGTGACAAGGTGGGGACGGGGCACAGCTGGGGCTGCACGCTCTGGGAAGGCTTTTCCAGCCTCAGGGATTCTGAGATTTCCCCAAATCACACCAGGTTTCATCTGGCCAGGATAGGAGAGGCAGGATCCAGGACAGGAGATCCCAAACACACCTCTGAAACGGCTCTGGAAATCACGCTGGGATTTGTGGAAGCAATTTTTTTGCATTTCTATGATAACCTTCAGCACAGAAACAGCAAGGAGCTGCTGGCAGCGCTGCTCCCAAACCCTGGAGAGCACAGCCAGGGCTCCAGGGCAGGGCAGGACAGATCCCAGCAGGGATTCATTCCCAAAGAGGGGAATTAAACCATCCCCCGGGGCAGCCCTGTGCCCTCCAATGCCTGCCCACATCCATCCTGTGCCCCTGTCCCCCAGGTGTCACCTGCAGGGCTGGCTCAGACCCCTCAGCACACACCTTGAACTCCAGGGCTGCCCTCAGCCAAACCAAACAAACACTTCCCTCCTTTCTGAGGAGCCCCTGGCTTGCTTCCAGAGCTGCCACGTGTTTTTCCAGAGGCTTTGGATACGGCATGAACTGTCTGTTATTACAAACACTGCCAAAGGTTTGAGCTGCTGCTCTGCATCTCCCCCTGGGCCCTGTGTGCAGGGATGGCAGTAGATCCTGATCCCAGCACTTCTTAATCCCAAACTCTCCTGACCCCAGAATTTCCCAATCCCAGCATTTCCCAATCCCAGCCCCTCCTGACCCCAGAATTTCCCAATCCCAGCCCCTCCTGACCCCAGAATTTCCCAATCCCAGCATCTCCTGTCCCCAGCATCTCCTGGCCCCATCATTTCCCAATCCAAACCCCTTCTGACCCCAGAACATCCTGACCCCAGAATTTCCCAATTCCAACTCCTCCTGACCCCAATCCCAACCCCTCCTGATCCCAGCACTTCCCAGACTGAAGCATCTCTTCCCAATGGGAAAATCTCATGGAGAAGAGGGTGAGGATGACCACAAGGAAGAAACTGAGAATGTTCTAACAGGACAGAGGACACAGGACCCCACCTGGCCTGAAATGAGACCTTCCTGGTAAAATTCATCCCTGAAACGGGATGGAGGTGGCCAAATTCCCTCTGGCTGCTCATTCCACAGCCACTGTCAGGAAATCTCCTCAGTGCAAGCTCAGCCCTGCACAGCAGAGCTCCCCACGGGGCGGAAGGATGACTCTCCAATCCCTGAGACCACCAGCACAATTCCCAAAAATATGCAGAACTCCAGCAGCCAAGCAAAGCCAGGAGCCAACTACAGTGGCTCCTGCAAGGTCTGCACCTGTTCCTTGTTTCTTGAAAATGCCACGAAAATTGGCAGCAACGGGAAGTGGATGTGCTGCAATTGTTCCTTAATAGGAGGGAAGTGAGAATTTGAACAAAAATAACGCAAATATTGTGTTTGCAGCCGAGAGAACAAAGTGTTCACACTTCCAAGCTGATGGCTGAGTGCTCTTATTTTTCCAGTGGTGGTTTACTGCCAATTTCAAAGGAGAAGAGGCAGTGGAGGGGGCACGCTTGGGTTTAATAGGAAACAGATTAAGACAGGCAATGGGGAAGGAGAAAAATAAAATACTCTGTATTTTATAAAATAAAAGAGAAAAATAAAATATTCTGTGAGCAAACTCTTCAGGGTGAGGGTGACCTCGGGGGTAATCCACCTCCAAGACACAAAAATCAAGGGGCAAGGGGAGGGTATCCATCACTGGGGTGCCAAAACAAGCCCTGGCTGCAGGAATCCCCCCGTGCCCAGGACAATTCCAGCAGGAATTGTCACCCCCCAGCTCCGTGCCCTGAGAGGGGAAGGACAATCTGAGCCTGTCACTGCCAGCACAGCTCAGGGACCCCAGCAGGGACCTGGAGCTGCACCCTGAACCTGCTCCTGCCTTTGTGGGGATCCCTGGTGAGGGCAGGGAGGGATTTGTGTTCCCAAACAAGTTGTGAGTGTGAG
>CM031864.1:778795-791063 GCA_018697195.1 Certhia americana
GTCTGGGGTCTCAGAAATGGGTCTGGGATCTGTGAAATGGGTCTGGGATCTGTGAAATGGGTCTGGGGTCTCAGAAATGGGTCTGGGGATCTGAGAAATGGGTCTGGGATCTGTGAAATGGGTCTGGGATCTGAGAAATGGGTCTGGGGATCTGAGAAATGGGTCTGGGGTCTCAGAAATGGGTCTGGGGATCTGAGAAATGGGTCTGGGGTCTGTGAAATGGGTCTGGGGATCTGAGAAATGGGTCTGGGGATCTGAGAAATGGGTCAGGGGTCTATGAAATGGGTCTGGGGATCTGAGAAATGGGTCTGGGGTCTCAGAAATGGGTCTGGGGTCTCAGAAATGGGTCTGGGGTCTGAGAAATGGGTCTGGGATCTGTGAAATGGGTCTGGGATCTATGAAATGGGTCTGGGGTCTATGAAATGTCCCTGCCCCTCTGCCACCAGCCCACCCCTGTGCCTCTCCTGCCTTCCCCCTCTGCCCCATCTCGCAGTTTCTCCTTCACAGAATCACAGATTCCCTAAATTTGGAAAAGCCCACCGTGTCCCAGCTGTGCCCGATGTCCCCAGCCCAGAGCACTGAGTGCCACCTCCATGGGGTGGGGACCCGACAAATGCCGAGCAAATCCTATTAACGGGGGAAAAAAAACCATCTCCCATAAAGGAAAGATTCCCAATTACAAACTTATCTTAGATTTGTTGTAATGGTTCAAAGCTGAAGTGAGCTCCTGCTGAGAGCAGGAAGATAACACACCCGGATTTCTGTTGTCATCTCTTAATCACGATCAGGCAATAAGGAAAAGCCTGGATCAAAGCAGGAGGGAGGGAAAACAACACTGGCAATCAGGAAAGGAAAAACAATACCGACCATGCTGATAATCTGAAAGGCTCCGGGAAATCTACAGAATGTTCTCACGAAGAAAAGGAAAAGGAGGCAATGATGGAGCAGGGAAAGAGAGATTGGAGCTGGGAGAGGCAGAGGGCAAAGGCGGAGGGAGCCCTGTGCCCCCTAAACCCAGGAATGCCATCACAGGCAGGAATTTCCTTCCTGCCTTGGAAAGGATCATAAAAATCACTGATCCCTGCCCTGGCAGGGATCCCCCCCTTGCTCCAAGAGTCCCCACGTTTGTCCTTCACACGGATATCTGTCTGTCTGTCTGTCTGTCTGTGTTTTCCCTTGCAGCTCAGCTGCAGAAGGGTTTGGGGTGAGCCCTCCCAGGTTTCTGCCAGGGAGGTTCCCCAGGGCCCCTCTGCTCGGATTCCATCCTCATCCCGGCCGGAGTCCCAGCAGAAAGTTTCCTCATTATCATCAACACTCTCATTATCGCCTGCCTCCCCCTCTGCTCATCACGAACCTTTGTGACTGAGGGGGCAGAAATTAAAGAAGAAAACAAACGCAAGACTTCAGAAAGCCCTCAGGGGAAACCTCGCTGCCGAAAATGCAGAGCTGCAGCACTGACTGAGGGGTTTGTTTCCCTGCAGGGTGTGCAAGTGCAGCTCCTCACCCCAAAGGAACAGTCCTGAGCTGTTTGGTAAATGCCAAGAGACAAAGCCTTTGTGCCGAAGTGAAATGTGACATTTGCCTTTCCCCATCGGCTCCTCCCGAGGAAGGAGCTGGGTTTGCAGGGCAGGAAGGCTCCACGATCCTGCAGGGAGTCAGGATGGAGCCCTGCAGCATCCCCAGGAGCTGTGCCCAGGGGAGGTGGGCAGGAGATCCAGAGAATTTGGGGGCATTTTGGGGCATTTCAGAGTGGCAGGGAAAGGCCCAGGGTCCCTCAGTGCTCTCCGAGAGCCAATAAACTCCGAAGAACCTAAACTGTTAAACCCATAAATTGCTCCCCAGATCCAATCGAGAGGCACATAAAGGTGATAGAATTGTCTGGTAAATCCCACAGCTGAGCTCAGCAGGCACAGCCCAGGATGGAGCAGCCCAGCAGCAGGGAGGGGGTGCTGGGTGGGCACAGCAGCCAGCAGCTCACCTTCCTCCTCCTCCTCCTCCTCCTCCTCTGCTCTGCACAGCTCCCCCCAGCACAGGGAAGCTGCTCTTAGGGCCAGGAAAGGTTTTCTCAGCCCTGCAGAGCTGTTCTCACCACAGGGGCAGAGTGAGCAGCAGCAGGCACCGACAGGCACCGTGCAATTCCAGGGGGGAAATCAAACTCCACTCTGCTTTCTGTGCATCCCATGGATCTCAGTCACACCATGAGAGCAGCAATTCCATTTCCAGAACACCTCAAAGCAAGGTGGTCTGGGGATCTCTCATGGGGACAGCTCCCATGCCCCACACTGAAGCTAAAGCAGGGCACAAACCTCGGGATTGCAATCCCACAGGACATGGGGGATGGCTGGTGGGATACTGGAAACTGGGAATTGTCCCCTGGGAGGGTGGGCAGGCCCTGGCACAGGGTGCCCAGAGCAGCTGGGGATGTCCCTGGATCCCTGGAATGTCCAAAGCCAGGTTGGACACTGGGGTTGGAGCACCTGGGACAGTGGGAGGGGTCCCTGCCATGGCTGGGGTGGGCTGGGTGA
This sequence comes from Certhia americana, assembly GCA_018697195.1. Classification (NCBI taxonomy): domain Eukaryota; kingdom Metazoa; phylum Chordata; class Aves; order Passeriformes; family Certhiidae; genus Certhia; species Certhia americana. The sequence continues at coordinate 781,321 of CM031864.1, forward strand.
TCTCTGCAGTCCCTCCCAACCCAAACCATCCTGGGATTCTGTGACACTACCAGGAATAACAGATCTGTCTCTTTTTAGAGTCACAAGCATCTCTGAGGACTCTCAACCCCAACCCTGGCATTTCTATGCAGATAATGCAGTTCAAAATGCAGGCAGATTCAAATGCTGGTATTAAAAACACATTATACCAAAATAAATGAGCGTGTGGGTGGAGAATTTGGGATGCCAGACCCCCGAGCTCAGAGCACATCCATCTCTGCCTGCAGCCTGTCCCACGCTGGCAGCAGAGCCTCCACTTCACATTTTACATTTATTCTCCCTCTAAACCACTGAAATTGCCCTCGCTGCATTGGCAGCAGTGGGGTTTTATTAAGTTGCCTCAAAGTCTTGCTCTTCATATTTATTGTCAGCCTGTTCCTCACACAAAGCAATCACCAGGCTGGGTGAGGGCTTTGGGGAGAGTTCATGGGCACGTCAGCAGCCCCCACCTTAAATAAAAACACACTTACTCCAGATTGCCTGGGAGATTAATGCAGGGAATGGGAACTCGGGGGTGCAGAGCCTGCTTTGGGGCTTGGATGAAAAGAATCAGGTGAATTTATTCTCTAATTCTGATGCAAGTCAAAACTCCCACTTGCGTTACCAAACCTGGCCCTCGTTTGTAGGAAGGAAATGGAAAATTCAGGTGGCAAAGAAAACACGGAGGCGTTTCAGGGCCAGTCTCAGTGCTGGCATTTTTATCTCTACAGAAAATATTCATGGCCAGACTGAAAATGACACCTGAAGGGCTCAAAGAAACAAAACAAGGCTTTTAAACGGGGCTACTCAGCAATAATGCATCGCTGAAATAGCACGAATTAGTCACTCAGACAACTCCGAGAAGGGGAAAATGTGTTTGTCCTCCTCTGGAGCCAGCTCTGCAGTGACCCACTATGTGCAGGGAGGGAAATCAGTCCCAGGGGACAGCAGAGCCCTCCCAGCACAGGCACCCACCACTCCTTGTATTCCTAATAATGCACTGAACCAGTGAAATCTCCTCAGGAAGAGGAAAGAGGAACCTCAGCTCTGTTTTCCCATCCAAGATCAAACCAAGATGAAGTGCCCTGGAACGCTGGACCGGCTCCTGAAGCCTTCCAGGACTGAACTTTCAGTCTCCTGAATAATTTATTGCCCTGGTTTGGCCGTGGGTACAAAACAAGTTTTCCTCCCTGCTCTCGACATGATTCACATTTCCACTGACAGTGACTCGGGGCAGCAGATCCTGGCTCTGCTGGCACCAGCTGGAGCTCTGCCCCTGCCCATGGCAAGGTCTGGCCCTTCCCACTTTATTCCTGTTCTTTTCTGAAGAAAGAAGTTCCTGGGTCCTGTCCAGCTCGGATGATTCCGTGATTCCAGGTTTGGAATTTTTGTTGTATCCTGCCCATACATGATGCAGATCCAGCTCCTGGGCATTCCCAGGTGACAAGGGGGAGGGGGAAATTTCCTTTTCCTTTAAAAACTGGAAGCCCTTGGATTTCTAATCTGAGGAACAAAGATTTCCACTGCTCAGGAAATCTGCTGGCAGAGTCCTGTGCCCTTGGATTTCTCTGGCATCAAGGTTTCACCATCACAGACTTTGAATGTGGAACACTGACTTTACATCATTGTGAGAGAAATTCATTAATTCATGAACACAAACACGCTGAAGTGTATTTGATTTACAGCAAGAGAACCATTTCAGATCAGTAAAAGATGAGCCCTCCCATGGTTCTGTGACCTGCACAAATTGAAATTACCAAAAGGGAAAGCCAAGGTTCCTTACTACACAAAATACAAATATTGTAAAAGCAAAAGCATCACGGAAAAGGCTTCCTGCCCTTTGGGAGGCAAGGCCCCAAAGTCCTCAGCTTTTCCAACCTCCCACCTGATGAAAAACACACGACAGCCTTGGGAGCAAAGAGCCTTGCAGCCCCAGTGTCCCACCTGAGACCCCTCCTCAGCTGCCCCAGCCTCGCTCCCTTCCCCTGGATGGATTTTTTTGCATCTTTGTGTTCTCTGTCCTGACACAGGGACAGCTCCAGAGAGCTGGGAATTCCCTTTCCTGCAGGGCTGGAAGGGCAGTGCCTCAGCTCCTGACACCCAGCACACGAGCTCTGCTTTCCAACAGCTCCTGGGGAAGAGATTGTTCAAATGGCAGTGCTGAGTGGATTTCTCCTGCTGTGAAGAAGCCCAGGTGGTTCCCAGAACTTTGACGATCAAGGTTAGGAAATTATTTTCCAATTCACTAACCAGCAAAATAATTCAGTTACTCAGAATCCTTGGAGGAGCAACCTCAAACAAGCAAGAGTAGCTTTCAAAAGAGGCAAGAGAAGACAAATTGCACGGGGATGCTTTGAAGATATATTACATTTAGTGTGCCTTTAATTACTCACACCCATCATCTCTTTTAATCAAGGGTCAGCCACTTTATTTGTCAAGAATAGTGGTTTAAATAATTTTCTATGCAAGATGCAATAATTACACTTTCTGCTAATGAGTCCTTGTGCAGATTATTTGTCATTGCGTCTAACGAGGAAGCTTCAACTTTTATTCAAAAGCTGCAAAACCCACACAGGCTGCTGGAGCAGGAGGGTCCCAGCAGCTCCCCTGGCACCAGGACAGGCACAGGACACTCACAGGACACCCAGGATATCCAGAGGACACCCAGGACACCCACAGGATACTCAAAGGACACCCACAGGACATCCACAGGATACTCAGAGGACACCCAGGGCACCCACAGGACATCCACAGGACACCCAGAGGACACCCACAGGTCATAGTTTCCCCCAGAGCCTCCCCACAGTGCAGAGCTGGATGTGGAGCTGGCTCCAGGGCGTTTCCAGAGCTACCTGGAGGGCACCTCAATTCCCTCCAGGTTCTGCTGCTCGGAGCAGAGGAGCACAGAGATACTCTCAGCAGTTACTCCATACAGTTATTCTCAGCAGTTACTCCATGCAGTTTCTCCCAGCAGTTTCTCCCAGCAGTCACTCCCAGCAGTTACTCCATGCAGTTTCTCCCTGCAGTCACTCCCAGCAGTTACTCCCAGCACAGGAGCCCTGAGTAATCCCCGTGTGCAGTTTGCAGCCTGTCCCCTGAACAAACAGACAATCCCCAGTGCCTGTGTGCGTTCCCAGCACGGATGAACGATGATTTCCCAGTTCTGGCCGCTGTGCTTTGGGGAACGCTTGGCTTTTAGCAGCCCTGGAGATGAACACAGCACCACAGAGAGCAGCAATTCCTCCCAGCCCCTTGGAGGTGAGAGTAAAATAATTGATGAGCGTTTGAAACAAGCCCAGGGGCCTCCAGCACAGCCCGGCCATGAGGATTTGAACTTCAGACACGACTTTGGGAAGTGCTGAGGAGCCATCCAAGCTCCTTCTGAGGCTGCTTGATGGCAACCTGCTCATATTTGGGTAACCTATGAGTCAACAGGATTTAAATCCTCAGACAGGGATCCGAGGAGAACGGACAAGAGAGGAGACAACAACTTCATCTTGGCAGAGGAGCAGCAGCCCCTGCACACGGGGAGCTGATCCCAGATTTCCTCCAGCCACACACAGCATCCCCTGTGCCAGTCCTGTCCCCTCCAGGGCACCTGAGCTTGGCTCAAACCAGGATCCTGCTCTTCCAGCTGCTCCCAGATCTCCTCCAGCATCCCCCTGTCCCCTCCAGGGCATCAGAGCTTGGCTCAAACCAGGAGCCTGCTCTCCCCATCCTGGCTTTCCCGGGAGTGCCACAAGTGCTGCTGCAGACAGCAGCAGGCTGTCAGTGGCAGGGATCAGTGTGTTGTGCCTGCCAGGAATATTTCTCCTCAGGATTCATTTGCATTCTCGTTTGGAGCCCTGTTTATAGAGCTCCTATCGATTTGCAGGGGTTGCTCACATTTTAAACCACAGCAATTTCAGCTCTGGCTCAATCTGCTTTATTAGAAAGGTGCAGGGTTAGTATTTCCCTATTTCCACAGAAAAGCAGCTGCTCCAGAAGAACTTCCCCAGGGTTTCTCACCCCACACCCATCTGCAGGGGATAGCAGGGCTGGGGCTGCTCAGTTAGAACCACAGAATCCCAGGATGGGATGGGTTGGGTTGGGAGGGACCTTAAATCCCATCCCATTCCAAACCCCCTGGCACGGCAGGGACCCTTCCCACTGTCCCAGGCTGTTCCAGCCCCAGTGTCCAGCCTGGCCTGGGGGGGCTCAGGGAGGCTCTGCTGCACTCATTGCTCTGGGAGATACGTGCTTTAATAAGATAAAGTGCTTGAAGTCAGCTGATTTTGTCTGAGCAGCGAGCTGCAATTTGTACATCGAAAATAATCATTAAAAGTGTATTTTTATCCCCCTCCATGTCCCCACACTGCTCTCTGGATATCTCATTCCCAGCCAGCAGAAAACACATTTAAATGTGTTGCAAAATCACGAGTTTCCGTGTAGTGAACCAGCCTGACAACACTGACAACACAAAGGCAATTTTGTGTACTCTGCACACAAAATTCAGTTTCTACATCTCACGTTGCAGGAGAAAACACCAGAAATGTTAATTTCTACCATCCAAAGCTGTGGCTGTGTTTTGAATTCCCTCAGGTCACTGCTTTGGTCCCCTTGACCACAGTGCACACCCAGACCCTCACACAAGGCTTTGTTACAACCTATAAAACATGGAACACAGGTGATGTTTTAACAGTTCATTTATCCATCAAGGTGTCTGATAAAACCCACACAGATTTATTCGTTCTAGTTTATATGTACAATAAAAATGTGAAATATTGCACTCTTTTTCATCTACACGTGTTTGGATGACCACTAAGGACCCACCTCGGTGCCACAGGTAATTCCTGCTCCTCTCAGGATCCCTGAGGTTGGAAAAAAAGGGTTTTTCCAGCCCCTCGAGTCCAAGCTGTCCCCATCTTGTCTCCAGCACTGCAGGAATTGCTGGGACACCTCCAGGGATTGGGGATCCAACCCTCTCTGGGCAGTGCCAATCCCTGAGCACCCTTTCCATGGGGAAATTCCATGGGGAAAGTTCTCCCTGAGCTGCCCTGGCCCAGCCCGGGGCCGTTCCCTCTCCTCCTGTCAGGGAACTGTGCAGAGTGAACCAACATTTGCTGGAACAATTGGGAATTCCTCAGCGCTCCCTCACCCTCCTGTGAAACCCAACAATAAAACTTTCTGTGCCTACAAGTTCCTCTGCATTGTTGGAGGACTTGTCTCACATCTCATTAGTAGCTTCCCTTCATCCTGCAACTTTAATTAGCAGCTCCAGTGTGGGATTTACCTGCGACTGCCATGGGTGAGGAGTGCCAGCTAATGAATTATTCAAAGTAAATTAAGAGACCGAGGGAGTTCTCTTCCTGGCTCACACTAATACACAGTTCATTAGCAGAGATTTTCACCTGTGACAGTCACAGGTACCTCGCAGGCTGAATTTCTGTGCTCACCTGAAATGGATTCTGTCTCTGTCCCAGGGAATGTCAAACCCCCCAGTTTTACTCAGAGAGATTTCCATTAACAATGGAATTAGTCAGTAAATTGGATCCCCAGGATCTGGGATATCTTCATTAAACCTGAGCAGGCAGATTCCCATCCCTCTGGGAATACCCCAGGGAGCCTGGCAGGACCCACTCTCACCTGTCACCCACCCCAGACCCTCTGGGGCAATGAAACCTCTGGAAAACTTCCATCAGCTGAGAAAATATGGAGAAAATTCATCCAGTTCCACCTCCCACTGCCCCAGGCTGCTCCCAGCCCAGTGTCCAGCCTGGCTTTGGACACTTCCAGGGGTCCAGGGGCAGCCCCAGCTGTTTAATGTGTAATTAAACAAACCTGAGCTTTTTAATTGCTTGAATCCAGAGCCTGTTGCAGGAACTCTGCTCTGGGACACTCAGAAGTTTGGAAACACCCAGTAACCCTCAGAAAGAAAAGTCTGGGATCCAGGAAATCCTCAAAAGAGCCCATGGCTGTTCTCAGCTGTGACACCAGCAGTGCTGGTGGGGACAGCTGGGCTTCAGCAGAGCCCTGCACCCCTCTGGCCTGGGAAAAAGGGAATTTCTCCCTTCCCTCTGTCCAAGAAAGCCCTTCCTGACATCATTCAGCTCAACAAAGGCCTCGAGGTACCTTCTGCAGCTCAACCAGCCTCGAGAGAGGAGGAGCCCTGCACTGCTTTTAGAGCTGATTCCAGCAGTTAATTGCCTCTAAAACCCTCACTTCACAGTTAAGTTGGAATTGTTCAGTTTCAGCTTTTAGTCATTAGTTTGCATTGCGGGGTTTTTGCCAAGATTGGATTTTTGGAGTTTTTTTGACATTAAAACATTCTCCAGCACAATGAGGGTGCCCAACGCTGCTCTGCCAAAGCAATTAGCCAGAGTTCCTGAAGCTTCTCCCTGTAAACATTTTTTATTTCCCATACAATATTTTTCTCCCTCCTCTGCCCCTTTCTGCTCTGCCAGCAGCTTTGGGAAAACAGGTCCCAGCAAAGCTTTTGTGTTTTCCTCCATGCCCAGCTGTGCACACCTCTGGGTCCTGGGGTGCTGAGCCAGGACCCAACAGAAAATCTGGTTTTAGAATGGACCCAGGTGATTGGGATGCCCCTCTGAGCAGCTGCCCTCTTTGGAATCTCCTCTTCCTCTCATCCCTGTGCCATCAGCAGGAATTTCCCCATGGAAAAGGTGCTCAAGGCCTTGGCAGGGGCTGCCCAGGGGCATTTGGAGTGCCCAGCCTTGGAGTGGCCTTTACTGAGGACTGGCAGAAATGAGAAGGGATTTTATTTGCTTTTCGTGGAAGGTTTGAGCTCCTTGGTAGGTATTCACCCAGTAAAGGTTTCAGTTTGCAAATCTGAACTGGGAAAACCTCTCTGTGCCATCCTCGTGGGGACTGCAAGTTCAGTATCCAAGGGAGAGAGGAGATGAGGGAGTGTCCAAGGGATCCAAAAGGATCCAGGACCTGCCTGCAGGGCAAAAGCGTGGAATAACAGAAATATTCAAGAGGGAAAAAAAAAAAAAAAAAGGAAAAAAGAAAGAGGAGATTTATGAGCTTCACCTAAAAAATGCATTCACAGCCATATTCCTGAAACCATCCTTGGAGAACAGATGGTCGATAACCTAAATAATTTTTAGTTTAGGCTCCAGTTCTGCAAGAAATCTGAAACGTTCTGTTTCTGTACAAGTCTTGCCCTGGAAAGAGAAGCTGATTCAATCAGTAATTCAATCAATGAGTGCTGCAGGATCTTGCCTGGACCCTTTTCTGCAGGATTTGGCCCCGAGATGAGGCAGCACCACGGGAGGTGAGGAGCTGAACCCAGTTCTGTGACACAGCCAGGAGGGAAGTGACACAGCCCTGCCAGAGCATCTGAGGCTCCGTTTGCCTAAAAATATCTAAAACTTCCTGGGGAAAATGGAGCACCTGTGTCAGAGGCACCCTGAAATATTGCCTTTTTGGGTGCCCAAACCCACAGGCTCGGAATAGACATCGCACCACGGAGCCACGCTTGCTGAAGTCAAAGCTGATCATTAAACCACCCAAACCTTCATTTCCTTCTGCATCACACCACCAGGTCCAACAGATCTCTGTGTGGAGCAGAGGCTTTTGTTATTTATAACCACTTTCAGGCCATTTTTCAGCATGGATTTGAACTTGCACCAACGAAGACGATAAAATCACCTTCCTTCTTAAATAATCAAGGCAGTCAACTAATGTAAAATTAATGGCATGGAAGGAAAATGTTGGGCAGTTTCAAAATAAATTAAGTGTGGAAGCAGGTTACGTTTAATCAAGCTGTCATGCAAATTAGCAGCCTCACTCAGGGAGGACTATTTAAAGAACTTCTGAGCTGGGGAAAATGTTTTTGGAAGCACTACAGGAACAAGTCTGTGTTTTGTTGAGGCACAGGAATGTTAAAAAGCTCCCCCAGAGCAGGGCCAGGATGGCAATCCCACAGAGCTTTGCTGAGAGGGAGGTGCCACATCAGGGGCTGGGGCAGCCTGAGCCAATATTCCCAGAAAATCAGGGGACCTGGGATGCTGCACACAGCTGCCAGAACAAAACACCTGACCGAAAACAAAGCAAAACAAAAAACAAAAACAAAAACACCAAAAAAACCCCCCAAAAAAGAAGTGAAAGCAAACAAAGAAGTGAAAAATACCAAACCAACCAACCAACCAACCCAATTCTCTAAACACAGAATTCTTACAGGAAGAAACTCCCAGGCTAGTTTGGGTTGGCAGGGACCTTAAATCTCCTCTCCTCCCACCCCCCTGCCAGGGCAGAGACCCCTCCCACCATCCCAGGTGCTCCCAGCCCAGTGTCCAGCCTGGCCAGGGCTCCAGGGGCAGCCTCAGCTGCTCTGGCAATTCCAGCCCAGCCCCTCCACGCCCAGGATTTCTCTTGCACACCCATGCTCTTTCCCAGCAGAAGTGCCTCGGGTTTTGTAATTTATCTGCTTTTAATTTATGACTAAATTGGTGTTTTCTCCCCCAATCCAGGAGTGGCTCTTTGCTGGCTCTGCTGGCCTGTGCCTGCTCCCCAGGGATGCTCCCCAGGGCTCAGCAGGAGCACTGAGCTCCCCTGAGAGGCTCCCACCATGGAATGCAGCAGCTCCAGGGCAGAATTCCCCTTCCAGGGCAGCCTTTGATGAGTCCCAGTGCAGCCCAGGTGGTGATAAATGACAATAAATACTCAATAAGGGGCAGCTCAGGGTGCCTGGGCTCTCAGAACACAGACCCTGTTTGCCAATTGCCTCTGGGCACTGCCCCTTGCCCCTCTCCCATCTCTTCCTGCCCACAGGACATCATTATTCCAGCCGGGAACAGCCTCAGTTCCTGGAACTTCATTCCAAAATCTCCTGGGACCTGCCCTTGCCGTGCACTCTGCTGCCTCTTTTCTACCAGCCCAGTAAAGGGAACAGCAGAGATGATTTCCTGTTTCCAGGTTTATTTTTAATTCCAGTGTGATGGTTCTGGGCTGGCTGCCTCGAAAAGCTTGATTTCTGTGAATTTCATCCACTTCTTTTGATTCTGTGGCTTTTTTGTGTTTTATACACATCCAAATCCATTTTCCTTTCACAAGATTAGCCCAGCGAGTGCTCGGAGGAAATATTGTTTTGAGGTATTAATGCAAACAAAGGAGTGGAATAGAAGGTTAAGGATGACTCAGTGCATTTCTTTATCTCTGGGGGTTGGGGTGGCTGTGACTCAGGGCACAGCCAGGCCAGGAGCCAAGAATCCAGAGCTGGCTGTGGGAAGGGACACTCGGAAGGTGTCTGGGGAGTGGATCTGGTCAGTAAAGCCCCAATAAATAAATAATAATAATAAATAAAGCTGGAGAATCCAGCTCCCCCTGGGCACAGCTCAGGGTGAATATCCTGTCTCCTTCTTTAGCCTGGAGAGGAGGAGACTCAGAGGTGATCTTATTACTCTACAACTTCCTGAAGGGTGGTTGTGGGCAGCTGGGGGTTGGTCTCTTTCTCCAGGCAACAACAGACAGAACAAGAGGACACAGGCTCAAGCTGCGTCAAGGGAAATATAGGTTCAATATTAGGAAAAAGTTTTTTACTGAAAGAGTGATAAAGTATTGGAATGGCCTGCCCGGGGAGGGAGTGGAGTCACCATCCCTGGATGTGTTTAAAAAAAGACTGGATGTGGCACTTGGTGCCATGGTCTAGCTGAGGTGTTAGAGCATGGGTTGGACTCGAGCCCAGGGCCACCCCAGCTGCTGTCCCCCCAAAACCACCTCAT
>CM031864.1:792534-805031 GCA_018697195.1 Certhia americana
ATTCCCAGTGGGATCAGGGACAGCCCCTGGCAGTGCCCCATTCCCAGCTCCTTCCCTGGGACAGTGGCTGCTCTCATCTCACACACGGTGACAAGCTGAAAGCCATGAAGTCTCTCTTTTCTCCCCAGCACACCAACCCTTTGGAACAAATCCCAGTTTTCCTCCCTTACCGACTCCTTGTTTTGTTAGTTCTTCTGCAGAACAGCTGAAATGTTCGCCATCATTTCAAATGATAAATTATTTTAATTTGCGCTGAATTTATTTATTATTGCCGCACAGACGAGAGGCAAGTGCCATAATGTGCCTGTTTAATAATTGGCAGGGGTTGGGAACGGGAAATTCTTCTGCAAACACCTCATTTACTGGGGGGTGTGCACAGGGCCCTGCACATCCCATGGTCACACTTCAGGAGTGAAGGAGCTGGAGGATTCCTGACCCCAAATTGCACCAGAACATCAAGAGTGTGGAAGTCCAGAAATGAACCTTTTGAAATCATAAAGCAAAGAAGGGAACTTTTATATTTATTACTCTCCCCAGACACCACTACCTGTGTTCCCAGCTGCACCCAGGCACTGCGGACAGGAATGTGGGGTGCACAGAGCATCTCCAAAATCCCATTGTGCACCTGCTCCCTTCCTGCTCAGAGCTTCCTTTCCAAATGCTCAGCTGCCAGTGACACGAGTGACAGACGTGTCACAGGCTGCCCAGGACACCACCCCTCCTTAGGCAAAGGCTCTCAGCTCTAAAGGCTGGCTCTCCTTGGAAAAAGAAGGCAAAACTGGCAAATCCCCACCTCCAAAAGCCACTGGCCCCTCAGTAATTTAAATGTTAATTAGGCACCCAGGTCCTCCTGAGGAGCTGATCAGTTTGGGATGCAAAATTTGCTTTCCAGAGGCTCCCCAGCCCTTCCCACCTGAGGAAGGTGAGAACCTTTCCCACCTGGCTGCTCTCAGGCCCACAGTCCCTGGAATCCCTGGGATCCCCAGCTTGGGAAATGCTGCCAAGGAGTTCCCAGGGTGAATCCCTGGGCGTGGCCATAACGCTGAAGTTCTGTTTGGAGCCTCTGGAATCAGAGGAAGCAGGAGCTGGTCCCAGGCAGGTTTGTCTGGCCAGATCCACCCCGAGCCTGGCACTGCTGGGATCTGCTGGGCAGAGCCAGTCTGGGAAGGGGAATGTTCAGCAGCCAGAGGAGCAGGAGAGCTGGGACCCCTCAGCTGGGCCCCACAAAGGGCCCTGGCTGACAACACCCACATCAGGGGGGGCACCTGCCCCTGGACCACCAACATTCCTGGGAGCAGAGAACAAGGAGAATCCCCCAAGAGAGAAAGGAGGATCCCCTGAGCTCCCCCAGGAGTGAGAGAGACAACTCCCAGCTGGGAGAGTCTGGTCAAGAGGCAGGGAGAGCTGTGACCCCCAGGGGACATGGGGAGTCACAGGGGCCAGGGTGCACAGAATGACCAGGCTTGGCACTGCCCCGGCCACAAGGACACCCTGGGGACACAATCACACCGCCTGCATGGGGACACCACCTGCATGGTGACTCTGGGGACACAGGTCACCCTGCCTGCACACAGCCCCTCCCTGGGGGGACACAAGCTCCCATTCCCCACACTGGGGACAGTGGTGCTCCCAGGCACCAGGACCTGCTCCTGCCATTCCTCAGGTGGGAACTTTCCGGCAAGCAGAGGAACTCCGGAACAGAAGCAGCTGAGGAACTCAAAGAGCAGGCAGCAAAAGAGGCGGATCGTTTGGGATCAGCTGTTTCCCAAACCTTTGCAGAGCAGTGAAATCCAGCCCTGGGCAGTGCTGGGTGCAGGCACAGCCCGTCCGGCATCCCCGGGGCTCGTCCCAAGGGTCCATGGCAGGGGACAGTGCCACTGCCCCGCACACGGACCTGGAGCTCTCCAAGGTGCAGAAAAGCAGCCAGGCTGCACACAAAGTGTTTCCAGATCAGCCAACAACCCAAAGAGCCCCAAACCCCTGATCTGTGACCGAAAAAAGGCATTTTCCGACAATCCTCACCCATGTGGCCCCCGCCTCAGGCAGCACTCGCCCCGGATGGCCAAAGCAGAGCAGTGGCCCGGCACAGTGGCTGTGTTCCACTGCCCTGCTGGCACAGGGCTGTCCCCGAGAATTCCCAGCCAGGCTCGATGGGATCATGGTCCCTGTGAGCACAGCTGGTGGATATTTGTGTGCAGCCCCTCCTGCTCCCCCTGGCAGACTCTGGAAACCCTCGGGACCCCCGCTCCAGGGTTCATTTCCCACGGAGAACCCAGAGCTCTGCTCTGTCCCCACTCCCCGGTGGAACGATCTCTGCCCTTCCACAAACCCTGACAGCGCAGAGGGCACGGATGGTGCCAGGCAGGAACCGCCCCCGGCCTTGTTTCCATCACCTCTGGGCTCTGAGGGGACGAAGAGCACCACAAAAACCTTCACTCGTTAGGAAAAACCCCAGTGCTCATCTCCAGCTTCGCACATCCCGATCTGCGGAGGCGCTGTCCCTGTCCCCGGCTCAGGTAAAGCCACCGCGGGAGCCCCGGGCAGCTCCAGCACGGAGCGAGAAGGACAATTCCCAATTCCCAATTCCCGTCCTTCCCAGGGAGGCAGAAACGCCTCAGCCTGCGGGGACACGGCCAGCCTTGGGGTACCCGGGGTACCCAGCCCTGCTCCGGGCAGGGAGGGACGGGACACGGGGGGACAGGGTGGGGGACACACGGGGAGGGGGGACAGAGGTGATGGATGTGCTGGAGCACGGGGCCATCCCTCCCCTGCCAGGGATTTTGCCAAGGGCCACGGGAGGAGCCCGGCTCTGCAAACACAGCCTGGTTCCTGAGCTCCCACGGTCTACAACGCAGCAATTTATTCCTTTAATAAAACCGTGGGTTTAGAACTTGCTCTCTTCCTTCCTCGGGTGTGCTCATAAAATCTTAACGGGTTCCCTGGGAAGAATACAGAAAGGATGCAGGATGGAGTTCCACTGCTGAAAATCAGCGGCTTCCCAAAACCATTGTGCCATGTGAAACAACTGCAAAATTACTGACAGAATTTCATATAACTTCAACAAACAGACACTTGGGGCTGCGGGGATCCATCACCCATTGAAACCAAACAAAAGGGGCCAAGCTTTAATCACTGAGGCTGCAGAAATAACTCATCACAGACTGAACTCCTCGGCCAAGGAGGCGTTTTCTTTAGAATCCCCACACTGAGGGGTTTCTGTACCAAAAACAGAATGTCACAGATGTCCCTGTGACGTCCTTGGCAAAGCTTTTATCCCATCAGTGCCCCGGGAAGGGATATGTGGGCACTGTGGCTCTGCTGGTTTGGGGAATGCTGGCCTGGGCACCACGGCACCATCCCAGCACCCCTGGGGTGCAACCCTGGGCCACCTGGACACAATCCCAGCACCCCTGGGCACCATCCCAACACCCCTGGGGCACCTGGGCACAATCCCAGCACACCTGGGCACAATCCTAACACCCCTGGGACACAATCCCAGCACCCCACGGCAGCATCAAGACCCGATGCAGCCCCAGCGTGGCCTGGCACAGTGGGGAGGGCACCCAGGAGCAGCAGACAGGGAGCCAACTCTCCAGGAGCCCCGGGCTAGGGAGGGGATGATCCTCACAGGACGGTTTCTGCAGCACAAATCCGGTGTGTTGGCCCCAAAATTGATTGATTCCACTGAGACATGAATGAGCCGTTTGAAATGAGGGAGCTGGGCTGCTTGTTTCCCTTCATGCTGGCACACGGAGGTTTTCCTGGAGAGCCTCAGCAGCCCGAGGAGCCTTTTACTACTCCTCACCTTGAGGCAAGGCAAGGCAAGCTCGATGTGAGGGCTGAGTCCTGGCCCCAGCTCACGGGGGGCTCTCTGCCCCCTCCCCTGGCACTTCAGGGTGATACTTTAGGTTTTAGCTGTTATAGTTTTTAGACTCTGTACTGTTTTGATGAGTAGTTTAATTTTTAATATTCAGTGCTACTGAGCTCTCAATAGACAAAACAATTCCTTCTCTAGTTTGATACCAAGGACAACTTTCAGGCCCAAGAATGAAAACAACAGTGAAGGGAGAAGAAAAACAAGGAGGATGGAGCTGCAGAACCTGGAGCTGTGGTTGGACAATTGATTCTAATTTGCTGATGGACCAGAACTTGTAAAAATGTGAGACCTCGTGACCCAGGGGACCATTTTTGTGACATCTTGGGTGTGGTCCAGCTGGACTCTTGCATGGCCCCAGAGTACCCATTGAGACCTTTCAATAAATCCCTATTTTATCCTTTGCCCTATCTGCTCTCTGTTCCAGGGCAGCCTCCAGAAGGCATCAAGGGGAGGTTTGTCCCCATCCACAGGCAGATGTGCCCAGCTGTGGCCAGGCTGTGTCCCCCAGTGAGGCCATGGGCATGGCTCTAACTCAGTCCCCAGCCCCAAATCCCCCTCAGTGCTGACTCAGAGCCTCGGAGGTGACATCCCCCGGGTGCCAGCTGCTCCAGCCCGGCAGGCAGGGTGGGTCAGGAGCCCTCGCTGGCTGAAGCCGGGGCAGGGATGGGGAATCAACACGTGCTGGCCCCAGGGAGCCCAGCCCCGGGATCAGACGGCCGGGAGTAACAAACTCCTTTTGCTGTTCCCAAATGGCTTTTCCCAGCTCCACGGAGTTTGTGTTTAAACAAAGAGAAGATTTCTGACACCTCCAGCCCCTCCAGCCTTTGCTTTAATGTGTATTGAGATTTATTTCCAACACAAACGTGCAGGTGGGGACAGCCCCGGCGGAGCAGAGGTGATGGGCAGTGAGGCTCGGGATGAGGAGCCTGGGGCTGCTGCTGCTCGCTCTTTCTCCCACTGTGAGCCTGCATTGCCCCTTGCAAGTGGCCAGCTGGAAGCAGAACCACCCCACGTTTGAAGCGAGGGTCCGGGGAATGAAAGGAGTTTGAAATCAGAGACCCAGCTGCAGCTCACACAACATTCCAGCATCCCCATCGCTGCATCCCGGGGCTCGGCAGCGCTGCCGACGTTCCCTCTGTTCACAGAACACACCCTGGCCCTCCGCAGGGAGCCCAGTTCCAGCCCAGAGCCCCCGTTTCGTGTCCGTGACCCCTCCCCGGGGGCTCCGGGCACATCCCGAGGCCTGGCAGCCGGGCTGGGCTCAGCTCCCCTCGGAGCAGCCACCCCACTCCCCAGTTTTAAACATATTTAGACACTGACAGCGTTTATTAGAGGCTGAGGATGTCTCAGCAGCCTGAACCCACCGAGTCACTTTCTCTGCAGCAGCACAAATAAATCACTTTTGAATTAGTGTTTCCTTTGATTCTCCATTTGTGCCACAGAAAGCACGAGGACCTGAGCACGTCTCAAAATACAGAGGATAATTGAGGTACACATAAAAACCACTTGTCAGCTGCCCTACATAGACATCTACTGTATTTTCAGGAGCTACTACAACAGGAGCAGCCTAAAAACGCTTCCAAATCCCGGCTGAAAATGCCTCATGCAGCATTTTCCAGCAGATTGTTGGATCATTAAAAACGCTTATGGATAAAGCTCATTGTAACCTGGAGATTTCCGTGACAGCCCAACAAAAAATAATGCAGCCAGAGACTTCATAGCTGAGAAGTGCTGCTAATTAAATTGGAGATTTAATCACCAGCCAGGAGCTTCAACCAACTGCAACCTTATTCCAGAGAAGGAGAAAATCAGGGGGGTTTTGAACGAGGGTCAAGGTAAAAGTACAATACAGGGATAAAAAGTTCCGGTGGGGGCTGAGGGATTAATTAAATGAAAGCAGAGGATTGCTGAGCACGGACAGAACCAAAAGGTTCGAGTGGACTGTGCTGTCTGCCCGCTGGTAAACAAATTTTCCTCCAGTCAAGAGCCGAGGAGATCCGGGAGCACAGGATCCATTAGGAGAGGCAGGAGCAGAGCCACGGGAAGCACAAAATCTCCTCGTGGCGTGGAGCCAGCCTTCCAATCGTTGGGAAATACAGAACTATGTATCCAAATAAATAATCCCGGTGGGTAACGCTCCTGGCAGGCTTTAATCCTCCTCTCCCTGCCACAGCCCCGCGCTGCTCGCTCTGCAGAGCCCCCAAACTGCTGCCAGAAGCCAAAACTGCATCATTTCACCCCAATAAACCCATTTCTAAACTTCCAGCAGCCGCCAGGGCTCCTAAGATAGAGTTAAAAAAAGGGCAAACCGCGGAACCGAACCGCCCCGGGAGCGGGCGAGCGGCCCGGAGCTGCAGGGACCGGGTGGCACTGGGGACAAGTTCCCGCAGCCCCGGGGGCACCGAGCGCCGCCGCAGCATCCCCGGAGGGGCCGGGGCTCCGCCGGAGCCTCCTCGGGCAGCTCGGGGATGCTGCAGCAGCAGCGGCGGCTGCAGCGCTGCTCCGTCCTCGCCTCCCTCCCACCCACCCTCGCCCCCCTTCCTACCTCAGCACGGCCGTGTCCCCTTTCCTGACCATCAGATTGTCCACGGCAGAACCCGGGAAGTCTCCGCCCGGCGCGGCGAGTCTCCCGGGAGGAAGGAACCAGCAAAGGCCGAGGAAAACGATCGCCAGCCACTGGTGGGAGCCCCCGGCGCTCCGCACCAGCGGCACCATCTCCGCTCCGGCCCCGGTGGGGAGAACGAAGGAGCGAGCGCTGCTGCGGGCAAGGGCGGCCCGGGCGCGGCGGAGCGCGGCTGCTCCCGGGCGGCCGCCGCAGCCTCCAGCGCGGAGGGAGCGCGCCCGCTCCGCTCCGCTCTGCGCCGGGCGGTCCCCGCTGCCAGCCCGTTGCCACGCAGCCGTCGCCTTGGCAACCGGCCCGGCGGCGCAGGGATGCTCGGCCCTCTTCTGTCGGGCTTCCCGCTCCGCCCTCCCCGGCATCCCGGCACCCCCCCCCCCCCATCCCCCGAAGCCCCGAGATCCGCATCCCCCGAGCCCCGCATCCTGCAAACCCACGGACCTTCATCCCTTAATCCCACACCCCGACCCCTGTATCCTGCAAACCCCGAGTACCCTCATCGCCGCACCCACGACAGTCCTCATCCTGCAACCCCCGAGCCCTGCATCCCGTACCCCCCACCCCCGAGCCCCTCAGCCCGCCCAGCCCCCTATGATGCCGCATCCCACCCCCCCCATCCTCGCCCGCTCTCCCCACAGAAATTCTCTGGGATGGGAATTGGCCACTCTGCCAAAGGCCGGCAGGGAGGCGCTGAGGCAGCAGCGCTGGGAGCAGCAGCGGCAGCTCCTGCCAGGGGCCCCTCCTGGGACCTGCTGGAAGCTCCAGACCTTTCTGGAACGGAGCGTTGCCCACTCTGGTACTGCCATTTCCTAATATTCTACCTGGAGGAAAAGACTCCAGGCTAGAGACCTTCACCAAATAGAAAATAAACCACTGACAGGTTATTTCCTCAAATTCTACCAGAAAAACCTGAGACCTTTACTAAGAAGAAAGAAAAATCACCAGCAGATTATTTCCTAAACTCGTCCCAAGACATTCAGAGATCTTCACCAAGGATCTAAAACCCACTGATCTGTTCTTTCCCAGAATTCTACCAGGGCATCTAGAGACCTTTGCCAAGGACCTAAAATCCACTGAAAGATTCCTCCAGGATATTTTAGAAGCCTTCACCAAGGAGCAAAAATCCACTGACAGATGATTTCCCAAAATTCTACCAGGACAGCCAGAGACCTCCACACCAAGGAGTGCTAAATCACCATCTCTGCCCTCAGGATTGCAGCAGGGCACCTGGAGACCCTCCCTGACAGATTCTACCAGGCCACCTTGGCCTTTTGCCAAGGAACATAAATCCACTGACAGGCCATTCCCCAAAATTCTACTGGGACACTTCAAAAAAGTGAAAATTCCCCTGGCAGCTGAGCTCCCCGTGGACAGCCAGGAACGAGCAGCCTCTTTTCCCTCGGGGTGTTCTCGAGCACACGCAGACCCTGCCAGGCTGTGCCCAACACCCAGAGCAGAGCAGAGCAGTTCTGTTTGCTGCCTCTGGTCACACAGACCTCCCTTGCCAGGATGGACATTCCAGGATGGACACTTCCCAGGATGAGCATCCAGCACCAGAGCCCGGCTGCACCTTGCTGGGCTCAGCCTGGGTCCCTGCAGGAATTTCCCTCCTCTGCAGTTCCAGAAAAGTTGCAGAAGGGTCTCTGTGGAACAGGAATTGCAGGAGTGCTCCCTTGGGGCCGTTCCCAGAGTGATTCAGGAACATCTGGCCCACACAATGTCCCGATTGTCCCCGTGTGTGTGTGTGTCACTGTCCCTGTGCCCTCTCCCTTCTGTCCCCTGCCAGCATGTGCTCCTCCCCTACCCACAGTCTGCAGCAGCAGGATTTGGGAGTAGACCGTTCCAAATAAAGAGAATCTGCAATAATCAGGATGTTTCTGTGCTTGCTCCTTCATCCAGCCCAGATCCCCATCCCCAGCAGATTCTCCCCTCATCACCAAGCCCCATCTCACATCTCCAGCTGCCAGGAGTAACCCGAGTGCACATAAAAGGGAATTGTTCCCCTCCTCCTGCGGCACACGGTGCTACAGAGTGCCCTTGGTCAGGAAGGAGAGGGGGAAGAGAGGGGCTGTTTCCTGCAGGGGATGCTCAGGGCACAGACACAGGAGCCACAGCACAGCACACGGGGCAGCAGGAGCCCCTCCTGAAGTGTCCAAAGCTTTGCCAGGAACAATTCCACACAGCTGGGAGCCGGCTGGACAATGGCTGCTCTCACCAACACCCAGCTGCTCACAGAGGTGGGGCTGTCCCACCACCACACTCAGAGATTCATCATCTCCTCCCCAGGAGCTTCTCCTTGGAGCACCCAAACACATCCCACACCAAACACCCAGAGATGGGAGGGTCCTGAAGGATGTGGCTTCAGGAACCCAGACAGGAGCTGTGACAAGTGACAAGGGGAGCAGCAAAACCCCCACACCTGTCCCTCAAGGCTTTCTGCTCCTCCTTCCATCCCACTGTGGGATGGACCCAACCTCGATAATTCCATTTACACAACAACTCTTTAACAGAAAGGAGGGGGTGTCCCTACAGACACAAAAACTCACAACAACTCTCTTCTCAGAGCAAGGAGGAAAAGGAAGGAAGTTTATTGTGTGACTTTGAGATATATATATATATATCATTTCAAATGTGACCAGGGATTGGAGGGTGAAGTTGTGCCACCTCTCTAACCCCACAGGTCAAACCAAAAATCCATCAAGTCTCGCTTCCTCTAGAGAGGAATGTGGAAACAATTGTTGTTTACATGGAAGTTAACGAGAAACTCCACTACAAAAATGTAAGCACCAGAAGGCTGAGAACAACATGCAAACCCAGGGTGAGAGGGGTGCACCCCAGGAGAGCCCTGACCCATCCGAGGGGGCTCTCATCTCACAGAGCTGCAATCCAGAGTGAAATGTGGCTCCTCCTCTAGCAGAACACATAAAACTGGAACAGCTCATCAGACATTTGCCAAATTCCCTTCGGAGGCAGAACCTTTCTCACCATTTGTGCTCCCCACAGACTTTGGGGGAGCACTGCTCTGAGCCTGGGCAATCCCTGCAGGCTCCATCAAGAGCAGGAGCCACTGGGATTTGGGGCTGGGATGTGACAAACCCCATTTGGCTGTCACTGTGGGGAGCCCTTTGAGAGTTCTGGTACCCTCAGTGCCCAGACCATCCCGAGGCAGCCAGGATATCACAATCCAGATCTGATGTCAGGGACAGCTCTATAACCTTTAATGAGCCCAGTGCTGATCCTTTTGCTCGACCTGAACACACAACCAAGTAATTTGCTCCTCTTTGAATGAGCAGGACAAAAAGCATCTCCCCAGCACCATTTATTCATGTGGCAAGAGATCCTATAAACCTCAATCAACAGTAGCAAAGATGAAGTGTTTTGTTCATTTTTAGATCCATACCTTGCCTTTCCTGTTATTGCAGATCAATGGAAAAATGAGCAGGGCAGGGGGCAAGAGCAGCTGTGCCAGTCAGGGCTGCTCTGGAGATGGAATTCTTCCATCTCAATCTGCCCCACCTCCACCCTAAACCCAGGAAGAATTTTAGGGGGAAATAAAAAAAGAAAAAAAGAGGGAAAATCTCACAGCAGACGTGTGCACACATAGAGGAAGCGTTTCACAAAATGCCTGAGGCTGGAAAAGCCCTCCCAGCCCAGGCTGTGCCCAAGGCACGGGAGGTGGCCCAGCAGTGCCAGCACAGGGGACAATGGCACAGCTCTGCCACACAGGGGACAATGGCACAGCTCTGCCACGCGCCAGGCTGTCCCTGGCCTTTGGCCATCTGGGCACAGGGCTGGCAACTGAGCACTCCCCGTGCAGGGCAGACAGGAACCTTTCCCAGGCACCCTCAGCTCACTCTGCTGCGTTTGGCTCTTTCAGCACCAGAGCCCTCAAACCCAGCCCTGCTAACGCCATATGATAATTCCTCGTAATTCAGCTGCGTATTTTTGTTTAGAGCCATTGCAAAAAGCTAAATTTAGTTGTTGTTTGCAAGTATTCGTTCAACAGTTTGCACAAATACTCAAGACTGATTCCCAGACTTCACACTTGGCTTTTTGCTTCGTTTCCTTCTGTGTGTTTAACTCTCCTGCACCCGTTCCCTCCCGCTGGCGACACGAGATGGAAGTCGGATGACAAAAATAAACTCCAGGAGAATGGGGGCTTTTGGTCTGTGTCCCAGAGGCAGCATTCCCCTCGGGAACACACCACAGGCAAGGCAGGCTGCGTGTCCCTGGGGTGGCACCTGCCTGTGAGCAGAGCACAGGTGACACAGCCCTGGGACAGCGTCCAACCGGCCAGGACAGATGAGGGGACAGGACAAAGGGGGACACAACAACAACAACAATCCCCAAATCCCACCCACACCACACTGAATTTTAAGAGTCGTGGTTTATGTCCAAACTCACAGAAGCTCTGGAAGGTTTAAATATTCCCACAATGACCAAAGAAGAATAGAATCATACAGGAAATCAAAGTGCTCCCAGAGGTTAAACTTGTTTTTAAATATTATTTTAATATCTTTGAGGGAGGAAAAAAAATAGTAATAATTCCAATTAGCCTAGGAATTCTCAGGTAATAATCTCTAATACAGCTGCATTTTGGGTTTTTTTCTCCTGTAGCAAAAATGTCACAGAAATGAGGACAAGGCTTTCCTCCTGTGCTGCAGCACAAACCCTTCCAAGGAGCACCCAGCCACTGCTCAGAGTTCTTCAAAAGAGTCTCAAGCTGCCTAAAAATTTAAACAAACACCCCAGGGCACCCGACTAATTTGTCAGCTTTGGTTTTCAAAGAGCAGTTTCTGGTGGATCTGCAGAAGTTATGGAAAAGAGCTCACCCAGCCCAATCCCACCGGATCATCAGTCACAGCTCTGCAAAAGGCACTCCCTGAAAATTCCATTTGGAAAAGGGGTGGAAGGTGCAGATGAGTCAAAGGATAAATCTCAGAAAACACAGACCCAGCATCCCGACGTTTTAAAAGGAAAGGTTTTGTCTGTCCCCTTTTTATTATTCCTTATTATTATTTAAATCTCTTCCATATGAGAAATGAAAATAGGGATTTTGTCGAGCATTGGAATCAACAGAAATTTCCTTTCAAGTGTCTCTGTCACCAATGACTTCAGCATTCCTGACACAGAGGTGGGGGTTTCGTTAATAGGATTGAAAGCAAGTGCCCAAATCTCCATAAAATACATTTTCCATTTTCTGCATAATGTCTGACACAAGCGAGAAGCGAGCAGTGAAGTAGGGAATCATTTCCCCCTGCCCCAAAGGCATCCCCCCAAACCACAGAATTGCTTCTGCTGGAAGAGCCCTCCAAGGTCACTGAGGCCAAGCTTGTCCCCAGCACTGTGTGTCACCTCCAGGGATGGGGGATCCAACCCCCCTGGGCAGTTCCAGTGCCTGACCCCCCCTTTCCATGGAGAAATTAATTTTCTGTCCACACTGAGCTGCCCTGGCCCAGCCTGGGGTTGTTCCCTCTGCTCCTGTCCCTGTTCCTTGGGAGTGATGGTGGTGAGTTACCTAAAAAAGGAACTTTTCAAACACTAGGAAAGGGCACCAACAGCTTTCCCAGGATCCCTGCAGCACACACGAGGCCCTGTTAGAGCGCAAGGATTTTACACGCAGCAGATCCCAAACTTACAAAGCAAACCACAGGTGTTCCTCCAGGGGGTTTCAACCTGGAGAGCTGCAAAACCAAAACGGATGGATTTCAAATCACTTCCTAACCAAGACATTCCACGTTTACAGTGTCTGGCTGCGGATCCCTCCCTGCGGTGGGTCTGTAACTCGGACAGGGCTCTGTGTTGTGTCAGAGCTGCACAAGTGTGAACGATCCGTGAATCCCTGCTGGGCAGCCCCGAGCCTCCCTTCCGGCAGGATTGCCTGCCTGGATCCACCAGGATTGCCTCGATCCACCAGGATTGACTGCCTGGACCCACCAGGATTGCCTGCCTCGATCCACCAGGATTGCCTGCCTGGACCCACCAGGATTGCCTGCCTGGACC
>CM031864.1:809451-833873 GCA_018697195.1 Certhia americana
AGGAATGGGAACAGGAATGCTCCAGGGGATGGGAATGGGAACAGGAACGCTCCAGGGGATGGGAATGGGAACAGGGGATGGGAATGGGAACACGAAAGCTCCAGGGGATAGGAATGGGAAGGTAATGGGAATGTTCCAGGGGCAAGGGATGAGAAGGCTGCGTGGGCAGAGGATGGGAAGAGAACAGGAACACTCCAGGGGATGGGAAGGGGATGGGAACACTCCAGGGGATGGGAATGTTCCACCGGCACAGGATGGGAACACTCCATGGGTGCTGGACAGGGATGGGAACACTCCGTGGAATCAGGAATGCACCATGGGCACGGGATGGGAATGCTCCAGGGGACAGGAACGCTCTGTGGGCACGGGACAGGGATGGGAACGCTCCACCAGCATGGGATTGGAACTCTCCGTGGGCACGGGAACGGGATGCCCCACTGCTAACAGAGCCCAGCTGAGAGATCCAGGAGCTCCCGAGCCACTCTGGGGCTGATGGAAAGGCAGGGTGGCTGTGGGCTGGCTCACAGCCTGCACTCGATGCCCCTGCAGGGCTCTCCCCACCCAAGGGTCCCCTGATTGTCACCAGTGACACTTGGGGGTCGCTGTCCCCACAGCAGCCCCTGCACCCTCCTTCCCTGCCTCTGCTCAGACAGCAAACACAAAAAAGGAATAATGTTTGCCATTTGCATTCTGCTAACAACTCACTCAAAATAAGCTGATCAATCACATATAATTAAGTTGTCAACCCTTAATATAGGGTGCTGCACTACTTTAAAAAAAGCAAATATAAATACCAAAGCCAAGCAAGAGGAAACAAGAAGAAAAGGTCTCACTGATGTTTATGGCCAGCACAAACCCAGGCCTCTGATTTTTTCCCATTATTCCAGTTAAAAGCTGAAATTTAGCTGTTTAATATTTCAGCTGGATAAATCTCCACCACATTGGAGACATTTAAATCTGCCATTTGTGGATCTGCAGCTGACCCTTAGCACAATATAATCCCTGCAATATATTTATGAAACATAAACCCAGCCACGCTGCCCAGCAGTCGGGGTTACAGAGACTCAAAAAATAAAATCTCTTTTCCGGGGAGCACGGAGGGTAAATCAATGGCAACGATTTACACGAGCACGAGGCAGCTCCCACATAAAACAGAGGTGGCTTGCCCTTTTAGGGAAAATGACTTCTAACAAAAATTGACATTTTGATGAAGGTTGTTCCAAATTTTAGCGGCACGTACAGAAAAAATACCCAAACCAATAATTTATTTAAACAAAAGTTTCAAGCAGTTGTGGAGGTGAGGCCACCCCCTCTGTGTGTCCTACTGGGGTCACAGTGGCCTCTGGGCTGGGGACAGGACCCCAGAGTGGTGAGTGCAGCTCAATTCCCACTGCCCAACTGCATTTCTGCAGGTTATCAGCTTCCAGCATGAACACTGCACTATTTATTTTATTTTTTCAGCACCTGAATGAGGAGGTTTGGGCTGCAAACTCATTTACAGGGCTGCATTATGAACTTGTGCAAAGGGTTTTCTTCCACACAGCCCACATTATCTCCTACTGGCTTTATGCTCCAGCAGTCCTTTCTTTTGTCCTGCCTGAGGTGGCTAAAGAGGTAAAAACCCCACTCAAGAAATAAATTATTGCTGAAATGATCCTCTCCCTTTGATTAGTCTGGGGGTGGCACCGAGGAAAGGTTTGGAAGATGTCTCCTACCTGAACCTGAGCCCTCACCCCCAGAACATCCATCCTTGGGATCATAATCCATCTCTGGGATCCTGAATCTACCCCTAGGATCACCCAGAGCTCTGCCTGAGCATCCACCCCAGGGATCCTGATCCATCCCAGGGGATCCCCCAGAGCTCTGCCTAAACCTCAGCCCTCACCCCCTGAATATCCATCCCTGGGATCCCAGATCCATCCACCCATCCCTGGGATCCCTGATCCATCCACCCATCCCTGGGATCCCCCCCGAGCTCAGCCTGTGAGGGTCGGTGCCCAAACACCCCCAGAGCCCAGGGCAGGCTGTCCCTGCCTCCCCCAGGTGCCACTCAGGTTAACAGCAAATTAAAATTCCACAAGCCTCCCCGATCCCGCAAGGCAGGAGTGTTTGACAGGTGAAGTTCAAAATGGATTATTTTCCCCCCCTCAAATTCCAGGAAGATTTTGATCTTTGACATCGACGTGCGCTTCAAACATGATTAGGTGGCAGAAAATAAATCCATCCTTTATTAAACTAAACGACAAGTTATTTCCTTTCTTTTGACAGAGAACTTCTCCAGGAAAAAAGTTTCACAAAAAAAAAAAAAAGTAATAAAGAATCTGATCCAGCAATTTTGATTATTTCAGGAAAAGCTGGGAAAGGATGGAGTGACTCTACAGAAAAACTGTGAACCCTCTTACTCAGGAAATATCCCAATGAGGGTAAACCAAAACCAGGGGAATTAAACCCAAACCTATATTCAGTTCAGCCCTTTAATTGATGGTATTTCCATTTATTTCCAATAAATAAAGTGAAAGGAACTGTAATGATCTTTTTTCTAATTTTACCTGAAACATGGACCTGCAATTCTGACCCCACAAATAATCCCTGGGGACCAGGGATCCCTCCTGGCTACACTCTAACACAAAGTTTGGCTGCTTGGGGCAAGCCCCCATCCCTGAATTTGAGTTTTTTCACCAGTAACAGGACAGCCCTTCCCAGGAACACCACAGGGATCACATTCCCTTGGGGAAAGAGAAAGATCTTTGCACAAACCATGCAAGGAGGGAAAACAACATCTGAGAGATGAAAAGGAACCACGAATAACCCCCAGATAAACCAAATGAGAGCACAGCACTGTCACAGCCTGCCTGCCACAGGAGCAGCCAAGCTGGGCCCTGATCTGGTGGCGGAGTTAAGAACAGCTGTTGGAAATTAATCCCATAAAATTCCAACGGGGTTCGTTGGCTTTTATTGACCAGCACAGCGTGTCAGGAGGAGCATTACACAGCACTCCCCCCTCTCAGCAAACACCCCCTCAGCCGTGTCCACAGGATATGCATTTGGGGATGCATATTTAAATGCAGCAGTGCCTCGAAATGGGGATTAATTAACGGTGCTTTAATGACAAACTGGGTGTGCTGGGACAGCAGGGTGGCAGGGGGACACTGCAGGGTGGGTGCTGTGACAGCCAGAGCACAGACCCCACAGGGGTTTGGGCTGGGAGGGCCCTGCCCATGGCACCAAGGGGGAACCATGGGGGATTTAAGGTCTTTCCCCCACCCCAAACCCCTCTCAGGGGGTTTTGGGACCCCTCTCCACAGGAGCAGCATTTTTCTCAAGCCCTTTCTGGGGCTGGCAAAATGTCAGCCTTGACCAAATTCAGATGAAGAGTCTGGGTCAGCTGAAACTAAAACTCTTCCCAAACCACAGCTCTGAGTCATCAAATCCATCACCTTATTAAAAATATATTCAATTGACAGATTTTTTTAGCGAGCGGGTGGAGTTCTTTCTAGCAAGCCAGGTTTGATTTTTTTTTATTGGCAATCACACTGTAAGCTGCTTATTTTTGCTATAGACATCATTTCTTTGTCTGCACGCCTGTTAGTGACTGGCAAGAGACTTTTCCTTTAAATGATTTTGCTGGGAGTGCGCTGTGAATAATTGATTGGCTGTAGCCAGATTGACTCACAGCCTCACTCAGTGCTACCTGCTTAAAATATTACAAACCCCAGAAACATTTGCTAGCCAGAGGCAATGCAATATGTGCAGATCCTGTTTTGCCTGCAGCCATAACACTGTAACCATACAGTTAAAAGACATTTTAGGGGAAAAAAAACCCAACCCTCCTAATAAGCAGCTGTGTTTCCACCTACTAGATATGGATGGCTTTGCTCGTATCTCCAAAAATCATCTCTACTTTGTTTTTCCTTCAGGACTGACACAAAGAGTTGTGACACAGCGTCAGGAGTTGACAACAGGCTTTTCTAGGGAGCCTTTGATCATTTAAAGCCCTGAGAGTTGTTGCACTTCTCCTGTGACATTTATCTCTCAACTCCTTCTCAGCAGATGAACCCTGATCGGAACGAGACTTAACGGATCAGGACGTGTCCTTTCCTGAGCAGCCTTCATTCAGGATCCATTGGAAATAGTTTTTACACCTGGATTTCCCCATTTCCACGTGTGTCACTCACCCTGAGAGGTTGTGGCTGCCCCTGGATCCCTGGAGTGTCCCAGGCCAGGCTGGAAATTGGGGCTGGAGCAGCCTGGCACAGTGGGAGGGGTCCCTGCCATGGCTCTGGGGTCCCTCCCAAACCATCCCATGACTCATTCGTGGTGGAAGAGATGGAGCAAATCCAAGACTGGCTCCATTTCTCAGCCAAACACAGACACACACCAGCAAAGCACAGGGAAGGTCACCAGAGCTCCATCAATAATCCTTTAAATACATCCTGGCTGAAGAGGTGCTCCAAGAGCAACAGAAAGCTGCAGCACAGGTGCAGCAAATGTGAAATAACCATCCAAAAACCTGTGCCCTGGGGGCCTGGGGAGCAAACAAGCCACGGTAATTCAGGGCCAGAACTTTTTCAGGAGGAGCAGCCAATCAACCAGGGAGATAAAAACCTGGAATTGTCATTTTCCTGCTTCCTGCAAAGAACTTGGACAGACTACGAGGAAAATTGTCTTTGTCTCCAACCCTGACTCCATCATTTTAGCTATTCTTAATTCCAGCAGGCTTGCTGGGGGTCCTCAGTTCCTTCTGAGCCTTCAGCAGCTGCTTCAGCCTCATCTGTTTACACCACGGTGTGAGTCCTGAAAACCCCCCTGATCTTTCAAACAGGAGATAAAGAATGGTCCCTGCTTTCCCCTCCAGCCAACAACTGCAACCTGAAAAGCAGCAACACGTGTGAGGGAGCTGGGGACACCTCCAGGGGTGACTGGGATCACAGCACAGAAGGAAACAGGAGGGGAACTGTGAGGGAAAGGGGTGGAACCTCTTGGGATGCCAAAGGCTCATCCCTGAGGGTGCAGGAACCCCGAGACTCTGGGGACAGGAGCTGGGGGCTGCAGGGGAGGACACCAGGGGATTCCAGAATAATCCCTGTCAGTCACAGGGAAAGCTCAGACACCTGTGGGAAAAGCAAAAGCATTTGGGAGCCACACACGGGCAGGTTGTGCCCTCAGCACCAGAAAATGCCCCAAATTTGCTTTCAGCAGCAGGGGACTGCTCAGCACAGCACTGAAACCCAGGAGCCAGGGCTGCTCCTGCTCCACAAGGTAAAAACAAATGTGATAATCCAAATAAATCACTTAATGAGATGGAACAAGGACTCAGATGAAGGCTTACAATTAAACACCATTTAATTATTTTAATTAGCGGGGAAAAGAAACCAAATCCCTTGGAAAAGAGATTGCTGTGTCCCTTATTGGTGCCTGAAGCACCTGCAGAGCTGCTGCTGAGCTCAGCAGCTTTGGTCACACTGCTGGCAGCCTTCGGGGGTGCCTTCACACAGATTTTACCCCAATGTTTAACAGTTCCTGGTGAACAGAAAAGTCACAGAGGCTCCCCAGGAGCCTGACAAACCCCACCCAGTCACTGCTGCTGGATTCCAAGAGGGATCACCGACCCAAACCTGCGAAGCAAAGATCCACAGAACACAAACTGGGTCTCTGGTCACAGAAAATGAACCCAGCAGATAAATGCCAGAGTTGGAACACGTGGAAGTTGGAGCAGCACTTCCAGCTGAGGACAATCTGCTTTCCTGCCACACCCACGGAGCAGAGCAAGAGTACAACTGCTAATTCACATCGGGGTTTAAACGCTGCCCTACGAAACAGCCTGAGGGGAGGAGATGCTGAAGGAAACAAGCAGGATTTTGTACAAATCTTCGGAAAAAGAAGGCCAAGAATGACTCAGAGCGTCCTGCCGGAGGAAGCGGGCTGAGCTTTCCCCCAGGGTACCAAACAGAGCCCCAGGAAGGACTGGGCTGTCCTCAGAGCATCCCTGCAGCTGGGGGAGGCAGCAATTTGGTTAGCAACAGCAGCAAGATAAATATTGGACAGAAAATACGAGCTACAAAGGGCTTCCCCCTCCCTGTGCCCTCTAAATCTGGATTTTGAGCAGCAGACAATACACAGCTACCATTACTTTTTCTTATCAAAAGTGAGATTAAAAGCCAATTTTAATAAAACCGGTTCCTAAGGGGAGCAAATGAAGGAGTTACCCCCCGATTTATTGCCCTGTATTCTGGGTTGTTTAGTGCTGTTTTGGTTTTGCCCACGTGGATGAAGGGCAGCAGGTTTGTAATGACCTGCATTGGGCTGGGCAGGTGGGAACCTGCCGTGCCTCTCCCTGGCTGTGCTCAAGGAGCAGCACAGAGCTGCAGAAGCGATCACACACTCCCTGTGGGAATCTATGTGCCAGGATTCCTCCCCAGCCGGGCTGGGAAATGTCCCCGGGGCCACTGCTGGCCAGGACCTGCAGAAAGGCACCAGCAGAGGGTGGCAGCCGGGTGATGTCCCCAATTCACCCAGAGCAGAACTCGGGGGGACAGCATCCAGCTGGGCTGGAAACACGAGAGAAAGCAGCTCCAGAGCTCCCAAACAGGGGGTAGAGCTGTAGGAGAGCAGGGACCGGTCCCTCTGGAGCACAGGGACCCCCCGGGATCTGTCCCCCTCTGTCGGCACAGTTACCCACCCGGGATCTGTCCCCCTCTGCGGCCAGGGGGACCCACCCGGGACCTGTCCCCCCCCTGGCGGCACAGGGTGTCCCCCCTCTGCGGCACAGGGACCCACCCGGGACCTGTCCCCCCCTGCGGCACAGGGACCCACCCGGGAAGCTGGGCCAGCACTCAGCTCCTCCCGTGTCCCCATCCTGCCCAGGGCAGGGACAGCGTGGGCCCAGGGGAGGCTGGAGCCCAAACATTGCCCCTAAACCTTGGTGGGGGTGACACAGAGCACAGAGGTGACACCAGCCTGGCACCTGAGCCCAGGGGAAGGAACCTGCAGCCAAAGGCGCTGGCTGAGCCAAAAGGGAAAATGCAGGAGAGCCCAGAAGGTCAGAGCTGAAACCCAGCAGGTCTTTGCCAATAAACCCCATTAAACCCCCAGGGAGCGGAGCAGCAGCTGCCACCAACACCCCCGGGGCAGGGACAAGAGTGGACACACCCAGGGTGGGGCAGGACACACCCGGCCCCCAGGTGAGGGCCACACCCCCAGCTCTCGCCAAAGGGACGACCCAAACCCACCACAAGCTTCAGCTCCTGGTTTGGAACCGAAGCAGCTGCAAAGGAGCCATTCTTCAACCCCCAGAACTGATTCCTTCTCCTGTTTGGGGGAGTTCCACAGAATTTCGGTAAAATGCAAGATGCTGCCCCTTTCCCATTACCCTGTTTGCAATGTTAACTTCATTTTCACTTTTGTGAAACCCAAAAGCTTTTAACAAGAGTGTTTAACACCAGGAGAATCAGCTGAGCATTCTCCAGAATTTTCAGGGAAAACTCATCTAAAAGCAGCAAACTGGGATGTCTGCTTGGGAAAAAAAAACAAAAAACCAAAAACCAACACCTAGCAATAGATAATTATTATTTATTTCCCAAAATTGGTTTAAAGAAAGAAAAGATTTTATCTGGATCACCGAATGTAATTTAGCCTTAGACAGCTCAAATAGGCTTTTAGTTCACATCAGCTTTGGAGGGAAAAGCTTCAGCAGCCTGACATGGATTTGAACAAACCCACAGGAACACGTGAGGAAGGGATTGCAATTATCATCCAAGAGATAAAACAAAGATACTCCAGAAGATGCAGAATGAGATGCAATCAGGGAAATACAGTAAAATTATCCTGTAAATGGCACATTTACATCAATTGTTAGAACAAGGTGATCCAATCCCACTGCAGGTACATCTGGGAATCCACAGGTAAGGACAGCAAATTTGGGGAAACTTGTAAAGCTCACACTGCTCCTGGCTTTCCTTGCCATGAAACATGTCATTTTTATTTTTTTATTTTTAACCTGAAGGCTTATGATTAGCTCAGGTGTGTTATTCCACGGGAAAAACATCTGGAATTTTGTTAGCCAGAAGATGAACTGAGAACACAGGTACAACCCCTTTCCCCTGGACACAAAGCCAGCATTCCTGCCCTGGGAATGTTCCTCTCCATGTGCAGGGAGGACTCAGGGGCTGAGACCTGAGCTGAGGATTGTTCAGAGGTGCTGATAAATTCGGCAATCCTTTCATCAGCTCCTGCACAGGAGCCACAGCTCCAAAACTGCACCTTGCCAAGCAATCCCCTGCAGAGCCACGGCCACTGGGCTCTCTTCTGACTCCTCCAAATGGTTCTCTCTAAATTAAGAGCATTGTCCCACAACCAGGTCACCTCCTCACTTGGGAAGGGTTTGAGTAACTTTTAGCAGTGCAGAGGGGGGTGAGTTCCACTGATGTCCTTTATTCACCTTAAATTGATGAAGTCATTAACCATGAAATGTTTGCTCATCAACTCCTCCTCCCCAAGCCACACAACCCCCCGACTGAGCTGCTCTGGAGGGAGTTTCATGGAAACAAAGAGGTTTTGCTAGGAAAGAAAGGAAGCATTTGATGAGTCAGCCTGCACAAACCTGAGAGCTTTCCTGTAATTCCTTGACTGAGCTGCCTGCATTGCCTTCACTGGGACAGCACCACCACAAAAGCAATAACCCAAGCATTCCTGCAACACGGGAAGTTTTAACTGTACAGAGTTTTAAAAAGTCTATCTCTATTCCAAGCGGCAGCCTTTGCTCTGGAGCCCAGAGGCTCAAACCTCCTGCCCAAAGCACTGCCTGGGAGCAGGCAGAAAGATGGGCAGGAATCTCTGCTCAAAAGCCTGCCATGAAATAAACCCATCAGTTTTCTCCTCAAAGCCCCTGGTTGTGCCTCATCTTCATAAAACCTTCAACGCCTCAATTTATAGGTGTCACAAAAGGAAGTCAATCACCACCAGAACCTAAATAGTGCCAGGGTTTCTTTATTTCAGAATATTTTTTCCCTTAAAATAAACGTATTAGTGGTATTTGTTGCCTCTTTGCAATAGCAGCACCACCCCTGAGCCTCCAGTGGCTCACTCATCTCAGAGGAAGAAGAGGAAGCAAACTGAAGGTCCACTCTTTCCTGGACTATGGCCCAGAGAGGGTTAAAATAACCTGTAATTTTTTAATGTAGCTCTTCAGAAAGGAATCGTGGTGCACAGTGCAAATCATTGAACTGCAGGGGTCCAAACCCCAGCCCAGATTTGGGAAATAAAGAGGTTTTTGAAACACAACAAACACCCCTTGAGGGCTGAGGACATCCCCTGGAAGCGTCCCAAGGTGGAGGAGCAGCCAAGGACAGGGAAGGTGACAAAGGACAGAAGTGTCTGTGGTTGAAGGGTGGCTAAAGGGGACTCTGGGGGGATGGAGATGGGACAGAGCAGTGCTGGCCCTGCAGGATTGCAGCCAGGATTCCTCAGCTGCTTTGGGATGAACATCCCCAACAAACCTGGCCCAGGAGCCAGCACTGCTGAGCCTGCCCCCAAAGCACAGAGCTGGGGGCTCCCTGTGCTGGCCTTGCCCAGCTCTGTCTGTGTCACCAATGTCACTTTGACCTTGCTCTGAAGAGGAGAAAGCTGTCCCTCACGCTCCCCAAGGAATGAGAGCAGCCGTGGTGGAAGGGCTCAGAACACTCCCTGGGGACACGAGCCAGTGGTGACCTTGGCAGTGCTGGACTCAGTCCTGGAGGGCTTTTCCAACCCCAGTGGCTCTGGGATCCCACTGGAATCTCTCACACCCACCCTGGGAGCAACATCATGCTCGATAGAAACAGAAGAACCTCAAAGCCAGGCTCAGAGCTTGGATCAACAGCCCAAATAAATTACATTACATTTCATGAGGTCTTAAAATGACCACATAAAAAGCACATTTCACGCCTCCCTCTGTCCCATGCTCCATCTTTTGGGTAATGGTTACATCCAGAGGCAGCAGAGCTCCTGAGAAAAGCTGGCAGAGCCTTGCACCCAGACAGTGACTGGAAAGGATCAAACCAGCAGCACCATTTGGATCACAGATGCTGTGGAACATTTTTACAATTACAGCTGATTTAATGCAAGATAAATAAGGCTTTAGAGACACTTTTACATCTATTGGTTCATAGGAAAAGGAGAGAACATGAAAAGATTTATTTAATTGCCTTTGCCTTTTAAAGTGTAGGTTACAGTGATTAATCAGGGGGTGCAGCCTCGGGAATGTCCCCATGGTCCCTGTGCTGCACAGCTCAGAGCAAGGACACCCTGCAGAGCTGGCAGCCAGGCACTGAGCCACTGCTGCCACCCCCCAGGAGCTCAGGGGACACCACCCAACACCCAGGAGCAGAACCAGCCCCAAATCCCCTCCATCTCCTGTGGGACTGTCCCTCACAGCCCCCCAAACCCACCGCAGGGCCCTCTGGAGGTGCTCCAGGCCAGGCTGGAAGGACCTGGGTGGGTCCTGGAAGGTGTCCCTGCCCGTGCCAGGGGTGGCACTGGGTGAGCTTTGGGGCCTTTCCCATCCAAACCCAGCCAGGATTTTAGGATTTTAGGGAAGCACAATTACACCAAAAGTGAGACTGCTCTGATTCAAGGAAGGAGAAATGAGTCCTGCAGCATTTGCTGGTTTATTATTCCATTCTCTCCTGGTTTCCATCAGGATTTCCAGCTGAACATGGCCTTTGGCCTGCAGAACAGGCTCATTCTCCACAAGGCTCTTCCCTTTTACCCTCACTGGAGAAGAAAGGCACCCAATCCCTGCAGGCTCCTTCCAGGCTCTCAGCAGGATGAACAGGAACAGCCCCAGCCTGGATGGGAGAGGGACTCAGGCTCAGAGGGACCCTGCTCCCCTTTCCCCAGCCCATCTGACCCCAATCCCAAACTCACTGGTGCTCTTTAAAGCAGTTGGCAAGTACTGATAACTAATTGCAGAAGTAGACTCCTTGCAGTTAATTAACAGCATGAGTAATTGCAGGGCATTTCTAAGTGTCATAACAGCCTGGTATTAATGCAATTTATTACCTCAGGGCCCTGTTTGGAGCCGTGCTGTTGGTTACAATGAACATTCTCATACCAGAGGATGAATACCCCATTACTGAGAGCACCCCAAACCCTGGAGCTGCCCCTGGATCCCTGGCAGTGCCCAAAGCCAGGCTGGACACTGGGGCTGGAGCAGCCTGGCACAGTGGGAGGGGTCCCTGCCATGGCAGGGGTGGCACTGGGGGGGCTCTGAGGTCCCTCCCAGCCCAAACCAGTCTGGAATTTCACCAGGACATGTCCCTGACAAGTGTGACCCTGCCAAATGCAGGCAGCACCTGGCTCCTGTCAGCCTGAGCTGCAGTGGGCACCAGGGAAAGGGGAACCACAAACAATTCAAGCACACAACTGAAAACATGTCCTGGATTTAAAAAGGGGAAAAAAAAATAAAAAGCTTTTCATCTTCATTTCTCTATGCCAAATATGCAAATTATCCTGATTACTAGCGAGTCATTAAATCTAAGATATGTCAAACTTTGCTACATAATTGGAGGATTATGAGGAGGTGGCTGAACAAGTTCATCTCTCCAAGTTCCACAGTTACCTCACGGAGCAGTGACTGCTGAGAACATCAGGGCCCCTTTTGAAACGCTGGGTTTGTGTTTGCAAAACCCTCATTATAATTTTGGGTCTTGTTTTGTCCCACAGCTGCTACACCTGACCTTCAGGAGCAGGGATGGGCTTGGCATTTAACACAACTGAGATTTGAAACAAACCCCCAGAGAAGAGGGGCTGGGCACTGCAGGTATTTCACAGCACCTCTGCCTGCAAATTGAACACAACCCGAGCACAGATCTGAGCTGCTTGCTGCACTCAGAGCAGACCTCACACCATTCTCCCAACAGCTGGGAAACAGTGAGATTTAAGTCAAAGTCAGTGCACGAGGGTAGAAGAAAAGATGCAATAAGAAAAACCCTGCTTTTGCCTATTAAAGAATGATTTTGGGGTGGTTTATTCTCATACTTGGAATTCCGTCACTGTAGGTTATTGAGCAGCACACACAACACCACAGAGTGCAGCAATCCCAAATCAGTCTGGGATTCTGTGGACTCCCCTGTCCAGCTCCTCCATCACCAACGTGTCCATGCCCAGGCAGGCAGAGGGGCAGAGTGTTTATCTATCATCCTTTTGCCTGGTAGCTGCAGGAGATCTGTGCAAGAGCCTCTCCTGCCCGGCTGAAGGCCAAGAAGACAAAACCTAAAGAGTGCCAAAGCCCCACCTTACAGCATAAGCAAAGATGATTGCTGCAATTAGTCCCTGGAACTCATTTGAATAAGTTTGTTATCACCAGACGTAAAAAATAAATGACAGAAAACATCCTGAGTTGGGAGGGACACGCAAGGATCCTCAGTCCAACCCCTGTCCTTGCACAACAATCCCACCCTGGGCATCCCTGGAGCTCTGGCAGCCTCGGGGCTGTGCCCATTCCTGGGGATCAGTGCCAGCACCCTCTGGGGAAGAACCTGTCCCAAAATCCACCCTAAAACTCTCCTGGCCCAGCTCCCTGGTCCTGGCCCTGTCCCAGAGCTGCAATGTCACTGTCAGGATGGCCACAACACCAGAACAACAACCAAAATCTCCCAAGGCAGAACCAATCTGTGATTTCAGCCACCTTTTCCCTTCCCTCCATTCCTCTCCCCAAAGGCCTGCCCTTCACTCCTTGCTCAGTAAAAGGTGTTTTCCTTGCCCATCCAATCTCTCTGTCCTTGCTCAGGTTACAGATTTTGTTCCCTGATTGCCACGGACACATTTCTGCTTTCTTGCAGTGCAGTTGTTTTTTCACCCAGCAATTGTTTGTTGTGTTAACCAGCTCTCATCCCCAAGACTGTTTTCAGTGAGAACTCCCAAACTCCTTTAGCTGCACATGGAAACGACAAACCAGCTGTTCATTTAACTCATTGCATGAGGCCTTTCTTTTAGAATTTATTGACCTTTCTGCTCCACTGCAGCCCCTGAGGTCTCCCCTCAGCCCCTGCACAAGAGGAAGGAGCCAAGAGCCCTCCCAGGCACTGCCTGTGCAGCTCCCCTGGGTTCAATGCCCTGGGAGGAGGGCAGTGGCACTTGGTTCACGTTCCTCCCCAGGGACTGTGCCCACCTTGTGCCCCTCTCAGAGCCCCCGGGGGTACCTGGGGCTCTGTCCCCTCTCTGTCCCTGCCCTAAAGCAGGGTCTGCCCCCAGCACTGACTGCCTGCAGCCTGTGAACCCACACAAAATGCTCCTTGAGGCAGCTGAGCAGGGAATTGAGGCATCAAAGCTTTTTGCAGCACTTTACCTTGGAAAAACCCCAAACCTGCCCAAAGTGACATCCCCGGTGCATTATGTGTTAACCCCTCCCTTCCTGCGCCACAGCGAGAGCCAGCCAGGAGAACAACGGGCTCCAAATGCATTTACTCAGGGAGGAACTGCTCTCACAGGAGCAAAAGTCAGATATTTCAGCCTTTCAGGTGCTGGGAGCTCTCATCTGGATGCATTTACTCTACTTCCATAAAAACGTACGGCTGGAAAGCCATATACCAAACCATAAACATAAAAATGGGAATTGAAGCCCTCGGCTTCCTGCAGCAGGGTGGGAATTACCCGGGCAGAGATGAAGAGCAGATATGGATTTGGAGAGAACATTGATAATGGGTGCAAATTGTCAGTGTTTTATACCAAAGAAATATTTACAAAACCAGCCCTGAGAGTACATAAAAGGGTCCAATCCCATCCCTGCCTTTGCAAAATCCCCCCAAAAAGCACAAACTGCAAGGAGCAGGGCTGAAGGGTTTTCTGGAGATTTTTAAAGAGACATCACAACAGCTCCATTCTATTTGATTGTGCCTTAGGGCAAGACTGGATGACTTCAGGCTCATCTCCAGCGTTTATTATGCAAAGTTTAGGCAATCCAATGGGATTCCCTCATTAACACGAGCAGAAATTTAAAGGACCTGACCCACTCTTGGTCAAGGGTTCAGTTTGCAAGAGGAGGAATTCTAAACACACATTCTACAAAGAGAGGACAACAAAATCCATTACAAGTTCAGAGCTCGCCCCCCTGGCAGTGCCCAGGGCCAGGCTGGGACAGTGGGAGGGGTCCCTGCCATGGCAGGGGGACACTGGAGGGGCTCTGGGGTCCCTCCCAGCCCAAACCAGTCTGGGATGCTGTGAACTGGCCAACACCTCCATCACCAACGTGCCAATGCCCAGGCAGGCAGAGGGGCAGAGAGTGGCACCAGGACCAGCACAGCAGTGACCACCAACCCCCACAGCACTGCTCCTGTCCCCACCCCAGCCAGGGACACCTCCCAGCTCAGCACCTGCACCCAAATACTGCAAAAATAATGAAAGGTTAACTCTCCCTGAAGATAAAATCCCCTGTAACTTTAAAGAACTCTCCCCTAGATTCCATTCTGACCAGAGGAGGAGAAAACCTCCATTCAAAAGGATAAAAATGTCACCAGCCAGAGTCCCCTGGCCTCAATACCTGTGCCCAGAGAGAAGCAGGAGGAGAATCCATGCCTGACCATAAATGGCACAACAGCTTGTGCCCTGTAACTCCTAACACAATATTTTTGTACCTTCCCTCCTGCAGCCATTCCTTCAAGGGATTCTTGATGGCCATTTCTGCATCAGGGAATTTCTGCTCTTGATGGAAACACTCATCCCATCCTGGCCTCCAGGATTTTATTATTGGCTTCAACCATAAACATTCACCTCTTTTTCCTTAAGGCAAAGCATTAAGGAATCATTTCCTTAGCCAAAAAGATGACTTAGAAAACACACATTTTATATAAAGTGTGTACAAGGAAGAGCTCTTTTCCTGTGACACATTCTCATTTCTCAACATAATTTTGACACTCTTATTCCTGAGTGTAACAGTCTGAAGACGTAGATGTGAAGCAGAGCTATAATTAGCACATAATTTCCCCTAAACTTCCTGTTCTAAAATAATGAGATACAGAGATGAAAAAACTGCTGGACTGAGAGAAAGGATAGCAAAGAGCTCCTGAATAACTGTGGGCAGGCTGCTGGTCATGGAGCAGGTCTACTCCAGCACTCCTGGAATGGGAATTCTCACTCCTGGAGTGGGAATTCTCACTCCTCAGCACTCTCTGCAGCTCCCTGAGAGAGGGCTGCTCTGTCCCCCCAGGCAGCACTGACAGAACCAGAGGGGACAGCCTTAAACTGCACCAAGGAAAATACAGGCTGGATATCAGGAAGAATTTTAGCATGAAAAGAGTGATAAAGCACTGGAATGTTCTGCCTGGGGAGGTGATGGAGTCACCATCCCTGGATGGGTTTAAAACAGATGGGATGTGGCATTTGGTGCCAGGGTCTGGGTTGGACTCCATGACCTTGGAGGTCTCTTCCAAATTCTGAATTTGGGAGAGTGATGGTTAATTTGTCACAGGGTGAAAAAGGAGAATTTTGGGGGTTTAGGGGGCAAGATGGAGAAGTCTCAGTGTGTCCTGTCCATCTTCTTCTCCTCCATGTCCTGCTGTGATGGTGACACTTTGTAATTGGTTTAGAGCACAGACAGACTGTCTAACACAGGTGAGAGGGATTGGGAAATTATTGTAAATAAAGGAGACGGAGTTCTGAGTATCAAAAGTCCCCAGCAGCCTGAGGGCTGGGATTGTGCCTCACCCCGAGCTGCAGAACAGAGCTCAGCAGGGCAGGGAGAGAATGGAATAGAGAAGGGAAAATAAACAACCTTGGAAAGCAGAACCAATGGATCTGAGCTGTTCTTGGGTCACGGGGCTGGGAGAAAAAGACTTTCTAAAATCTCGGGAGCCATCAAATCAGCAAAACCCGAGACAGCTGCACCTCACACTGGGTGTGGCACAAAGCCGGGTCCCTCATGGTGGTGACAGCTAACCCCAGAGCCATTGGGGGTCTCCTGCAGGGGCTGAGCTCCCCCTCCCCTTGCAGGGCACACACAGGTTTGAGAGCTGCTCTGAAGCCTCCTGTCAGCTCAGCCAGCTTTAAAAGCACTCTGTGCTGGATAATGGCCTGATGAAATCCCCAGGCTTTTGACTCAGACCACTTGTTTACATCTAAATTACTTTTCCTCATTAAGCTCAAACTTTAATTCCCAACATATTAAACTTGCGTTGCTCAAAACAATGACAAGTCCTTTTTTTATTGGCTTTGTTCCTGCAATTATTAGATTGAGGATGTCATTACGAACTTGTCAGGACTTTTTTGCAGCTGTAGTTTGGTAGTTATGAACCGAGCAGATTTTCACATCAATTTAGAAAGGGAGGGGAAAAAAAAAAAGCACTTAGCATTTGATGGCCCTGTACCAGCCCGTTGCATCCTATTAAAATTGCTGCTTTTTCTGGATGGGGAAGTGCCTGGTGATGCACAGGGGCTTTGGGTTCTGCTGTCCCTCCTCACCCCTCAGCACAGGGGCGCACCCTGATCCTCCTCTGCTCTAGGGTTTGTCCCTGCTGAGCACCACGGGACCTGTTTGCCATCCAAAAAGGGTGAGAGTGACCTCAGAGTCCCCTCAATGCCACCCCAGCCATGGCAGGGACATCTCCCCTATCCCAGGTGCTGCCAGCCTGGCTTTGGGCACTGCCAGGGATCCAGGGACAATCCCAGCTGCTCTGGGAATTCCATCACAGGGCCTGCCCACCCTGCCAGGGAACAATTCCTGCCCAAAATCCCACCCAGCCCTGCCCTCCGGCACTGGGAGCCATCCCCCCCCCTTGTCAGTGGTGCTCCTCCTCCTTCCCAAACACCATTCCACAACCGTACAGGCAAAGTTATGCTCAACAACTCACATAAAACAAAATAAAAAGCACATAAAGCAGGGTGCAGTCGGAACTGTCTCGTGTTTTATCTCTAAGTAGAGAAATTCTTGCTAAATATTTATATTGGAATCCCCAAGTGCCTGAGAAGCTTCGGGGCCATGATTTTAATGCACACAAACACACGAGACGTACATTGCATACACACACTCACAGACTTTTTACAGCTGAGTGCCCGCATTGGTTCATCTGCCGCAGAGCTGTTTTATTATGTAGATTTTATTGTTGTTAGGTGCCTGGTGAGAACACAGCCCCCAGAGCCTCTCCGGGGCACGGCAGGAGCTGCAGGAACACCCCCACACTAAATCCAGGTGCCAGAGCAGCTCCCTCTCTCCAACCACCCTCTGGAGTGTCCCAACATCAAACCCCACAACACAGCGGGAGAACAAAACCGGGGTGAAACAGCTCCCACTGCCAGGGGACCCGGGGGTGTCCCCAGGGACCCCAAAGAGCCAGCCCTTGGCCCCTCGAGGGAGGGGGAACCGGAGCCTGGGGGGGCATCAGGAGCTGCCCGGATGGAGATCCCAGCTCCCAGAGGAACAAGGTCCCTGCTTGGCTGGAGCTTTTTTCCCCTTAGGATGAGCTCATTTCGCTTTTCTTTGGCTGGGGGTTGCTGCGTGCGCCTGTGCGCTCCCGAGCGCATCCCGAACTGCTCCAGCATCCCATTATCGCATCATCCCGAACCATTCCAGCATCCTGCACCATCCCAGAGCAGCCCCGGGGTCCTTTCCCGAGCCCAAGCACTCAGAGGAGAGGGAGCTCTTGGGAAACCCTCCTGGCAGCAGCCCCGGTACCCAGAGCTGCCCCGCGGGAGGTGAGGGGCGCACGGGGGGATCCTGCCCTGCCCGGAGCATCCCCGGCCTCAGCCGCACCTGGAAAATCTCCGGACAGCTGAGGGAATTGTACTCGCATCAACAAACGTTAAAACAACCAAAAAACCAGCAAAGCCGTCTTTATCAGATAATAAAAGGAAATCTGATCGCGCTGGAGGCACTGCAGTCTACAGCACCAATTCGGTGCGCGGCCTCTCTGTTAGTCCCCACAGCCGGGACCCGCCCGATCCCCCTCAGGCACTGCTAACAGAAGGTTGGGAGCTCCCCTCGCACTCAGTGCCCGCTCCGGCTGCTCCACGATTCCTTTTTCATCCTTTGAGACACCAGAAAAGCCGAACGGAGATCACAGCCCCAGCGCTGCACCACCAAAACTCGAACCAATCCATCCCTCACAGGGTTAAACCGGGAGAGGAACGCGCCGCAGTTTCCAAAACTCCCCAGCCAAGAGAACAACGCTGCAGCCAGCACACACAGCCCCCACGTGTTTATATAACACCATCAGAGTCCAAAACAAAACCTCGAGCCCAGATAATGGTTCTCGTTCTGCTGACAACTTTCGTGCACTCACAGTGCCAAAGGCTTCTTGAAAGCAAGGAAAAAACAATTCAAGTATCAGCCAGAATCCTTCTGAGCTCCCGACCAGTCCAGTAAATCACAAATTAAAAAATAAGAAAGCACAGCACTCACCCTGCAGAGGTTTGGAACAGGTTTCAGCACCTCACACCCTTCATCTCCCCACGAACAAAGAACTACGGCCCCCAACCCCCCCAAAGCCAATTTATTGCACCTCCAATCAGCGTTAATGACCCACAGCTGATTCAAATTTGGGGGCAAAGAGCTGAGGGGCCCCGGGCAGGGAGTGCCCCCCTTCTGCTAACGCAGAACACCTGGGGGTGAGGGGAATTCACCTGGGGGTGAGGGGAAATTCACCCAGGGGTGCTGGTTATCACCCAGGGGTGCTGGTTCTCACCCAGGGGTGCTGGCTCTCACCCGGGGGTGCTGGTTCTCACTTAGGGGTGCTGGTTTTCACCCAGGGGTGCTGGTTCTCACTCAGGGGTGCTGGTTTTCACCTGGGACTGGGGGTTTGCCCCTGCTTTGGCCGCTGGCCCTGGGCAGTCCCCACCTCCCTGCTGGCCCTGGGCCAAAGCTGCTGGCCATGGCAGGGACAGGGCACAGCCCGTGCCCACATTTCCCTGCCCTTTCCGGTGGTCTGTGGCAGGAGGAAAGGCTCGTTGAGGCAGCAGCAGCTCGGCACGCCTGTGAGAGCAGAGTAAACAGGAGTGAACCTGAGCAGGACAGCCCTGAAAGGGTTAATCAGCAGCTGATCCTGCTCCCTTCCCAAATGTGTCCTGCCAGAATAACTGGAATCTTGGCTCTGAAGGTGCAGGGTGTACATAACACCTGTGCCTTCTCCGGGTTAGCTGAGGGATCCTTCCAGGTGTGTCCCTGGCGTTAATTGGACTGATCCCATTCTTTCAGATGCTTTTGCCATTTCAATAAAAAATCTCCTGGGACTCAGCTGGCCCCGTGCCCTGCCCTGGAGCTGGAATTGCTGCCACTCCTAACACAGGGCAGCAGGGTGAGCAGGTCCCCACATGGCTGAGGTGTTCAAGCCCTGACACAGGAGGCACAGGTACCTCCTGTACCCCCACGGGCACCTTGAAGAGCTCAGGCTCCCAAAGAAATTATCCAACCCACACTGGGAGAGGACTCCTTCCCAACAGGGAAGTGTCACCAGCTCCAGTCCCCTCCTCAGGGCTGGTCCTGGTCCCCTCTGTGGGATGCTGGTGCTGTTCCCCTCCCTGAGGCACCCAGCTCTGTACCCAGGAGTTCCAGCAGCAATGGTCCCACTCAAATAAAGATGCCATGTAAATAAAGTGCTCAATAAACCCCTCGGTTATCCCAGAAAGCTGCAATTCAAGCTGGCCCCTGGCAGCTGGATAAGGAAAGGAGCAAACAGTCTGATCACTTGTAGAGGATTGAGCTCTCCCTGGTACAAGCTACAGAGTTTTGTGATTGTCAGGAAAAGAAATTTGGGATTTAAAATCCCCCCCTGTGCCAAGGGCTGCCCAGGCAGCAGGAGGTGACCGTGGCTGGTGTCCCTCCAGGGCTGTCCCTCAGGCACAGAGGAACAGAACCTGCTGTGCCCTGGGTGAAAAGCACCACGAGGTTCTCCAGGTTTTCACCTTTCCCATCTGCTCAGTGGGACAGCCACGGGAACTGGGCACATTCAGCTCCCTGGACAGCCAGGAGTGGGGCAGTGCCCACCTTGGTGCCCTGTCAGAATCCCGGGCACAGAGAATTCCAGGTTTTCTGTGCTGACAGGGAATGAGCCTCAAAGATACACTGCATTTAACCTGAGACCATGGGAGAGGCTCCCAAAATTGAGTGACAGCACTGAAATCATGAGTGTGGAGTTGGATAGAAGTGTGTGATCTCACAGGGGAGAGATTTAGAGTTTAAGATTTTTAGGATATAGTAATAGATGTAAGAAAATGGACGTTTTAGAGCACAGTCTTCTTCTTTTCCTGATTCTTCTCCTTCTTCTCCTTCTTCTCCTCCTCCTTCTTCTTCTCTTCCTTCTCCTTCTTCTTCTTCTTCTTCTTCTCGTCCTCCTCCAGTTTGGGTGATATTGTGGAATTGGTTGAAAAAATCCAAAGTGCGGGACATGGGTGATGAGTTATTGGGTTAGGAGTTAAAATAAATTAGCTGGCATCTCCTAATTGTGTAGTTTATGTTTAAAAGCCCTTGCAGACAGAACTCTGGGCTCCATTTCTGCTCTGTTAACTCAGCATGGAGAAACACTCACGGGCAGTGAGGCTGAGATAAGAAATAATAAACATCCAAATCCCAACACGAATTCTGTCTCTTGTGCTTTTAATCCTGACCCTGAGAAGAAGAACCAGAGAAAGCAGAGTTCAGCTCAGTGCCCCGTGGGTGTTCCTGGGGCAGGGACAGCCCCGGGGCAGGGCAGGGTCCCCAGTGCCAGCAGGATGATCCCATTCCCATCCCTCACTGGCTGTTTCCTTGTGAGCTCTTCCCAGCCAAATCAAGAGATTGTTCTCCAAAGACAGGCAGCTGCGTAAATGTCAAGAGCTCCAGAAGTAAATTAGAGTGCAAACAGGTTTGATATTTCTATGAAATGAAAGTTAAGCACATTTCTTTTTAAAATACAGATTTTTATTTCAAGCAAGAGAAAGCCTTCCACTGTGACCTTTATGAGATCCCAAACAGTGACAAATTTGGTCATTACAAATAACCTTTACCTAGCAAGTGCCTCACCAATGGGGACTTCTTTGCAGTAATAGATGGAAATTAATTTCCAACCTACAAAACAATAAATAGGAATCTTTTAAGATACCAATTCCACAGTGAAATATGAATCATAAAAACCCCAACCAAAAGGCACCTTGGTGGCAGGATTTGTTTTGAACGCAGAATTCTGGGAAGCCAACTCTCTTCCACTCTTCCAGCAGTGAATAAATATTCCAGGATTTGCCTTGCTATTTGTCTGTGTGATTAACCCGACGGTGAGGATGAGATCATTAACCTGTGATTACTCCTGTGTTCAGAGCTCTCATCATGCCTGTGGTGCCTCGTTAGGCAAACTAAAAATACCCCAAATTTCTCATTTTTCCTGCATCTTTCCACCGACAAACATTATTCTGTAGATGTGAATTAGAAAAACGAAAGCTGAGATTCCCAGTAACTGGCCCCCATAGCACCAAACTTTGTCCCACACGTGCCAGCAGAGTGCTGAGGAGCTCTGGGAGGAAGATGTTGTGCTCTGAGTGATGGATGTCGATGATTCCTGGAGTTTTCCAGAGCTGGAGCACAGGGTGGGAGCAGCAGAGGAGGATCTGAGGCTGCAGCTCAGATCACAGGCACAGCACAGAGGGGTCACTGCCTGATCCAGTGCTCCCTGCTCCCAGGTGGGAAAGGCCCAGGATTCACTCCAGCAGCTTCAGCCCCTAAAGAAGGGGAGCCACAACCCTCTGCTCCCACAACAAAGGCACCA
The DNA here is from genome assembly GCA_018697195.1 of Certhia americana. Lineage (NCBI taxonomy): Eukaryota > Metazoa > Chordata > Aves > Passeriformes > Certhiidae > Certhia > Certhia americana. The sequence continues at coordinate 831,150 of CM031864.1, forward strand.
CGATCCCCCTGTTCCCACTCTGAAACAGCTCTGAGAAACAAAAATCACTTTGGAGGGAGCAGTGTGGGAGGAGAAGTGAGCTGAGGGTGAGCAAACCAATCAGCAAACTGATTTTAGTTCTTTGGCTTCCCCACAGTTCGAGTACCACAACGTCTCTTTGCAGACACGTGAAACTATTTCCATTATTTAGGATTTTCAAAAAGTTGTCCGAGTGTGACAGCACATTAAAAAATGTGGACGATAAATTCTTTCCTCTTTCACGCTGCGTCACAAGCACAGCCTCTGCCTCACGTTCTCTACCAAGGTGTAACATTTGTTATTTAATTGTATCTGAGGGAGCAAAGGCAGCATCTGCTCCGTGATTGACAAAACCAAAACAAGGGGTTGGGCATCAGGAAATTCCTGTGGTGGTCACAGGGCAGGGCCCCCTCTCCATCCCCTGTCCCAAGGAGGTGTCCCAGGCCGTGTGGCACTGAGGGGACACCGTGGGACCCGAGTGGCAGCAGTTGGTGGCTCTGGGGACAGAAGCCCTGGCACAGTTTGCCATCCCTGCGGCCCCATCAGGGGCTCTGTAAACAAGAGCTCCTTCTACAAACAAGAGGAAAGAACTAATCAGTGCATAAATCTCCTCACACCAAGACATTAGAGGCAAAATATTTATTAAACTACAGTTTGTAGCTGGAGATGATGCGTGGGGCACGCAGCCATCCCTTAAATAAACACTGCAGCCCCAGCCCCAGTAACATCCACCTGCACGAGGGGAATCTGATCCCAAAGTGGGGGGATCTGATCCCAGGGATGGGGGGATCTGATCCCAAAGTGGGGAAATCTGATCCCAGGGATGGGGGGATCTGATCCCAGGGATGGGGGGATCTGATCCCAGGGATGGGGGGATGCTGATCCCAAGAATGGATGCTGATCCCAGAGATGGATGCTGATCCCAGGGATGGGGGGATCTGATCCCAGGGATGGGGGATGCTGACCCCAGAGCACCTCCTCTGGCCAGGTGCTCCCTCTGATCACAAACCCTGCCAGGGAGCCCTGGCTCCAAACCCAGACAGTGGGATTTGTACCTCTCTGTGTTGCCATCAGAGGGAACCATGGAAGGTTTGAGCTGGAACAGACCTTGGAGCTCAGCTCGTTCCCCTGGACCCATAAAATCAGCACTGTGAGACAAGCCCTCCCTGCTGCAGGTGCCCCCTTCCCTCTGCACCCCTTTAATTACACTTTGACCCCTGAAATGCAGCCCTGCAGTAACTCCTTGCCTTGCTGTGTCTGCTGTTGCAAAGCTGCCAAGGCAGCTGCTTATTTCATCGTATTTTTACACCTGAACTGAAGAGAAATGTCCCAAAATCTGTGTAGGAATCCTTACTTTTCCTTTTGCAGTTTAGCTGTCAGGTGAGAAAAAATTCAGGCCAGGGAAGCCTGAGAGCAAAATGAACTGAAGTTACGTTCCGGGAAAAAAAATAATAAAATGAAAAGAAAATCTGTTCAAGTACCATAATTCCTGCCTCTTGGGGTTGGAAATTGCTCTGCAGCTGCCCGTGCCTCGCTGTGGTGATCACTGCAGGCCCTGCCCAGCATCCCCAGCTCGGGGCTCTCTGCCTGCAGGGGAACATCGTTATTTCCATGCTTTGAGTGCCACCGGTGCCTTTGGAGCTGCTCCAAAGCAATCCAGGGAATGTTCGCAGTGAACTCTGCGGCTCCAGAGCTGCTCATGAGCCGAGGCGAGCAGGAGGATTAGAGCTGGTTTGGTTCCTGTCGCAGTTTGTGTGAAGATTAGGAGAGAGCAGACTCTGATTGAAGCTTTGCTCAGGAGAAACACCTCGGAGAGGGAAGGAGGGAGGGATTCCCCACTTGCCTGGCTTCCTTCATTCCTCATTTGGGTTTACTTTGTTTTCCTCATTCTCCAAAAATATTTGTTTTCAGTTTAATAACTGTTGGAGCTGCATCTCCTCCACCTTCCCTTCTCCATCCCTTCCGTCCTTCCCTGAACGTTTTCTCCCTTTGTTTATCATTGCCATTGTTACAAATGGAGCTTCACAGATTAAATTGCTTTGCTTGTTATAATTCCAGTACCATAAAATGTTAATTAGGGTTGCCTATGTTTCAAAAGCTATTTAAAATGTTCTGTAAGATCATCCCCTATTCTCCACCTCAGTACACAACTCCCACTGTCGCTGGCAAAAAAATAGTTCTGAAGGCCTGAAGACTGGAATTTTTTATTTCACTTTTTTGTTCTTTTACTGTGGGTAATATAGCAAGGAAACAAAGTTCAGCTCTCCAACTCAGGGTCTGTCAAAGTGCCTCTGAAACTCACAAGCACAAAAAACTCCATCTCTTCTCACAGCTCTGCTGGAAATTTCCATCCCTGACTTCTCCACGGGGACTTGTCACCCCCAAGGCTTTGTGGATACAGGCCACGGATGCTCTGCAACTGCAGCTTGCCAAAATCTGGATTATTCTCTGTGAAGGAAGGGCAGGCTTTCAGAAATGTCCTCACTCTGGAAATGTCCCACACCAAAATAAAACCTTGGATGGCATTAGAAGGAAAGGGAATAACTGCTGAGATTTTTTTTTAGGGGGGAAATAAAACCCTTTTTCCAGGCTGGGAAGTCTCTGCCTCTGTGTGCTGGGGGACAAGGATGTACTTGGGGGGGATGCTGATCCCAATCCTAGGGATGGGGGGATGCTGATCCTGGGAATGGGGGGATGCTGATCCCA
>CM031864.1:838025-849670 GCA_018697195.1 Certhia americana
CCTCACACGGACACAGGGTTCAGCTCTGTCCCCTCCTCACAGGGACAGTCCCCATACAGGCCCAGCTGTGCTCCCTGTGCCATGCAGGTTTGTTGGCAGTTCACACGGTGCCTGGGCACAGGGTCTGCCCACAGAAAATCCTACAAGCTCTTCCCCTGAATTCCCGGGATTCCCAAGGCTGAGGCTGATCAGGATCCCCACGGACAGAGCCCCTGAGCACAGCCTCGTCCCTCCCAGCCCTCCTGTCCCATCATGGTCACCGTGTCATCCCTCTCTCCAAGGCAGGTACAGATGTGCAGGGTTTGTAATCCCAAGTGATTTGTCTCTGCACCTTTCAAGGTCTGGGGAAGGCTTTAATTCCCCCTCCTGGCATTAGCTCCTGCAGACGTGTTCCTCGTGCTCCTGATGTGTTCCCTGTGCTGGGAAATTCTCCAATTAAAGCAGCAGTGTCCGAGCACTCCTCACTCCCCACGCCGGCTCCAGCAGAAATCACTGCTGCTGGAAGATCACATTTAAAATTTTGATATCTGCTTTAAAAGGGCAAACACTGCCAGCTGACAAATAATAAGTGGCCCTTTTGTATTCCATTCCATTCCTATCCATTTTTCATGCCTTAGCAAGGTGAAGCTTTCCAATCAGCGTGGGCAAGTGCAGATAATATATTTTGGTGGAGGTCTGTAATGAATATGGTATTTATGGAGACGCAAGTCATTAAAAGAAACCTTGCATGGTTGTTGCACATTATTTTATTGATTTTTCCAAATGCGCAGATCAAGGCGAGGATCATACTTTACAAGAAACGTTTCAATTTCTAATCTTTAATTTGATAATGCATCGCAGGGTTTGTTGATCTGTGCCGTTGAGGGTTGGTGGGTTCATTGCCTCCACACACACCGTGAATTCTAAACTCAGGGTGTGCTCTGGAAGCAGAGCAGAGTGCTGGGGAAAGTTTGGAGAGCAGGTGGAGGTCACTGCTCCTCTTCCCAATCCTCTGTTCGTGCCTGCTGCTGGAGGGTGACCCCGTGGAAGGGAATTCCAACGCGGCTGATCACGGCAGTGCTGAGGGCAGGAGCTCCTTGCAGACACAAGAGATGTCAAACAGAAACCCCCAGGCACCAGGAATCCTTTATGGACAGAATAATGCTCAGCACTGGGAGCTCCCTGCACCCTCCTGCCCATCCCTGGGCACCATCGGTGTGCCAGGGGCTGGTGCCCAGCTGGGGCTGCCTCCAGCTGCTGCACAGCTGGGCACACCCTCTGCTGGGGCTGCCTCCAGCTGCTGAACATCTGGGCACACCCTCTGCTGGGGCTGCCTCCAGCTGCTGAACATCTGGGCACACCCTCTGCTGTGAGGGGCTCCCCTCCTGCAGGCTGTCCCCCCCCCCCTCTCCCCAGACAGTGCTGCTGCCTCTCCCTGTCGATCTCTGAGTGTTTGGGGGTATTTAATTGGTTTTACTCGGTGTCTGCAGGGCAGCCCTGCCATTTCTGCCTTGTGCAGAGTGTGTATGTACTGATCTCAGACAGTAGAATGTGCCATTTTTTTCATTTAAAATGACAGGAAAAATCCAACCTGCCTAGGGGAGTGTGTGAGGTGGGGAGATGCACACAGAGCTTTGGTGAATGCCCTCCCAACCTTCATACATCCTCTGGAGAGGAAACAACAATTACCTTCCAAAGGCTGATTTTGTGCCCCTGGTGCTCATTGGCACCGTGTGCACGTGGGGACACCAGGAAAGGCCAGTGACACTTCTCTGGGTGACACAAGGAGGAGCAGGAGACACAAGGTGGGAGGGAGAGGGGACACCAGCAGTGACACCAAGGCTGGCACAAAGGCCACACCAGCCAGTCCTGCTGCCTTCTCAGCCACGGGGTCAGGGAAGGAGCCCAGTGGTCACCAGTGGCCAGCAGTGGCCAGCAGTGGTCACCAGTGGTCACCAGTGTCCAGCAGTGGCCAGCAGTGGCCTTTGTGCTGCCTGGCCTGTGCTTTGTGCTAGTATTTGGAATTCTTTCAAGGCAGGTGAAAAGCCAGTAATTAGCCAGACTGTTAATTACAGATTGTTGTATCCTGTATCTGATCAGGAAAGTCAGGTATAAGCAAGTATTTTGAAAAAAAAATGCAGGAAAAGAACCCAAGAAAAAGAATAATAGGAGTGTTCTTGAGTGCCCTGCCTGAGCACAGAGTGACCTCCATCCCAGGGCTGTGTGGAGTTAACAATTCTGTGTCTCTGAAACTTCATAGCTGAAGGCCTGTCAGAATCTTTTTTTTCCTAGGGAAAGTTTCTCACTTTTTAAAGAGAAATTGTGTAAACATATTCTTTAAACAATATCTTTTCTCAAAACAACAAGTGGGGTTTTTTCATCCTTGCTTTCCATCACATAAAATCTATTGTTTCTTTTATTTAATCAATGGTAATAGGGAAGGTGCTGTTCCCATTCACCAATCACTTTTTAGTCAGGGAAGTACCTTACAGAAAGCACTCCATTTTCTTAATAAAAATTCCTCTTTTCAGGCTTCTGATGAACTTATTTGTAGTCTGTGTGTTTCATAAATAACACTGACAGGGCGAGTGGCAGTTCAGTGTGGCTGTGGCTCCTTCCTGCAGATGTTTAAAGCTCCTCACCTGTGGGGCCAGCGGGCTCAGGCAGGGCTGGGCAGGGATTTGGGAGGACACTGATCCCGCTGTCCTTCCCCAGAGAGCTCCCTCCCCACGGGAAGGTTTGCTGTGCCCTGTGCAGGTGACAGTGGCAGCTCCGTGCCATGGGCTCGGGGTGAGGGGACACAGTGAGCAGGAGAGGCAGAGCACAGCCATGAGAGGGGAGGAAGGGCAGCCTTCCCCAGCCCTGGGCCTTCCTGCCCATTTCCCTGGAAATACAGCAAACCAAACACTACTTCAGAAATTAAACCCACTGGTCTACGAAACGAGTCGAGCACGTGCACGTTATTTTCCCAATACTGATTTATTGGTATTGATTATCTGCTCTTCGAGGCGTCCTCCTGTCACCCCCCTGCCAATCCCGGGGATGTCCCAGGGATGCAGGACCCCAGCTGTCCCACTGGGCACATCCAAGGAGAGGCACCAAGGTGTTTTAGCCTGCAGATTGTCCTGGGAGCAGAGCACTGGCCATGGTCCCCACAGCCCAGGATGTCCCAGCAGAGCCCCTGTGGGGCTGGTGCTGCTGGGAGCTGCTCCCCCCAGGGTGGGTCTGACCCAGGTGCTCATCCAGGCTGCTCCCCCATGGACTGTGACCCTCTGGGTGGGACCAGCAGCAGGGTCTGGGCCTCCAGCAAATGGGATCCATATGGATGAGGCAGTGCCTCCATTCCTGCTGGATGCTATTGCCTTCCCAGCAGCATTAATGTAATTTTCAATGAATTTTCATGAGACAGAAACCTTTCCCACTCCCTGTCACACTCAAGCAAAATTCCTTTGGGTCCGCAATGTCTGCATTAAACACCAGGTGACTGCCTGATTCTCCAGAGTATTTTATGATAAATAAATTCTCCTTTTGTCTTGGGAGCCATTATCCTCTCGCTGCCTGAGAAGGGTCTATTATTTGGTTTGTGCTGCTGACATCCTGCTTTTTAAGAACAATGTAGATTATTATCCCTAAGTGGAGGAATCACAGTGCTTTATGGAAACCCAGATCTCTCACTGAACTTGAGATTTGTTGACCCAAATCTGTAGTTTCCAGATTTTCGTTCCTGTATTGTGCTCTCCGTGTCGGTTTTCTCAAGCAGCTCCCACTCACAGCTGTGCTCCTGAGCTTGAACACCTCCACTCACTGCCTCTGGTTTTCTCACCCTGAAGAAATATCCACTTTGGGGGATTTACAGCTTTTAAAAATTGTTTTTCCTTTGTTGTGCTCACTTTATTACAGACCATGGGATGCTCCCAGGACCTGTGTGAGGTGCAGGGCTGGGGTGGTGTGCCCAGGGATGGGGTGCCCAGGGATGGGGTGCTCAGGGCAGGTGTGCCCAGGGATGGGGTGCCCAGGGCTGGGGTGCCCAGGGCTGGGGTGCCCAGGGCTGGGGTGCCCAGGGATGGGGTGCGCAGGGATGGGGTGCTCAGGGATGGGGTGCTCAGGGATGGGGTGCCCAGGGATGGGGTGCCTGCTCAATGGCAGGCCCTGTTGTAATGCTTCCACTATTGTGCAAAAAAGCACAAGAGGGAAAAACTCTCTGAGCCCTTCAGCAGAGCACAGGAAAAAAGCATAACTTCCCTTCCCTTCCCAAACCTTCCCTTCCCATGTGTCTGTCTGTGTCCCTGTCTGTTCCTGTGTCCCTGTGTCTCTGTGTTCCATGTTCTTGTCCCTGTCCCTGTGTCCCTGTGTTCCCGTGTCCCTCTGTCCCTGTGTTCCTTATCCTTGTCCCTGTCCCTGTGTCCCTGTCCCTGTGTCTCTGTGTCCCTGTCTCTGTGTCTCTGTGTCCCTGTCCCTATATTCCTGTGTCCCTGTCCCTGTCCCCCATCCCATCCTGGCTCCCGGGGGCAGTTCCCATCCCACCCTTCCTGTCCCCTCGTTCCCTGTGCAGGGATTCAGGAGGGGCTGCTCCCACCAAACCCTGGCTGCTCCCATCTCATTTCCCCTCTGTGTCTGTCAGGTGGAGTGAGGAGGGTGTTCTAAAGCTCGAGAGGAACTGTCCAAACTCATTTCCATTGTGCTGGCCGGTTCAGCATAGGCTCTGCAACTGCATTTTAAGGAGGTTGTGGAGTGGGAGAGGTAGCCTAGAGGCAGGAAAGGAATCTAATCAAGGTACACAACAGAAAAGTTAATTAAGGCCCCCTGGACCTAGTGGCCTTCTAGGATGGAATGGCTCCAGCAGAGGAGAAGGAAGAGCTGCAGATGTCATCTCTGGACTTCTCTGAGGCTGTAACACAGTCCTGCTCAATTCCCTGCCCTGAGAGCTGCAGAGAGGTGGATTTGGTGCCTGGGCTGTTTGTGGGTAAGGAACTGCTTGGAAAGGCAAAGCCGACAGTCTGACCCCACTGCAGTCTGACCCTGCTGCAGTCTGACCCTGCTGCAGCACTGACCCCGCTGCAGTCTGACCCCACTGCAGTGTGACCCCACTGCAGTCTGACCCCGCTGCAGTCTGACCCCGCTGCAGCACTGACCCCACTGCAGCACTGACCCCGCTGCAGTCTGACCCCGCTGCAGTCTGACCCCACTGCAGTCTGACCCCACTGCAGTCTGACCCCGTTGCAGCACTGACCCCGCTGCAGTCTGACCCCACTGCAGTCTGACCCCGCTGCAGTCTGACCCCACTGCAGTCTGACCCCGCTGCAGCACTGACCCCACTGCAGTGTGACCCCGCTGCAGCACTGACCCCGCTGCAGTCTGACCCTGCTGCAATCTGACCCCGCTGCAGCACTGACCCCACTGCAGCACTGACCCCACTGCAGTCTGACCCCACTGCAGTCTGACCCCGCTGCAGCACTGACCCCGCTGCAGTCTGACCCTGCTGCAATCTGACCCCGCTGCAGCACTGACCCCGCTGCAGCACTGACCCCACACACACCAGCAGTGCATTCCCTGTGCTGCAGCCCTGGGGCCTCCTCTGCCCCCCCAGCTGTGCCTGCTCCTCATTCAGCTGAGCCAAATGTGGCACAAGAGGTGGTGCAGTGCTGGAAACTGGTTCCTTATTGATCTGATTTGGACAATTTACTCGTCTGCTGCTTTTTTTTCAGGGTTTTTTTTTTTTTTTTTAAAACAGACACCCTTGAAACCAGCCTCACCATAGCAACACACTTCATTAAAGCACATTGTAAATCAACCTAATCTGGCAAAAACGAACACACAGAGCTGGTCCTGAAGTGCAACAGGGACTGAGCTGGGTTCATCTCACCATACCACTGGAATCAGTGATTCCAGATGTGCTCCCCAGGCCACAGAGGGGGGAATGCAGATGCTGCTGTCTGCATGCTGGGTCACGGAGTGCTGTGCTCCCAGAGGAGCTGCAGGCATGCTGCACTGCTGGGACTGTCCCTGTCCCCTGTCCCCTGTCCCTCAGCCCATCCTTTCCTCTCTCAGCCCCCAGAACTGCTGCCTCTTGCCCCTTGGGGGAGGTTTGGGGGTGCCCCCAGAGCAGACACATGTGGAACCCCCTGCACTGCTGCTGCTGCTGTGACCAGAGCAGCTCAGAGCAGCTCAGAGCAGCCCACTTCCACCTCTACCCACAGCTCCCCGGCTGTGTTCCAGAGCTGTGTGCTCAGGGAATGGGAGCTTCCAGAGGAACTGTGCCTGCACTGTTTGAGGTTCACCCTGGGCCAGGGAGAGCCTCCTCTAAAGAACAACACCCTTTCCTGCCTTTGAATGGCACACCTTGGGGAATTCTTTGCAAATCACCCAGAGGGAGGAGGCAGAGATGCCCTGAAAGGCACAGGCCCATGCATGAGGAGGGAGAGACTCCTCACAGCCCAAGGCAGCAGTTCCCAGGGCAGGGGATGCCAGAGGAACAACCAGGGCAGGCTGTGCCAAACAATTACAGCTGGAAAACACACCGGAGAGCTTCTCCCTGTCCCCCTGAGAGCTGCAGGGGTGCCCAGCTGTGACCCCACAGGCTCTGCCCCCCAGCAAGGGCTCACATGGGCAGAGGGTTCACGTTTTTAAATTTCCCCTTCCAAATTCAGCTCCAAAATCACTCCTCACCCTCACAATAAAAGCAGCACATGCTGGCATGCTCACGAAGATTAATTTATCATCTTGGTACATTTCCCCTAATAGGTTCTGGAATTTCCCTGGTCACTTGACGGGCGTTTTCACAATTCCTTTAATGGTTTTTCTTCACGAGTCTTTTTCTGCTTTGAAGAACAAATAAAACTCTTTTAAAAATTTATTTTCATTTCTACGGCCCCAATCTCCCGACCCGAATGCACAAACCGAGGCTCACACGGTGCTTGACTCGTCCCCACCCCTTCCCCCTGGCAGCCTCCCTGGTGCCACAGCAGGCTCAGCTGTGAGCAGCCCCCCATCCTTCGCTGTTCGCTGGGAAAACAGAGCAATAAATAAACTGCAGGAACCCAAACACAGCAAATAATGATCAGCTCACATCCCAGCTCAGGGCAGCTAATGAGAGCTGATGTGTGGAGAAGGTCAGCAGCAGCAGCAGCAGGAGGAGGAGGAGGAGGAGGAGATTTCAGAGGGACAATATCCCAGCTCTGGGAGCACAGGGAGCTCTGGGGATTTGCTGCTCCCCCTGCCCAGCAGCACTGCCAGCCCTGCCCTGGCACAGCAGCACTGAGTGCCCATCCCTGGAGGGCTGGCACACCTGGGGACAGGCCAGGGGTGGCCTTGGCAGTGCTGGGGTGTCACCCTGATCTCTGAAAGTTTTTCTTCTCCTTCTGATGTGTACATCCTTGTAGTGGAGTTTCTCACACACTTTCACGTCAATAATAATTGTTTTGCTTTCTTTTCTGCAGGAAGACAAAATTGATGGACTCTTGGTTTGACCAGTGAAGTTGGAGAGGTGGAGACTTCCCCCTCCAATCCCTGGTCACCTTTGGAATTGTATATATATATCAAAGTCCTACAATAAACTTCCTCATTTTTGCCCTTTCCTTTTCCTGAATGTGCAGAGAGCTCGCGCGTTCATTTCGTGTCCTGTCGCGACACCGGGGCAGCGCTCACACTCGCTGGCCTTAAAGGTCTTCTCCAACTTATCAATTCTGTGACTCCCTGATATTTTATGGCCCCAGATGAGCTTTAGGATTTGTATTTAAAGGGCTGGAAATTACATTTTGTTGCTTTGGCCTTTTCTCCTGTCTTCCCCGGGGGAAAAAAAAGAGTTGACATGATTAATCTTCAGCTGGAAATTGAACTTTTACTTCAGAGATCCTCAAAGTAAAGTGTTAAAACATCATTTTTGTAGATTTCCAATGGAATATGTATCCATGGGAGTGTAAAGTGAAAAATGGTAAGAATAGAAAATCTTAGACAACTTTAATTTGCATGTATTTAAGGAATAAGTAATTAAACATAATTTACTACCTGGCAGTGCCCAGAACCACATTTCCATGATATCTTGCTGAAACTACATTTTAAAAAGCTAATATTTATCATATTTTCTAACTGGGACCTGAAGGAATATTAGGCTTTTTTTGTTCCGGGCTCAGAGCCATTTATAGAGGGTTTTATGAATTTTATTTTTCTCCTAAGTTGTTACCAAATTTTCTGCATACCATAGCAGAACATCACCTTCAAAAGATTTCCTGCCCCAAAATAATTGAAACATTTAAGAAAAGGCTCCGTTGTCATAGGAATGAATGCTCTAAACAGGGACATCTCCAAAAGAGTTGGATCAAATTGTTCTGTTAATAGGATTTTTAAAAGTAATTAGATCACAAAGCTGCTTTTGTCTTTCCTCATTCAGAGCATGGTGTGACAGCACCAAACAAATTATTGTGAAAATAATAACTTGTTTATTTTAATCAGATATTGCCATTGGAATACTCTCTCTGTTATCTTACAATTTGCAGTCGGATTCACGCTGCAGAATTGTCTCACTTGATTCTTATCACCTCTGATTAATCTAATTTTCTGGGCATTTCACTCGAAGCTCCTTCCTTGCCTCCTGATCAGCTGAAATTGTGATTTTGCGTTGATACTGGAGCTCAGGAGAAAGCCAAGCTTTGAAGGGGATCCTCTCTTGGATTAAAACACTTTTCATTGCTGACAAAGTCCCGTTTGCACCCCTGAGAAAACCAAGCTCTTTTTGACAGCTGCCTTTCCCTTCCCCCCCCAGGTTTGTGTCTCCAGAAGGTTTCTGCCTGCTGGGAGGATTTCTGGGTGCCTGGTGTTCCCTCAGGGAGGCTCTGCCTGGGTAAATCTCCCAGAGTTTGAGTGGGACAGGCACTGCAAGGACAAAAGGAGCCCCTTGGTCGTGGGCTGGTGTCAATGTGTCCTGGAGAAGCAGGTTCCTGCCTCCACATTGCCCTCAGGAGGGCTGAGTTGCCTGGGAGATGTGTAGGGTGCTGCAGAGACCATCCTCAGCAGGGGTGGGAGACAGGGACAGATTTAAAGTGGTCTGGAGCAAACAGCAGGGATTATTTCAGCTCTGAAAGCAAATGAGAAAACCTGGGCTAGGCTGAAGAGAAATAGATCTGTGGATGAATTCAGAAGACTCAGTGTTATTTACTGTTTCATTAAATCATCTCTTTATTTCACAGCAAAACGTCAGCAAAAACACTGGGGTGATGAAAAAGAGAGAATCCCTGGTAACACAAAAGCTGGCAGATGACCCAATTGCAGGCTGATGCCCTGCTGCTGCAGTCAAGAGCTCTTCACACAGGAGGAGCATTCCATAAAAACCTGGAAGGGTTTGGATTGAAACAGCCCTTCAATCCCATCTCATTCCTCTGCTGCCATGGCAGGGACACCTCCCACTGTCCTGGGATCCAGGACACGATCCAGCCTGGCCTGGGATCCAGGACACCATCCAGCCTGGCCTGGGATCCAGGGCACCCCTGGCTGCTCCAGGCAGCAGAACCCCTGCCCATGCCCAGGCCAGCAGGATGGGACATGGCTGGAAAACCAAACTCAGGAGTTTTGCCTCTGACATTGGGGAACTCTCCCTAAAAGTGCACAGGGGCTGCAGGTGCCCGGGGCAGGTGGGGTTAAACTCAGGTGGGACCTGCACATCCAGCAGCCCCAGCAATGACACGAGCAGAAGGGGAGAGCACTGTAGAAAGCTATTACTGTTTTATCTTATTCTTATTCTTATTCTTATTTTATTCTTATTCTTATTCTTATTCTTATCTTATTATTATCTTATTTTACTCGTACTCTGATTCTTACTCTTATTATATTCTTACTAGTATTCTTATTCTTATTCTAAGTTCTGTTCTTATTCTTATTCTTATTCTACTTTATTCTGATTCTTATTCTTAGTCTTAATCCTATTACTTTTCTTACTCCTATATATATTGATTCATGTGAAAAGGGTCTGCTGTTCAGGAAGGGGTGCCAGCTGGTGTTTGGACGGGACCTGCAGCACAATGGCCTACAGCAGCAGTGCCACAGCAGATCCTGATGGAGCAGGGATGATGAGGGAGGAGGATTGAGGACCTTCAAGTACCCCAAGGTGATGACAGGGACTCTGCACACAAGCCTCGGTGTCCGTGGTCCCAGCACATACCTGGGTGATAACCCAGCCCTCAGCAGCTCGCAGGAACACTCCGAATTGCTGCGTGTGGTAATCTCCAGCCTCAGCTTTATTAGCACTGGGAGATTTATGGAGAGCCTGAAACCCCACTCAAGGCTGGCCCACGCTGCTGGCCGCACTAAGACAAATATTGTAAAAACTGCTTGTACAGTATAAAACTGTGTGTGTTTGTTATCACCACAAATCACCATAAATCCGCTCATTCTGCAAAAAAAACGGTTCAAGAGATGTGATTTCCAGTTCCACTGCAGAAAAGCTGTTTCTGCTGGAGTAGATCCTCCCTGTGAATCTGAACTTGTTGCTGTCTGTTCCGCATCTCTGGAAGCAAACAGCTCAATAAATTTTTTTCTTTTTTTTTTGCCCGGGGGAGGGAAGGTTGTTTAATTCCCCTTTTGAATGCAAAGCTTTCTGGATGTGAATCCGGTGGAAAGGCAAGGCAGGGTTTGTCAACTCTAGAGACAGCCGGTGGGCTTCCCACGCGTTGGGACAGCACGAGAAAAACTCGAAAAATCGAGAATTTTGGAGTTGTCCCACTGAGGGCAAAAGCCCCAGAACCACCAGAACCATCCTGGGAGAGAGAGCGAGGAGAGGGGGACGGGGAGAGGGAGAGAGGGGGGAGAGGAGGAGGAGTACGAGGGAGGGGTAGGGGGAGAGGGAGAGGAGGGATGGAGGAGGGAGGAGGTAGGGAGGGACGGTTGAGGAGGAGGGAGGAGAGGAGGGGGAGAGAGGAGCGGGCGAGCACCACGTGCCCCCGGGGAGGGAGAGGGCGGGAAGAGGATGAGGGAGGGAGAGGCGAGGCGGAGAGGAGGAGGAGGGAGGGTGGATGGGAGGGATGGGGCGAGGAGGAAGGGAAGGAAGGTGAGAGGGGGAGAGTAAGGGGGGAGGGGGGAGGAGAGGGGAAAAGGAGAGGAGAGGAGAGGAGGGGGGAGCGCCCGCGCCCCCGGAAGGGGAGGGGAGGAGACAGAGGAGGAGGAGAGGAGGAGGAGGGGAGGAGGAGGAGCGAGGAGAGGATGGAGGAGAGGAGGGCAGGAGTGTATGGAGGGAGGAGGCGGGAGGAGGAAGAGGAAGAGGGATGAGGAGACGCAGGGCGGGAGAGGAGAGGAGAGGGGGGAGGAGAGGAGAGGGAGCGGATGGGGAGAGGAGGAGAGGCGAGGAGGAGGAGGGAGAGGGGAGCGGAGGGGAGGGTGGAGAGGGGAGGGGGAGCGGCAGCCGAGGAGGAGGGGAAGGGGGGAGAGGGAGAGGAATGAGGGAACGGATGGAGGGGGAGGAGGGGAGGGAGGGGAGAGAGGAGGGAAGGGACGAGGTTCCCTGTCCGCCGAGCAACGTGGTCACTGTGAGGGGAGGTGTTGAGTTAGTGAGGCAAAAAAGAGGCTGCTCACAAAGCTACAGAGACAAAGCCAGGAGAACGCAGGAGGGAGGAAAGGAGAACAGAGCGAAGTTTATATTAGCGAGAGGCCTGGTGAAGGCATACAACGCCACAGTAGCGAAG
>CM031864.1:871905-897256 GCA_018697195.1 Certhia americana
TTCCTTGCTTTTCCCGAGCTGTCCCGGTGCTGGGAGGCTCCGAATTCCGCAGGGATGCTCCGGGAGATGCTGGGGCACAGCCAAGGCACGGACACTGCGGCTCCTCGGGAATTCCTGCCTCTCCCAGCCCCACGGACAGCTGGAAAGGGATCCAAAGCCACCGTTTGATCACAGGACATTTATTGGGGTCACCCGTGAGGTTTGCCAGCTTCGGCCTCCCCCCGGAGCTGTTATCGCTGTCCCTGGGATGCGGAGGATTTTCCCTTTATCTCCGAGTCAGATTTTATCAGCTGCGGGCAGCTGCCGGCCGCGGCGTTTGCCCAGGAATAGAGAACCCGAGGCAGACACCACAAACACCTCTCTCTACACATGGCAGCATCTCTCCCTCCCCTTTTTATTTGTTTGTTCACCAAGAACAGGTTCCCCATCCGTGCTTTTTTAGAGGACAATCTGCCTGGTTTCCATTTTCTCCTCCACAGCCCAAAGAGAGCACTGCCACCAGCAGAAACACTCAGCCAAGCCTGAAAGGCAAAGCCCAGCCTGAAATGCAAAGCCCAGCCTGAATGGCAAAGCCCAGCCTGAAGGGCAAAGCCCAGCCTGAATGGCAAAGCCCAGCCTGAAAGGCAAAGCCCAGCCTGAAAGACAAAGCCCAGCCCGAATGGCAAAGCCCAGCCTGAAAGGCAAAGCCCAGCCTGAAAGGCAAGCCCAGCCTGAAAGGCAAAGCCCAGCCTGAAAGGCAAGTCCAGGCTCTGCACGATGGGGCAGCCCAGGGGGGTTTGGGCACAGCCGGGGTGTCCTCACCCCATCTGCCCAGTGCTGGCACCTCCCTGCCCCTTCCCACACCCTGCAGCAGGGCAGGGAGGTGCTAGCCAGCTCTGAGCTCAGATAATGTGATTTACATCGAGGCGGGGTGTGAATCAGGGAGCAGACCAAGCCCCACCTTCGGTTTCAATCATCTGCTGTCAGGGCTGGAGGATGGGGGATGGCAGGGGGGTGTGTGCACCAAACACATCCCTGAGGCTTTAAGGGATTCCAAAATTGGGTGTCAGTTAGTTCTTTAATCGCCTTCAATATTTCAAGTAGAAGGCCTTGCACATTTTTCTTCCTAAAAAGTCATAAATAATGATTTATTAACAAGAAATCAGCTATTACTTCTATCTCATTGTCTGTTTGCCCAGGAAGAGTCTCCGTGACCTGCCTTTTTTGCAGAAACCACGGATTGTCCTGCCCCTGGCTCAGAAAATACAGATTTTCCTGCCCCTGGCTCAGCCTGCCCCACATCCTGCCCCAGGAACCTGTTCTGAAAAGGGAATATTGGGGTTTTCATAGACAAAAACATCTTGGTGGCCATGAAGCACCACGAGCTTGCTCTGGGTTAAATGAACCGTTTTGTTCGACCTGAAATGACTTCTGGCTTTCTTGGAACTGCCAGAACATTGAGAAGTCATTTAGTTGCACAGCCTTAATTAAGCAACTGCCTCCAGTTATGATTTACTCTGTCATTTAGAAAATTAGACCTTCACACTGTTCCTAATTTTTGCCAGAGTCCTTAAGGACAGCGTTTACCAAGATGAGCTGTAGCTTGGGTTGTTCCAGCTTTTAGGTGCCGAGCCTGGGGTGCAGTGAGGTTTCCAGAAATGTCTCTGCAGAGAGCTCAGAGTCAGGCACTCAGTCACCGAGGAGGAATTGCTGCTCCTCTCCCACAAATCCTGGGCTGGTTATCTTCCCTGCAGCAAATTGCATTTTGGTGCTAAGGGCAGTGATGTGCTGGTACAGCAATGCACACCCCAATTTCTTACACAGCTTTTGCAACACCCCCTAAAGTGACAGCGCTCTGATTTTATTGGAGTGTGCTGTGGATGGAATGAAACCTTCCTACATATTCCCAGAGCTTCCCACACATCCCTGCCTGACATTCTGCACTGGATCACAGAATCACAGGATGGCCTGGGTGGGGGGGGACCTGAAAGTCCATCCAGTTCCAACCCCCCAACACCTCCCACTGCCCCAGAGGGCTCCAAGCCCAGTGTCCAGCCTGGCCTTGGACACTTCCAGGGCTCCAGGGGCACCCTGTGCCAGAGCCTGCCCACCCTCACAGCCAACAATTCCTGCCCAATCTCCCATTCCTCCCTGCCCTCTAGCAGTGGGAAGCCATTCCCTGTGTCCTGTTCCTCCATCTCTTGTAAAAAGTGTCTCTCTATTTTTCCTGCAAGGCCACACTGGGGTCACCCCAAAGCTTCTCTCTGCAGGTGAACATTCCCAGCTCTCCCAGCAGAGCTGTTCCATCCCTCTGACCATCCTGGTGTCTCCTCTGCACCCTTTCCAGCAGCTCCAGCTCCTTCCAGAGCTGGGGCAGCTCTGCAGGTGAGGCTCACCTGAGCATGGCAGAGGGGCAGGATCCCCCCCTTGCCCTGAGACAGAAGAGTTTGTTGTGCCCTGTGGATTTCTGCAGGGCTGCTCTGGCACCCAGAGCTGACAGTGCTTGTGTGCATTTATATTTACATAAATACACATATATTAAATTAAATACAAGTTAATATTAAATAAATACGCAGTGTGATGTGTATTTGTAAATACATGTGTGAGTGTGTGTTAAGAAAGCCCCCAGAATGGCAGAGACAGAAGGCTGGGGTATGTCTAATGCATTGCCATAATCACAGATTCTGATTCATACTCATCATCTGAAAACAGCCAGGCAGAAGATGAAATAACTTCACATCAATCAAACACTAAATGAATATGTTATTAAGGATATTGTACACTACCAAAATCACCACGTGAGCACTGTCTGCATTCAGTGCCTTTCGTGGGCAGAGCTGTGCTGTCAGATAAGGGTCACTGCCTAAAACACGGCCAAGCAGGGAGGGAAAACTGACCCACAGCGTGTTCCCCACACAGCCCTGTCCTGTCTGTGCTCACTGCTAGGCTGCTCTCTGGAGGAGCACGATGCCACACGTGTTCCCTGCCCTGTTCACAGCCCTGGCCCCTCCTCACAGCACCAGGGCCAGCCGGGCACCTCAGCTCTGCCAGGGGCTCTGGTGCCAATCAGAACAATCCCTGAGCTGTGCTGTGGGAAGCTGTCCCTGCCAAACCCACTGCACTGCTATCAAACACCACCGGCACAGCTGTCCCTGCAGTGTCCCCTCACTGGTGGGGGCTCTCCAGGGTGGCAGAGGGGAGGGCAGCTCCTGACCAAAGAGCAAATTGCCTGAGCAAAACGCCTGAGAGCACCGAGGTGCTGGGGCATCCAGAGGGCAGTTCAGGGAAAATCAGCACAGGTGTCAGGATGGCTCAAAGAAAGCACGGGGGCAGATCAGAAAATCAGCCCCAGAGCACAGAGCTGCCAGGCTGTGTCCTGGGGTGCCAGCCTCCCCCCGGGACCCCTCATCTCCTTCCCCACCACACTGCTCAGTGCGTGGCTGGGATGTGAATGAGCTGCACAGCAAACACTGGAGGAATAAAAGAGTGGATCCTCTGCTGTTAAAATCAACTGGGAATAAACATCACAAATCCTCTGGACTCGGGGAAATGTGGTTCAACCAACCAGAAGCAGAGAGCACGCAACGCTTTGAGAAAAAAAAGGGACGAAAGGAGAAGCTGTGTACAACAGTGGCCTCTGAGAGGGAGAGAGCACAGCAAAGCGTGTCTCCTGCTATCTGGAGTTTCAAAACGCTGCCCAAGTGCTGTGACCCAGGGAGCAGGAGGCTGGGAAGGACCAGAAGCAGCAGCCAGAGTGTCTGGAGTGAGAGGTTTGGGACTCACAGAGCCAGAGCCAGGCACGCTCCTCGTTAGCTTGTTTATTACCTGCACCTTACATTGTCCTGCTTGCTTAATTAAAATGTGATGTGCTGCAATTCAGATGCTGTACAGACACCCATTACCACAACACTATTACCTTTATCAACCAAGCTCATCACCTCATTAAAAGAAGATGTCAATTTGGCTTGACAGGATCAATTTCCAGTACACCCTCCCCAACAGACATTATTTATATTACACTTCCTCAGTTTATTAATTAGAAAAATAATTTTTGCTCTTCTGATTCTTGCTAGATACTGATTTTTCTTATTGCCTTAATATTATCCACAGTTTCCACCCCTCATGTGATTCATTTTCCCTTTATCCCATTTTTTTCCATTAAAATCTCTGCAGTTTTCCTGTAGGTCAATTGAAGGTTCTTTGCCTGGTATTCTTTAGGCACGATCACTTCCTTTCCTGATCATTACCACACAGTGAGTGACCTCTGAAAGACTTCAGGATGTTTTTATAACACGAATTATAACTGTTTCCACAATTTTAATGATTTGTTTACGTTATGAAGCCCGGACTTCATCCTCCCAACACCTGTTAGCAGCAGCAGGCTGTGATCACTGGGGTCTCAGCCCCCCCTTCCTGGGGGTGGAACAGATTTCTCCTTGATTGAGGAATGAGTGCTGAGACAAACTGTGCCTGTGCCACTCAGCAAACCCCTCTGCTGCTGGCACTGCTGGGGACATCCCACAGGATCTCAGCTTGGGAAACACCTCCCGACCCTCAGAGCCAGCCTGTGACCCAGCATCACTAACCCTGGGTACAAAGTGCCAGTCCTGGGTGTTCTCTGAGCCCCTCCAGGCACATTCCAGGCTGTCCCAAAGCCTGACCACCCTTCCCGTGAAGAAATTCTCCCCAGTGTCCAACCTGGACCTCCCCTGGTGCAACCTGCAGCTGTTCCTCCTGGTCCAAGAGAAGAGCCCGACCCCAACCTCGCTGCCACCTCCTTTCAGGAGACCTGTGCTCTCTCAGACAATCATTTTATAAAACTGATCTCATTTCTGGGGGGTTTCTGTCGGTGTCTGATGGAGCTGCACACCTCTGGAGCCATCCTTCCACCTAAATTGCTGTAAAACCCCTGCCAGGGTCCCAGCTGGTCCCACAGCTGCAGGGCAAGCACATCCCTGTGCACAGGTGGATGTGAAAGAGCAGGGAAGGAGGAATTGGGAGTCAAATAAGAACTGTATTTTTATTGGGAAAAAAAAATAGGGTTTCTGTTAATTGCTAAGATTTTGTACTGGATCACAATTTATTGCATTTTTGGTTTCCTGTTAGAGTGGGTTTAATGTGTCGAATTGTCAGTAGGAATAACAATACACTCCCTGGGATATAAATATAATAAATAAAACATGCTGCCACTGTGATTATCAGAAATAATAAAGCACTTGACAGAAAACCCCAAAGGTATCTTTCCCCCTGACCCTCCAAAGGATCTGGGCACTTTCACTGGGGATATTTGATCTTGCTTCTTGGGTTTAAAGTGTGACATTTCACTAAAGCTGCCCTTGCTGGAGTAATTGTTGCTGGGGATAAAGACAACTGCAAACTCTGAGAGAGTGGATGGGTAAAGCAACACAAATCCTTTCATGTCAGTGACTATCATGTCTGAAATGTGATAATAGATCTGATTTTGTATCATTTAGGAGCACGAAAGGGGGTTTTTCTGCTTGAATTAACACACAAGATGGTATTAGAGCCTTTCAGTTAAACTCACAGTCAAATAGACATCAAGAAAACCCTACTTTTATTGGTGCTGCTGTGTATAAAATATCCAGGCATCACAGGGAAGGAGTGTGAAATCAGCCCAAAGTTTCCTCCCTGAATTGATGCCTTTCAGAGTGTGCAGCTGTTTAACAGTGACATTTAATAGTGCCTTGGAATCATTGCTGGAGTTTACTGCTCATTACTTCTTTAAAACCCCAGGAATACAGTAACAGTTCTTTGATTTTTTTCTTTTTAATATGAAAATAATTTTCACTATAAAGACTGAAGGAAAACATGTGCTCCGTACTTGTAATTTGATAAAGTCGTCGCCGTTTCTCTGCTGTATTTTAATTCTTAAAATTATCATTTCAATTGCAGTTGTGCAGGCTCCAAGGACTCAAAAGGCGAGTTATTAATTTTTCTAAGCAAAGTGTTTTAGGCCAGTTCCTGCTGCCCCACACTGCAGCAGCTGCAGATCTGCTGTGCCAGGCAGTGTGTCCTGGGCTGAATTGGATCCCCATTCGTCTGTTTAGCTCAGAAATCAGTTTGGCACCTTTAAAAGTGGATCTGAGAGTGAAAAAGAAGCAGTGAAATATCTGAGGTGGTTGTTTTCAGAACACAAAGATCAGGGTTTTCAGTTTTCCCTCACACAAAGCCTGTGCTGTCTGCAGTGAGGACAGCAGCACAGAGCTCTCCTGGCCTTTTGGTCACTTTTGGGCTGGCTGAGGCACAGAAGTTCTCTATTCTGTGTTTTCTTTCCTTTTCCTGGCACTATTTGACCCTGCTCTGGACTAAACCCAGATCCCCAGGATCTCCCACCTGTGCCCCACCAGGCCTGGGCTGTGCCTGGCATTTCCCAGCATGGAGGGACTGACAATAACTGAGTGAACAAACTACAACCCATGAGGGAGATTTTCGGAATTCATCATCTCTTCAGAACAGAGAGACTTTTTTTTATTTAGTGTTGCTCACTTGACGTACTAGAAAATACTTTGCTTTTTCCCAAACGCATTGAGAGAAAAGCTGTTTAAATTTGCTTTCTAGAGGGACCCCACTGGGAGGTCTCTTCCCAAATTTACCCTAAACCAGAACGCAGTGCCCACCCTGCACTGAGGCCCTGGAGTGGGGAGAGGTTTTTTTGGGGGGCTGTCCCAGCGTGGGATGAGCTGCCAGTTTTCTGGAAGTTGTGTTCTGGTTCTGGACACCTCTCTGATGGGCTGGGCAGGGCACTGCAGGCTCTGGGGATGGCCGGGGGTTTTTGGGGACACTGCTGTGGCACAGGGTCCTGCTCCTTCCCTGCTGCTCCTGAGCACAGCCGAGCTCAGAACCACAAAATTAAATGGGATCACTTCCAACATTTCACTTTCTACCTCTCAAGAACAAAAGTGATATTGAGAATACTCTTTCATATATGGATGCTCTCGTATTTACAATCAGAATATTTAATACTTATATCTAGAAACTTAAGACAACAATCATCTTTGCCTTAAAAGTCAAGCTGCTTTTAGAAATTTTCCATGCTGCTCTTGGTGTGGGCTTGGTACAATCACAGAGATGCTCACCAAATAAAGGACAAGGCATGATTCTGACTCTTATTGTTAAAAGTGGGCTCTGATCTTCATGGTGCACTGGAAACCAAGAGGACAATGCAACATTTCTGCAGAGGAAAGGCCTCCTCCCTTCCCAACACTGTTATTCACTAACAAAATTGCTTCTAAAACACCAAATTCCTCTCCCTGAATGCACTGCCAGGGCACCTGATGGACATTGGCATAGTGCTCTGCAGTGAAGTGCAGCTCTACTTTAGGATAGCAAATTACTGTGCTCATCTAACATCAATTAACTGTAAAACAGCCAACAGCATTCTCTGCAACATGCAGAGGGGCTGGAGCATGTCCAGGGAAGGGAAGGGAGCTGGGAAGGGGCTGGAGAAGGGAATGGAGAATCCCTGAGGGAGCTGGGAAGGGAATGGAGAATCCCTGAGGGAGCTGGGAAGGGAATGGAGAATCCCTGAGGGAGCTGGGAAGGGGCTCAGCCTGGAGCAAAGGAGGCTCAGGAGGAATTTCTGGCTCTGCACAAGTCCCTGCCAGGAGGGGACAGCCGGGGGGGATTTGGGATCTGCTCCCAGGGAACAGGGACAGGAGGAGAGGGAACTGGGCCAGGGGAGGCTCAGGGTGGACAGCAGCAGGAATTTCCCCATGGAAAGGGTGCTCAGGCACTGGAACTGCCCAGGGAGGGTTGGATCCCCATCCCTGGAGGTGCCCAGGGAATTCCTGGAGGTGGCACTCAGAGCTCTGGGCTGGGGACAAGGTGGGGTTGGGCACAGCTGGGACTTGGTGATCCTGGAGGTGTTTTCCAAGCTCACTGCTCCTGGGATTCCTCTGGGATTGCTTTTCCAGCAGGAGAGCCCAGGCCCTTCAGCAGCTCCACTGGCCATAAAGCCAGGGCTCACTCAGGAAGAGCAGGTCTGTCTGTCACACATGTATTCACCAGTGTGTGGGAAAGAGTCTCTCAGCACAAATATTATTCACTTCTAAATTCTTTTTAAGCTTCAAGTTGTTCAGCAATGAAAGGAGAGGACAATCTAATCAGAGCAGCACTTGCTGCATTTTGAAGTGAGAGCAGTCTCACAATTCGCAGACTCAATCATTTCCCAATCACAATTAATGTCATGTTAGCTAAGGAGCCAGGAGAGAAAAACAAAGGGGTGGGCACTCTGGGAAGGAAATGTGAGGATGCTCACATGCTGCTCACCTGCAGAGCCCCTGTGTAACCAAAATCCTCCTCTTGCAAAATTGAGGAAACCAGACAGACAGACCCCTGTAAGCTCCACCAATCCACACCTTTTCCAGTGTCCCCAGCTGAGAACAGTGACATTCCTGGGGTTGTTTCTTTCTTTTCCTCAGCTTTCCTGGAGTCAGTGGAGGCTGCAGGCAGAGAGGGGGACACAGGAGCTGTGGCCACATGCTGGCCATGTCCTGCTGAACCCCCTGTGAGCCCTGTCCTGCTGAACCCCCTCTCTGTGCAGGGAGTGCTCTCCAGGACCAAAGCCAAGCTCTGCAGTGGCACTTCCTGACTCCCAGCAGCACACCTGGATCCATTGGATGGGACCTTGTAAAATTCCACTCCACTGAACTTCAAATACTACAGAATTTACAGTGAGATTGACCAGTCTGGTCAGAGGATGGTACATTTCCATCCTCCGGCAATTCCAAATACACATTCCAGGTGTATTTGACATTGCCCTGGGGACGGTGCTCACCCATTTTAGACCTCAAATCAAGGCAGTGAGCTGCTGTTTGCAGAGAGCAGCATCAGCTGGAGGCCTCTGGGTTTGATTCCCTGCAGAAGGCAAACATTGGGACATCTCTTCCCCAGGAATTTGGCAGATCTAAAGTGAAGCATGAGTCCAGCAGGGTAAAAGGAAGAGAGGTGAAGAGTTAGTTAACAAGAAGCAAACATGAAGTGATGTGGTCACATTTGTCAGCTGCTGTTATAACCCTATCGCTCACGGTTTGCCCATATAAAATCATTTCAAATTCAAATTAAACCCTCCGAGCCCTCCAGTTATCCCACCTGACAGTCCACAGCCATTTCCCACTGCAGTGTCATCAGCTGCTGCCATAAAAAGGAGGATTTCAAGGATAAGGGTGGAATTATCCCAGCCTCAGGTGTGGAAGGGAAGGAGTGGTTTGTGCAGCAGCTGTGCCCTCCCCGAGCCTTTGGTGTTTACCCAAACCTGGAAACATCCCCCACTTGCTGCCCGTTGGGTTCCCATTTATCATCAGCCTAATGATTTTAGTAATATTGTAAATTAAATTATTTGAGCGCAGCTCCTTTGGATCCCCAGATTTTACTCTAATTAGTGCTAATGTTTTGAATCATCTCTGACTTTAAAGCAGAATTTGGTTTGACTTAACAAATGATAATTCCCATGTATCTGCAGGATCTGTTTTCGTTTTCAATGCATTAATTTTCCATCTTCAAATTGAAATGAAAAGAAATAAAAATTTCTAGCACATTTTAAAGTCATTTTGAATTAGTAAAACTATTTTGTGTTAATGAAATTGAAATGTTGTCATGATGATAATCTTCAAAAGTCTTTATTTTTGTAAGTGTAAGCACTAATGGCTTCGTTTGGACAAGCTCTTTGGGAATGGAAGATCAAAAACGTTCCTTTTAAACTGTTGAAACAAAATGTGTCGCTTGACGGAAATACTTGATTTCAGCGTTTTAAAACCAAAATTTTATTGAACTTTATTTGATGTCGTAAAACAAGCTAGATTTAAATGACAATAGGAAAAAAAATCATTTGACTTTCAGACGTAACCAACATGGAGAAAATAATCGAGGGGTGTGTGAATCCCCCGAATCAGCCGTAGGTGGGGCACAGACAGAACCCAGCACTGGGGAGCAGTCCTGGCTGCACAGAGCAGAGGCACAGCTGCCCCAGGGATGGGGCTGCTCCTCAGGGACACAGGGAATCAGGGAACATCACATCCTGACTAACTCCAGACCTTCACCCCTCACACCTCTCTGGAATGTTCCAGGATCTGCCTTTTCCCAGTGCTGGGGGAAGGCAGCTCTGCAGAGGAGCTGCCCTCAAGGACCTGCAAAACAGCAGAAAATTCTCCGAGAGATTGTGTGCGTGCCTAAAGTTGGTCCTGTAATGTGTTTGAACGCTTTTTAGATCTGAAATCTCTTAATTAGTCCCGTTAGGTTGAAGCAGCCGGCTCTGCATGGGATTCAGTCATCCCTAAAATTATTTGCTAAAATAAATGAGTAGAGAAATGACATTATTTGTTAGAATTTTATCTAAAACTGGGCTGTGACATAAGGACAACCAAGTTACAGGATTTAACATCAACAGCTCCTGGACACGAGAGCTGTGTGTGAGCAGTACAAACCTCCTGACAACGTGTGTGCATGTACAAAAATTGGTCCTGCAGCCACTCCAAGGGAAACCCACTTTTATTTACGGGAGATATTCCATGGGGTGGCTTTTCCACATGGGAAGCTTCAGTCCCATACAGCTTTGCAGTCCCACACAGGTGTGTGTGTAAGAATAACCCGTGAGTGCCCCGGTGCCATCCTCCTGCTGTGCCAAACCTGTGGGGCTCAGGGGACGGGGACAGAGGGGTGGTGAGAAACCCAAGAGCACTGCTGGGTGCAGGGCTGCAGCTCACAGCTCTGCTCAGGAGCCACTGAGGAGTCACCTTCTCTGTGGGGCCAGGACTGGGGCTCTGTGCAGCACCTCTGTCCAGGCATCACCCTGAAATTACAGTCAGCAGGGCTGGAAATGCTCCCTGAGGGCAGTGGGGCTGAGCAGAGCCCAGCAGAACCCTGAAATCACGGCTGAGCAGAGACCAGCAGAACTGCATCACCGTCCTGAGTCTGAAAATGCTCATGAGGGCAGGTGGATGAGCAGAGACCAGCAGAACCTGAAATCACGTCCCGGAGTCTGGAAGCTCCCTGAGGCAGTAGGGCTGAGACCAGCCAGAACCTTCAATCACAGTCCCTGAGTTGGAAGCCCGTCTGAGGGCAGTAGGGAGGAGCACAGCCCAGCACCACCACCCACGGCACCACGGCTCCCTCGGCCAATCAGAGGTTTTTGGAGCCCTCCAGGGGTGGTGGCTGCAGCAGTGCCCTGGGCAGCTGTGCCAGCTGTGGGGAACCGTGGCCAGATGTTCCTCCCCAGCTGCAGGAGTGGCCAAATGCAGCTCTGGGGCTGGGGCTGCCTCACCACTGAGCTGGGGATGTGCATCCCCGGGGCCCTGCAGAGCTCTGAAGGAGAGGAAAGTCATTGTTTTCTGGGGAAAGTTTTGATGTGCTGCTCGTGTGTGCTGGAACAAGCCTCTCATCAGTGACAGACTGACTAAAGCACGGGCAAAATCGCTTTCTGTTTGCTTCAGCTGCAAAACAATAACAACTTCCATCGGAGGAAAGGAAGGGCCAGCAGCCTCCTCGTGTGAAACAGACTTTTTATTAGGTCTGAGACTGAGAATGGCTCTTGTTAAGAAATACTGGTTTATTGCAGCAGGCTGGGAGATAAGAGTGAAATACCAAACACACGTGGACAAAAGGAATGTGTGAAAATGGGAATGGTGAGGTCCTTGGAGCAGGTTCCTGCTCAGGTGCTTGAGGTGCAGCACTGCATCATATTTGCTGGAGAAGTTGAGGGAAATTGCAGTATAATCAATTAAAACAGGGGCCGCTGTGCCTGGACAACGCTGTCTCAAAGCAAAATAAAATAAATAGATTACTTCTTTGCCTTTTTGCCAAGGTTATGTGACTGCAAAGAGAGGATGGAGGTGCAGAAACCACTCCACTGCCAGCAGCAGGGAGGAGACACCTGGGTGAGGATTAACCTGGGGGTCAGAGGGAGGGGATGTTGGCTGGCAGGGAAGGGATTTGTTCTCAAAGAATGTGTGGCACTTGGGCACAGGCAGCAGTGGGGCCCTGGCAGTGCCAGGGGAGGGGTTGGACTCCATGGTCTGGACAGGCTTTTGCAGCCTCAGTGATTGTGGGGGTCTGTGAAATGGGGATCAGGGCTCCGTTAGGAATTGGGGATCTCAGAATTACAAAATGGGGATCATTGCTCCGTTAGGAATTGGGGATCTCAGAATTAGGAAATGGGATCAGTGCTCCATTAGGAAATGGGGATCAGTGCTCCATTAGGAAATGGGGATCAGTGCTCCATTAGGAAATGGGGATCTCAAAATTAGCAATTGGGGATCATTGCTCCATTAGGAATTGGGGGTCAGTGCTCTGTTCGGAAATGTGGATCAGTGTTCCATAAGGAAATGGGGATCAGTGCTCTCTCCCTGCTGGTACTCCAGGACAGCCACAGGAGGCACTGCCAAGCTGGCTGTGGATAACCAGCCAGGAGTTTCTGTGGTTGCAGCTTCACTCCTTGCCTCTCTCCCACTCAGGGAAGGACAAAGGCTGACCCTGCCTGCCTGTGAGCCCAGCAGCAGCATCCTGTCCCCCCTGGCTCTGCAGCAGGGACAGTGGTGGCCATCGGTGCCCACCAGCCCCAGAGCTGGTCCTGCAGTGCTCCCCTCCCAGTGCTGGGGTCAGACCCCAGGTTCCAGGAGATGTTTCTCATTCTCGGGGGGCTCCTGGTGCTGCTGACCCCTGAGCCAGGAAAAGCTGCCCCTCTCTCAGGTGGGTACTGCACCTGTCCAGCTGAACTGCCAGCAGCATCCAAGGTACACCTGCTCCTTCACTGACAATCCACCCAGAGATAATTGCTGGAGAGGTGATTTCAGAGAAAGAAATAAAGAAAAAAAAAAGAGGGAGAGAAAAACACTGATACGGTTTTTAATCAAACACGTAGGAAGGAAAAAAGAGACTACAAAAGGCAACACTGTTAACGGAGTTCATCCCTGGACTATCCAGTGCTGTTATTACTGAAAACATTGACATTATTTCTGTTATGATGGCCGGGTCAATACGGGGAGAAGCTGCTGCACTTAAATTCTCTCTTGCTGCATTTCTTGGCCTGTGTTATCTCAGGCTCTCAAGTTTCCTTCTTTTGCCTTTATCCTGTCTTGGCAATAGCATTGAATATTGATAAGTAACTAAATGTAGACAGTTTCCCAGGTGACTTCTGCTGCTGCAAACCCAAATTTGCACTTTTTTTGGGTGCCATATGGGTCCAATTACCCATTAACTCCCAAGGAGGACGGCTCAATCCAGTATCACGTTAAGGTGTGCAATATGTGGGCTGAGATTGTTTTCCTGCTGGCATTTGCTTGCAAGAATTTAAATTTCCTGTCAATCACAAGACAAGCAAGTTATTTTCACTGTGCCATTGAGACCCAACTGTCACAAAGAAAACATCACAAAAGGCACAAAAATGGCACCTTTTTGATGGTACAACATGATTACCCTGATCTTATATTTTGTTGTGGTTTCTATAGATTATTTTTCTGCTTTTTCTTTTTTTTTTTTTCCCAGAACAAAGTTCTTGCTTTGATGCCTCTCTTTGATAAAGTTATAAAGCTGTGCCAAAAATTTGAAATCTGTCATGGGACTTCTCTTCTCGGGAACGAGCTGCAAATGATGTCCCCCATAGTTTTTAAAAAAAGCTGCCTGCCTCTCCATCAGCAAAGATTCCTCTGTGACACTGCGAATCTCTCACTTTTTCATCTCTGCTTTTGTCTGAATCCTGCTGAAATATTAACAGGGTTCCTCGCAGTTGGCATGAGATGCAGGGCCTGCTCAGCACATGCCTGGTGGTATTTATTCCAGGGGGACTCCAGAGCACAGCAGCTGCACAAACCCTTCCCTGGCACTGGGAGGGTCTCCAGGGCAGCCATCCTCATCCCACCCTAACCATCACAGAGCTTTGTCCCTGCTGAATCGGGGCATTCCTGTGCTTCTCCTGCACACATAAAACTGGCTCTGGAGGGAGCAGCACCTCGAGAACCCCGGAGCCTTTGCCAGGAAGCAAACTCCCAATTCCCTGCTTCTCGGGATTATAAAAAATTATTTTTGCTTGTCTCTGTTGCCGGCTGTTTACCGCTGACCTGAGAATGTAAAGTTTTGTTTTCCCCAGCCAGAGATCTTGAATGAAAGGGTCGTGAGCTGTCTCTTCTTATGTTTTCTTCATAGTTTATTATTTCTTATCATTGCATTCTTCTCCTGCCCTGCAGAGATCTGTGCAGCAGGTCACATTCAGGCACTCTCCCAAATACCATATAACAAAAACCCAACTACTAAATCCTAACTACTCCCACCCTCAGGGTGGCGTGGATATTTATACAACAATCCACATAATCAGGATTTATAATACTGCTCCAGTAACTATTATCCATGTTAGAAAGTCAAACTCTACTCTAAACCAACCCAAGGTGCCATCTCACTGCAGAACATGGAGCAGATGAGGAAGAAGGAGGAATCCCAAAAGCCATGTGGACTTCTCCATCTTGTCATCACCTGCTCATCATCCTAAAAACCCCAGAAATCTAAAATTCTCCCCCTGTGATAAAACTACACACTATTCTACTATCTAATCCACATTCTTGAAAACTCTGCTACATCCCAGAGCCCAAAAGCCCTTTTTTCCATGAACAAAGGTTAAAAACACTCTTTGTCAGAGATTCCAAAATCTCTTAAACATGCAAGGAAATATTTCTCAGAATTCCAGACTCCGACACCTGCTGATCCTCTTCCCCAGCATTTCCCAGTGGGATCTGCTTTGCCTCTGCCCAGGGACAGCTGCAGACAGCCAGGGCTCCCTCCACAGCTCCCTCATCTCCTCAGAACCTCCTCTGCCTCCTCTCATCTGTAACAAAGCTGCAGATGGAGGCCGAGTGTTAAATGTAGATGGAAAAAGCCTCAATTAAATCAAAACAGGCTTAAAAAGATATTTCTCTTTTATTTGGGTATCAGCAGGAGAGCAACGTGGCCAGAGGCAGCCACGGAGCAGGGAGGGGCAGCAGCTGTGGGACCTGCAGCATCCTGGAGAGGAAAGAAATCAGCTGTGTTGGACAGAGAGACCCCAGGCCTTGGCACCACGGGCTCCTGGTGCCTGGGGAGGACATGCCAAGCTCTGCTCCTCACTCCTCTGCAGTCCCAGGCCAGAGAACCACTACACACATTCCCATGCTTGTGGTTTTGTATTCCCTTGATATTCTGCATTTGTCTTCATAAAGCTGCTGAGGATGGTGCTCTTCATTGCTTAAAAGCCCTTTGAAACGGAGGAAGGGCCTCCTAAGAGCTGTGGGAAGGGGAGACTCCTGTTTCTCATCTGGTTTCCAGTGTGTGAGTGAGGAGGAAAAGGAGCAGACAGGCAAGGGAACGTTTCAGAGAGCATTAAAGAGTGAGGCCAACGCCAGGGGCCCTGGCTGGGGTTCTCTGGGGAATAAAAATTGATAGTGAAGTCAGGTATTCCTTAATGCAATTTTTGTTTCCATGAACACAGGAGAAACCAAATAACAAGAGAGCATTTATTTGCTTGCAGCTCCAGCCCTCTTTCAGCCAGCACTCAGCTCGGAGAGCACAGGGACCTCTGAGGCTCCCATCAGGGCTGCACCTCCAGCATTTGTTCATTTTCCTGATGCTCAGTGTGTCCTGCCTTTTCCCGCTTTCCCTGCAATAGCCCAAATTTATTTCACATGCTCAGTAATGGCTTGGCTCCCATTTGAGCTTGCTGTGTTTTTGCAGCCCTATTCTCACAATTTCTGCAAGAAAATGGGAGATTCAAAGGTCTCTTGCATAGTAAAGGCCAAAGATCTCATTCCCCAGCAGCGAGAGGGATTTTTGCTGTGCCAGGATTGTTCAGACACCCCTGGATGTATCTGAGATCAGGGTGGGATGGGGCAGGACACCACGGCCCTGGGGCTGGAGGTTTCTGCTCCCACATCTCCCTCCCCCAGCGTGCTCGAGGCTCAGCACCGAGGCTGAGATTGCCGTGAAGAGCAGGTGGGATAACAGGATCACACCTGAGGCAGGGGTGAGATGAGGAGTCCTGGCTGCTCCACTGACCTGGCTGCTGCCTCTGCAGGGGCCAGCAGCCTCATTAAACCCCAAATGACACCTTCACAACACAGCAAAGGAGGTTTGGTAACTGCTGGGAAATAAAGCACTGACACAGTGAGTCCTGAGGAACCCTCTGCTGTCCTGCTCTGCACCACACCAGGCTGCTCACCAGGCAGGTGAGGCTGCTGCTGCTGCTGAGACCACGGGCCCTGCAGGTCCTGCATGCAGCCAAGTGCTGCAAGAGGCAGCTCCTGCCTCCCTTCATCCCTGCTGAGCCCCGTGCACATCTCAGGCTGCTCTGCTCCTCAGGCAGCAGCAGGGTGCTGCTGCCAGCACTCACCTCTGGAAAAGGAAAGGAAAAGCCTCACTTGCACCTCAACCCTCAGCACAAATATTGATAGCAAGACAAACACTCCGTGTCTGCCAGAAACCACGCCGGCTGCAGGAGGATTTATGCTGCATGTATCAGTCTTGCTTGCAGGGAAGGATTATTAATGTTGTGTTTTTAACCATATGCGTGTTCCTCTTCAAATAAAAAAAAAAAAAAAAAAAGCGAACCTTGAAGTTGCCAGATGAAGACTGCATTTATCATCTTCAGCATGAATGCCACTGAAATACTCAAGCTCTCCAGCTCTCACATCTGTCAAACCCAGGGATGGGTGGGAACAGCCAGCTTGGTGTGGCAGGATTTGCATAAACCCCAGCACCCATCCAGCTGAAACCCCACATTTTCATAGGGACACTCTTTACAAGGGCATGTAGTGACAGGACTTGGGGGAATGGATCCCACTGCCAGAGGGATGGGAGGGATGGGAGATTGGGCAGGAACTGTTCCCTGGCAGGGTGGGCAGGGCCTGGGATGGAATTCCCAGAGCAGCTGGGGCTGCCCCTGGATCCCTGGGAGTGCCCAAATCCAGGCTGGACACTGGGGTTGGGATCACCCTGGGACAGTGGGAAGGGTCCCTGCCATGGCTGGGGTGGCACTGGGGGGGTTTGAGGTCCAGTCTGGGACTCCAGTGGGATTACAGAGCCCATGGAGCCCCTGTGCCAAGCCCGGCTCTGGGCAGGGCAGCCAGGCCCCAGCACGTGCCCAAAAATGCAATTTTATTTTCTCTTCTGGGTCCATGCATCCCTGGGAACACTTCTCCTTCCACAAGTGATGCACACAAATTACCAGTGCTGAGCCCCTGAAAGTCGATTTCTCCCTCGTTTGTGGATTCTGCTGAAATTCCTGTGCTCCCTCACCGAGCAGGTGGGAAACGAGCGCGGAGGCAGCAGAGAAGGAAAACACGGAGTTGTAATAATTCAGTTGTAAACGTCGATGCTGTGCGTGTGGGCGCCAGACCTTTCTTAAAAATAATTCAGATAAACTCCCATTTGCAGCTTTGCAAATCCAGCACCCCCCTAGGACACAGGGAGATGAATTCTGTGGTGCTGCCAAAGCCAGGTGATTAATAATTAGCCTTTAAACTTCATCGTAATTTTTCCAGCTGCTGACAATGCCTTTTGCATATAATCATGTCTCACTCACTGAATAACAGGGCTTTTTTTTATTGAGTTCTTAAAAATAGTCTTTTGTTAAGCTTCAGCTCAAAAATAATTGTTAAAGCCCTGTAACTTAATCAATTTTTCAAATCTGCTCAATCAAATCTACTGACAAAAAAAAAAATGGCCAAAAGCAACTGCCACTTCTGTTTTCAGAGTGAAATTGGGGGGCACATTTCCAGGGCTCAGGAGCTGTGCACAATGCAGACAATAAACCAGCAATAATTGTGCCATCCCACCTGTTCCCATTCAGGTATTGATAAGAACGTTATCAGCCTTTGGAGACACTGATTCATTGTGTTGTGGAGTAGATATGAAAAAAAAAAAATTCTTGATGGAAGCTGTTAATCTGAATTCCCTCCCTGTTATGCGTATTAAAGGAATTTCAGCCCATCAGGAACTAATCACATTTCATTTTCTCCTATTTTTTTTCACTCATGGTCAACACATACTGGCACAGCTGAGGTGTAGGGTAATCAAAGCCTTCTTCATGGTTGAATAAATTTAATACTCTTGCTTCATCAGCGCAGTGTATTAAAAAGTCCCCTGACAGATTTAGCTCGATTGTTTAAGGCGTCACTCCAGAGCTGCAGCATTACAGATTTCACCTACAATCTGGGGGGCCTTGGCTTTCATTTATCTGGAACATGACACAAGGAATTGGATTGAAACAAGTTTCTTTGAAAAACACAGCCAGCTGATGAAGTCATAATACAATCTCCACAACCTAAGTGGAGAAATAAGTGAACATTAATTTGGTGTTTGCAATCGCAGGCAGCACTAATAACACAGGTATTTGGAGCTGTAAATAAGTAATTCAACAATGTAATGTCATACCAAGTAGATATTTGTTTTATAAACAAACAAATTACAAACAGTTCCACTATGTTTAAAATACTAACTTGCTTTTCTACGGCATAATTTTGTTACTAAAAGTGCAGGGTCAGCTGCTGTAATTCCCAGGAGGGGGAATCAGGCCTTTCCTCTCCTTCAGCTTCTCCTCCTTCCTCCTGTGAGGAGCTAGGGCTGGGTTGGAGCCCACGGGGGTGAGGATGCAGCAGATCTAGGGAGGAAGGCTCCTGCACGAGGCATGGAACAGCCTGTGCTACCAACTGAGCCACTTTCTGCAAAACTGTCAGCCCCTGGGGCCCTGCTGGGTTCAGCTGAATTAGGAAACACCCCAGCAAAAGTGCTGATTTTCTGGTGAAGGATTCAGCATTCAAAGCCAGAATGCAATTGGGGTAAAATGTCTGCAGCAGCACTGGAGATGAAGTCCAAGAGCCTAAAGCCAGTACGTGGCTCTGTGATAAATTCAAATGGTAAAGGACAGGTTGCAATTATGAAATTAAAGGAAAAATATCTGTTTTCTTGCTAATAGACTCTGATGACCTGAGCTCTGAGAGCCTGTCCTGAGCTCTGAGATCCTGTCCTGTGCTCTGAGAGCCTGTCCTGTGCTTTGAGAGCCTGTCCTGTGCCCTGAGAGCCTGTCCTGAACTCTGAGAGCCTGTCCTGTACCATTTGAGCCCGTCCTGTGCTCTGACAGCCTGTCCTGTGCCCTGACAGCCTGTCCTGAGCTCTGACAGCCTGTCCTGTGCTCTGAGAGCCTGTCCTGAGCTCTGACAGCCTGTCCTGTGCTCTGAGATCCTGTCCTGTACCATTTGAGCCTGTCCTGTGCTCTGAGATCCTGTCCTGAGCTCTGACAGCCTGTCCTGTGCTCTGAGAGCCTGTCCTGAGCTCTGAGATCCTGTCCTGTGCCCTGACAGCCTGTCCTGTGCTCTGACAGCCTGTCCTGAGCTCTGGGATCCTGTCCTGAGCTCTGAGATCCTGTCCTGTGCCCTGACAGCCTGTCCTGAGCTCTGGGGCTCTGATGGAAATTGGGTGGTCACATCCTGGCCTTGAAGAGCTCAGCCTACCCAAACCCACTCCCCAATACTCACTATACAAAACTGAGTTTAACTTCCCTGCTGGGGACAAAGCCCTGCTCTGCTTCCAGGCAGCCTGGGGAGGGACACAGCCCTTTTCCCTGGGGGCAAAAATAGGACCAGTGCAAAAAAACCCCAAAATTCTGCTCCATGCCCTGGTATTTTCAGGTCCCTTCAGCAGTGCTGAGTTCAGGGTCATTCCAGAAGGGCTTTCTCATAGATGGGTTTGGAAATTTGGGGTTGGCCAAGAGCTGCAGTGCTGTGGGGTGCCCTGGAGGTCGGGGAATGTCTGCCTGTGTCCTCTGTGCCCAGGGGGACAGCAGGGCAGGGGATGGGGTGATGGGAGGGCAGCAGTGCCTCATCCCCCTGCCCTCCCAGGGCCTCAGCGCACACCTCCTGCCAAAACACACAGACACTGCCAAGAGTGACCCCACAACAGCCCTGCAAAATACAGGATTGACTCTGGGGAGGGCAGGGAGCAGCTCCCAGGAGAGGCAGCACGAGCTGGGGAGACACAAACCTTCAGCTGCCAGTTAAAAAGGCTATTAAGTGAAACACTGAGCTGGTAAAAAGATATTTATTGTTAGTATGGAGTCTATTACTATGTCATTAGTAATAATAACACCCAGATAATGAATTGAGCTTTTCTCCTAATGACTTGGGGTGTGGAATCATTCTTTCTAACTTCTGTTCTTCAGAAGACCACACACCAGGCAATTAATATTGTCACTTGCATGCCGAAGATCCTAACCCCACTGTGATTAGAGCAAATGAATAATTTGCCATTCAGATGTATTGAGAATAAAACTAGGATGTGACTGAGAATAGAATTCCTGAGTTGGAAGCTGTAATAATTAACACCCAGCAGAGAAGCAGGGGAATGGTTCAGAAAGTCTGGTCTGAAATCTTCTCAAGGGGCTCTGAGAAGCCTGAACCAATCTCCCATAATTCAGATTTCTTCCTGGATCCAGAGGGAGCCTACAGGGGAGCTGGAGAGGGACTTTTCATCAGGAAATAGTGACAGGACAAGGGGGAATGGCATCCTAACCACTGAGAGCAGGGTTAGGGTGACATTGGGGAGAAATTCTTCCCTCTAAGGGGAAGGTCACCTGGGTGAGGCCCAGGAAAGCTGTGGCTGTCCCATCCCTGGAAATGTCACTTGCCAGGTCAGACAGGGGGTGGAACAGGTCCCTTTAAGGTCCCCTCCAACACAAACCTCTCCTACAACAGGAGCTCAGGGAGATGCTTTTCCCTGGGGACAGCCAGGTCCCCTCATACCAGGGGCTGGTGGTGGCACTGTGAGCCGTGCTCTGGCACCCCCGGGCAGCCCCAGCTCTGTGCCCACCTGGTTCCCTCCCCCCGAAATCCCCATTCCCAGGGACACCTCTGGCTGCTCTTTTCTCCTCCAGTCCCTTAAAGGTGCTTGAACAGATCCGTGCTCTCAGAGGAGCTGAGTAGGGGCTGGTGACATCAGAGTTTGAAGTTAAAAAAATAAAAAGGCAACTCGAAATAACTGGGAGAAGGAAAAAAAAACCAAAAAACACCACGTAATATTTATCACAGAGAAAATAATTCTTACAATCATTAAGACAGGAAATGAAGGATGAGTCAGTAATGCAATTGTGTTTTGGAAATAACTGTGCTTGGTTAACATCAGCCTCGAGTCTGGATCAAGGGGGGCTTGGAACCATAAGGAATATAAAGGATAAAAAGGATATAAAGGATGTCTAAGGAATAAAGGAAGATCTGCATAACTCAGCACGTGTCACACGTTCAGCTGTCACAGTCAGAGGGATGGAGCCAGAGTTGTGTGAGGCACGACAGGCAGAGGGGCACTCAGCTCCTGCAGATCCATCACTGTTGGGTGTAAACCTCTCCGGTGTGTATTCACAAGATGTGTTTAGGTGTTTCAGACCCTCCTGTGCCCTTCCCCTCCCAGGCTGAAGCTTCTCCCTCAGCCTGGCAGAGGGTGGGGACTGCATTCCTGAACATCAGCTTGCAAACGGAGCCTGAAGTGTTGGAAATGTCCCAAAAACCCCTAAACAGCCCAAGGAGATTTAGGTGAGAGGAGTCCCTGCTCACACAGGGCACCTCCTGCATCCCTCGGGAAGGGAGGTGGCAGTGGGGGATGAGCCAGGTTCCTCTTTCAGTCAGTATTTTATTGCTTTGGGGGGTTCATGGTATTTGTTAGGAAACCCAGTTTGGGATTCTGTGTTTCCCTCAATAACTCCACATGGCTGTGGCAGATTCTCTCCTCTGCTCTGTATCCCTGCTCCTTCCCCTGAGGGTGCCCCCAAACCCCAAACCCTCCCATTGCTGGACAGGATCCCTGTGAGGTCATTCTTCCTGCCTCAGCTGGGGACAAATCCTACTTGCAACCAAAGCTGATTTATGCTAATTCTGGGGTTTGGGACTTTTAAAAAAACAGCAATTCCTTGTAGCCTTTGGCTGGTGCCTGCCAAGCAGGGCACCTTCAGTCAGGGGCCTCAGATCTCCCTTTATCACACGCTGACTTATCTCTTCAAGGCAAAATAAATAGTTACTGAAGTACATCTTCATGACACTGGAAGGGTTTGAAATGGTGTTTGTGCAGTTACAATCAGCCCAACAAATGTTACGAGGGAGATTTTGTAAATATCATTCAGGTTCTCAAATGTTATAAAAGGAAAATGAAGAGCTGCTGAGCGCTGACAAAGAGAAAAAGAAAGCAAACCAAGAAAGGTGTTTAAACTGAGGAGCCCTGCCTGGCTCTGGCCACCTCCTCCAGCGATGGGGCTGTGCTGGGGCCTGTGCTCAGAACACAAAAACTCATTTTTATTCCTGTGTTTGCAGTAAAAATTTTACAGTTTGCAACCATTCGGAATTATTCTTTGCCCCCCTAACACTAGATTGATTTATTTGTTGCCTGGTTTGTTGTTTTTTTTTTTTTTTTTTTCTTGTTATCCTTTTTTTATTTTCACTTAGTCTGAAGATGGGAGAAGCTGAGCTGTAAACTCCTCTGCCTCTGCTCTGCAGGGAAGGGAGGTTCCCAGGATGGCTCCACACACACAGACAAGGAAATAGAGAATATTGTGGAATTCACACATTTGCTGTGTTTCTGTGGTCCTTTCACAGCTTCATTTGCACAAACACCACTGGACTGTGAGGCAATCTCAGGCTCTGAGCAAGCTGCTCTGCTGGAAGGTGTCCTTGCCCATGGCTGGAGCAAGAAAAGCTTTAGGGTTTCCAGCCCAAACCATCCCAATTGTCTGTGATTCTGTGATCCCAAATCCCTCTGGCTTTGCTCCCCGGAGGTTTGGACAGGCTGCAGGAGCACAGCCTGAACTTCACAGTGAGGACATGCTCCTCACATTCTGGAATTCATCTCTTCTGGAAATGCATTTGTGTTGTGACATTTTCTGCTCTTGCTACAATTTTTGCCACTGCGAGGAGGTACCTGGGATTGCATTGTCTCATTTTCACATTGCCATGCCATACTCTGTTGACCTTTTTAATATTCAGTGTTTTGAATGGTTGACCATTGCACTCCTCCTCTTCCCATTAAAAGGGGAGCCCAACCTCTTGCAAAGGACTGGGGTGACCAGGCAATTGAAATGAAAAATTCTGAAAAGGTCAGCTGAGTGCAGCACTCCACATTTTTCACAAAACATAGGACTATTGAAATTCGTCTGCCTCCTCTCTGTGACAAAGGCTGTTCCAGCAGCAAAAATAAAAATAGGTACAACATCAATCTAGTGTTCTGCTAACAGCAGTGCTGGGAAAACGGTGGGGCTGTATAATTTCTCCTATTGTTATTATGGTTTGTAGCTTCTGCTCCTCCTTGGATGGATTATTGCAGAAATGTAGCAGAAAGCTTAATTTCCATTTGACTCAGGAATCTATTTGTGGTGCTGCTCAGACTCCCGGCATTTCGGAGATACTCCTCGACTGTCTTGACAAAAAAGTAAAACTCATTCAAATAAGAATCATACATTTCTTTCCTGCTTCTTCAGCAACTTAAGAAACATTTTCAGCCCCACGTCTGCATCAACATTAGGGTTATCCACAGTCATCACTGCTCATTGTCCCCTGTATAAACAGCCCATTAAAGCCCAGGTTGGCACTCTCAGCCCTGCTGCTGTGCAGGAGATGAGAGGGAAGGCTGGGACTAACAGACATCCTGAAAGTGTTGCTTGAAATTTAATTTTGAGTCTGTATTCAGCACATTTCTTCCTCCTATGATCAAATATCTTTTCTTGGATGGTCGTTTTCAATTGCTTTATTTATCATTATTTAATGGTATATCAGGGCTATTACTATTGTGCTCTCAGGGATTTAAAACTAAAATATAAAATTATAGAATAATTGGGGTTGGAAGGGACCATAAAGATTATCTACATTATCAAAAGACCTTAAAGATCATCTGGATTATCAATCCAAAGCTAATTCCAAGTGTGCTGCCCACAGATTGTTTCTGGTAGATGGCCACATCATTTTTACCACAGCTGCTTGAAAGAGAGTAACACGGTTTGCTGGTGCCTTTCCCAG
This sequence comes from Certhia americana, assembly GCA_018697195.1. Classification (NCBI taxonomy): domain Eukaryota; kingdom Metazoa; phylum Chordata; class Aves; order Passeriformes; family Certhiidae; genus Certhia; species Certhia americana. Next base: position 895,902 of record CM031864.1, read on the forward strand.
TTTAAAGGGAAGGAGTTTCAAGGCTCTGCCATTTCCTCATAGAGGGGTGGCTGTCCTGGGTACACAGAGACTCTTGGGACAGGGTCAGAGGTGGCCTTGGCAGTGCTGGGGGGATGGTTGGGATCGATGGCCTCAGAGGGATTTTCCAACCTCAGCAAGTCTGTGATTCCCTGATCCTGTAGGACACACATTTTCTAAGATACAGCTCATTTTTGAAACCCCCAAATTCCACTGGTCATGCCAGAGACCCCCCAGGTGAGCAGAGCCCAGTGACAGCATCACCCCTGACACCCATCCCAGCTCCAGGCGTGTTTTCCTGATGGGACAAACCCCAGTGTGCCCTGGATCCCAGAGCAGAGGGACTTCAACAACCTCTGCAAAGCCCACACCTGTGCCAGGGCCAGGCACGGTGGGGACAGCCCTGTCACAGCCCTGTCACAGCCCTGTCACAGCACTGCCAGCACCCACAGCTCGTGTGGCAGCAGCTGGCAGTGAGGCAGCCGGGTGTGTCTGGAGGAATTGCTGCTGTCACTGGGCACCAGTTAAGCCCTATTGGAATTGGAACTGGGCACCAGTTAAACCCTATTTCAGTTACTTTGCAGTTTTCCTACGTGAGCCCAGCACCTCTGGACAGTCCTGGCTGGAAAAACCTGCACGTTTACCAGCACTTTGTGCCAAGATCACAGGAGTGCCCAAGCTGAAGAGCAGCAGAGTTAAAAGAGTCACTGGAGCATGTTAATCAGTTAAAATGCTTTTGTGCTCCAAAAAGCAATGTACACTGCCTGTACCTGAGTGATTCAGTACCCAAACCTCCACGACACCTTTGTAAGCTTCATTTTCATTTTATTATTTAAAGACCTTCAGCATTTCCATTTAGTCACCCTTTACCATGTAGCAAGAAAATGATTTTTCTCTTCTCCTTTCAAAGGCCTCGATGTGGGCTCTCTTTCTCCAGCTGAGATGATCTCAGCAGCCAGTTTTACCCTCAGCTCCCAGGGCCTAAGTTGAAGAGGAGCTTTGCCAGCTGGCACAGGGACTGTGGGGTCTGCCAGGTACAGAAAACAGACCCTGGTTAATTCCTGCAGGGCAGCATCAGTTCTGTGATGATTCCCGAATCTGCTGCACCCTCGGCTCCTGCAATCCACCTCAAATGGTACCCAGGGGCAAAGGCACCCTCATTCCTGACCACAGCAAGGTGCTGATGGCCACACTGCTGAGTCCCTGCCCCATCCCACAGAGCTGAATCCCCATTCCACACTGCTGAACCCCATCCCATACTGCTGAACCCCCATTCCACACTGACGAACCCCTTCCCCATCCCAAGCTCAGGCTCTGGTCTCCCTGCCCCATCCCAA
>CM031864.1:904733-920374 GCA_018697195.1 Certhia americana
TGGGACAGGGCCCAGGTCCCAACCCAGACCCTGCCCACCGGGTACTCTGTGGTGATGGAAACATGAATCAGAACCACCTCCCTGGGACAGGAATGGACCAGAACCATCTCCCTGGGATGGGGCTGGATCCCTGGGATGGGGTGGATCAGAAGCAGATCCCTGGGCCAGGGTTGGATCCCAGGGATGGGGATGGATCCTAGGGACGGGGCTGGACCAGAAGCAGCTCCCTGTGACGGGCTCAGAGCACAGGTGGTGACAGAGCAGACAGGTGACAGACAGGCAGCAGCTGTGATTATCACGAGCAGCTGGGTGAGCACAGGCAGTCAGTGAGCACCCCCAGCTCCCAAACTGGAGAACAGCCAATACACAGGTACAGCCTTGGGCACGCCTCAGTCTCCATCATGTGAGCTCCCTCCAGGGTCTCCCCTGGCCCCCACCCACCGGGCCAGCAGCTCCTGACGCTCCTGGGAGCATTGGTGCCTGTGAGCACACAGCCCCTGTCTGTCCCGGGGAGCACAGCCCCTGTCTGTCCCGGGGAGCACAGCCCCTGTCCTGGGGAGCACAGCCCCTGTCTGTCCCGGGGAGCACAGCCCCGTCTGTCCTGGGGGGCACAGCCCCTGTCTGTCCTGGGGAGCACAGCCCCTGTCTGTCCCGGGGAGCACAACCCCTGTCTGTCCTGGGGAACACACAACCCCTGTCTTGGGGAGCACAGCCCCCTGCCCTTGCCCTCCCGAGTGTGGAACTGGAAATGGGGATAATTACGGGAAAAGGTTTTCAAACACACGGTTCCTAACTGACACATGCTCAGCTCTTGATGTGTTCTGTGCCTGTTCTCATTAAATTTTATACACAGCAAACCCGAACAAAAAGCTTGTGCAGTGTTAGGGAACAATGATTCCTTTTTGCCAGTAAAGAGGAGATTTATGGGGGAAATCACTTAAATCTGACAGTCACTGACATCAGTTCTTAGTTCATGAAAAGTGAGTGGGACCTGATGGATCCTCTTCTTTTCATCAGAAAGCTGCTGTTTTTCTAGTCTTGGCTGAGAGTGGGAAGTGAATAATGAGCAGGTTGCTGATTAAAAAACCCCTTACCTTCAACTTTAGCCAAAATTCTTTGCACTTATGACATGAATCATTAAAAAAATTCTGATTATGCACCCCAAAACATTTCATTAAAGAACATTTTCTCGAGCACCTTTGCTAGAAAAAAAAATCTAAAAATTCTTTTCTGTGAGTGCAGCGGCCACAGCAGGGAGGCACAAAAGAGGCTGATTTTGAAAAGGCACCCAAGGGAGGCGAGAGCTCCACCCTGGCAGGAAGGCAGAGCCCTGCCTACACACAGCAGAGGATTTTCCAGAGCCCCTCGCTCGTGTTTCACAGCACTGGTGCAGCAGCCTCCAGCCTTCCCAAAACAAAACTTCCTGCACAGCGCAGAGCAGCTGGAGGGACAGGGTCTGAGTGAGGAGGGACAGGGTCTGAGCCAGGGAATTCCCTCTGACCACCCTAATCCAGCAGGAATTGCCCCTGCTCACCCTAATCCAGCAGGAACTGCCTCTGACCACCCTAATGCAGCAGGAATTGCCCCTGCTCACCCCTCTCCTGCAGGAATTGTCTCTGACCACCCTAATCCAGCAGGAATTGCCCCTGCTCACCCCTCTCCTGCAGGAATTGCCCCAGCCCACCCTAATCCAGCAGGAATTGCCCCTGCCCACCCCTCTCCTGCAGAGCAGGGCACCTGCAGGTTGCAGCCCCATCCCACCCAGGGGAGCAGCTGCCTGGCACGGGGAGCTTTGTTCCAGCTCCTCCCGGAGCGCTGACAGCAGCTCCACCCCGGAGCAGCCTCTCCTCAGAGATCAGGGGGAACAGACCCACCGAGCTGCTGCTTTCCCTGAACCCTCCAGCCTGGTCCCAATTAAATAAAGGTCAGCTCCAGAGGCCAGACAGGTGGAGGCTGGATGGGCAGCCAAATGAAAGCCTGCTGTTTTCGGCACAGTGATTCCTCCCCTTTTATTTATTTATTTTATTTATTTCTGGCTGGTTCCTGAGCAATTTACTCGGAGCAGTGACAGAAAGGGTCCAAATGGAACTGTTGGAACAGCAGCAGGAGAGGCTGATGCTGCTGGGTTGTGCCTTCTGAGTGCATTCCTAGAAAGGTGGGTTTGCAGGGGGAGCTCCATTTCTTTCCTCTTACAGTCACCAAGTGTGCCAGATAAGCTGGGTTTTTGTTAGATGATGCCATGTGCTCCTGCACACCTTTCCTTGGTAGGAACTCAAAAACCCCAGTTTTGTGGGCCAAAACCACCTCCACCTCCAGTTTGGAAAGCTCGTGGTCAGGGTGGAGAGCCCAAGCTGGGCTCCCCAGATCCCTTGGATCCTCTGGAGCATGAGCACGACCTCGAGGAGCCAAATCCAGCCCCTGCCTATGGAGAGGAGAGCGAGGAGGGAGGAAAGCATCAATTATGGTTCTGAATTCCCACACGGCACCCACCCAGCCATGGGAGATCTCCTGCCCTCCTGCCCCTCTCCTGGGAGGATTCCCCGTTCCCATCACCTCGAGAGCAGAGCTCTCACCACTCCAAGCCCCTCCAGCAGCAGAGCTTTAATTGGTATTTTCCTTCGGTTTTACATGAGAAGCTTTTCAATAATTTTGTGCAGTATTTCAGCTCAACCAGGAGAGGGAATGTATAATTTATTTTGTTACTTGATAGAATTAGTTGTTCTTAGCTTGCTGTGCCAGTATAAACCGTGAATGCAATAGTTTCTAGTGTCCTTTTTCCGTGAGATTAGTAAATTTAATTTGAAATTCTGTATTCACAAGTAGTGCACTGGCTGAAGGCAAGCTGTAGAACAGATGACAAAGGTTATTACATTTTTTAAATTATATTTTAAAGATGTTTAATAGCTGTGGAGAAAGGACTTTTATGAAAATGGAAATTGGCAGATTAAAGAATGAGTTTCATGAAGTTGTTTTAAAAACACATGAAGTTAGTTCTCCTGCCAGCCCTTAAAGGGCCAAGGTCTGGTTCTCCAGACCAAAATCCTGATTTGGACTGGGATTTCACTGAATTCACAGTCATATTCTACAAATTGATTCCAAACACAGATATAAAACAGACAATGCTTACCAATTGTCAGCAATTCTCAAATGCATCTTTAGGTGTTCTTTGTTCTTGTCACCAACCATAAAACTTCAGTTGTATAAAGAACACAGGTGATGTTCTTCTGGCTGTGTTCAACCCCAAATTTAGGCTTTTCAGAGCTAAATCCTGCCTTGGTCTGAGCAAGGTAAAAAGGCAAAACCACCTCCACGCTGGGAATTTACAGCCTGCTCATCCAGTGCCCAAGGAGAGGGAGCCTTTTTGAGGATGAGCAAGAGCAGGACTGAGCTGGGGGGATCTGTGCATGAATCAGAGCAGGCCATGTGTGCTGCTGAGGCTGGCAACAGCTGCACCTGGAAATGTAAAGGGACAGGAAATCACTCAGGGGACAGCCTGAGCTCCCACCTCGCTTTCAAAACACTCTCACGCTGGAGAAGGAATGGTGGCAGGGAATAAATGCCCAGAGAAGGTCCCAGAGGTGGCCCAGTGACACATCCCTGGTCAGAGCAGTGCCCAGCCCCAGCCCCAAGCCCTCACTCAGGTCTGAGCCCACCACTCATACCCTCACACAGGGCTTTGTCCCTCCCCACTGTCAGGCTGTCACCCCCAATTTCAGCTGTCACCCTCTCAGAGCCCCTGAGAGAAGAGATGTGCAGTTTTAGGGCACAGCTGTGGGGTGCCCTGGCTCTTGGAAATGCTTGGCTTCCCTAAAGGCTCCTTTGGTGGTTCATTTTGCAAATGACCCCAATGTCTGTGTGTTTTGGAGCACACCAGTGCCTGCCCAGCATCCCCAGCCCCTCGGAGCAGGATGGGAACCCCAGATGAGGAGAGCACCTCTGAGATCCCTGTCCTGGCCACCACGTGTTCACAGAGCACCCAGGGAACATGTCCTCTGCTCTTGGCATAAGCAGTGGAAGAAGTGGAAAGTTTCAATCTAATCTCAAACAGCTGGCTTACCCTCCTCAAACTGAAAAGGTTTGAAATTTTAAGAGGGTGGAATCCAAAGGAAAGCACTGGTTCAGTCTGGAAAGCCTGAACCCTAAATAGCTGAACCTAAAGAACAGTCACAAACATGTGCATCCCACGTAGTCTGTAACCTTATAAATTGTCTATTGGAATTTACATAAATTTCCATTTTCTTCGTCAACTTTATAGTACACGTTAAGCTTAAATTATAGTTTCTTTTCGAGCATTGTCTGAGCCAAATACTGCTATCAATTGATTCATATAATTACCACCTTCCTCTCTAATTATTTGTGGGAGTAAGGTACAGCAGGAAGGGTACTTTTAAGTGATAATGCAAAACATTTCCTACTTGTCTGCACCTAATTCATAAAAAGGTCATACGAAGGTTTTACAACTAGACTCAATTAAGGATTAAAACTCACACAAGCAGCTCTTCTGAGCAAATCCACCAACGTTTCCATCCTTAACATCCAGAAATCCTCTTGCTCAGGCTGGGGAGGCTCTGCCAGCCTGGGCTGAAGGTGTCCCCTCGCTCCCAGGTCCTTGTCCCCTCACAGGGACCCCTCCTCCCCAGCACAGGAGGGCTCTGGGGGTCTCATCACCCACAGAAGCCAAGCCTGGAGGAAGAGGAGTTGTGCTGGGGTCCAACCCAAACCCACCCAGCCTGCCACGGGCTGCTGCTCCTCCCTGCAAACACTTCCAGCAGCATCAGGAGCAAAACTGCCCCAAGCTCCAGCCACAGCTGATGAGAGGAGGTACAAGAAACTAGTAATTCTAAAATTAGCTTGTTACAGACCCAAAAATCCACGACCACTAAAGGAAATTTCCAGCTAGGAGGAATACAAGGCAATGCTATATTCTAATACTTATTATTTTCCAATTTCAGTAGGTAAGAAGAGCTTCAGACATCGCCACAAAATCTCTGGCAGGAAAGACTTTGAAGGAGGATCAGATCCACATAGCTTGAATTTCAAACCTCTAAAGGCCTGGCAAGAAAAGCCATAAAAAGAAGTAATTTTTATATGTTTTACAATCCCAGGCAGATGTCAGTGACGTGACAGAATCAAACCAGCATTTCAGATGGTCCAGCCAAATGACCCAAATCAGTTGGCATCAGACTTGGACAGAGTGTGCAATGTTGCTCCATAATTAAATTCAAAGTGCTAAAAAGGTAAAAATAAGCTTAATGCTGATCAGCAGCACTTTGGAGGTTAAACAGCCCTGATTACATTTGATATTCTATGTCTGGGGGGAAAAAAACCTGCAGAACTGGCACATACTTCATTTTATTATGAAATGGCTTTGGCTGAGGATCTTCATAAATGAGATCCCAAAAAAATAAAAGGGTCTGGCAGTGAATGTGATGGGGGAGAGGAAGGCATGGCTGAGACTCCCCAGTGCCCCAGGTCTGGTGCTGTTCGGAGTTCCCATCGAGAGCCTGAGAGGGAAAGGGACAGGACAGAGCAGCCTGGGGGCAGGGGGACACGGCCACTCTGTGGGGACATGGCCACCCTGTGGGGACACGGCCCCCTTGTGGGGACACGGCCACTCTGTGGGGACACAGCCACCCGGTGGGGACACGGCCACCTTGTGGGGACACAGCCACCTCCAGGATTTGGGGACACGGCCACTCTGTGGGGACACGGCCACTCTGTGGGGACACGGCCACCCCCAGGACTGCAGGGACACAGTCACCCCCAGGATTAGGGGTATCACAGTTCCCCCAGGACCCCAGGCTGAGGTCACAGCCCCCGCAGCCCCCCGGGTCCCCTGGCAGCCCTGCTCTCAGCCCCGGTGCTGGTGCTGCAGCAGCTCGGAATTGGGAATTGTCCCTGCAGGTGTTCCCTGGCCAGCAGGCACTGGAGTCCCGTGGCTGCTTTGCTTTCTGCCTCAGCCAGCTGAGGGTGGGCACACGGGAGATGTACTGCAGCAGGAGATAATGCTTATCTGCTTGGATCACCTTCAAAAGTTGGAGCTGAAAGAAAAAAAAAAACAACTCCACAAACTTGGATTTGAATTCACATTTATTCATCTCATTTTTTATTATGAATATTTTTCTCTGGTGTATTACAAAAAGCCTCCTTACACATATCTTATTTCACAGTCCCCTAAAAATTCCTGTGCATCCTGAACAGAAATTCTGACTTGCTTTAATCCTTCAAAATAAAACAGAATTTAAGATGGTCTGAAATGCTTAGCCAAGTCTGCTGAAAAGGATAACACAACGTTTTTGTGAGACCTGACGAGAGCATCAGCACAGAAATGGCAGACATTTGTTGTTGCTGGCTTTCTCTCAAGTGTTACAGTGGACTCCCCAGCCAGCCAGGAAGAAGATACAGCCAATGCTGGGTGTTTGCTTTAGTCTCTCTACTGACAAAGGGGTTTTTTAGTCAGGGATCCAGGTCGTCTTAGCACTGACAAGTTATTTCCATCAGTGCCTGTTCCCTGACTCCTGTAAAGCCAGGAGATGCAGATCTCTGACAAACAGGGCCAAGTCACAGCCTGAGAGCCCCTGGTGTTCCAGAGGGAGCTCCCCCCTCCCCTCCCCATGGCCCCAGAGCTGGTTGCTGAGGGCTGGAGAGCTCTGCAGCCTGAACAGGTTTCTCCTCTGGCTGCTGTTGACTTGGCAGGGGTCAAACACAACCAGAACCTCCCGATCCCCTCGGGAATGCCTGGGCTGCCTATCCCTGACCACCCCCTGCCTCCCTGCTCCTGCAGTATTCAGCAGCAGGAGGAGGAGGAGGTCAGAGCCTGACCACAGCTGGTCTGTGCAGAGTTCCTCAAGCACTAAAACCTTGCTGAGCTGATCCCCAGGTGGCAGAAGGTGCATTCAGACGTTGTCCCCCCATTCCTGACGCAGTGTGTTCCATCCAGGACTCACCACAGGCAGCTCCTGACCCCCCCTGTTCCCCAGGAATCATCAGCTCTCCCTTTCCTGCAGAACCACTCCCGGCCACGACAGCCCAGCCTCAGGAAACACAAAAAGCATGCAATCAAATTCTGGTTTGTGGCCTTGTTCCAGCTCCTGCCTCTCATTTATTGCCACCCTGGAGTCCTGCACGGGCCCTGCTCTCCAGACACCCCCCTTCTGCCTGTCCCTCCGGTTCTGGGGAGGCAGCAGCTGCCCCATCCCTCCTCCCCTATTGCTCTGCCATCCCTCCCCTATTGCTCTGCCATCCCTCCCCTATTGCTCTGCCATCTGCTCAGGAAGGTTTGGTCTGCAAACGTGGGAATAGCACTCCGTGCCTTTGTTTTGAGTTGCAGGAGAACAATCAGCTGCTTTCAGAGTCAAAAGAATGGATTTGGATTTAGGTCTGGTATAGATGTGAGGCTGGAGAGTTTTTCTACCCCTCTACAGAGAGATTTCTCCTCTGGAGTCCCCTGACCTCGTCTCACAGCAGTGGAGGCAGGATGAGAGCCTGGTGCCGTGCCCAGGATGGGATGAGCACCCTGTGCACATCCTGGGTCACACAGAACCATTCCTGGATTTGTCCACACGCAGGAGACTCATCCCAGCCTCACTGGAGAGCAATTCCTACGAGGGGGCTCAGGCCAAGCAGCCACAGGCCCACAGCAAAGGGTTTTATCCCCCATGAACAGAGTGAACAAACCAGACACACTCAGAGCCCACGGCAGTGTCACCACAGCCCAGGCAGCCCCTGTGGGATGGCAGCCCCAGAGCAGCCCCACAGCCAGGAATGTTCCTGGAATCCAGCCAGGAGCTGGGTCCCAGCACAGCTGGGAGTCTGCTTGCTGCAAGGTCAGGAGCACAGGACAGCCTGGGTTGTGACAGGAATGGTTCCTGGGATCCACCCCTGCCATATCCCAAACAAAACAAGGCACTTGAAATTTTAGCTTTATTTCAGACCCCACAGTATATCGGATCAGGGAATAATAAAACTTAGTTTTAAACTTTCCCAAGCAAAGTCAAAATTGACCAGCTTCAGAATCTGGCTGAGGCTCTCTTCTCTCCCATCATTTCACAGCTACAGGTGGCATTAGGCTGCCTTTGTATTTCCCTCTCCTGGATCAGAGCTGCAGAAGCAGCTCCTCTAGTGGATTCCTCCACTCACATCCCACCAGCCCTGGCTCAGAGATGAAGCTCTACAAACCCACAGTACCCACCCCAGTCACACAAGCTGCAGTGTGGGAATTCATTAGCAGAATTGTATCAGCCTCATTGCAGGACTCGCTCCTTCCCAGGCCTAAAGAGCCCCGGTTTCAATAACCCAAACCCCACACAACTCAAGTGCCATATCAATCTCATCAATCATTGTCCACTCCCCAGGTTCCTGGATGCATGGAAACATTTTCTATTCCCCCCACTTTGCTGGCCTGCCCCATTGCTGCTGGAACACCCAGCCCTGGGCTCTCTCTCCTCCCAGCATTGCCTGGAGTGCTCAGCACACACCATGAAAAGGTGGAAAAAAGGGGAACACCACCATGATTTCAGGGATCTGGAAGCCCCAGCAGCAATGAGGCAGCATCAGAGCTGCATTCCCAACCTGAGCCCTGCTGAGCCCATCCTGGCTCTTATGGAGAAGCCTTTTGGAATGTCAGCTGTTCCTGGTAATTACTGGGAGGTTTTGTGTTGCAGCAAGCAAAGCTGATCTCTGCAGAAACACGTTCTTTGGTGCAGGGGGATATCTGGGAATGGTTATTCCTCCACCAAGCAATGTGTCCCTGCTGGGACCACCCCCAGTCCTGCCCTCACAGAGCTCTCTGGGTGCTGAAGCTCTGCTGGAGCTGCACACAGAGCTTGTGGCACCAGACACGCCACATCTGCCCAGGACCAGCAGGAGGGCAAGAGGAAGGACAGTGAGAACCTTCATGGGTGAACTTGAAACACCCTCACAGTATGTAAATCATGTTTTGAAGGCTGAAGGAAAGGTAAGAGCTCCATTTGAACAGAGCCCATGTGCCCAGCTGAGCCCCATGTCCCCAGGTGCTGAAGCCCTGCAGCTCCCCATGCCCAGCACCTCCTCCACAGCCCTTCACACCTCCTGGAGGCTTTGCTGACCCACACCTGGGCTGTTCCACATTGCCCTGCTCCCACAGAAGCCCCTTCCCCTGCCTGGAGCCCCTGCCCTGCCTGTGGCCAGCGTGGCACTGCCACCTCCCCTATCCACAGAGCCCAGGGTGACGTTTGCTGCTCCCGGGGAGATTTTCCAGCACTTTGCTCCCCACTCACCCCCAGGCAGGTACAGTCTGTGTCCTCACAGCAAACCCTCCCCTTGGAGAAAGTGTCCTGGCCTGAAGGCTTTGCCTCTCTGCTGCAGCCAATGAGGAAAAGTGTTCTGTCCCTGTGTTGCATTTTAATTCCATTTTAATTTGGGTTTTGTCCAGCGCCATTAAAGCACAGATTTGCATGACTTAATTCTGAGATGTTGCTAAGTGCTTCCTTCAGTCCTTTCTGCAAAGGGAGCTTTTCTAAAGTTCCAGAATTCCGTGTTTCTGTCCAGCTGGAAGAGGCAGAGGCAGTGCTGCTTGTGAGGGTGCTCCTCTGCCAGCTCCGAGTCGCTGCTGCCTCATTCCCATTCTCCTCCAGCTGTGCCGTTCATAAAGGTGCAGATATGACATTATTTCACAGAAATTCATTGGGTAACGGAACAGCCTCCGAGCATTGCAAATAAAGGTGTGTATTTGACTTTCAAAACCAGTTCCAGAACGTACCGTGTTCCTATACAGCCTATCTTCCTTTTTCATATTGATGTCTTTCCTTTTGCATTTCCTGTTTGAATTATTGCTGTGCCTGAGACATGATTTACACTTAGTGTAGCTCAGAACAACAAAATGTAACATTATGTTATCCAAGGCTAATCCTTCCTTATACAAACCTAATTCCAAGGAGTGGTGTGCACTGGCTGATCCAACATGATCTAGGAAGGCAGGCTGTTAGATTTAAACGAGTCCCAAGTAGGAATTTATTACAGGTGACAGTCCCTGAGCTGTTAGACACGCACTTGAAACACACTGCTAATGACAGCATTATGATCATGAAATGATGTTTAAGGAGTAGCTGACATTCTGTGGCTGTGCTTTATGTTCCCTGGCATAGCAGGGCTTTAATCATGGGGAGAACTGGGAAGAATTTCACCGACTTTCACCTGTTGCTTGTGCTGCCACACGCTGAAAAAAGAGCGACATGAAGAGCTGATATTCTATAAATATGCTGGGAAAAGGCAGAATCATACAATGGGATAACAAGATCACACTGACGTGTTCTCCTGAGGATTCCCCTCATCTGGGAGAGGGGAAGGGTGCTCAGCAGATCAGCAGCACCTTCATGTCTTGAGCAAGGAGAGCAGCAGCCACTCAGGGCCTTTGAGGCTCTTCTGATGGTCAGAGGGATCCCTCAGGACAGGCTGGAATGCTGGAGGGCAATTCTTGCCTCAAACTCTGCAGGTGCTGCTCCACAGCCTCCTTGGAACCTCCTTTGGGGTTCTACAGTTTGGAGCTAAACAAGAATTGGGTCTCCTTGTAAGGGAAATTTCTGCCAGGTTTCCCTTACCAAGGTCAGCTTTTTGCTCCCTCAGCCATGTAGCTGGGAATGGGAAGTGGAAGGAACTTTCCTTCATTTACAGAAAGAGCCTGTTCCCAGTCTGGTGAGTTTCTCAGCACGAAATTAACCGTGCACACCAGACTGTGCCTGCTACTGCTGCCCTCCATCCCACCTGTGTGTGGGGAGTGAGGAGAGGGTGCCCTGGACCCCCAGCTCACAACCCTGCGAGCCCTGTGCCCTCACAATCTTCCAGCAATGTATGAAATAAAAATATATTTTAAATCATGAGGAAGAAAACAACAAAACAGGAGCAGGCACAAGTGTTCCTGTAAGTAAAATGAACAGAAATGCCAGTGGTAGCTTGGGGACACAAAATGTGCAGCACAGGTGCAGAGCAGCACATCACCTCAGCTGCTGGAGGCGTTCCTCGTCTGCCAAAGCTGACAGAAATCCCTGTTCTCCTCTGAACAAGCCTTTGGCTCTGAGCCCCCAACACATTCAACTCTTCTGCTGTCCCCAGGAGCAGCCAGAATTCCAACACTTCCTAAATGCTGCAGCACTCAACCTTCCAGGGCAGTGCAGCAGGGCACCCACCAGGCACAGGGAAGCTTCCAGAAGGAGAGCAACGGTGATGCCAGCGATGCAAGAGGAAGTTTTTGGTAAACTCCAAAAGTTGGGAGCCTGGCCAGCACCCTGCCATGCTGCCATCCCAGCTCCTCCAAACACATCCCTGAAATCCACCCAGAATCATCATCAGCCCAGAAATATTAAGGGAGTAGTAACAAGTGACTTGAAAAGCCTTTGAAATCCGGAGAAAGGACCTGCAGGGTGTGTCTGGTGACACTCACTCAGCCTGTGCCTTGGTGTGGGAACCAGGAAACTCCACCGTGGAGTGTCCCCTCCCTGACCTCACCTCAGAGCTCTGCCTTGGCTTTGCATCCTCCCCGTGGGCATTGAGCACCTGGGGCCAGCTGCAGGCCACGGGGATATCAGTGGGAGGCTGCTGTGTCAAGCAAACACTTATAAATAAGCAGCAAAATCCCCAATTTGATTTTTAATCCAAGCCTTTTCTTTTTTTGCTTGTGAGGTTAATAAAATATCGTGGCAAATTGATACGTATTAGCAAGCCCCAAATATTTAAGAAAATACATTTTTGTTTGTGTTAAATTTTTTTTGTCCGTTGGAAAAGCACTTAAAAGAAATATTTTAATCAGAGCTTTAAAATATCAGATGTCTTCAATGGAAGGTCAGGCCTCCAGAGCAGAGCAAACAGCTCAAGAGGGTTAATTAGCAACAAAAGACTAAACAGAAGGAGGCTGGAAGATGTCTCTGAAGGAGAGAAAGCTCCAAGGGTACATTAAAGGTCTTTGAAAAGCAGGATGGGCTTTTTCCACAGCAAAATCTTTGATACATTGAGGTGAAGTTCCAGTTCCTGCTGAACTGCACCTCGGTTTATGTAAATATGGGGCTGTGTTTATTAACCCCTGCTTTGGTTGTGGGTTTTAGCAGGTTCTGTGGAGGGGCACCTGAGCTGCAGGGCCTGGCCAGGAGTGCCCCTGAACAGCAGGGATGGAAAACAGAGCTGGGGCTGGGACGTGCTGGGATGTACTGGGATCTGCTGGGATGTGCTGGGATGTACTGGGATGTGCTGGGATGTGCTGGGATGTGCTGGGATGTACTGGGATGTGCTGGGATGTACTGGGGTGTACTGGGATCTGCTGGGATGTGCTGGGGTGTACTGGCATGTGCTGGGATGTACTGGGACGTGCTGGGATGTACTGGGATGTGCTGGGATGTGCTGGGATGTGCTGGGATGTACTGGCATGTGCTGGGATGTGCTGGGATGTACTGGGATGTGCTGGGGTGTGCTGGGGTGTACTGGGATGTACGGGATGTACTGGGATGTGCTGGGATGTACCGGCATGTGCTGGGATGTACTGGGATGTACTGGGGTGTGCTGGGGTGTGCTGGGATGTGCTGGGATGTGCTGGGATGTGCTGGGACGTGCTGGGATGTGCTGGGATGCAGTGGGGCGTGCTGGTATGTAGTGCCCATGCAGGGATGTGCTGCCCATGCAGGGTTGTGGTGCCATGCAGGGTTGTGGTGCCATGCAGGGATGTGCTGCCCATGCAGGGTTGTGGTGCCATGCAGGGGTGCACTTTGGCAGCTGTGCAGCAGGGGCACAAGCCCCTCTCACAGCTCTGGTTTGGGCACTGCCCCAGCACGGGCTGTGGGGCTCCCTCCTGCTCCAGGAGGAAGAGGATGCAGTCCTGGGCAGGGCCTGTGGCTGCACAGGGAGCTCTCTGGGGCAGAGGGGTGCTCTGTCCCCTCCCAGGCACGGATCAGGTGTGGGGACAGCACGGCTGGAAAGGGACTGTCCCCCCAGAAGAGCTGACCCCGACCACGCTCCCCCAGTAGTGATCTTGGAGGGAGATAATTAAAGATGAGAGCTCCCTCAGATCCCTGCCCTCTGCTGCAATCAGAGAGTGCCTGATCTATGAAATGTTCCTTCTGTGGAGGTTTTCAGAGCGCGGTGTGGTGGAAACAGGACGGCATCCACGGCAGCATCTGAGCAGAGGGGGGGACACTCTGCTTTCAAGCCAGCACAAACCTGCCACAGATGCCTCCCGCTCCACATCCTCTCCTACTGTACATCCAATTAACCTTCCCTTGCCGAGGAGCGAGGACACTCTGCTTTGATTGGCAGTGCTTGTCCTGCTGCCGCTGGCTGGGGTTCAGAAACTCGGCTGGAAAATCAGGCATTATTAAAATATCCTTTAGCACTTGAAATGGATTCCAGTGGTGGATGGCGAAGGCAGGAGATAATTCAGCATTTGTTACTTACTGACAGAATGCACAATTAGAATTTATAGTGCGAGTCCTAATGTCAGAAAGCCTAATGCAGCAGCAATTGAATTTTGGTGTGGTTCTGTAGCCTCACATCAGCCTCTCCCTTAGTGGGAGGGGTGGGAATGCTGCACCGATGCACTCACACCACAGAGTTCCACCTGAGCACAGACAGAGCAGCAATCTGAGGCCTTTGTGATGTGTGTGTGATGAGCATTTTGTGCCCACCAGCATTCACAGACTGGAGTCCTTTGGAGCAGAAGCATATTGTCGGTGTTATTTTTTTCTTTAATGAGTGCTCAGGCTTTTCCAGCCTGAATCAGCATCTCCAGCTCCCACAGTTCCGTGCCGGGTACTGGAAGGTCCAACACGAATCAAATCTGGGGAGATAATTAGTCGGGATGCCCCCAACTGCCTGATGAATTTTCGTGTTTTGCAGACCATCATGCTGCAGTGAGTCTGGCTCCCAGCCCCACACCATCGATGCTGTTTCCTGCCCTCCTGGAAAAGCTCTGTGTTTGGGGAATCTAATCCTTATCCAGCTGTTTTGAGAACAAAGGCAGAGCCTCAGTGAGCAGAATTATCTTAATGGCTTCAGAGCCCACAGTGGTTGGTGGAAAATCAGGAGTTCCTTTCTTCCCTCCCTTGGAGAGAGGACTCCACCAGATTATCAGAAGAATGAGCAAAACAAACTTGGATAAGGGGATGTGGAGGAGGAGGAGTGTGAAATGAGCAGTGGAAGCCCATCAGATAGCTGAGGGAAGGCAGCAGCGCTGGAGATAAAGGGGAAACACCTCCTCAGGTGTGTACGATGATTTCCTGCCTCCCAAACGGGCCGGGGTCATTTATCTGCTAAAGCAATTCCCGGGCACATTGTCACGGCAGCTCGTCGAGAGAAAATAATCGCGGGAGATAATTCTTTATCGTGAGGAGCAGGAGGTGCCCGGGGCCCCGGCAGGGTCAGTCCAGGATGTGCTGGGCCCGTGGGGAATGGGTGGAGGTGGGAAGGCAGGGAAAAGCCCCGGGAAACGCTGGTGATCCTGCAGGAGGGTTGATGCCCCACATCGCTGGCTCCCGCAGGGCACTGTGTAGAGTCCTGGGATGGCATGGTAGAGTCCAGCACAGCACTGGGAGAGTCCTGGAGTGCACTGGGAGGTTCAGAGTCTGGAGGGCACTGGGAGAGTCTGAAGGGCACTGGGAGAGTCCAGCACAGCACTGGGAGAGTCTGGAGGGCACTGGAAGAGTCCAGCACAGCACTGGGAGGCTCCAGGAGAGTGTCCCAAGGGAAGTGTTTTCCACATGTGCAGCCCAAGTGGTGCCAGAGGGCTGTCAGGGGTTAAGGCAAAGGATGGAACTGGCGGGCAGAGAAGCAACGAGCAGCAGTGGGAGCAGGACAAACACACAGCATGCCCGGGGCCGTGAGGAGCTGGTGGAGAGGGCCAGGCTTTAATCAGGCAGGGCTTTAATCAGGCAAGGCTCCGGTGCCCCACGCCTTGGCCAGGCTGGAGCTCTGAACCGGGAGAGGCGTGTGAGAGGCAGTGCCTCGGGAATTAGAGCCAGAACAAAAGCAGCCACTGAGAGGGAGCAGCCAGCTCTGGGGGACACAGCCAGCTCTGGGGGACACAGCCAGCATGGGCAGCCCCCTCTCAGGGGACACAGCCACCTGGCAGCACCTTTTGGGCCGTGGCACAGGACACGGCAGGTGAGATGCAGCCAGCCTCCATCATCTCAGCTGTGCTGCCTTCCTCCTCCTCATCCCCACAGGTGAGGACGTGTGCTGCCTGTGCGGTGAGGAGAAGGGTGCTGGTATCAATATTCATGTTCTGGTTTAATTTTAAACTCCAGGAAGGCTACAGAAAGTGTTGGTAATGTGATTCAGGGTAGGAAATGGGTATGAGTAGGAACACACGCTCCCTTGGGACTTTTCTAATCTCCTCAAGCAAATAAACAGATGAACTCCACATGCAGAAGAAAAATCCTGCATTAAAAATAAAACCCTTGAGGTGTAGCAGGAGAGACTGCACTGGGGCAGGTAAAATACCCTGCATTGGTGATAACAGGGAGTGTTCCCTTGGGAAGGGTTCAAAGGGATGCCCCATCCCGGGAAGTGTCCAAGGCCAGGGCTCCCCAGCATGGCAAGGGCACTGCAGGGGCTCATGCTGAGCATTCCCTGGCAGCTGCCAGGAACACGGAGCACTGCCCAGAGGAGGAGGAGGAGGAGGAGGA
>CM031864.1:924302-938854 GCA_018697195.1 Certhia americana
ACACACACAGGAGTGTCACACACACACACAGGTGTGTCACACACACAGGTGCAGCAGTGCCCACACCAACCAGCAGTAACTCCGAGGCGTTGCCTTATCTGGGTCTGAACGTGGGGGAGAAAGCAGGAGATGATGGATGTGTTCCTAATGCTGAACAGTCTTATCCGTTAAAAGAACCTTCAGATGGAAAGTTTGTGATTCCAGCTCAGACCTTGCAAGGTGTTGGCTCCTTGTCAGGGGCTGGGTGTATCTCAGAATCCTCAGAATCTTCTGTTCAGATTCTCTTTGCAGGTTCATGGAGTTTTTCTCGTCCTGTTGGATCAACAATCATCTCACGTGTTGTAGGGACAGCACAGGTACACTGAAAACAACCAGTGCAGTTTGAAAGTGAAGATGAAACTGCATTAGTACCTGCACGGTGTGTGCACACACGTGCAAAGCAGGGAGAGAGGGACAGAAAGGAAGGCAGTGAATAAAAACACCTGGGAGAATGAGGTGACAGCTTGGATTTTAAATGGAGCTTTTGGAAGAGTTTGTGTGCTCCTCAGGAAGTCAGGAGTGAGCCCCCATCTCTGGGGTCTGCACCTCAGCCAGGGAGGAAAGTGGCACAAAGAAGATGCCCTGTATGAAAAACACCTTTTCTTCAAGCAGGTAGAACGTGGAGAGGAAATCAGCCAAACCAAAAACAAGAAGAGAAAGGAAAGTTCAGGACATTAGAGCAATGTGTTAAAAATGTCCATTGTCTGTCATGGCTTTGGCATTTTTGAAAAGCCCCCTTGTGCCCAGCGCAGGACCCCTGCCAACACTGGGCCCTGCAGTCCTCATGGATCTTCTAAACAGGGAAGGGATGAGTCAGAAACCATTGCAGAACAGTTTATTACCCAAGCAATTAAATCTGTTGACTCACACGACTAAACCCTCAGTTTACCAAACATGACATGATTTCCACATTACCCAAGAAGTTCTGCCACATCCCAGATCATTAGACAGGAGTGCAGGGATGCTCCTCGGAGTTCTTTCAAAGCTTCCAGCACGAAAAGAAGCAAAGAAACAAACAGGAGCCGACAGAGCAGGTTGTGCTGCAGGCAGGGTGTGATGGGGAGCACCAGCTCTGGGCTGCAGCAGAGCAGGCAGAGCTGAGCTGTCAGCTCTGGGTGAGCATCGGTCCAGGACACACGCTCTGATTTCTCAGTGAGTTGCAGAAAATGAACCTTTCCCCTCTGCAGGTAGCCAGCTGCTCAGAGATGCACTTGCACCTGTCAGAGAAGCAGAGCCCCTGCCCTGAGCTGAGGGTGATGGGCTCTGCCAGTGCCAGCTCACTGCTAACGGGACACACTCCAGTGCCCCTCGGAACATCCCCGGCCCTGCTGCCTGCCAGCCTGGGCCTCTTCCCGTTGGGAATGGGGCAGGGCTGTCCAGAAACCAACCCCCAGTACCCGCAGAGTCCCAGCACTGCAGCTGGGGCTGTGCCAGGGGAGGGTCCTGAGGGGACACCACGTGCTGGACACCAAGCAGTGGGCACAGATCCTCTGTCCCCTCCAAGCTAAACCTCCCCTGGCACCACTTGAGCCATTCCCTCTCCTCCTGTCCCTGTTCCTGGAAGCAGATCCCAAATCCCCTCCAGCTGTCCCCTCCTGGCAGAGCCAGAAATTCCCCCTCAGCCTCCTCTGCTCCAGCTGAGCCCCTTCCCAGCTCCCTCAGGGATTCTCCAGCCCCTTCCCAGCTCCCTCAGCCAAGCAGGAATCTCCCACCCCAGGCGTCTCTGCAGGTACATTTTTGTGTGCAGGAGAAGCAGCCCTGAAAAATGTTTTCCAGTGAGAGTTCTGCTGTCTGGCATAGGAGAGTCAAAGATTAAGATCAAGCGAAAATCACATCATGAATAATTTAGTCCCTAAATTTAGCATCGTACTCTGCAGAGGCTATTGGAAGGAAGGATGCATTCCCTGGTATTTATCCCATGCACAGATGCACTGGAAAAAATCTCCAGATATTCAGCTATTAGCTTGATTGTGAATTGTCACAATTGCAGAGGTCAGAGCCCTCTCCAGCTGCGGTGTGAGGGCATTGCTCATACACACGGTGGGGAAAGAGAATTTAGGGAATGACTCTCAGCTGGTTCAGCCTCGCTGGCGTCATGCATGGGGAGGGAAAGGGAGCTGCAGCTCCTCCCCTGTTCCCCTGTGCCCATGGGAGCAGCACTGAGGCAGAGTGGGCAGCAGGAGCTCCAGTCCCCTGCCGGGGTGGTGGGGAGGCAGTGGGGGGCACGGGGGGCACTCAGGCAGGGGGAACAGGGGACAGGGGGACACAGAGCGAGCTGTGGGTGCTGGGAACGGGCAGCAGAGCTGCTCCCTGGGACAGGAGCTGGGCAGGGGAGCTGGTGTCACAGTCTGGCTGTGATCCCCACAGCACGGAGTGTCCCACCACAGATCCATCCAAGATCTGAGGAACAACAAACAGCTGCTGGAGCGAGGAGTCCTTTGCTTTAGGACGACTGCAGGCTCAGAGGCCACTTGTGAATTAACTGAAGAGGAACAGAAATTCATCCATCTACAGAATGGAGACGTGGTACTGACTGCAGCAGTGCTTGTCCAGCCCCCAGTAACCCCTGCTGGTCCCCAGTAACACCCACTGGCCATCAGTAATGCCCACTGGCCATCAGTAATGCCCACTGGCCATCAGTAACACCCGCTGGCCATCAGTATCCCCTGCTGGCCCCCAGTAACACCCACTGGCCATCAGTAACACCCACTGGCCCCCAGTATCCCCTGCTGGCCCCCAGTAGTGTCTGTTTGTGCCCAGGCTGCCCACAGCTCTGCTGGCAGCACAGGAACAGGAGGATAAAGCAGGGGTAGGTGACATCCCCCAGCAGTGTGGTGTCCCCTGGCCATGGAGGATGAAGCAGGGGGTGACATCCCCTGGCCATGGCCACCACCAGCCCCCCCAGGCAGGACAGGACTGCCCACAGCCATCACAGTCATCTCCTGGAACTGCAATCTGCTTATTTGTTCAAAACCAACAAAACACTACCAAAGTTCCACAAATTCCTCATGAAATTGATTAAACAGCGCAAGTGACTCGGTGTTGGGGAATATTAGAAATATATTAGAAAGAAAATTAAAGCATTACAGGATTAGGGCTTTTCTGTTTGAGCTGAAATTTGCTGTAATGCCATTGAAATGCAGTTTCACACTGATTAGAGGCAGCGTTGTTCATCTTGCCCTGCTTTTGTTTTCCCAAGTGCAGTGGCCAAGTGTTGGCAGTGAGGTTCAGCCTGGTCCTGGGGCTGCTGACAAAGGCTCCAGCTTTACGTGTCAGGAGGGCACACTCCACTTGCTGGGTCCCTCTCCATCCTCCTCTCAGCAGCTTTTCTCCCACAGTCTCATTTTCATGGCTCTGAATTCCCAATCATCATTAACTCTTCTTCCATGGAGCACAGCGCACTTTTGTATTGACTTTCAATTGCGAAAGTGTTAAGGTGTTAATTTGCTAGGTATTGAGATTGGCCCTTTCCAAAAAGAGGGCAAAACTAACCACCCACAGCAGTAAATTGTACTAGGGCTATAGAATATT
This sequence comes from Certhia americana, assembly GCA_018697195.1. Classification (NCBI taxonomy): domain Eukaryota; kingdom Metazoa; phylum Chordata; class Aves; order Passeriformes; family Certhiidae; genus Certhia; species Certhia americana. Next base: position 927,873 of record CM031864.1, read on the forward strand.
AATGACATGTTGATTGTAAGGGGTATCGGTACCCCTGGCATTTTGTTTTGAAGGCCGGTTGTCTGTAAGCTGCTGTTGGTTGTTTGGCTGGTGACACAGTGAGCATCCCCTTGCTCATAGGCAGACACTGCTGGTGCCTGGCTGGGGCTGGCTGGTCTGAGGGCTGGGCTGGTGGGGCTGGGACTGAGCTGGGCTGGGCTGGGCTTGTCTAAAACGGCAAGCTGATGCTGCTGCTGTCTGTGGGGGCTGAAGGGCTGTGGCTGATCTGGGCTGGGCCTTGCTGGTCTGTGGCTGTGCTGGGCTTGCTGGCTGAGGATAGTGTGAGGATAAGGGATGGTCTGGAGCTGGGCTGAGTCTGGCTGGGCATAGGGCTGGTCAAAATGGGCTGGGGCTGGGGCTGGTGGGCTGGGCTGGTGCTGGATGGGATGTGAATTGAAATGGGATGGAATGGGATGGGATGATGAGGAGGTGGGATGGGATAGGGATGGGATGGGAGATGGATGGGTGGGGCTAGGCTCTGGCGGCTGGGCTTGGGAACTGAGCTGGTCTGGCTGGGCCTGGGGCTGTCGCTGGCTGTGGCTGGGCTGGGCTGGGACTATAGAATGAGCTGTGTGCTGAGGCTGGGCTGGGCTGGCTGGGCTGGGCTAGTGGCTGGCTTGGGCTGGGCTGGGCGGGGCGGGGGATGGGATGGGGCTAATAGTTTGGGATGGGTGGGGCTGGGGGGTTGGATGGGTGGGCTGGGTGGGTCTGACTCCCCTTGTTGTGGGGCGCCTGTGAGGATCCAGCAAGGACTCACACATTGATTGGGCAGAGCAGCAGAGCACGCTGTGTGCTCACACAGATGGAACTCTGCTCATAACACCTCTGCAACAGCTTGAGTTCTCCAGCACCACAGGGTGGGGGTGTGGTGGATCCTGTAGAAATGGCTTTTCCTTCCTCTAATTTACGGATTCACCTCATGGTTCCACACCAAAAGGCTACAGGAGGCCAACTGAATCATTTAATTAATATTTCCCATCTGCTTTCTAGCACGGCTTTAATTACGAGTGGTTAATTTAGTCACGGGGTAAGCTGATCACAGAGAGGGAGTGGCCAGAGCTGGTGCAGCCAAAAATCCATGCCAGGGTGTGCTCCCAAGGGAGGGGGGACAGCCCGATCCCTGACTGGGGATCTGCCCTGTGCTGCACGAGCCGTGCCCTGTGCTGGTGTTCAGGGCAGGACAGGCACCAGGGCAGCTGCCAAAGCCACTGAGCCAAACCACCCTCCCCAAACCAGCCTCCCCAAACCACCCTCCCCAAACCCCCTCCCCAAACCAACCTCCCCAAACCACCCTCCCCAAACCACCCTCCCCAAACCAACCTCCTCAAACCACCCTCCCCAAACCACCCTCTCCAAACCACCCTCCCCAAACCACCCTCCCCAAACCCTGTGTGACCCTGGTGGTGACCCCAGGCAGGGTTGGCACAGCTTTCTGAGTGTTTGTGCCCACCCAGCCCGCGGGTGCTCCAGGCTCAGCTGCCTCCAGGCAAACCGGCCACAAAAGTGACTCCAGTGAAAGTGAAATTCAAAAGCTGCATGCAGCTCCAGTATCCTGAGTCTCTGCTTCCTTCTCACTCCCTCTGAAATATTTCCTTTTGATATTTTAATTTCTTCTGGGCTGACTTTAAGGAAGAACGTTGGGTTGAAACAGATGGTTGTCAGCAAACCAATGCCTGCGAAGCACAATTGAGAATTAGCTACAAAATCCCAAAACTTGGCACCAGCCGAATCCTCTTGATATAATTGTCAAAAGAAATCTGCCTTGGAAAAAATTTTTGAATAATATTTTCAAAATTCAAATGACTGAAACTTTAAACAAACAAAATACTCTTTATTTGAGTGTGTGCAAGTGGTGATGACAAACCTCCAAAGGTCATTCCTGTGATGCCTTCTGGAGGCTGCCCTGGAACAGAGAGCAGACAGGCCAAAGGATAAAGCAGGGATTTATTAAAAGGTCTCAATGGGTGCTCTTGGGCCATGCAAGATTCCAGCTGGACCACACCCGAGCTGCCCCAAAATGGTCACAAAATGAACACCTGGCCATGAGGTCTCACATTTTTATAAGTTCTGGTCCATCAGCATATTAGAATCAATTGTCCAACCACAGCTCCAGGTTCTGCAGCTCCATCCTCCTCAGTTTTCCTTCTCCCTTCACCCTTGGCTTTGTTCTTGGTCTGGAAGTTGTCCTTGGCCCAAGATGGAGAAGGAATTGTTTTGTGTCCCTGCTCTGTGCAGAGAGCTCAGAAGCAATGAATATAAAACCTAAAACTACTCATCCCATTCCATGCCAGGGCAGGGACACCTCCCACTGTCCCAGGTGATCCCAACCCCAGTGTCCAACCTGGCTTTGGACACTCCAGGGATCCAGGGGCAGCCCCAGCTGCTCTGAGAATTCCATCCCAGGGCCTGCCCACCCTGCCAGGGAAGGATTTGTCCCCAATCTCCCATCCCTCCCTGCCCTCTGGCACTGGGATCCATTCCCTGTGTCCTGTCCCTCCATCCCTTGCCCAAAGTCCCCTCAGTCCCACAGTCCCCCAAAGTCCCCTTGCAGGGAAGGGGAACAGCTGGGAAAACCATAAGAGATCCACATGTCCACTACTGCCCCGTGTACCAGGCAATGCCCCATCTATAAATACAACTTTAGGCTTTAGATCACATACCCATAACCAGGAAATTCAGAAATGTCCATGGCTGTTTAGGTTTGGTTTTCCTGGAATCAGCTGAGCAGAGCAGCCCTTCCCTGCTGAGCACAAATGCACTCTGTGACTAAACTGCCCTCACAGCAGGCTGAAACTAGCAATGGGGCCATGCAAATGTCCCTGATCTTCTGCTGTAAATTCAAAATTCTTTCAAACTAGGCCCATAAAATCTCCAGGAATGAGTTGTTCTGGTAGAAAGACACCTATGTGGTGTCATGAAGGAAACTCCTGAAAAGGGCAGTCTGAGGGACAGCTGGTGACAGAGGAGTCTGAACTGACAGAACCTGATTAAATTTGGCCTCCAGATAGAAACTGAGTTCAGTGCTGGATCTCGCAGAGCACTGGGAGGGGACAGCCTGACAGGGATCAAAAGCCACAGCAAATCTTGTCACAGCCCCTGTGAAGTGAAACCAATGGGTTTTACACAGCAGTGCTTAAGGGCTTTTATGTGTGTAAAATCTCAGTCACAACACGGCCCTGATGTCTTCTTCTTCTTCTTCTTCTTTTAGCTTTCGTGATTCTCTTTTGGAAATACACATTGAAATAAAAGCAAAAATAGCTCTTGCAATGCTGTAATACAGACCAGGTGGCCAGAAATCCCCCACGTGTAAATCATGACTCAGTGTTTCCTTCTGCACTCAAAGAAAAATTCTCTTTGCTGGACCACCCCTGTAGCCCCACTGGGTTTGTAGCTCTGCCTTTCCCTAGTGAAAATTAGGAGAATGAGGCATGTCTCTCATAGCAGACTTTCAGGCTTAACCAGTAAATGCTTGAAAATGCAGCAAATTAAATATATTTGAAGAAATAAGGCAAAAAAAAGATCTTGAAGAAAAATTATCATTTCCCAATTCATTAATATTAATACTGGAATTTCAGATGGGAGATCTTGGGAGATTCTTGAGATTCCTCAAGGCATGAAGCACACAGCTGCTCAGGAGAGGCTAAAGCTGGTGAAATGGCCCCACTGGGGAGAGCAACTGCCTCAGCTGGCTCTTGGAGGAACACCTGAACACAGTTATGATTTTACGAGGAACACCTGAAAACACAATAATTTCGTCTCAGCTAGGAAGATGTGTCTGTATGTGTGTTTTACAGGTGTTCAACCCCCCTCTGAAGGCCAGTGGTGAACACTGGGTTGGTGTGGCTGCTGTGGGGAGAAGAAATGGAGCTGATCCACTCGAGTCTTATTGCCCCTGCCCAAGGTTGGTGTGGTTTGGAGCAGCCCAGCTACCCTTGATTGTACAGCACATACAGAATCAGAACCACAGAATCCCTGAATCCCAGAATCCCTGAATCCCTGAATCCCTGAATCCCTGAGTCACAGGACCACAGAACCGCAGGATCCCAGAAGCCCTGAGTCCATGAATCACAGAATCCCTGAATCACAGAATTACAGAACCACAGAATCCCAGAATCCCTGAGTCACAGAACCACAGAATCCCAGAACCACAGAATCACGGAATCTCTGAGTCCCTGAATCACAGAACCACAGAATTACAGAATCCCAGAATCATAGAATCCCAGAATCACAGAACCACAGAATCACAGAATCCCTGAGTCACAGAACCAGAGAATCACAGAATCCCTGAGTCACAGAACCACAGAATCACAGAATCACAGAATTACAGAATCACAGAATTACAGAATTACAGGCTGGGTTGGGTTGGGAGGCACCTCAAACATCATCAGACCCTGCCCTGGCAGGAGCAGGGGGATGTGGAGAGGGGTGATGGCAGGGCCACCTCCCTCTGTCCCAGGCTGTTCCCAATGTCCAACCTGGGGCACTGCCAGGGATCCAGGGATCCACAGCTGCTCTGGGCACCCTGTGCCAGGGCCTGCCCACCCTCCCAGGGAACAATTCCTGCCCCAAATCCCATCTAAATCTACCCTCCTGCAGCTTAAGGCACCATGGTATTTATTTGCAGGGTTTGGTTCCCCCCTCAGTGCAGCAAACAGCTCGCTCTGGGGATTTACAGCTCTGGGCTCTGCAGCCTGACCCTCGTGGGAGACCCTTGGCCCCTCTGCTCTCCGGAGCCCCCGCCGTGGGGCTGGGAGCCCTTCCAGCACAAACACGTCTGTCTGAGCACCCAAACACATCTCCAGTCGCTTCTGGGGCCTGTGACTGGCAAATCTGCTCACTGTTAATATTTTCACAGCAAGAGTTGACCTGTAGATCATAAGAAGAAGAAACAAAAGGGATGGAAATATGGCCTCACTTATTTACAAATGTGATTAATTATCTGCAAGCAAATTTTGTTGTCACAGATCTGATTTCCCCTTCTCCTCAGACATGCTGAGCCTTTTTGTGTTCACACTGGCAAACACATAAACCCTCCAGTCAGATGACATGTGTCACTTAAACCCACCCCGGATCAGGATTTGATGTGTGTCAACACATTCGAAGTTGTGAAATGTAGAGGGAGTTTCTGTGCAGCGCCTCGGTTGCCAAGGGAATGCAGAGGGTGTCACTGGCTTTTAAAGCCGAACCCAAACACTGCCGGGTTATCCATCTGATGGCACAAACACCCCACATTGTTTACTGATGTCTTTACAGGCTGAGAGGAGCTGGGGGCTGTGGGGAACAGCCCTGCCCTGGCCCTGGGGCAGTGCCCACGCCCCTCGGGACCCTCCTGCTCTTCTCCTGCAGCCTCAGCACCCCTGGGTGCTGTCCCAGCCCATCCCCAGCTGGGTCCCTGCTCTCCTGGGCGTTCTGCTGAGGGGTGCCAGTGCCATGGCAGGGGTGGCACTGGGTGGGATTGAAGGTCCCTTCCAAGCCAAACCAGAGTGGGATTTGGGATTCTATGGTTCATACATAGCAGGATGTTTGTCTCTGGTTTACTGGCAGGACATTCCATCTTCCTTGCCTAGCAGTACCCAGAACATCATCACCGCAGTGTGGCCAAAGTATGGGGCAGAAAAATTTAGATTTGTGCACTAGAAGTGTCCTGGGAATTAACATTCCCAGCATCCCAAACCTCCCCCCACTGCCCACCGTGCAAGGATGATGCTGCAGCTTTAGTGCATCCAGCTCTGCAGAGGTGCACAGGGGGTGCATGTGGGGAAACCAGTTCCCAAATTCTTGGAGCAATTTCTGAATCAGAGAAGTGGGATCCTGCATCTTCCCCGTGCAGGTTCTTTACATCAAGGATGCAGCCTCTTTCTTGAATCCAGCTAATGAACCCTGGCCTCAAAAGCCAATATCTGCTTTCCCCAGAACTATTGATTGCAACTCGAGTATAATTCGTCCACATAGGTTCTTGTTAAAGGAAAAAAACAAAACAAAAGCAAGCCATTTAAGTACCTATCAACAAAAGATGCAATTTTAGTTAAGTCTCTTTGGGTTCCTAAATACATTGCCATTATCAGAGGGAGAAAGAATTACAGGACAGATAAGAACACTCGAATCTTGTTATCTAATGCGTTCCACAGTGGGTTTTTCCCTCACTCACAAAACCTGCAGGAAACGGCAGGGTGCAGTCACTCAGGGTGCAGACACACAAACACACCTGGTTACCTGGTTCCCAGCACCCAGGGAGCAGCAAACATCCCTGAGCACAGCAGGGCACACACGGAGCCCCCAGGGATGCAGCATCCCTTATCTGCAGAGCTGTTCACTGCCCACCCTGCTGCACGATGCCAATCCACACCTGGCTCTGAACATCCACAACACACCAAACCTTCCCCAGAAACCTGGAGAGAGCACAAGTTTCATCCTCCACGTGCTTGTTTGGAAACATTTGCTGCTTGCTGCACATTTTCCTGCACTCCCAAAGGTGCAGAGGGTGTGCTGCAGCACGGGCACATGCACCAATGTTTGTGTGCTTGATTAATGAGATGAATTTTCCATGCGTGGTGCTTTCAGGGCTGTGTAATTCTCCCACTCGTGGAGTTTCTGCAAGTGGCAGAAGGGAGCTGAGGAGGAGCAGGGGGATGTGGAGCAGAGGGGTGATGGCACAGACAGCCCTGGGCAGGAGTGGGGTCAGAGCAAGCTGTGCCTACAGCCTGGTCAGAGGCACCCAGGTCACCCAGAACTGCTCTGGGGGGCTCAGGGTGCACAGATGAGCTCCCTGTGTGCCCCTCACCCCCACACTGTGCCCCACTGCAGCTCCAGCACACCCCAGCTGTCTCCAGCAACTCCTGGCTTGGCTTCCAAGAGCTCTCCATGGACAAAACTGGGTCAATCACTGGTGGATGAATGGCAGACCATGGGCAGCAGAGCAGGAGGGGGGCACCGGGCTCTGTGGAGCTGGCAGACAGGGCCAGGCTCTCTGGGGAAGGATTGCTCCCCTCCAGCCCCAAAGCTGCTGTCAGGGCACACTCCAGACACCTCTGCCCCTGCTCAAACCTGCCCTCTCCCACCTCCTCATGGAGCACCTCTGCTGCTCCCTGGCCTTGTGTCCATCCAGGGATCCCCAGGGAGGCCTCCCACAGCTCTCCTGTTCCTTTGGGATGTATTGTCAGAGCCTGCAGGAGCAAAGAGCTTTCTGAAATTCCACTATTTCGGTTTATTCAAACTGGGAAAAAATGGAAATCAAAAAACAGCCTGAATTTGTCCTAGAGTCTCTGGGATTTGCATTTAAATGCTCCCCTCACCCCATGCCACCCCTGAGCAGGATTCCCAGGCTGCTCCAAGCACGTGCTGTGCTGGAACATGGCAGCAGAGTTTCCCACTCCTGTCTCGTTGCCTGTTTTGCAGAATGTGTTTCTGCAGGATTCAGTTTACAAGCCAAACTTTGGCAAGACTCCATTCTTACATTTCTTTCACATCTCCACAGATCTGAAGTAAATAATTCTGACTTGCTTAATTCTTAATCCAGTGTTTGGGGAGAGAAGCCATTTGACCTCATCAGCTTTTAAGTCTCAGAATGATGGGAGGTAGAAAATTGCAGAAAACTTTCCTTGCTCCTGTCTGTGCCCATCAGTCAGAAAGAGCAGAAGGTGATGTGTTAAGACACCCTGACTCAGGCTGAGATTTAATTGCCCTCCTGCACTTTCCCTGGGAAAGCAGCCTTGCACAGGCACAAAAGGTCACCAGAAGAGCCACAACCTGCAGGAACTCAACTCCAGTTTCCAGGAAAATACCAAAACAAACAAGTGAACCCACGCTACCTCCTTGCAAGGAAACGAAGGGAAAGCAAAAAGTCAGCATTGATTTGTAAGACACTTCGTGTCAATTCACTCTCTTGTTTTTCCAGGGTGGAGAGGATTAGCTGTGCCTCGGGCAAGGTGGGGCAAACACTGCCCAGGTGACACCCAGAGATGGGAACAGCCCCCAGGGACCTTTCTGGGAGGATAAGGAGCAGCAGCCAGCCATGGGAACAGGTGGGCAGAGCTGTGCAGCCAGGCAGAGGCTCCAGCAGAGGCTCTGTGTGCACAGCACCTCACCCACTGCAGGGCAGCCTTGCTGGGAAGTGTTCCCCAGCCTGGAGCCACCCAGGGCTGATGAATCCTTACTGGAACACGAGAACAGGTACCTGAGTGAAGGATGGGGGAAAAGGGCTCTTTATCAAATTAAAAGGATTGGATTATATTTTAAATTGATTGTAGGCTTTAGAGATTTTTTTGTTCCAGTAAAAGTATTGATCAGTGGGGGATTTGCATATTCCTCTTTCACAGGATGAGGAGGTTCTGCCACCAGCAGTTACTGCAGGGCTGGGTAAGTAAAACAAGAAAAGATTAAAGGCTGCAGGAACATTTTTACACATTGCCAAATTTTTTTTTCCCTAGGATAAAGTTAAAACTCTTTAATGTACACTTTATTTTTCACTAGATTCAGCTAGCAATGGATACAGGCTTTGCTGCAACATCTCCTTACCTTTGATGACTTGCCAGATTTTCAGCACCAACATGAGAAGAAAAACAATGGAACAGCTTCAGTCTGATTTTTAGCTCCTTTTAAGTACTTCTCAGTTACTAGAGCTCTAGCAGGAATGCCATCTTTAATTACCAGGCTCTGTTCTATCCACATCTGACATCCCAGTCCTGTGCTCGGAGTTGGGAGAGGAGACATCCTGATGCCACTGGCAGAAAGCAGAGGCAATATTTAGACATTTCAGATGGCTTTTGTTTTTAATTCTAGTAACTACATCTGGCCTCCCATTGCTAACTGCCTCTTACAGCAGCAAAAGTAGAACAGGTTCTGGGGCCTGGGTGAGGAGATGTGACCTCAGAGAGCAGCGTTGGCAAACTGTGATCCCACGGGCTGGGTGACATGGGGACAGCACCCCTGGGCAGGGGACAGCACCCCTGGGCAGGGCAGCAGGGGGACAGCACCCCTGGGCAGGGGACAGCACCCCTGGGCAGGGCAGCAGGGGGACAGCACCCCTGGGCAGGGCTGTGGGCTGTGTGTGGAGCCCCCAGATGCTCCCATTATGCCCTCCTGGAGGCTGAGCTGGAACAGAGACAGAGCAAAAGGCTAAAGCAGGGCCAGCTCTGCAGGAAAGGGACAGGATCCCACAGCAGGGACCCGAGGAAAGGCTCGGAGGTGGCACAGCAGGTGCCAGGCATGGGGTGTCACTGAGGACACATCTCTGGGGGGGCTCTGGGGCACAGCATCACCAGCATCCTGCCCCAGGAGACCCAAATCAGGACCACAGGGATCAGGGGAGGCTCCAAACAGGACCCTGGAGGTTCCAGGTGCTCATGGCACCACAGCCACGAGCAGTGCTGATGCCAGCAGAGAGGACTGCAGGTCTCAGAGAGCCCCAGACTGGAGATGCCAGCACAGGGGACAACCAGTGCCCTGATCCTGTGGCCCCCCTGCTTTTGGTACTATTTGCACTTCAGCAAAATCTCCCCAGGGGCACAAACACCAGAGTTGCTTTTCTTGGTCCATCTTCAAGAGCTCTTCAAGACAAGAGCAAATAAATTCATAGACTTGAAATGCATGTTAGTAATTGATCATTTTAAAACAATACACTGCATATTTCCTCCTGGAATGTTTTTTCTAAATTCCATCTGCTATTGTAAATAATAGACCTGCAATCTGTGAGCCCAGACATTACAGGAGTACTGAAATGTTGGATACTTCAAAATGGAAAATGCTTTGGGGCATGTATTTTACCATTCTTTATGTATTTTGTTTTGAACATGAATAGTTCATAAGTGCACATAAAACCCACAAGGTATCTCAGTATATCGACACCTCCTCACCTGTAACAGTCTCCCTGAGCACATGGGGGGGGTTTGTCAGGTAACTATGGTGATATGCAAGGGTGGGATTCTTTTGTGGGTTTGGGGTTTTTAGGGGGGCTCAGGGCAGGGGGGGGCTAGGCTGGACTCTGTCTTTATTACCTATATTGGAGTTCTGGTTAACATAAAAATATCTTCTGCTAAAAAAAAAATTAAAAATAAGGGTAACAGTTGATAGGCACTGTGCATAAAAATCCAGATCAGCCTGACAAACAGCTGCAGCACTTTATATTTGTCTTCATGTATATGCAATTGTCTTTACAAAGTATTTCTGCACGACCCACTGTCACCAAGGTCAAAATTTGGAACCCAAAAATAACATACAAGAATGTAGACCAGAATGAGGTCAGAGTGGATCTGCCAAAGCAGCTCTTGAGTGTGAATATTTAAGTCTCACCCCTGAGAGCGAGGTGCTCCCCTGCTGCTCTCCTGTACTTTGCAGTTTAGCTTTGTACAAGAACACAAATTTCAGATAAACGTTCCCAGCAGCCAGCCCCACCTCGCAGCCACGAGTGCCTCGTTTCTTGTGCAGCCTTCGGGGTCTGCAGAGGCTGAAAATGAGACATCCCAGTTCCGTGCTGATCATCCTCCTCAGCTATCATCCTGCACCGGGCAGGAGCGGCTCCGGGGGAGGAAACCGCGGTGTGTTCCCGTAAAACAGATTCCCAAACGTGGATGGGATGTGCCTTAATTCATTTTGGGGTGCAGAGGTCACTGCAGGTGCTGAGCTGCATTATTGAACACGTCTGTCATGGTCAGGAGCCAAACGAGCCCCTGGCCATGCCCTGCCACCCACAGCGCATCCTGCCAGCAGGGACAGGGACAGCAGCTCTGTGTGACAGCAGGAGAGGCTGCTGGGGATGGAGTGCAGGAACTGCACAGCTGGGGATGGAGTGCAGGAACTGCACAGCTGGGGATGGAGTGCAGGAACTGCACAGCTCTGCTGGGGATGGAGTGCAGGAACTGCACAGCTGGGGATGGAGTGCAGGAACTGCACAGCTCTGCTGGGGATGGAGTGCAGGAACTGCACAGCTCTGCTGGGGATGGAGTTCA
>CM031864.1:938861-952123 GCA_018697195.1 Certhia americana
AGGAACTGCACAGCTCTGCTGGGGATGGAGTGCAGGAACTGCACAGCACTGCTGGGGATGGAGTGCAGCAGTGCACACCCACACGGCAATGCCAGCACCAAGTAAAAGGATTGTTATTTTTCAGTTTAGTACACATCAGAGCAGTTTTTAAAGGTCTCTGCAGTTTTTGTTGACCATAGTGCATTGTCACTGGCATCCAAAAGTTTGTTTAAATCTTACTCTTCCCGTGACACCTGCCACCAAACTGATGGCAACTTACCTGGAGAAGAGGATGTGCCACATGACTTGAACCTCCTTCTAGGACTGCCCCACCCACGGGCCACAGCACTGTGGGAAAAGCAACTGGGGAAAAACACTTTAATAGCCCAAATCCAGGAACTTCTCTCGGGTGGAGGCAGGGATGCACCCAACCAGCTGCCCTGGGCTGGGCTGAGCATGCTGCAGCTGGACTGAGCTCAGGATGGGCTGATCTAGGGGAGAGGATTCAGGACAAGGCTGCTGATAGCCAGAGCAGATTCCAGAGTGCCCCAGAAGTCAGAAGATCCCCTGGGGCCTCCAGTGCCTGCTGGGGTGGCAGTGCAGCTGCCAGAGGGAGGGGCTGGGAATGGGACTGGGGCTGGGACTGGGACTGGGACTGGGACTGAGATTGGGACTGGGACTGAGATTGGGACTGAGATTGGGACTGAGTCTGGGCTGCCCCGGGGAGCAGTGGGGTTCCACAGAGCTCCACGGGGCTCTGCAGACACAGCAAACACAGAAGAAAAGGAAGCCCTGTGATCACAGGATAATTGCTGAGGAATATCAGAGGGGTTTGTTTGCAGAGTGTTCTCTGAGTCTCACAATAAAAAGACATAAAAAGGACAGTAATTGGCCACTAGGGATAGAGTTAATGGTAAATACTCTAATAAAAAAACCCAGGCTGCACTGCAAGTAGATCACTTATCATGGGCTTTCTCCAATTGAAAGACTTTTCCCCACACCTCTGCACTTTTGCGCTTGATTTGCCAGTGACTTGTGCAATTACAGCATCTAAACAAATCAGGAAAGAGCCTTTTGTTGGCCTGAATTCGAAAATGAGTCTGTCGAGGTGGAGAACTGCCATCATTTTAAATTGCCTTCTTTGAGCTTTGGGCTTTGGGGCTGGGGGCACGTTTGGCTTGGATTGTTATCTTACATTTTGTCTGAGCTGAACACAGAAATATGTGCCTGGGAACTGCAGGCTCTAGCACACCAGGATTCACTGGGATTTTATTAAAAATTGTTTTGGGCACTGGACAGCCTGGTGTTGCTCTGCATTAGAAGCCCCAGAATGGAGGGAAGGGGTAATTTTGCTAAAATAAATAAATGGTTTAAGTGTCTGCAATGTGTAGCTGCAGGGGATGTCCTCCAGCTGGGCTGGCCCTGGTGCAGAGACCTGGAGCAGGGTCACCTGTGACCCCCTGGCACACCCTGCAGACAGACAGAGCCATCCAGGGGTCAGAAGGGTGGGGTCACACAGGGGGGAGCAGAGAGAGGGGCAGTGTCTGTTCTCACTCTTAGAAGGAAAAATTAAATTTTCTTTCATTTTTAATTTTCAGAGAGGGAAAGATAAATGCTTTTTACACGGCTCTGACCTGGAGCTGTGGCCTTTTACAGTCTCATAGATAATGTCAAGGTTAAGAAAAATTATCTGGACACCCAAGGACCACAACACTGACCTCCCTCAAGCAGAGCCCACATTAGTGATTCCTGATAACTGAGACATCAGCGAGTGTGAAGCAAAAGGACATGGTGTTATTCCTAATTGCACATTCAGCCTTAGGATAATGCAGAGGGGTGGAACGAGATGGTCATTAAGGGCTCTGCCAACCCAAACTTAGCCGTGATTCCATGATTTTCATCTCATGGTACTTTGGCAATCAAAGTCAAAAAGGTCAAGATCTCTTCTTATTTCTGCTCTTGCTCCATATGCAAGCAGATATTTTCACAGATCTGAAATTATAGGTCTGTAGATCATAAAAAGCCTTTTAAAAAATTATTACTAATTAAAATGTCTTTAGATTGAAATAAGCATTACATAAGAAAATCCACTGTCCCAGGGCGTGCAATTAACCACCAGGATTCTGTCATATTTCTCTGCTTTGAGATCCAAGGGCCACGAGCCCTTTCAGGCTCCAGCAGAAGGAATTCAGAGACCCCAGGGCTGGTGAACACCACCCTGCTGAGCACATCTGTGGTGTCCCTGCTCATTCTGGCCACCCGTGCAAGCTGTGATTTAGCTGATGGCATTTCTTGAACCAAAGGAAGGCGAAGGCATGGAGGCCAAAACCTCAGTGCAATCCCTCCCTTGGCTGCCCTTCCTCTGGACATTTCCCAATCAGCTTTCCAACAGGTAAGGGCCAAGAGCCTGAGTACAAAATTAAATCCTTGTGCTTGTTAATAATCCTTGCATAAATACTAAAATCCGTTAAATTAATTTCTTTGTTAGAATTAAGTAAAACCAAGATATTCACATCTGCACACCAGTGACTTCCTAAGTTAGTGTGGAATGTGAGAGTCAAAAGGTCTGGAAACACAATTGGACATGATTTCTGCCTCACACATGGACAGGACAGCTGGAATGAAGTCACAGCCACATTTGAATGTCTGTTAATCACTGCCCAAAAGATCTTCTTTTGTGTTTAATTGAGCAGTTGTTGAAAGTAGAAAAAATATTTGCAACATTCAAGGAATTAAAAATGTAATAGAGCTGCAGTGACATGCTGTGGATGACCTGATCTCTCATCAGAAAACCCACAGCCCCTGCTTGTCTGACAAAATGTCAATTTCCAAATTGCTGGGACGCTTTTTCCTGCACACATGGCTCTGTCTGGCCTTGGCCACCTGCTCTGCAGCTGGTCACAGATCTCTGCTGCTGGTCACTTTCATCTCTGCAGCTGGTCACAGATCTCTGCAGCTGGTCACACATCTCTGCTGCTGGTCACTTTCATCTCTGCAGCTGGTCACTCATTTCTGCAGCTGGTCACTCATATCTGCAGCTGGTCACTCACCTCTGCAGCTGGTCACTCAGCAGCAAGGTGGCAGGAACTCCCATCAAAACAGGGAGATAAAAGATCAATAAATATTTAAATTTAGTGAGATGCTAATCAAAGGCAGGAAGACTTGTGACATTTACCCAGGCAGACCTGGGGAACTCAGGGAAGCAATCACTTCGTTCCTGATTATCTTCGAGAGCTCTGGCGTGTCCCAGCGGGCTGGGAAAGGAACAGGAATATTTATTTTTAAAAAGGGGGGCCAGGGGAATTGGAAACCCGTCAATCCACATTACGTGCCTACAAAGGCAGTGAATCAAAGCATGGAGCAGGTGATTTGTTAACAGCCAGAGGTAATAAATAGAGCTGGCTGCAGTGATTCTCAGTTTCACTCAGATTTGGGGGTTTTACTGCTGGTGTCAGTCTGGAGTGATGGGTAGGCTTACCCAGAAGAATAAGAGAGCAATAACATAAATATTGGCAACTGCCTATTTGCTGCAGGCAGTGCACTTACCAGAGCTGACTGAAGTGTTATTGCAGTCAGATCTTCCTTTCATTTCTTTGGGACTTCCATAAGTTTCACTCATTCGGGTAAATTTTACAATCTCCTGTGTTTGTTCATCGTGGCATGAATCTGATTTATAACTGCCTTTTGGGGAAATGGGCTTTGTACAAGCATTTTGCATCAACGTATCCCAAGGAATAAATGGAATTAAGATTTCCATAATGGTCACCCACACTTGTGCTGGCTCTCCAAGGACCCAGACTGGAAAAACCCTTTTAGGCCAGGCTTAGTCAAACCCTTTTAGGCTAGGCCCAGTCTGAGGTCCTGCTGGAGGCTCAGGAAGCCCTGGATCTGTGGGAGCTGGGTCACTCCTGCTGTGCCCAGCCCTGGCATGAAAGGGTTTTATTTCTCCCTGGGGTGTCCTGGCTCAGCCTGCTGGAGGGGAGCAGGACCCCAGCCCCAGCTGGAGAGAGGGGCTGTGTCAATTCCCAGCCCCTGGGAGCACTCCCTGCCCAGCCAAGCTGTGCTGCAGAGCTGTCTGGGGAGGGCAGGGCTGGCCAGAGCAGCCCCCAGGCTCCCCCCACGGCCAGGTTGGCTCTCAGAGCTGTTGGCACCACATGGACACTCACAACATCCCCTTGGCCTCTCTGCTCTGCTCCCTTCACAAAATGTCTTTTCCCTCTGTGCCTTCACCCCTGTGTAGGGGCAGACACATTCTGCCTGGCATGAGAGGGAAGGGAGGAGCTGGCTTTGCCTTTTGACTCCTTAAACTACAAAATTAATTTCTGTGATGATGCTGTGCTCAGGGTGGTGCCTGTTTTCTCCTGGGCTTCTCTTTAGAGTTGGCAGGGAGAATAAAACACCTTAGTCTGGTGTAGCCAAAATTGTGAAAATGTCATATTTGAAATTTCCCTCTTCTGAAAACAGTCAGCATTTCAGCAACTGACTGAAAGATTCCATAAATTTAAATAGACTGTAAAAATATCCTGTTCTACATACTTTGAATTCCTCAAATAATGTCTTGAGTTTTCTCAAACCTCAGTTTTTCATCTCCCTCCCCCTTGCAGTGCTCTCTCTCCACTGTAGACTTCCAGGGGAGGAATTGCCAGCTTGCCACTGTGCTGGACATTTCCCTGTGTATCACTTCTTTCCCTCAATAAATGGGATTCATCCTCAATGTTTTCCATGAGGCAGCTGGACTGTGGCCCAGCAGAGAGGGACAGGAGGGGTTAAAGGCAGCCCCAAGCCCTACACTGCAGTGTGTTTAATGCTGTCCCTTTACATCATTTTAATATGAATTTTATATATGTGGTTATCCAAAAGTACATGTATTACGACCCTGAAAGCTCTTTATTTTAAGCAATCATATAATTACTGGCTGTTTTCAAATTGCTCTGCTCTCCTCTAATCTTGTTTTCCTAATGAAATTTATTTAAGTCTAATATAGGCATAATGTAGAGTAATGTATCTTCTGCACCTCAGAATGGATGTTGGAAGTGTAAATTCATTACTTCTCCTCCAGCAGATCTCCTTTTTATCTCTCTTCTATAGACATTACAGTCATATTTTTCTCCTGAATACACTGATGAGGATCCAAAACTAATTTTCACCAAAATGAGAACTCCTTAAAAACACGTTCTTATCATATTGTGCAGACTCTCTCAGCTCCACCAGTGTTCCTCACTTTAACCTCAGCTTTCATTTTTAAGTGTAGTTTGTTTTTTTTTTTCTCCCAGGATTTCTCTCCATCTGCAGGACCAAGCCTTCTCCCTTCCCTGTGCCCAGCCCCTCCAAGGAGTGGATTCCCTCAGGAGCAGAGGGGGGGTCATTTGCACAGGTCCATCCTGGGGCAAAAGAAGGGACACAAAGGATTAGTCCAGGACAAATCTGGCAACTCAGCAGTTTGCCCCGACTCCAAATGCCTCCCTCCTCCTGATCCTGCTTCAAGACAAAGTAAAATCAAACATTTAATGTCAATTTCTGCTGCCTGGGCAGGCAGACACATCATTCCCTGCTCACTGGTACACACTCATTCCTCACTTCAGTCATTCACCAGAGCTGACAGAACCTTTGGTGTCAGGTCTGCAATTGGTAATTGGGCTTAATCACTTTCAAAGGTACCTTTTCACACGGCAGAAATTCTGGATTCTGAAAGAGAACCACCAAAACCTCCAAAGAACCAGCCCTAAAGTAATTGCCATTTCAATTCAGATTGCTGTAATTGTATTGCTGCCTCCCCAGCTCTTTTTTGCATTGTGGTATGGAAAAATAAAGAAAGATGAGTTTCAATCATGCTGTTGCCCTGAAAGCTATTATCACCAGATTGATTAACTGAGACTACTTTGTTTGAACAATAGGTTTTGGAGAGAGAAAAAATACATTTTCCCTCGGTCTTAATCCATGAAACAGTGATTAGACATTTATTTCTCAATTGGCATGGTCAAAATCAATACGTGTTTTCCAAAGATGTGCACAATTTGCTTTAAGAACTTGTCCTTGCCTGGTCCTCGAGCACTGTGAGTTGCCTGGTGATGATTTGTTTCTAGGTTTCCATAGATTCTCCCTTCTTCTCCATGACTTCCCACTGCTGGAACTCCTGCCTGCTGGCCAGGGGCTGCTGTAGCACGGTGGGTGCTCACAAAGAAGTGATGTTTGCTGCAGAGCTGGGCTGGGCTGCAGCACCAGGGGTGATGAATGCAGGGTGACAGCTCAGTGTCAGCCTTCAGTGCTGCATCCTTCCTGCAGGGGACACGGCTGGTCCTGCCCTCAGCCCTCTGCTGTGACACCCCAGAGGGACACAGCTGGCCTCTGCACCCCCCGAGCTGTGCCCCCTGCTCAGCCAGACCCATCCCACTTGGCTGTCCATCCTTTGCTGCAGGGAACATCTGCCCTTGAGCATCGGGAGTGTCTGGACAGGTAAACCAAACAAATCAGCTGCTTTGGGCCACAGGAGCTTCAGGGCAGCACTGGGCACACCAGGTGAAATATTCCCCATGTATCTCCTTTCCCCATACAAAGACCCTCAGGGTGGTTCTGGAAATTCTCTTCTTTTGAATTTCTGTCCCAGTTTCTTCCGGCAAGTTCAAAAGTGCTCTGAGACCACCTGCTACATCCATCCGTAACCAATTTGATATCATGAATCATTGAATCACGTAATATAATGTAATAATGAGCAGGTTGGATGGCAGCTTTATGAGCTGATGCTCTCTAAAATAAGTTCATGCTGAAACAGAATCCTTCAGCCAATTTTTTCCACTTCCCCTGCTGTTCAGGGGCAAACTAGGAAAACTAAGGAAAAAATCAGAGCTGAGAGCAGCACCACTACGTGTCTGAAACCTGCTCGGCCATCTGAGGAGATATTAAAGGAGTACAGATATCTGAGCACATTTCACTGAAGAAGGCAGCCTTAATTTTAGCTGGCTGGCAGATGGGGTTTCTCATTAGCCTGTCTTTTCATCTTATTTCATGCAATTAAGTAGGTTTGGGAGGGACCCTATGGGACTGGCCTTGTTCCAAAGGCTCGCACAGCCCAGGCTGCATGGAGCTGTTTTCCTTGTCACACACAGAGCCAAAGGAAGGCTTTTCTGTGTGGATGGGGTCTGCAGAGCTGCAGCACTGCCCGGAGCAGCCTGCCATCCCACAGCAGCACTGAGACAGACATCGGGCCTGGCAGGGATGGTGGTGGAGTTCCAAGAGGAGCTGGATGTGCCCCGTCCTTCTTCAGCTCTTTCTGGAGCCCCAGAGAACCTGCAGGAACAGAGGGGTTCTCCATCAGGGTCTTCCCAGGGGGAGCAGGAACAGTTTGATCCAGCAGGAACATCTCAGCAGGTTTGTATTTCCCTTACACAGCTGCAATTTATAAATGGATGTTGTTAATAACATCCTCCCTCTGAGTCTCTCAGAGCACAGGGACATGCTCTGGTGGTGCCACCACACTGCACAGTGACACCTGGCCCTCCACAGCAGCAGCCCATGGACAGTGGAGGGCTGGGCAGGGCTGGGTGGGATCCATGATCCTAGGGAGCTTTCCCAACCCAAAACCATTCTGTCATCCCATGAATCCCTCCAGGACACCCCAGGAGGGAGCAGAGAGGGGGACACATCCCCCAGGGAGGCTGCCAGCATCCCACCTGCCCCTCCATGGGGCACAGCCCCTGTGCCACCCTCTGGACTCTGCCCCTCTGCCAACCCCTGCAGGGACTCTGCTCTGAGGAAAACCTGCTGGCCAGGGCTCCCAGGACAGGCCCCACATCTGCAGTCCATTCCTGCTGCATTATTCCTTCGTTCCCATAGAAACGGGGGGACGGGACTTTAAAGAGTAGTCTGGAGCTAAGATAATGAAAATAAATCCAAACAAAACCCTGTCAAACCTCTGTACACGTGTATTGGGGGAAGAAAATAAAATCCTTGACTTCCTTTTTCTGTATTGTAAAGCATTGCAATTTAGTTGGGTAAAAACCCCCCAAACTCTGTCATGGATGTGATCCTTCTGCATTGTTTGCTTTTTTTCTGAGGCAATTTCAGAAAAATGCTTAGCAACACATACAGAAAGAAGCTGCTAAATCTTTGTATTAATTCTAAAACCCCCGTTTCTTATTAAGTCACAAGAGATAGCTTTTACTTTGTTTCCAGCAAAAGGTAATTTGGGCTTTATTTTATTTAGAATGTTGCCCACCGTGCTGGAGAGGCGAGATTTCTTAATTGCTTTGTTGCAAAAACAATTTATGTGGGGGCTTTTAATGAGTTCAATTTTCTTTAAAGTTTTCCATGTATAAATGTGGCAGCATTTTGAAATCAAATAAATTATCTACCTAGCTGCCTCACTGCTCCCGTCATTACCCTGAACACTCGAAGCTGTTCCACGAGGCTTATTGTATAGAAATTATCTGTACAGACGAGATGGAGTTGGCGGTTAGAAAAAACAATAAGCAAGAAGGAAAAGGAGGGAGATTATTGCTTCCATCCTTGGAGCTGTCCTCCTACTACGGAGCTGGAGCTGCATCCCAACGTGGGAAGTTGCAACACAAAGGCTTTGGAGAGGATGGCAAAATGTCTGATCAGAGAGTCACAGACAGGCTCGGGTGGGAAGGGACCTCAAATTCCATTTTTTCCACCCCTGCCATGGCAGGGAGCCCTCCCACTGTCCCAGGTGATCCCAGCGCCAGTGTCCAACCTGGGCACTGCCAGGGATCCAGGGACAGCCCCAGCTGCTCTGGGCACCCCGTGCCAGGGCCTGCCCACCCTGCCAGGGCAGGATTTCCCTCTCGTCCCTAATGGAAGCATCCCTTAGCTCAGAGCTGTGTCCCTCGGGTGTGCACAGAGATCAAACCCCAATGCACAGCAGAAGGGAAGGAGGCATCTCAAGCAAGCCAGAATTCTCTCTGTGCATCAAGAAACACCCCAAGAGTTCACGGAGCTGAGTTCTACTCCAAACCATCAACAGCCTCACACCTGGGTGCCCAGGACACCTGAACACACTCACTGACTTCATCGAGCCCTGCTGTGCTCACAGCAGGTACCTGCCTGTCCTCCTCGAGAAGGCAGCCAAACCAGGGGCAGATTTGTCCCTTCCCATGGGCCTCACCATGTAAAAATTTTGCTTGTCAGCATCCGTGGGTGTCTCTGACTTTCTAATGACACGTGGAGCCGACGCTGTAGCTGCACACAACACATCTTGTGCCGTATTTCAGGGTGGCAATGGTTTATAAGATGCTTTTGGAGCTCTTCTGTTCCAACAGCCAATTCTCCATGCAGCTCAGGGACCAGCCAGCCTGAGGCCCCTGCCAGCCTCAGCCACTCTGAGGTGCTGTGATCATCCCATCCTGTACCCCAAGTTCTCAGGGCCCCAAGATCACAACAAACAGACCATAATGTCCCCAAGCCACCTCCATGCCTCCTCTGTCCAGGGCCTAGAACCTTCCTCCAGCCCAGGATGGGGCCCTGAGTCCTGCCTGAGCTCCCTCCAACCTCCCAGCCTGACCTGGGACCTCTCCTGTCACCTCTCCTGCTGTTCCAGCACTCAGAACAAAGGTCACAGCTGGGTGGAACTCCAGAGAAGCTTCAGGAAGAACAAGTGATCCAAAGTGAAATCACAAGATGTGTTTAAGTTTCCGTGCCTGCTGCTGACCACCAGCTCTCAGAGGGGTGAGAACTGACCACGGAATCCACTCTTGTTAGAAGCTGCAGGCACTCAGAGTTAATTTACACGACATGTAAGATCTAAGGATAAAGAATTCATGAAGCAGGAGTTGAATCCCTCTGCTGCTGAGCAAATGGGAACATTTCCTCCACTGCAGGCTGATGATTAATTCATACTCAGGTACCCAAACCTCAGACAAAACGTCCTGTTTATCACCTGGGCAGGAGATGGTTCCACCTTTCTTGCCTTGAAGAGTGTTGCCATTTCTGACACTTGTGTGAGATCCACCACTGACTGTTCAGGAGGAGCATTAGAATGAACCTGCCAGGTCAGTTCCATGAGACAGGGAGGGAGGGAGCTGTAGGATATGCAGTTATATATTTATCTCATAGCTTGAGGTGTAATTTCATAATGATCCTTTCACAATCCCAAAACAGTGTAAAATCTTAACAGCAGTATCCAGAAAGAACAGAGGAAATACGCAGAGCTGTGGTTAAAATACTGTTTGGGAAAAAAAAAAATCCAGACAACTTCTCTTTGGAAAAGGACAGGGGAAGGGGAATTTAAATTGTATTTATTATAGCAAGCCACAGGTCCTGCCCCATCTGCCCCAGAGCCACCCCAAGGCAGATGAGGAGGATGCCCTGAGTGCTGTGGTGTGGCTCACAGCTGGTCCTCATCCCTCAGCCAGGGAAGGAGGACACGGCAGTCCTGCAGCACATCAAGGCACTCTCAGCAGGAGGGAGGGACCCTGCACATCGGCTGTGGAGGAGGAGATGATCCGGGGGAGAGCAGAGAGCAGGGACAGCTCTCCATCTCTCCAGCACAGCCAGACATTTCACTGGGAAAGCAGCAGAAACAAGGCACTCACTCCTCCTGTCCCCTCCCAGTGCTCCCAGCCCAGCCCTTCCCAGGAACAAGGGGGCTCTGGCTGCTGGCACCTCACACCCCCTGGACATGAGACAGCAGCTCCAAGAGTCCGTGACAGTCACAGCTAATTAGTGCTGTGTGACACCATGACAGTGCCATCCCTGCAAGTGCCACTGTCCAAAATGATGGATTAACACGGTGACTCTTGTGTGGGAAACATCTGAGCACTGACAGCTTGGTGGTGGAGCGGGTCAGCCCCGGTTACACACGCTGGTGCTCATTATGTTCAGCAGAACCTCGCTGCTCAGAGCAGTCAGGCCCGTTGGATCATCCATAATAAATAAAGTTCAAAAGCCACAGAGTTCATGGGCAGCCAGGACAGGCATGGGCATCGCCAGGCATTTAACTCCTCGGATTGCTGCCCTCAACGTCTGCTCTCTGCACAGCAAAGTTACAGCCTGAGAAATGCCATCTCCTGAGTGTCTGTTTTCAGATGAGATGTTATTACTTATTTATAAGCACACAACAGGTGCCTGGAAATTAAGAGATATTCACAAAAATGAGCTCTCTGGTGACCACCAAACACATGATGCTGCCAGAGCATCTTCTTTATGTTGTGTTTGCTCTTAGTGCGAGCAGCAAGAACAATTTGGATTCATTTCTTACAAGAGCTTTTTGTGATTGATCTGAATTTCCTTTCAGAAAATCACCCTGTTTCTGCACATGCACTGGGGGATCAGGCAGGGGCTCTGCCTGGCAGCAAGGTCTGGTTTTCCCACGCAGGTTCCAGGTGTAAAGCCCCGTGGGTTCGAGGTTCACCCACCTCACACACTCAAGGAGTGTTCTGCAGACAAACTCCTCTGCAGGGCACGGTGGCACTGGGGCCACCAAGGCCACCCCTCAGTGTCATTTCTGCAGCTGCCTGAGGAGCACCACAGCCCTTCTGCACCCTCCAGCCTCTGCTAGGCAAGGGGAGTTTGCAATCAAACTCCAAATGCAGACAAACTAACAAAGTGGGTCCTGCCTTTCCCAGACTGAGCAGGTTGGGGTGGCAGGGCAGGGCCAAGGCACAGCCTGGGGCATTCCCAGTGCCAAGGCTGCCCAGTGCTGGCAGGAATGGGCACCACTGCCCCGGCCCCCCCGGGAGGGCACTGCTGGCAGCAGGCAGCCCCATCGCTCTCCCCAAGAGCAAACCTTTTTTATCTCTTCCTTTGTGAGCTAATAATGTTTTTTTAATTGAAACATGTTCAGCTTCTCCTTCTTTCTTCTGTTTCAAGTGATTTCTGCCTCTGCCAGCAAAATAAGAGCCTGTGTTGCTGGGTATTTTTTTTTTCCCCAGAAAATGCAAGGGTTTTTTTTCTTCCTTTTTTTTTGCAAGATTTCAACTCTTTGACTTTGGAAGAGAAATCATTGTGGAGAAAGTATTTCTTGAAATGATGACAGAAGCAAAATTATATTCCTTTGTAGAAAACAGGGACATTTGAAGACAGGCTTTACATCTTTGTTCTTTGTTCCGGGAAGTGCGAATTCGCAGGGTCCTGGACCATTAATCCTTCCCCATTCTTGGTTTTTGAAGATGAACATTGCAGAGAATGAGGCATTGTGCTTGAAAGGTCTTTTCAGAAAATACCTTTTCCTTCCACAATATGTTCCAGTTCTCTGATAATTTGCAGAATAACTTGGCAATTCGTGGCTTTTCCTCATAAATATTTATTTTCCCAGGACACCCTGGTGTGATCAGGCTCCCAAGGTGGTTGCTGTGAACAACCTGCCCCCCCTGTTCCCAGCAGAGGGGTTTGGCAGCTCCCTGAGCCCCACTGGGCTCTGTCCCACAGTGTGGCTGCCCCAGAGGGCTGCAGCCCCAGCAGAATTGGGGAACTCAGCACCGGGGCCCTCTGCATGCCCAGGCTCCTACAGGTGACACCAGCTCCCCTGGCTGGGCTCAGGACATCTTCTCATAACATCCCAGAATCCCAGATTGCTTTGGGTTCACAGGGATCCTAAAGCCCACCCCATTCCATCCCTTCCCATGCCCCAGGTGCTCCCACCCCAGTGTCCAGCCTGGCCTTGGGCACTGCCAGGATCCAGGGGCAGCCCCAGCTGCTCTGGGCACTGCCAGCCCTCACTGTGTCCTTACAAACAGCTCTGTCCCCCCCCAGCCAGCGAAGAGCAGGGCCCCAGCATGGGCAGAGGGGGTGGGTGGTGCTGCCCAGCCCCTGCTGTCCCCTCTTTATCGCTGGGATCATTAACACCAGACGGTGACACACGTGTGGAGCTGTGAATCCCAGGACCACTCGGCGCTGTGAAGTTTCCCACTTCATCCATTACAGAAGCAGCTCTGCCAGCTCGGGGCTGTGAAAACTCAGCACTCAGTGCACTCGCAATTTCTCAGCTCTCAAATGGTGCAGTGAGGGGTGGGAGTGAGTCCGGTGTGGCCCCAGTCTGCCTGGCTCTGGGGGGGGATGTTCGTGTGTGTCACACAGCGAGGGAACAGCCTGCCTTCAACAGACCTCAGGGAGCCTCCAGTTCCATCCTCCTGCCACGGGCAGGGCCACCTGCCCCAGGCCAGGCTGCTCCAAGCCCAGCCCAGCCCTGCCTCGCACAGTGCCAGGGAACACCTGAGCTGTTCCAGGGATGCTCTGGGCAGCCTGTGCCAGCCGCTGCCGTGCCCTGCGGTGTCCCGGTGCCATGGGCACGGCTGCAGGGAGGTGACCCTGCTCCGGGGCACTGGGATTGG
>CM031864.1:952133-963411 GCA_018697195.1 Certhia americana
TTGGCACGGGTTGCGGTGGGTTTGGCACGGTGTGGGTTTGGCACGGGCGGTATCCGGCAGGGCAGGCTGTGTCCGGAGGGGCCGTGGGGCTGCCCGGCTATCCCGGGTCACGGGTCTGACCGCCCCGCAGGGCTCAGAGGCTGCTCCGGCAGCTGGGGGGGCTGTCCGCGACCCCTCTTTGTCTGGGGAAAACAGAACAGGCCCCGAGCACCGCTGGCCACAGCTCTGCCTCTCTGCCCGACGGCTTTTGCACAGCGCACCCTCGGCCCTGGCTGTGCCGGGGGCTCTGCTCACCTGGGCACGGAGAGACCCGAGGGGATGGTGGGCTCTGCTCACCTGAGCACGGAGAGACCCGAGGGGATGGTGGGCTCTGCTCACCTGGGCACGGAGAGACCCGAGGGGATGGTGGGTTCTGCTCACCTGGGCACGGAGAGCCCCGAGGGGATGGTGGGCTCTGCTCACCTGGGCACGGCCCGGCTGCTGCAGGGGCAGAATCGCTGCCGCTGCTGTAATGCGGGGACATTACCTGCATGCTCTCAGGGACACCATCCCCTCGGGCTCCTCTGGAAGCACCGACAAAAATCTGGAAGAAGAGCCAACACAGCTGAGGTGCTGCCCAAACCTGGCCTCAGTCCGGAAGGAGAGAAGTATCCCGAATTTTCAAGAGTTTGGATGAAAATGGTTCTAAATGAAGGCAGACCTCCAGACACTCGGAGTCTGCCATCCTTCTGGAACTGCTGAGGCTGCTGGATGCTGCACAGAGATTGTTTGATGATGATGCCGCAGGGTCAGGGAGCCCAGCACGACCCCCAGCTCTGGCTGAGCGCTGATAATTCCAGGAGCAAAGCTCCCAATCTCCTCACACGGCTGCTGTGACCGCCGAGCACCAGAGCACGGGCAGGAGCAGGGCCAGGCGGGTGCAAAGGGCTGCTGCACGCCAGCACCCTCGAATTTCCCTCCCCTCTCCCTTTCGCAGGGAAGAAGGGAAATATGTAAAGTTAGAACTTCAATATTTCAACATGAATTAACATGAATTTATTTTTTTACATTCCAGGTGTTTAATTTGAGCATCTCACTTTGTTATAATTGAATTAGTATGTGGGCTGTGAATCCAACACTGCAGCAGGTTTTAAAGTCTCGGGGGGATGGAATATGAACATCTGGTGGATGCTGTGGCAGGACCCCCCTTGCCTGACAGCCTCCCTGGGACTGTGGAGGAGGAAGCACCAACACAAGTCCTTCGGGGTGCTTTGCTAAGCACAAACACCTCTGTGATTGAGAAGAGCTCACTTGGCTGTGTCCTGGGAGGGACAGGCTGTAGCTGTAAGCTGATTCCACCCTGGTATTGAATGCCCCAGCAGCCAAGGCAGAGCAGGCATCACCTTTCCCTCCCCCGAGGTGGCAGAGAGCCAGCCCAGCTGTTTCCCCCGGGCAGATATTGCCTCCCACACTGATACCCAGCTGCAGCTCCACGCTCAGCTGATCCCAGCACTCCTGTGCTCCTCAGCCTGGAGAGCAGATGCCAGATGCCTTTGGAGCCACCTGACAGGGACAGCAGGTGCTGCTGTGCAGGAA
The DNA here is from genome assembly GCA_018697195.1 of Certhia americana. NCBI lineage: Eukaryota > Metazoa > Chordata > Aves > Passeriformes > Certhiidae > Certhia > Certhia americana. The sequence continues at coordinate 953,709 of CM031864.1, forward strand.
CGGGGCGTGACAAACCCTGAGTGTAGGATCAATGGGAGTAGGAGGGTGGGGATGGATGGGGATGAGAGATCTGTGCAGCCAGGGTTTGGAATTTGGGGTTTATTGCAAATAAACCATCCCTGATTGCAAAGGGCCTGGGGACAGGGCCCTGCTTGGAGCTGCCAGCACAGCTCGGAGCAGCCCCAAAGAGAGCCAAGGTGCCAAGAGAGGGAGGGAGAGAGAGAGGAAGGGGGAGAGGGAGAGCAGGAGGGAGGGACAGAGGGAAGTTCCCCTTCCAATCCAAGAAATCTTCTCCTGTGCTGAATATTCCAATTGTCACTGCCCAATCCTGTCCAAGATCCAAATCCTACAGCGTTTCCACACAGCCTGCAAGAATCCTTCCCTTGCCATGCTGTGTTCCATTCCAAACCCTACAAACTGCTCTGTGTGCCCCTCCTGCCAGGCTGGCAGGCTCTGCTGTGCCCCTTGGAGCTGTGTGCAGGCACAGGGCATTGGCTGATCCCAAGGGGATTCCCTTCAGCTCCCAGCCCAGTGTTTAACACTTGGGCAGGAACTCAGCTTTGCTCTGCCACAGCTGCTTTCATTTCCATCTCCCTTGGAGTTTCCAGAGTCTCCAAATCTTCTCCCAAACAATCCTATTTATAAAACTTCCCTGTTTCCTCTTCCCCAACACTCTGTGTTTGCAGTTTTGTGGCTTTGCTTCTGCAATGTGCCTGGAGGAGAGCTGAGATGGAGTGAGTGCTCCACCCGGGGGTGGTGTCAGAGCCTCCCTTCCCCAGACACCGGGTGCTGACCCACAAAGAGCCACAAACATTTCTGCTCTGCCCGGGACACACCGCGCACGGCAGCACCGGCACCGCGGCTGGCAGCAGGAATGTGCGGCCTCAGGCACGGCCAGATGTGCAGCATTGCCCTCAGCCAGATGTGCAGCCTCGGGCACAGCCAGATGTGCAGTCTCTCACTCCAAGGCTGCACAGAGCTGCACTCGAGGCCAGAGCCAGCAGCTTCCCTGCTCAGGAAATCGGGCACAAAGGAGTTCAGTGTGAAAAGGAAAAGCAGTGTCTGGGCTAAGGGAGGATGGTGATTCCTGTGCCAGGAAAGCAAACCAGCCAGTTTTACCACGAATAAATGAATAAATGAATGAATGAATGAATGAATAAATAAATAAATAAATAAATAAATAAATGTGGCTGTAAATAAATAAATAAAGGTGACTGTTTCCCCCCGTGTCTGAAGCCCTGATTCTGGCACTGGGGATGCAGTCTCTTATTGCTACATGGCTCATAAAAGCCTTTTGCTAGTTACTTTCACTCTCGATCATCCCTCCTGTCGTTAATAGCACTGGTCCTGTGCAAACACTCAAATATTAAATGTTTAGATTATCTGAGCCTCTTCCTTTCAGAGCTGAACATGTTACTTCCAAGTTGAACTGCTCCTTACCTGCTGGGCTGTGTTTTTCAGGAAGAACAAAACCCCACAGTGCTTTGTTTATGGAACATAAAAGGAACTACAACCTTGGGAAAAGGAAAAATTATTCATAAAACAGGGCTTGTTTTGCTCATGCTTCTCTCCTTCCCAGGGTAACTCAGACACTCAGACAGTGTGTGCCTCACGTCGTGTTTTCCATGAAGGGGGGCTCTGCCTGTCCCCCTGCCCAGGATCTGCCCCGCTCCAGGGCTGGGCTGTGCCTGCCAGGCTCGGGTTGCTGACACCAGACTCCCCACACCAAACAATCTGCACCTTGCTCCTGTTGTACACACCTATTATGGGATTGGTTTTTATTAGTGTGGATAACTCTGTGTGGGGGGTGGAAATGGGTTTAAAGATACAGTTTTCTTCAGGAGTAAAGTTGATAAAGTGTCCATGTAGTGAGTGATCTGAGTGCCTGGTGGGGATAACACCCAGTGAAGGCACCTGCTGCTGATGTGAAAACATCTGCTGCTGCTATCCCAGCTACCAGCGCAGACCATCTGCAGGAATTATAGACCAAGGCTCAAATTACAACTGACAAGAAGAATTAATTAAACCCACAGTCAAGAAACACTCTGAAGAGGCAGGACTGAGGAGTGGCCATGTAAAACATTCCTAGAAACATGGAAATAAGTATTTAGAAAAGTTTGAATATTTATGTAGAGCTGTGAATATGCAACAGGCTGGGGCATTTCAGGGGGTGTCTTGGACACAGCAGGGATGCTCTTGGTGAATGCCAGGCACCTGGACATAAAAAACTCTGCTTTATTGTTTGTCTCTTGTTGTCTTCTATTAAACTCTTTAAATTTTACCAGGAAAGCGAACTGTGTTTTTCACACTCCTGTTCGTGGCTCTGTGCTCTCCATGTCAGCCGTGCTTCCAGACTCCTTACACAGGGTTTCTGGAAAGTCCAGCTCCACGAAGGGCTCGGCACAGCTCCTGCAAGACCCACTCAAGGCTGAATTGCAGTGGAGGAGGGAGCCCTCCACAGCTCAACGACAGGCTGTAAAAGTGAAGAATGAGGTGACAGAAGTAGCAGAGGAAATTCTATCCCACCCAGCCTATAGGGGTCCAGGGAAATTTAGAGAATAAGGCTAATAAAAGCAGGATGGAAAATAAATAGTGGAAGGAACGAGAGGCATGAAACAGCATTTATTTACTTGATTATTTATTTATTTCTGCTGAGTGCCTCATTCCCCCTGACCTGCAGAAGAGAAATCCAAGGAAATGCCAGCACCATGCAGAGCTCACCCCGTGAGGGCTGGGCAGGGCAGGGGCAGTGCCCGGGGCAGGGGCACCCCGAGGTCAGGGGCTCCTGGGGGAGTTTTACAGCCAGCTGGGAAACCAAACCCAACAAAACTGGCATTTTCCAGACTGCCTTTGCAAATCCCATCTTTATCAAATCTGATTCTCCCCGTTAATGGCTTTGCTTGGCAGTTTCGGAGGACTAATGAGCTCTCTAACAATGTTCTCCTGCCATCTTTTTGCTCAGGATGTTTAAATGATCTGGCTGTAAAACCCACGGTCATTACCAAGTGCTCCTGATTATCACTACTTTTTCTAAGCACATTGTCAAGGTTCCTGAGCCTGTGTGTCTTCAAGGTGACCACAAATTCACAGCTATTTTGGTTTACTCGTCAAAAGTGTGATTACAACAGTGCTACATGCAGTAAATCACCCCTTGAGATGTATTTACAGAGCAGCCAACAAGAGTACAAACGCTTCTCCCCACCAGCAGCACAGCCTGGTGCATGTCCTCCCTGACAGGTCACCTTGGCCAGCACCTGCCTTTCAAACCCCAGCTGGGTGCTCTGTGGTGGGACTGACAAGAGCAAGGAGAAAAGCAAGAGATTTGGCTCCAGATTTTCCCAGAAACTCATTTCTGTTACTTAATAAGAAAAAGCTTCCAAGAACTGGAAATACATCCCACTCTTGCCAAGAGGAAAATAAAGATGTCTCTCAAATGCCAGGATCTCAGGTTGGAAAGATTCCCCTGCTGTAAAGCAGAACACAAGTTTGCTCTGCAGAGGGCATTGGTCCGAGCAGAACTCATCGCAGAGCGGGTTGGAGCAGGTCACCCTTCAAAGTCCCTTCCAGCACAAACCATTCTGTAATTCTGTGATCATTGTGAGCCCAGACAGTAAAACAAGAGTCCATGATTCCCACAGGGTGCCCACTCAGACCAGACTTTCTGTTGTCCCCATCTCTCAGTGACCTGTGCCTGCACCAAGCCCGAGCTCAGCCATCCCCTCACCCTGCAGAGACCACACTGAGTTCACCACCTGCACTGACTGCAGAGACACAAGCAGCAAAAGAATATCAGAGGAGCCCTGACCACAGCTTGGGTTGTCATTTCTGCCATTTCTGATCCCTTTGCCACAGCTCAGCTCTGCATTCCCAGCTCAGAGCAGCCACCCTCTGACTGTGGTGTCACAGCCAGTGATCCGAGTTCACAAAAACCCCAGACAGTAAAAAAAATGGAGTTCAATTCACATCTCTTCTATGCTACCCAAATTCCAAACAGCTCCACTGATGTCCAGAGCTGTCCCAGCACGGTGGTGACCTGCAGTCAGCTGGTCATTAATTTAGCATAATTGCATGTTGAGCATGTGTGTGTGCACTTAGAGAGTTTTATCTGTGTCTGCCAAAACACAGAAAATGTTCAGTACAAGATAGGGACTGACAACATTTGAAACTGAACAGCTAAAATTTGTCATAAATATAATAAATTCACATAGGAGTTACAGCGATTTGTTGAGTTCAGCAGTGGGAACTCCTGCTTGCATATTCAGGAGAGCTGCATTTCAAAGAAAAGATTTGCTGTGTTTTGGCCTTTCTCTGGGAAGAGATCTGGCTAGAGGCTATTAACAAGGATCAGAACCTGATTTCCCCATGAGCACTGATTGCCCCACGAGGACTAACCTGCTGGGAGCCAGTGCAGGACAAACATGTGAGAACTTGGGGCATCTTTGGGTGGCTTTTTCTCCCAGAAGACACAACCCACACACGTGGCTGCGAGCCTGAGGAATGCAAACAACTGGAGTCCCGGTGTGCTGGCTTGGCTTTGAGCCAATAACTAAATAATTGATTATTAATACAGGAATGATGATGTCTGATGCTTTTTCATGTCTAGGCATGGCAGCTCCTAAGATCAGAAGCTATGTTTAAATTTGAAGGAAGCCCCATTTGGCATCAGCTTGCTGTGGTTAGGAAGAGACGGTACCTGGGGGTAATTGCTTCAACACTTAGCACTAATTTTGTTTTCCCATCCTGCTTAGAGAATAAAGACTGGCTCTCATTTGTTTGTTCCACAAAGGCACGGAGTCTAAGGCTGCAGTCCTTGCTGTGTTTTGCTATAGACTGTCAGGATAAAAGCTGAACATACATCTGCAACTGCAATAAACCAGCCCAAACACACCTCACTGATCTATGCCTTTTGAAATTGTATTCACTTTTTGGAAGATGAACAATAAAAAGGACAGAACAATGGGGAAATGGAAGGGAATATGCATAGGGTGTGATGCCTTTAGTATTCCAGGGTGCAACAGCAGCAAACAGAGTTTACCATGTGCCCTTTCATTTGAAAGGCCACCTGCCAACCCATTCCCATATTCCCTTTGCTGGGTTATCAGATGCATTTAAATGAAAGCATTCCTGGGATGTGGCAGAAGCTCATCCCTGGGGAGAGCAGGAGCCCTTTGGTGTGTGTGCCTGGCTGTGGGGGCTGCTCTGGGACCTGCCCAGCACGGCCCTGCCAGGCAGAACTGCTCTCCCAGCCTGGCTGAGAGCCCTAGTTCAACAGCCCATCAATTAAAAACTCTCTCTGTTCTGATTAAGCTCCTGCAGATGCCGCAGCAGCCTTTCCTCCAGCCCTGAGTCTGCCCCCTGAGCCAGCTCCAGCAGCCAGCACAGCTCCCATGTCCCTGCAGCACCGGGAGGAGAAGGCTCTGCTCTGCTCAAGGACAGCACAGCAGGGGCTGCAGCTTCAGCATCCCCATCCCTGCCAGGACAGGGACAGCCTCCCACCTGGTTCATTGCTGGAGAACTCACAGAAAAGCCTTTTGCTTCCTGTCACATCACAAACATCCAGGAGCTGGGGTTTGACCAGGAGCTGGGGTTTGACCACCAGCTGTCTGCTCACAACAGGCACTGGGTGTGTTCCTGGCACAGGAGGGCTGAGGGAAATCCTGCAGCAGCTGCTGGATCCCCCCAGCACACCTCTGCACACACCTGCACACACCTGCACACACTCACCTGCACACATCTGTAACACACCTGCACACACCCATGCACCTGCACGCTCCCACCGTGCCCATCCTTGGACTCAGACAGGTTTTAGCCAGGTCTCCAGCAGAACCCCCCTCCCGTGTGTCCCCCCCTGACCATTTTGGGCAGGAGACCCGATGGTTCATTCCTGTTTGTGATGACAGGGAGTCACAGCACTTCTTTCTCTTGGGGAAAGATCCTCCTTCACCCCTGGGGTTCACCTTTTCACTCTACGAGCATCCTCCTGCAGAGAGTCCCAAAAATCTGCAGGAGATATTTGAGGATCTCCAATCAGGTAAATGGCCTTTGCTTCTATAATGATTATGTTTTATTTTGAGTGCTTGTTCTTCTCCTTACTCCTCTTATTTTCTCCTGCTCTCCAATCCCTCCACTCCCTCAGTAAAACAAGTGAATAATTTCATTTATAACTGCTGACCCTATTGAAACTGCTACAGAAATGTGGTCCTTATTAAACACAGTTTTAATGTTAGCAGACTCACTTAGCAGTGTCCAGTGATGGATGATTTCACACAGAACATGAAATGCATCGTTTATAATTGCAGGCTCAGCCACTCTCCACACGAATGGCACAAAGCCTCGTCCCAGGCAGCAGCAATTCCGATGGGCTGGCACTGACCCCTGGCCACAGAACCCATCAAAAGGGACAAAGAAATCATTGCAAAGGGCACTAGATCTTTGTCATGCAGATGTACCCAAAACTCACCAAACTTCCCTGAAGTTTATTTGCCTTAAACTCCACTTAAAAGGAATTTATAAAGCTTTGTACTTTACCTTTCCACAGTGTATCCCCAGTAAAAGGAACTACCACAGACACAGAAATGCTAAATGGATCCTTGTGTCAGCACCACCACGGTGATTACCAAATAAATTTATAATTATGATACACTTGAAGTATCAGGAGGAATAAAAGATCAAACACACCTCTTTATCAGGGAATGGGAGCTGAAACTACAGACCATAACACACTGTGCTGAGAGATAAAGACCATGTTACCACTGAATTTTTTATATCCTCCAAAGGTCAAAATCACTTCACCATAAAATTTTCAGTGTCACAAAACTCAGAAGTAGTAAATGTGTTTTTGTTCTAGTCTAGTCATGCACGCAAATTATTGGAACCCTTAAATTGTTAGAACATCAAATAAAAAAATCAGGACTTGAAAGTTCTCATCTTGATGTTAGAGTGAATATTTCTGAAAATCTAATCCATTGGAGATGGTCATAATTACTGTAAAATTGCTTCTGAAACTAATTTGTTCATGCACACACAAATGAAACAGAATTACATTTCCCTTTTCTCTTCCTCACTTTTTTTTTTTTTTTTTTTTTGGCACAAAGGAAAGAGGAGACACCGGCCTCCTTTGAAAGCAGGGCCTTTCTCCTTTGAAGTTTTCTCATCAAGGGCCTGCTTAAGGCAGCAGAGCGAGCCTGACCCCAGACAGAGCTGCAGCCCAGACACTGGACACGGCTGCAGGCCCAGGGCTGCCTGCAGGTGTGCCCTGAGCACACACCTGTCCTGAGATCACACCTGTCCTGGGATCACACCTGCCCTGAGATCACACCTGTCCTGAGCTCACACCTGTCCTGAGCACACACCTGTCCTGAGATCACACCTGTCCTGAGATCACACCTGTCCTGAGCTCACACCTGTCCTGAGATCACACCTGCCCTGAGATCACACCTGTCCTGAGATCACACCTGCCCTGAGATCACACCTGTCCTGAGCACACACCTGCCCTAGGCTCACACCTGTCCTGGTTTCACACCTGCCCTGAGCACACACCTGTCCTGAGATCACACCTGTCCTGAGATCACACCTGTCCTGAGCACACACCTGTCCTGAGATCACACCTGCCCTGAGCACACACCTGTCCTGAGATCACACCTGTCCTGAGATCACACCTGCCCTGAGCACACACCTGTCCTGGTTTCACACCTGCCCTGAGCACACACCTGTCCTGGGCTCAGTCTCTTGCTTTTGGGAACATCCTCATTTGCTCTCACCTGCTGCTGTTTGTGTCCCCCTGGAGGAGATGGAAGTGCAGACCCTCCCTGTCTGGAGAGCTCTGTGTCCTGTCCTGGTGTTCCCAGGAGCTGATCCCTGCTCCCTGTGTCCAGAGACCTCTGTGTCCTGTCCCTCAGTGTTCCCAGGAGCTGATCCCTGCTCCCCGTGTCCAGAGAGCTCTGTGTCCTGTCCCTCAGTGTTCCCAGGAGCTGATCCCTGCTCCCCGTGTCCCCTTGGGCAGCCCAGGCTCCTCAGCTCTTGCTGGTTCCATGTTCTGGGCCACAGGAGCACCCTCATTGTCTGAGCCTCGGGGGCAACTCAAAAGCAAATCTGAAGCAGGTAATGAGTCACCGTACAGAGGTAAATGTTGTTTTCTCTCAGAAGCAGGGGTTTGTGCCTGTATTTCTCAAATATTTATCCCATGTTTATTGGACACACTCTCAACTTCACAAACTGCAGATAAGGGAGTTGACTCTATTGCAGTTTTGTTCTTTAATCATGACAAATGTTACCACTTTTCTAAGGGTATTATCATTCCCTTGTCTTATTACTTCAACATCTTCTTTCTCTGCCACTGATAAATGAAACATAATTGAATTTAATACTGAAAACCATAGGCACAAGCTGTTACCCAGCCTGAGCTACTCGAGTTGCACTCCTCGGTGGAGTCACTAAGCAGAGCTGCTGACTCCGCAGACAGAGACTGAGATCACCTGGGGTTTTAGCAGCTCCAGACCCAGAATGTGAAGGTTTCAGCTCTGCCATGTGCTCTGTGGCTTTAGTGGAGCCCTGTCAGTGCCACGGGAGATGGGCACTGCTGGGACACAGAGTTAGCAAGATCTGCTTCGTGCTGTCCTTCCCAGAGGCTCCTGTGCACTAAGGGATGGGTAACGAGGCAAAAGGCAGGAGTTTGGATTTTCTTCTGTCACTTCAAACTCCCATTTCAGGGCACAGCACCTTCAGGAGGAGTCCCAGCTTTCCCAGCGAGGAGGGACAGGGACCCTCCTTCCAAGGCTTCCCCACAGTGCCTGTAGCCTGCAATATTCTCCTTGTCTCTGCTAAAAAGATGAAGCAGATGCAACCCAGAAATCTGCTAGGTTTTGTTTTTAGGCTGGGACTATCTTTCTTTGATAGTTTCAAAACTACCTTTCTTTTATCTTGAAGGAATCAGCTCATGCTTGAAAACCAGACTGGTGACTCCTTCCCCTACCCATGGGTGGCTGGGGGGTGGTGAATATGTGGAGGGGTCCTTCAGGGTAAAACCCCAAGAAAGAACACAGTTTCTTGCAAGTCATGCTCTGTTTCCATGAGAATATCATCGGGCAGAGTGCTTGGATTGGAAATCTCAAGGGTGAAAAAAGGGTGTTAAAATACTGAGCTGGAGTGTGTTCAGTCTTCCAGCATAAATTACACAGCTGTTTAATATTATTTACTGGTGTAAAAATGTGCTTAGAACATTCAGGCAAATCCAGAGAACATCCAAATGCACATATTTGATAGATCTCTGAAAGAAAACAAGGTATGTACCAGTATCCATGACAACAAAGCCACCGCAATCCGTGGGTAAGTGAGCAAGACACTGCTTAGCATTATGGAAATTCTAAAAAGCCTGCTGCTGTTGAGGGCAGAGCTTTTCATGCATCTTTTCATGCATATTAAGTTTATTACCTATTCCCAATTAGGTGTGTTGATGTCTGGTGAGGTTTGGAATTTGTGGGGAGGAAGGACCCCCCTGGCTCGCTGCAGAGGGGGCAGCCAGCACCCAGCAGAGGGGCACCCCAGCTCTGCACAGCCCTGGCACCCCAGGGTGAGCCAGGAGAGGAGGAGGTGGGTGCCTCGTGGGCATCAGGCTGGCCCCTGAGCCATGGGGGGAAACACAGGGCTGGCCAGCACCTGCGGTCTGGCCTGGGCCCAAATGACCTGTCCTGCCCCTGTCCCACTG
>CM031864.1:963421-975982 GCA_018697195.1 Certhia americana
AGGGATTTCTCCGTGCACAGCTCAGTGATGTTCCTGGAGGGAAATAAACCCTGTGATGTGACAAGAGGGCAATGGTGACAAGGAAAGACCAAACTCCTCTTAATCCTGTTCTCCTACCTTGCTCCCAGTGTCATCTTTCAGATCCATGGAAATCTGACACATCAGCCCCAGTTCAGAGCTGCCTTAAACTGATGCCAAAGGAAAAATAAACTGGAAAATTCAGGGGAGTCCCCCAGCAGACCCACTATTCTGCAAGCAGCACAGAGAGGAGGGAGGTTCCTGTGCAGTTGGTGCAGGCTGGGAGGGAGGGCTGGCTCCCTCTGGATGGTTCCGCCAAACTCAGCTCCTCCCTGTCCCACCGGGTTTGCCAAAATCAAAAGGAGTTAGTCCCCTCTGGATTAATGCAGCCCCTCAGCCCCTCCAAGTTTAGATCCTGTAAGTCCAAAACTTCCCTGGAACTGCAGGGACCAGAGGGAGGAACAAAGAGCCCACAAACGTGGTCCCAAGCTGCTGTCCTGGGGTTTGCACTGTGGCTCCACTCACCTTTCCCCCTTGGAACGTGCTCACACTCCCAAGAGCTACGGGACCTCTTCAGGAGTAACCGTGATGATACAAACCTTTGCATGAAGTTATCATTCCTTCAGAAAAGTCTCCCCTTTCAGACTGCTGTTCACACGGGAAACTTTACATCCTGACATTTATTTTTAGGGTAAATACTTCATTCTACTGTCTCAGTTTCATGACTTTATTTCTGACATAGGAGCTTCTGAGGAGCAAAAGTGAGTAACTTTATGACTTTGGAACAGAAATGATGATGCTCTTTGGAACAAGGGTCAGTGGATAATGCAGGAGTCCAGTTTTTCTCTCAGATGTTTTCTGAGTTTTGGTGGGGTTATTTTCTCACAAATAGCTTTTTTATTTCCTGAGAAAAAGGCTGTGTGAACCCGGAGTGCCCGCTGGAAAATCTGCTGTTGTGTTTATGAACTGTAGGATCGGCTGGAGACTGTGACATGAATAGCAATTTAGCAAAGGGACAGAAACAAACCATCTGTGCCTGGGTGGAGCCACGTCTGCACAATGTCAGCTCAGGGCGACTTTTTACACAGAAAATGCAGTAATTATAACCAAGAACACGTTCAGAGTGGAGTCAGCAGCACAACCTCAGCTACAGCAATGGGAAGAAACCATCAGGTGTTCACTAGATGGGTTTAAGGGACAGAAGTGTTGGGACAGGGACAGGGATGGGACAGGGACAGGAACAGGGATGGGACAGGGACAGGGACAGGAACAGGGACAGGGATGGGACAGGAACAGGGACAAGGATGGGACAGGGACAGGGATGGGAAAGGGACAGGGACAGGGACAGGGACAGGGATGGGAAAGGGACAGGGACAGGGACAGGGACAGGGACAGGGACAGGGACAGGGACAGGGACAGGGACAGGAACAGGGACAGGGACAGGGACAGGGACAGGGACAGAGCTGTTTTCTCTGGCCATGGGCACACACAGAGCTGTTTGCTCTGGCCATGAGCACAGAGTGTCAGCTCAGTTCTCCTCCTCCTCAGCCCTGTGTTCACTCTGCAGGATTGTTCTGGGGCTGTAGGGTTGGATCAATGCCCCAACACCTGCACACTCCCCTTGGGCTGGGCTGAGTCCCCAGGGCCCTGCTCCTGCCAGCAGTGACTGCCCTTGGGCTTTTCCAGTATGATCCAGGGATGGGATAATGGGATGGGATAATGGGATGGGATAATGGGATGGGATAATGGGATGGGATAATGGGATGGGATGGGATGGGATGGGATGGGATGGGATGGGATGGGATGGGATGGGATGGGATGGGATGGGATGGGATGGGATGGGATGGGATGGGATGGGATGGGATGGGATGGGATGGGATGATGGGATGGGATGCTGCCCAGCATCCCTGTCTGGGCACACCCCACACACAGCTCTGCCCCACTCCCCACAGGCCCTTGGCTCAGCCCTGTGCTCCCAAAGGGTTCCCAAGGGGCTCCCAAGGGGCTCCCCCATCCCCCCAATCCAGCAGGGCTGAGCATTTTCAGCACAGCATAAATTAATTTAGCCCGTGGCAGAAAAGTGCATTACAGAGGTGATTATATTCTGTTCTGGAGTGAATGCACCTTAATAAACCCCAGCCAAATGCATATAGAAAAGGTAACGCTGCGGATTTATCTTTTTTTTTTTTTCTGCATTCTTTTATGGCCTCCATTTGCTTTTGTTCTCTTTTTTTATCCTTTTGGCTTTTATGTTTGCAAGTGATAAATTTTCCCATGTTTTACATTTTATATGTAGTTTATCTCTTTATTTTGTACTTATATTGCATTGAAAATGGAATGAGTCTTTAGAATAATACAGCTGATATTGAATTTTTTAAATTGCTATTGGGTATATACTGCATAAGGTGGTTATCTGATCTCCAACTTAATCATGGGAAAATATTGCTATGGGGAAAGCTGACTGAGTAACAATGAGACCCCTATGCTTTCACAAAATTTATTTAACTATAAACCTATTATAAAACATTAATATAGAATTCTCTTACTTTCTGCTACATTCAGGTCAGATTTATTGTACATCGTTACTGAATTCACACCAAAACTGAATTAATCCTGCAGCCTCAGAGGCTCCTATTTAAGTTTATCAAGATGTGCTCCTGCTCTCAGGATTTCCTGACTGCCAAAGTCAGTAAATATAAACAAAATCACAGTTTTGTTGTAGTTCAAAAGTGGAGATTCAGGGGCGAGATAGAACATCGTGTATTTGTCCTGCTAGAAATAAAGGTTGTGCAGAGCTGAAGGACAGCCAGGAAAGCCTGAAACATTCCCAGTGCCTTGGGGAGCCCTGGTGCTGCAGGAGCCACAGCTCCGTGACAGCCAGCAGAGAGGGAAAAGGGCTCAGCACATCTCACACCCTCATCCCGTGCTGCCAAAGCAAAACAAAACAAATTTCACAGGTAGAAAACCAAAGTAACAGAGCAGAGACCTGGCCCAGCTGGGGACACCACCCTTCCCCACACAGGTTATTTCAGCAGAGAGGAGAAGGTTCCAGGTGCTGAGGAAAGTGAGGTGAGCACTGGCACCAATGAAAAGCAAGAGTAACAGAAGACTTGAGGTGTTAACTTTCCTTTAAATGTAATTTTTTTCCTACAATATGGCAATGATTTATATAAAAACATCCCAGATTTGTTTTTCTGGGTATTTTTTGCTCAGGTAAATTGCATTTTCCCAAGAGAAGAGAGCAGTATCGTGCAGCTGATGGGAGCAGTGCACAGAGCTCCCCCAGGTCTGCAGTCCTGGCCTCCAGCTGCATTTTCTGGCTCTCATTGCCCTGAATGAGAGATCCAGAGCTGACAGCTCCCAAATTCCGAGCTGCACGTGGGCTGGTTTGAGGGATTTGGGCTGCTTGCAGCCAGCCCAGCCAGCTGTACTTTGGGGGGTGTGAGCTTTCAGGTCTTGCACTGAAGCTGAGCTCCCTTCCCACCCTGCCATGAGCATTTGTCTCTTCATGTTAATTCTGATTTGCTCATTGCCAGCTGAGTCCAATGGGTCACAGATCCTTCTGAAAGGGGACAGTGATGTCAAACCCCAAACTTCAGGAGTCTCAGCATCAGAGAAGCCTCTCCAACCCCTTGCATACTTCATACAGCTAAAATAATGCACATTTTGACTGGTTCTCCAATTTATTATAATTATTTATTATTTTTTTTTATTATTTATTATTAAACCTCCAGGGTTTATTTGAATTCCAAGCAGTGAGCTGAATTAACCACTGAATCAAATTGGAGGACACTTAGCACAGGGTAGTTTTAATGTCGCCCATCAGGATAAATGTAATTTCTCAAAATCCCCACTTGCCTTGCAGGGTTGCCAAGGAGCAGCAGGGCTCAGTAAAGGCTGAGCAAAGGCACCCAGAGCCCAGTGTGCCAAGAGCAGGGGCTCCCCCACCACCCTGGGTGTGCCCCACCTGCAGGTAAAACCCCTGGACAGCCAAGGCTCCTTCTGCCACAACAAAGCTCCCGGCCTTTCCCAGCCTAGCCAAACTTCTAAGGACAAAGAAAAATGAAATTACAGAGTGGCAGTAATCCTGCTTCAGTTAATGATCTCATCTAAGGGCTCGTTTGTGACAAAGCTCATCTCTTCCTCCTGAACACTGCTCAGCTGTGGAATCAGGATCAATTTCAGGAATAGGAAAGAACATGTTCCTGTTTGTTTCATTTGAATTTCTCTTTTAATGTGTTGGTAATATCTGCAGTGCCCACTGCTGATGTAATATAGATCTAATTCTCAGCTCATTTAGCTGCTGCCTCAATAGGAACACAATGCCTTGTGGGAGTGATGATTAGAGAGCAACAGCAGAGATATAAAGCAGAGATAAATGAAATAAATTCCAGAAAAGTTACTAACAACCCAATCTGTGGCCACATCAGTCAGCTGCTACTCTGATGCACTAAATGGCTGCTCCATTTTGTTGGGTTTTTAATGATAGCCACATTATACAGCAGCGAGGAGGAGGAAAGCAAGCAAGAATGCACAACCCACCCTCTCCTCCTGACCCCAATGTCATGGGAGTATCAAGTGTGGAGGAGATGGAGCCATAAAAGTGAATGGCACAGCACATGCCTCTCAAGCTGTTATCTGTTATCTATAAAGAATTAAAATGAGCTCGTTATTTCATATGTGCCAGAAAAATGGGTTCATCAGTGTTGTGCTGAAATGCATTATGACTTACTGATTCCTGATCTCATGGCTGTTGTACTTATTTGAAAACATATTTATAAGCTTTATGTCAACTGCCAGCCATTGAATTTTTATTGTATATTACAGAGAGAAGTCTTATGTCTCAATTTGCATCTCTCTTAGAAACATGGAACCACAGAATACATAATTCTGTTCTGGTGTGATTTACTTGGGAAATACCTGATCACAGGCTCTGAGAACATCCCTCCCTAACTCACCCAGGTGACTTCTGCTGGTTCCTGTCCCACTGCCTGGCTGTGCAGGCCAGCAGAGCTCCAGCCTTGGCAAACAGTGACAGACCCAGGCTGCAGCTGAAGGGACCAAAATCCATCTCCAACCCACCCAGTGCCAGGGCAGGGACCCCTCCCACTGTCCCAGGTGCTCCCAGCCCCAGTGTCCAACCTGGGCACTGCCAGAGATCCTGCTGGGGCAGCCCCAGCTGCTCTGGGAACTTTATCCCAGGGCCTACCCACCCTGCCAGGGAACAATTCCCAAAATCCCACCCAGCCCTGCCCTCTGGCACTGGGAGCCATCCCCCTTTGTCCTGTCATTCCAGGCCCTTCCAAACCCCGGGCTGCTCCCAGGGATGGTCTCCTGTGAGCAGTGAACAAGGAGCTGAGGAGGGGTGACGTTCTTGGGGGGCTGTTCCCCAGCAGGACACCCTGTCCACAGTGGCCTCAGCTGTCACCTCCTGCCACCCTCATCTATCCCTTCCATGCTCACGCTGGTGTCCTTTGTCTCACCACTGCTGGCTGAACACGTGCCCAAGTTCCATTACTGTAATTCTGGAAGTCTGTAAAGACTGTGAACCAAAATCTCTGCAAATATTTGTGTTAATGTTTAATGAATTTGCTTCAGCTGTGTTTACCCTGCTCTGTGTTCCCACCCTCCAAACACTCAGCCATGAAAACCTCACAAATACAACTCGGGGCTGAACTGAAGTGTTCAAAACAGGGATTTCCTCCCCAGTTTCATGCCCAGCCCTGTCCCCAGCTCTGTCCCCAGCTTTGTCCCCAGCAGTGTCCCCAGCAGTGTCCCCAGCAGTGTCCCCAGCTCTGTCCCCACACTGTCCCAGCACTGTCCCCACACTGTCCCAGCTGTGTCCCCACACTGTCCCCACACTGCTGACCCCTCCTGTCAGAGTTTCACTGCTCAGACTCCAGAGGGGTGACCAAGGCCAAGGCCAGCTTGGGTGGGACGTGGAGCAGCCTGGTCTAGTGAGAGCTGTCCCTGCCCATGGCACGGGGGGAATAAAACAAGCTTTAAGGATTAGGATTAGGATTAGCATTAGGATTAGGATTAGCATTAGTCCAGCACACCGCCGTGAATTTGGGCAGGAGCACCGCGACATCTCCCAGTTCGAGTCTTCCTGGGGGGCTGCAGGAATAATTGCTGTTTGCAGAGCACTTTGGAAAAGGTGAATTCCTTTGCACTGCTGGCATCTTCTGCCCGATGAAAGCAGGGAGACGTCGCCTCCCCCTCAGGCCGGGCTCCTCTGCTTGGCTGTTCTCCTCATTAAGGGTCACAGCATCTTCCCAACACGGGCTAACCCACGAGGGCACTTAATTATATAGATAACATAGTTTGTGTCACAACTAATCAGACGCGGTGCTACAGAAGAATCTCTTGTGAAGTGAGAGGTTAACGCGTCGTTGGTGTGAATGACAATGTGTGCAGCCTTGGAGAGAAAAATCAACAGGAGTGGGTGTTGGACCCACTCCAGAAATCTGGTTTTCAAGGAGAGAATTAAGCTGAACCAGTGACATTCTCAACAGCAGAAACACAAAAACTCATGTAATTTTTGTGGATTTGAAGTAAGCACAAAATAAATCCATCAAACTTCAGTTTATTCACAAGTGGTTAAAACCCGTATCAGATCAGGATTTTCCCAGCAAGAGGCAATTGGAATCCTGTTCTTGTGTTCCAGAGCACATTCCTTTTAGTCACACTGAGCAGCACCTCACCCCCTGTAATCAGTGTTAAAATTCACATCAGTGGGATTGTTTATGTGCCTTAAGTTGGGTTCACGCATGAAGGTGACCCATGAATCAGGTTCTAAGAGTGCAATAAAGGTCCAAAAATCACATAAATGTCAAACCATAACCACCTGACCTAAACCTGCTTCTGAAGGCAAACAATCCCCATTCTCTATAATAAATATGGTGAAACTAAATAGAAAGGCTCTCCACAATGGGGTGTTTGTTCCCATTTGCTGTGCAGCTGGATCAAGATGAAATACTTGTTGGATGCTGTAGCCCAGAGGATCACCTGCCCTTCAGTTCCCTGACCGTGCTGGTGTCACTCATTCCCAAGCTCCCTTTGGAGGAGAGGGCTCCGTGTCCCCAGCACCAGGCTCAGGGCTGACTCTGCTCTCCTGATAAACACACCCCAGCCCTCCTCTTGGTGTTATCTCCAATATAATTGTGCAAAATCACGTTGCTGGCCTCGTGTTTTTCAGATTAATTTCAGCAGCATCAGCATATTGGCAATTCACTTAACTAATTATTGGATGTGTTTGTTTTCCTTTAAAATATCCCCAGTAATAATTGTTGGATCCCTTGTTATGAAAGATGCCAGAATCTATTTCAATTATTATTACTTTTGGAGTACAAATGACATTTTTAATATCCTCCTGAGTGCTTATTACCACAGGAAATTGCCACGGGAGTCCAGTATCATCCTCTCTGTAACTGTTATTCGTATTCTTCTCATTTTTCCCCTGGCCTCACCAAGCTCTCCCAGAGCAGCAATCACACCTGACCAGGGAAATCATCCTGTCCTGTTTCACTGAGCTTCAAGGCAATGACAAGAACAAGACTTTTCTGTAGGACACAATTTCTGACCAGCAGTAAAAAGGATTACAAATAATCCTTAGGGCCCCTTCTGACCCTAGAAACCATTCTCGGGTTCTGTGATTCAGTGATTCTCTGCACAGGTCTGCTGTGCCAAGAACAGGAGCCGTGTCCATCAGGAGGGTCACAGAGTCCTCAGTGCCCAGGCCTTTCCCATGAATGCTGAGCTGGAGAAATAAATATTGAAAGGACAAAAGGAACTTGGGCCCCACTGTCACAGGGGCCTTTCATAAAGGTGCTGGGACAAATCCCCATTGCTCCACTGGCTTGGCCCAGCAAGCACAAGGCTGGGTAAGTAGAGTAGAAAGTGCCCCCCCCCAAGGTGAATCACATTAAAATTTGGGTCTAACAGGTGTTGGTACAGCCAGAGCATCATCTCAGAACAGCAACTAAAACCAGAATCCGCAACGAAATTAAGAATCAATGCACAGAAATAACACACTAGAGAAATGCATTGAAAAGATCCATTTTCAACTGCACCTTCTGGCACCTGCATCCTCCTCGGCAGTGCACAGGAGGTCATCTGTTCTCACCTGGACTGGAATTCTGTCTGTGAACTGAAGTGAAAAGAGTGGAGCTCGGTGCTCATGTTACTGATATTCTGGTCATCCCAAATTTCTCACCTCACTGCCCAAATTGCTTTCTAAGGACCCAATCCAAAGCCTATGGAAATAAACAGCAGTTCTTCTATTTTGTGCAGTGGACTTTGGATGGAGCCTGGCCTCTTGCAGGGCCAGTCACTGAAAGACATCAGTGCGTAGGAATTGAGTCATGATTTTATAAACTGAATATTTTATGAATAATGTTCTCAGGCAGAACCCCTAAAGCGCAGAAGAGATTGGTTTTATGCAGTTTTAATCATAAAGCCCAGTGTCTCTAACCGTGGAAATGCCTTCTCCTTCCCCCACAGTGGGGAGGTGAGACATCCTGCACATCTCCCTGCTCCAGCCTCTGTTTCCAGACTCACTCCTGAGTTATTGCTCCTCCACTGCCCAGGTTAGCTTCACAGTGGCTGTCCCCAGGCTGGGAGACACCTGGGGGGATAAACTCTGAGGGTTCCATGTGTGTGCTCCACACCCAGCCCTTCTGCAGAGGTGAGTGATGTCCCCATGCTGTCCCCATCCCCCTGAGCTGCTCCAGCCCCTGTGCAGCACAGGGATCACTGCACACACAGCAGTGCTCTGTGGAAATAACGTGTTTGATCCATTTTCCACCAGCCTTTTCCTGAGGCTGATTCTCAGACACAGCCCTGCTTGCAGAGTCCGTGGCCAGCACTCCATAAAGAGTTGAATCACTGTGAGTTGAGCTCAGTAATTAAACATGAGGTGCCATTAAAAAGAAAGACTTCAAGAGAAGCTGGCCCAGACTCAGCACCAGGATATGGATTTAAAGCACAAGAACAAGTCCTGTGTCCTACATGGCCTTGCAGCTATTGAAGCACATCTCTGAGCTCCTGCTGGGGCCATCAACTTCCTACCCAAACTTTGTCACCTCCTCCTCTCAGGGGATGTGCTTTGCACCCCGAGATGTCTCTGCTGTGGCAGGGGTGTGTGCAGCAGTGGCAGTGCCAGGCTGGGGCACTGTGAGCTGCATCAATGCTCACAAACAGCTCCTCTGCTCCCTGAGGGACCCACATGCATCTGGCAGTCGAAATTAGCTGTGCAGATAAAAAGCTACCAGGACTCTGTCCCTGGGATGGATTGGCAGACGTTTCTCATGTAATCAGCTTTACAGACTGCAATCTGAGCTCCTCTCCCTTCTCTCCCTGTTTTCCTACTAAACCAAGCTCACACAGCCCTTGCTGGCAGTAGTGAGGATCTGTCTGAATCCCAAAGTCAGGCACACATGAAATCAAAGCCACTGCCCCCAGGTGAATTGGCTTCAATGATGCTCTTTGTTGTCATCACTAGGAATAAGACTGAACCTGCATGAGCAATATTTCAGCTACTTCCAAAAGAGGAAGAACTAATTCTGCAGCCCAGGGATGTGCTCTTTCTGACCACACCAGGGACAGGGGAAAGAGCAGGAGAGCATTGCTATGTTCCATTCCCTCCCTTCTTCAAATTCTTTCATTTTCTTATTTGTCCCCTCTTCTTCCCCCAGAGACCATTCACGGGTCTTTGTTTGCTGCCTTCTCCCTTCCTGGAACTCTTCCCATCCACATGGCAGAGGGGTTGCACTGCACATCCTTTCTTAGCTCTGGGGCTCAGAGCAGCGGTTTTTCCACACAGTGTGACTTCCAGAAAAATATGGCACTTGCTGAGCATCCCTGAGCCACATCCCTGCCTGCAGTCCCCTCAGCAAAGCTGGGCACTGTCAGCCCACAGCACACAGCTCTTCCCCTCTGTGCCATGCTCCTGCAGAACAGCCCTCAGGCTCTCTCCCTTTTTACATCTCAATTACAGTTCCAACAGAGCCCTTGAAGCACAGCAATCCTTAGGGTTGGAAATGACCTCCAAAATCACCAGGTCCAGGCAAAACATTTCCTGGTGGGAGCGTGGCTGTGATGCCTTTGGCTCACCTTGTCACTGCTTCAGACCTGAGCTCATTTCTGCTCCCCTCCAGAGAGAGCAGGGAGGAGGCAGACACACAGTGGGCAGTTCTGCTGTATTTGTTCTGTATTTATCCATAACTGCTCAAGTTTATTCCTCACAAATCCTCTTGGTCCCTGTCACCTCCTCAGGTGACAGCTCCAGGCACTGGAGCCACAGGTGAGAGGCACTGGTGCTGCCCCACAGGAGCACCCAGCACCCCTGACCCTGCCCCAGGCCTCCCCAGTGCTCTGAAAGCTCCCAGAAAAGCACATTCCTTCACCTGTCCCCTAAAACTGCAGCTCAGGGGTAAATGGTAAGGGACACCTGTCCTGACAGGATCTGCCCCACCTCGTCTGGGGACGGGGCAGGGTTGTGGTGATGAATTAACTGGAGCACCACGGCTCTCTCAGCTCTGGGCTGCTCCCCAGGCACACAGACATCCCTGCCTCCCTCTCCCGAGGGGTTTCTTCTCACACTGACACATGACACCAGCTGAAGGAGCCTGGTATGGAAACTGCTCATGGTGAAAGATGTTTCTAACTCAAAAAACTTCCCTAGCTTTGAAAAGTGTGAGAGTTAATTTGCAACCATGTCTGCGCAAGAGGTGACAAAACAGTTAAGTGAGGAAATAATAAAGATATTAGTATCCTCTCCCGAGGATCTTCTGTCTCTAATTTAATACTTTCAAGCTTTTTAAAGCATTTGCCAGCACAGTTTTCTCACTTTAGCTGGGCACAGCTTGTGACCTCCATCTGAGTCGTGTCACATCACAGTGCTGGTGAGCGTATGAATAAAAACCTGTTTTCTTTGTCTCAGCTTTCTGGACACGGTTTGCTAGAGCAGCCTTGGCACAGGGCCCGGTTGGGGCGGGGCTGGACAGGGAGGGACCCGGCGTTTCAGGTCCCACCTGGGCTGGGAGGGTGAGACCAGCCCCGAGAGCAGAGCCTGTCCTGGCCCAGGGGTGTCCCCACAGCCCGGGGGGTCACCAAAAACCCACAGCCCCCTGATCCTGTGCCCCAGGGCTCCCCAAGGCTGCAGCACACTCTGGGCTGGGGGCAGCTTCACACAGGACTTGGCAAAATCCTTCACACAGCATCCTGATGTTTCGGGACAGCCTGGGCAGGATTCACCCCGGGGTGGTTTGTCCGGGGACACAGGGGAAAGCTGTCTCAGTGTAAAAAGGAAAAGGTGGGATCAAGAAGGCAAGAAGAGAAATCTCACCCACAAAAAAACAGAGCAAATGACATCAATAAATCCCAGATTATTCCAATTCAAAGAGGACCCGGACTGCCACTGACAGCTGACTGCACTGACTGAGATCACAGACACAGACAAACAAACAGAAAAGGGCTTTTCTACATCTCCACCTTCATTAGCCAAGAAAAATAGCTCCAAATATAGGTGTTCTTCCACAGGACTGCCGTGCTGATCCATGGCATTCTCCTTGTGTTCTGCCTTGACTCAGCAGCTGGAACAATTCCAGAATCTCCCCTTCCTGCAGGGAGCTGCTGGGAGAGGCACTGCGCTTCCCACACCTGAGAAGAACCTTGCAGGTGTCAAAGCAATGGCTTAGAAGGGTTTTCCCTGCCAAGGCTGAAGAGGAAGGAGCTATGGAATCACGCCCTTTGGATTCTCATTCCTTAGATAACCCTGTGGATAACTTTTCCAGGGCTCTCAGGGAACTCCGTGCAAGGAGCCAAACCTCACCCACCCCACAGGAACCAGAGAGGGCTCTGGTGAATTTGGGGAGCAGGATTCCAGCACCCTTCACACTTAGGGTGCCTCCAATCCTCCACTGTGCAGGCACGGAGATTGGAACCCCCAAAATGTGTGACAGGCCCTGAACTGTCCCTTTCCCCAGGGAATGGGTGATTGTGTGCAGGGTCAGAGCCACCCACTGCCCCTCCCGGTGCTGCCAATGCCAATGAGCAGCAGCAACACTTTGATAAAGTTTGCACAAGAGTAATTAGTCCTACAGGCACAATATTTTTCCATTTCAAATTCTGCTTCCCCAGCTGTACTTTGCAGATTTATGATTTCAAAAGCAGCTGATTACAGCCTCTACTGCAGCTCAAGATTTGAGAGGTTTGGGCTTAAGGACATTCAAAACCTTATTAAAATACAAGCAGAGAGAGATGCAGTACATGATCCTCCATTTTCTTTGTTATGTGCATCTGTCACAATCTAAAGATGTGAGAAAAAAGGAAAACTCTAATACAAACACAGACTTTATCAGGAATTCTGCTGGGATTCCATAGCATGTAATCTTTTTTTCATGCAGTCCTTTATTTCTGTGATGAACTAAAACACACTCAGGTAAGCAAGTCCCTCTTTCAGCACTGCTGAGAGGGAAAAATTGCAATAAAGGATGGAAGGAGAGGAGAGGAGAGGAGAGGAGAGGAGAGGAGAGGAGAGGA
>CM031864.1:991496-1015186 GCA_018697195.1 Certhia americana
ATCCCCAGATTCCATCCCCAGGTGCCATTCCCAGATTCCATCCCCAGGTGCCCAGGCCCTCCAGCAGCTCAGGGGACAGAGGGCTGTGACCCCAGGGCTCGTGTGGCCCCCTGCCATGCCCTGTCAGGGGGCACAGCCCCTGCCCAGCTCTCTGGCCCCAGCCTGAGCACACACACACCTGGTGGGAGGGCTCCCATTGTTGATGTGCCCTCATGAAGGCTCTGCCAGAGCAAACCCAAACAAAACCATCAGCTGCCATTCAGTTATTACAAATAATCCTTGTAATTCTGCTCGAATGAAACAAGGGAAAGTTTAGAACAATTGTAAAGCTAATGACCAGAGATATCTGTGTCTCTTCCAGCTTTCTGATGCTCCCTGTCCTGTTCAGCCTGGTGCTGACTCCTCCAGCCACCCACCCAAGGGGCCTGGTGTCAGCCCATACCAGCATCACCAGGTGAAGGTGTGCAGGAGCCCCTCCCTCTGGTGTGGAGAGCTGGCCAGGACTCAGGTCTGCATCCCTGGAGAGCTGAGGGGTTTGAAGGGTGTTTCTGAGCTCCAGCCTCCCCTCAGAGCCACCAGCTGTGGCATGTTTAGATCAGGTTATTCCAAGTACACAGAACACCATGATTACTGTCAGGTCTCGTTCAGCACTTTCACTGCCTGATCATCCCATTGCCCTGCTGGAAAAAATAACTTTCACCTTCCCTGTAACACTGTCCTTAAAAACTGAGGGAACCTGTGGCTCCAGACAAGCAGAGCCCTTGCCCAAATTCTTGATGCACAGCACTTGCCATGAAAGCTGCACTTAGGGAGGGACTCAACGTGCAGAAGGCAGAGCAATGGCCTGACTGAGAGACAGAGAAAAAACCTCCCAGTGCCAGCTGCTGAAAATAAAGAGACTCAAAACCTGCAGAAGAAATCAATCCTTCTGGGTCTCTCTTCCGCTGTAGCCATGGTAGGTGTCGATGTAACAATTACAAATAAACTCCATTAAAAACCTGCAGCCTCTTAACGAGCTCAGCCTGAGGGACAGCCCCTGTATGCTGCTCACTCCTTACCTCACATCTTCACAGATGTCTCTTGACAGGTCCTTCCACAGCTGAACAGACTGTTTATGATGTTCTAGAAGGAAAAGAGCTTCAACTGGTGAAACCAAAATCCTAACCAGAACTGAAGGTTTGTTTTCTCCTTTAATCCTTGAGAATTATCATTTACACAAAACACATTACCAGGGATTATTGGTTCCACACTGTACATCTGCAAAAACTCAAGGAGTTTTACTTCCCAGCAGAGAGGGAAGAGCTTCACATATTAAAATTCAACAGAAACGAGGTTTGGCTATAAACATTTCCTGGGTTAAACCGTGCCTGCTCCCATGTTGTTCTGAAGGCAGTGGCACAGTTCAGTAGCCCCTGTGAACCATCCCTGTCCTTCTCTGTTTGCATTGCCACTGCAGAGGCTGCTCCTGGTGCTGCCACTGCAGCTGGGACCACCCAGACGTGGCTCTGACAAACACCCTCCCCTCTCCACAGCACAACCTTCCTCCCGAGCTTCCCAGGCAGAAAAGGTGGAGAACAGATCCCCAGACTGAATTTTAGCTGCACCCTAAGAGCACTCAGGCCTCCTCTCTCAGCCCAACCTGCAGACTGAGCACCTCCTCCTCCCACTGGGGCTCAACCACTGCTCGCCATCCATCTCCAGCGAGGGGATCTGCACAGAAAATCTGTTTTGCAGATTTGCTGCTTTCCTGTGGCTCCTTCTCCCAGATCTTCTTTCCTGTCTTTGCTTTATTTTTCTCTTTTTAGCAGCAGAACTGGCCTCATCTGCCTAAAATGCAATTCTCAGCCACAAATTGTTCATTACTTTCAATTTGACTGTGGAACATTTTCTGAGTGACAATAGAAATAAATAAATAACACGTTTTCAAGGTGCTGTAAGGACTGATTTTTGTCCTTGGCTAGTTCTCCGCATTCATTTAGTGACTTAATTCTCAGTGATCAAAGCACACATTGGCTCCAGGACATGGCATTAAGATGTGTAAGCTGGGCAGAGCCAAACAGGGACAAAGTATTGCTGGTCAAGATTGCCAGAAATGATTATTTTGTGTAAACAGCTTGCAACTTTTTCAGCGTGTAATTTCTTAGTATGTTTGTTTGTTTGTTTGCTTGCTTTTAAATGGTGGCCCTCAAAACAATTATTTATTTAAAAAAAAAAAAATTGGCTGCCCTCTTAGTGCAAGCAGCATTCCCAGTGAACAGGAACCACAAAGTGTTTATGTTTATGTTTAACATGAACCCAAGGACAGAGCTGTGAGACACATCTCAGGTCCTTCAGCATCCAGGCCTCAGTGAAAGAGCCCCATGGATGTGCCCATGGGGCACACCAGTGCTGGTGTGGCAGTGCCAGTGGCAAGAGGATGCACGAGGAGCCAGATATGCAGGGGGGAATAATGGATCCCAGAAAATCAAGGAATACTTGGCTTCTGATATACCTGGGCAAATGTACACAGCTCCTGTGTACCTGAGAACCGAGAGAGGAGCTGTAAATGTTATTTGTTGTCACCACTTAGGGCAGGATTTGCCAGCCTGGCCCATCACAGGTGACGGAGGGGATCCCTGTGAGTTGGGACACGTGCTCCCAACACTCCCAGGGACCGTGCCATCAGGGGGTCCAAAACCCACCCTGCAGGAGCAGGGAAAAGCTCTGCCCAAGGAGTGGGGGCAGCAGCAAGGACAGTGTGAGCTCTTGCACTTGATTGAACCAACCTCATTCCTCAGCAGCTGCTGAAAGGCAGCACCAACCCAGCCCCTCTCCTCACTGAGCACCACAGCACAGACATGAGTGTGCCCTGAGTGTTTGCCTGGGGCAGCCCTCCCCAGGCAGAGCTCTCCGTGGCTCCAAGCCCGTGGGCAGGTAACACTCAGGTAAAACAGTCCCCTCAGCCTGGAGCCAGCAGCAGCAGACAGCAGCCTTCAGCTGGTGTGTGCTGTGGGGCCCCAGGGGAAACTCCAGCAGCTGTGCAGGAGAAGCTGCCAGGAGAGGAGCTCATCCTGGCACGCAGGAGAGCAGGGAATGCTTGGGGGGACTGGAATGTGCACCTTTGAGATGACAGCCTGTCAGCCCTTCCAGCCTTGGAGATGTGTCTGCTGGCAATGCAGCCAGAGATGCCATTCATTGATTAAACCTGGTCATGGGGACACCCCAAGGCACCATCCCCTACCAAAACAAACAAACAAATATAATAAAAATGCACCCACACAACTGCAAGGTGTTTTAGCTTTTACACAATAACTAAATCCCAGGATTCAGGATTCTGTATCAGCAATAATGACTAAAACTATTGAAAGTCATTAAAGAACTTGCTAATCAGTCTCCTAATTGAGGCTATCTGTTTTGCTTTACACAGAGACAAATTAAGCAGGTTAAAGCAGCTCCCAGCAAACATCTGTTGAAGCAATTCAAAATTAATGACAAATAAAACTGAGTTCCCTTTGTGGTTGATTTTTCTCCCAACTGTACACATAAACACGCTGTCATGACTTGTCAATTCAAAACAACTTTGCAGCACATTCCCATCCCCTCACAACATTTGGGATTCACAAAATCCTTTGGGTTGGAAAAGCTCTACCAGACCCCCAAATCCAACCATCCCCCAGCACTGCCAAGGCCATCACTAACCCACATCCCCAGCTGCCACAGGGCTCTGAAACCCCTCCAGGGATGGGGATGCCCTGTCCTGGGCAGCTGTGCCAGGGACGGACAGCCTTTCCAGGATGGAATATTCCCAAAATCCACCCTGCCCCTCCCCTGGCCCAGCCTGGGACCATTCCCTCTGTTCCTGTCCCTGTTCCCTGGGAGCAGATCCCAAATCCCCTCCAGCTGTCCCCTCCTGGCAGGGACTTGTGCAAAGTCACAAGTGTCCCCCATGCAGGAGGGGAGCTGTGTCCCAGTGCCACCAGTGCCACCAGTGCCCTGCTCCATTCCTGCAGGGGATCCAGCCCCGTGCTGCACACCTGTGCTGATATGGGGTATGGGATATGGGGTATGGGGAATGGGATAAAAGATAAGGAGTATGGGATATGGGATATAGGACATGGGATATAGGACATGGGATATGGGATATGGGATAAGGAATAGGGGATAGGGGATAAGGGATAGGGGATGGCTCAGCAGCCCTGGCTGCTCCCTGCACAGGCAGCAGCAGTCACACGGGATGCAGCTGGCGCTTGCCAGCTGGAGAGCAGTAGCCAAAGATTTTTTGGAAGGAAAAGCAGTAAAATCCCAGTGCTAGATCCAGTAAGAAAGCACAAGGAACCACGGGCACTGCTCAAACACTAATTGGGGCCTTGGAGAGCCAGCTGCAGCTCGCCATCTGAGCAGACCTCGGAGGCACCCTGGAGCAAGATGTGTCCAGCCAAGGCTCCTGCCTGGCCTCAGCGCTGTCCCCGTGTCCCACACAGCTCACACCGTGTACTCACCACGGTCTCCTGCCCTGGGCACAGCCGGCTCCAGATATCAGTACCTTGGAGACCCTCCTTGAGTGACAAGAGCTGTCACAGAGCTGGTTTGCTCTCTGAGGGAGCTGCAGAGGGCTCTGCCCCTGGAGCTGGCTCCTGCCAAAGGGCCCGGGATGTTCCCGTGTGATTGCTTTGCTCATGGATGCCTTCGCTCCCGCACCTGCCCAGCATCGCCCCAGGGCAGCAGCCACAACCCCAAACCGAGCCCAGGCACCTGCAGCAGCTTCTCTGTCCAGCAGAAACACGAGCAGTGTTTGCCCAGCCCAGCAGGGTCTCCTGCAGCCCCCACAGAGTCCTGCACTCCTGGCAGCTCTCCTGCCCACCTGGCAGCACTGCCTCTGTCCCCACTGCAAACACTGCTCGGGCTGAGCCTCCAGCAGGGACGGACGATCCACCTGGGAATGCCTCCTGCTCTCCATCACGGCTGCATTTAAAAGGCTGGCTTTTGAGGGTCTTTGGGTACAAGCCTTGCCCATAACTGCCCATAACTCCTCAGATGGATTTTCAAACTAGGCAGATGCCCAGCTTTAACAGAAGTTGATGAAAACATTTATATTAGGGTTATATAACATTTATATTAGGGTTATGTTTATATATAAGGGTTAAATGTATTTCCAGAGAAAGTAAGCTGTGGGAAAATCCCAGTGAGCACCTGGCTGCACCTCTAGGAGCCCATCACCTTTTACATCATGTCTGTCAGTGACAAAAACTGACTGCCTTTCCTTATCACACTGGTACCCAAACCCAGATAAAACTCCACAGAATTTGGTGAGGGGAACGATGCGTTGCTGCAAAGCTGGGTGGTTTTAGAGAACACCAGCCAATGGACCTGGAACCTGGACTGAGACCACCTGGCTGCCAGCCCACAGAGCTGTCTGGAGCAGTGGGATGTGAGCAGCCCAGGCTCTGAGTGTGGGGTGACCCACAGGGCTCCCCTCTGCCTGCTGAGGTGTCCATACCATGCCATGGTAAATCTGGGATCTTGTGCTTGGTTATTGCTGAAACCAGGTCATTCAAATCTCCTGAATTCGAATTAAGGAATTCTGGCATTTACATTTTAACAACAGTTTTCCCCTCCCTTCCATGTTTTACATGTGCAGATGGTTCTGACACATGCTACCCAATGCTTTTTTTGTGGATGTAGGTTTTTGGGTTGGTTTTTTTTCTTCGCAAACCAGAAAGCAGCTCTAGGAAACCTAATGCATGAATTGTCTGTTCTCCAACTTAGTGAAGCTGGTGCCAAGTTTCCAAGCAAGAGCCATCAGGAAGCTTTCAACCACAATGCCCAAGACAGAGCTTTTACATAGGAAGTGGAACAGGAATGTCGGTGCTGTCCCAGGCCAGCAGGGAGAGGGGAGGCTGTGGCACAGCTGGCAGCAGAGGCACAGCATCACCTCACTGCTTGGCAGGGCTCTGGGCAAGGGCAGGGAAGCCTGAGCTGCAGCTGAGCAGCAGAATGGCAGCAAGGGGAGCAAAGATCTGTCCTGGGGAGCACACTCAGAGCCCTGAGTGCACATCCTGCAGTGACCCAGCAGCAGAGACACCGGGCACGGCAGCAGGCACAGCCCATCCCAGAGCTGCCTCTCTCTCCGGGCTCAGCCCGTCCCAGGGCTGCCCTTCACACCGAGCACAGCCCATTGTTGTTTTGGGTTTGTATGTTTTCCTTATTTTTTTGATGTTTACATTTTTTGTAGTTAGATTTTCACAAATGTTTATGTAAACTATGATTGGTTTGGCATTCCTCTCCAGAGGAAGCAAGAATTGATAGACTTTCAGTTTGACTTGTGTGGTTGAAGAAGTGGCAACTTCACCCTCTAATCTCTAGTCACTTTTAGAATGATATATATATCGAGGTCACAAAATAAACTTCCCTTCTTCTCCTCCTTTCTCTGTAAACAAAGTTGTTGTGACTGTGTGTGTCTATTTTTGTTTCTATAGCAACATCCCATCCCAGAGCTGCCCCTCACTCCAGGCACAGCCCATCCCAGAGCTGCCCCTCATTCCAAGCACAGCCCATCCCAGAGCTGCCCCTCATTCCAAGCACAGCCCATCCCAGAGCTGCCCCTCATTCCAGGCACAGCCCATCCCAAACCTTCCCCTCATTCCAGGCACAGCCCATCCCAAACCTTCCCCTCATTCCAGGCACAGCCCATCCCAGAGCTGCCCCTCATTCCAAGCACAGCCCATCCCAGAGCTGCCCCTCACTCCGGGCATTTCTCATCACACATCTCCCAGCAGAAGGAACTGCTGACAGCACCAGGCTATTGCCTTCAGTTCTTGCCTTACCTCAACAAACACGGCAGGTCAGGCAGGAGGGTTCCCCAACAGCCTCAGCTCTTTCCAACCCCAGCAGAGTCCCACAGGCAGGCCCTGGTGCTCACCTGAGCTCACCCTGCCTTTTCCTGGGAGCAGAGGGTAACTCCTGGGAAATGGGTTTGTCCCAGTTCTGGCACTGCCCTGGGGCTTGGCTCAGAATCCATCACTGCTGCCTGGGTGGGGTGGCAGTGACCAAGGGCACAGGTGGATATGGTGTGGTTTCCTGCAGAGACAGGCAGAGAAAACCCCGGGGTTCTGCTGCAAAGAGCTGAAAACAGCCCAGGAGGGCTGTGCTGGAGGCACCACTCACAGACAGGAATCCAGGCAGGAAAAAGGGAAATTCCTTTTCCTTTCCTTTTGTTCTATGACCTTCAGAGTGCCAGACTGAATCCTTGCTGTGGCTGTGTCATCATCATCATCATCATCTTCTCCTCCTCCTCCCAGGTGTGAGCAGGTGATTTGCTGCCCTCACACATCTCAGCCACATCCCAGCTGCACTGCACACCTGAGGCACACCATTTCCTACAGCAGGAAGCTGCCTGGGTGTACCAAATGGTGCTAAATAAGAAGACAAAAAACACTTTGTAGAAATTCCCCAGCTGGACTCTCTGCTGGGTCTTATTACAGCCTCCATGTCTGGAGAGTTTTGTATTATCATATTTTAGAGAATATTGGATAAAGGTGACAACAGGAGAAACAGGGAGGAAAATGAGACTAACCGCAGAAAAAAAAAAAACAAAACAGATTATTGATCATAAAACTGAGACAGTTAGAGATTTAAAATGAAAGTTTGGTTTAATTTCTCATGTTCTCCAGTCTCACAGGTCCCAAAGAGAGTCTCTGTTAGATTATTTGAAATATTTGGTAGATTTTCCAGGAAAAGATGAAAAGTCTCAGCTCCAAGTTTATCCAAGACATATTCTTTTACCTTCACAATGAAAGTGCACGAGGTGGAAACAGCCTGACTGAGCAGGTCCCAGTACAACACAGCAATCATCCTGCCTCCCACAGAAGGGTAAGAAGGCGTTTGCTCCTTGAGCCATCCCACTGCAAGGATGGGGCAGACATGATCTGCCTGTAACCACTACTTTTGATGGCTAAAAAAAAGTTAATTAGAACTTCTGAAACAATGAGACATCCAATTTTTCAAATATGATTCATCCTGCGTCTGCACAAGCCTCCTGAGGGTCATTTTCATAGTAAATTAATCTCTCTAATCTCAGTCTGCAGTTATCAGCAGTGACACCACGGCCACAGCAGTGGCCGTGCTGCAGAGGCAGGGGGGTGATGCTGACTATATTGGGGCTGACGACACCAAAAAATAGCTTAAAATTAAAATAGCTTGAACGGCACCAAGTGCAAGAGAGACTTTTTCAGCCCCTGGCCGTGTCTCTGGACACGAGCTCTGTCCCTTCATCCTTGCATGTGGAATGGGTGGGGATGACACCACCGGGCTGTCCTGCAGAATTCCAGAGGCACTGCTGGAGACCGGGACAAAACCCGCGGTTCCTGCTGCCCCAGCTGTGGAGGCAGGAGCTGCAATGACTGTTCTGGAACCTTCTAGGGGGGCAGGGGATGAGGGGGTACCCGTCTGTCTGTGACCAGGCTGCCCTGCTGTCGCTCAGCCGTGGAGCAGGCAGCCCCTGATGCTGCTGGATTAAACACCATTTTCTTTAGCTTGCCTTCCAGCACCCAGTGTTGCAGCTGGAGGTCCTGAGCTGCGTTCTAAAGGGAGATTTCAGCAGCCACAAGATGCACTGGGAGCTGGGTAAACAGAACACAGAGAGTAGCTGTGCTAACCCCTCCACAGCCTTTGCCCCAAGACCACGGCTCTCTTCTGGAGCCCTAAGCCATTCCCTGAACACATTCTGGAAGCAAATTTGTCTGCTGCCTACTCGCAAGCAAGTCAGATAATAGTTCATATTTTTCTTGGCAAGATGAACTTCATAACTGAGTTCTAGCAAATATACTCTGGGATTTATACCCTCATTTCATATGCCATCAAAATTCTGCAATATTTGACCAAATTTTTCTTTTTTGGCAAGCACTCTTGCCAGGAAGGTCATTAGCCAAGATTTGCAAAACTGGAGGAAAAAATCAATGTTAGCACAGGCAGAGCAAATTCATTTGCTGATTAATGCAGGGATTGCTGGTATTTTCTTTAGCCCCAATTGTCACTGGCAATACACAGGACATGGCAACTGTTGAATCTCAAAGCCTTTAGTGTCGCTCACAAACCAGGCTGAAACCGTGGCCAGGTTGGATTTCATTAAGCACAGGGAGGCATTTTGCTGAAAAATCCAATATTAACCCTCATTTTAAAAGATATAACAGTTACAAATAAGACACCTGGCCTTTTTCCTCCTGCATTTTCAGTTTGGCAGGCAGCCTGGGCTCCTTCTGCCTTCTCCCTGCTCCTCCTGAGGTGAGATTTTATGTCCCTTCCAATCCAGACCAGTGTGTGATTCTATCATTCCATGAACCAGAGACATCCACGCAGTTGTGCCAACAGTGCTCCAGGGGTGAGTGAGCACCCAGTGCCACATCAGGAGTGTTCACCATCCCTGAGACATTCCCATACCCACCAGAGCCCCAGAGCAGCCCCACCAACCACCACCACCCTCCTCCTGTAATTGCAAAACAAACTATGCAACAAAATAAATGAGGTTGGTAATTTGTTATGGTTCTGCTGCTCCAGCAGCATGCCGAGGGTTGTAAATTAGGTGCTGTATTAAAAATGACAGAATCACTGCGAGTTCTGCACAGAGAGGGGGATTTCACTGAGGTGTTTGTACGTCTCAGCATTTGCACACAGCAACAGCACAGAGGGAAACAGCAACGCAGAAACACTGAGTGGCCAGGGTGCTGCTTAATAATGCACAAGAACAGAAATCACAGGGGGTGTCACTATGTGATATCAGGAAGATGAGGTGAGGTGGCACCAGGTCCCCAGGCAGTGGGCAGCCTGAGAAAGCCACTTCCCACAGGGATCCCTCCTGAGCTCCACTGCTGCTCCTGCAGGAGCAATTCTGAGCCATCTTCAAACAGGTACATCACCTCTCTGAATGCCCTCTGCCACCTTGGCCCGAGGGACACAAGGAGACCATAAACACACAGAGGTATTCAGAGCATCCCCTGTGCAGCACCCTGGGGAGCAGAGCACCCAGGGCCTGCCAAGGGCAGCAGAAGCACAGCAAAAGGGAACACAGGGACAAAATCCTGGCAGGTCAGGATGATGCTGGCACTGCAGAGAAATGCAGCCAGAACAATCCAGTGAGCCTGGAAAGCAATAACTGAAGTGCTGCGTGTCTGACACACAGAGCAGCAGCTCAGACACTGCTGGTTTATGACCCTTTGCACTTCCCAAAGGGCTTTAGCCAGGGCGATCCCTTACTCTGGGGCAGGATTGCCCTCCCTCCCTCCCTCCCTCCCTCCCTCCCTTAAGCACAGCAAAAGGAACACAGGCGAAAAATCCTGGCAGGTCAGTTAGATGCTGGCCACTGACAGAGAAATGCAGCAAGCAACAATCAAGTTGAGACTGGAAAGCAATACTGAAGTGCCGGTCTGACACACAGAGCAAGCAGCTTCAGACACTGCGGGTTTATGACCCCCCCCCCCATTTGCACTTCACAAAGGGCTTAGCAGGGCGATCCTTACTATGGGGCCAGGATTGACCTACCTCCCTACATCCCTCTCCTCCCTCCCTTCACTCCAGTCATCCCTCCACCCCCCTCCTCTCCTCCCTCCCTCCCTCCCTACCCTCCCTACCCTCCCTCCCTCCCTCCCTCCCTCCCTCCCTCCCCTACCTCCCTCCCTCCCTTCCTCCCTCCCGTCCTCCCTCCCTCCCTCCCTCCCTCTGCCTGCCAGCACACAGCCCTGGATGCATTATTGAACTCTCATTTGCCATGCACTCTGGGCCCCCCAGTGGCAGTCTGTGTGCTGAGAGGACAACCTGCCGATTACTCAATTTCCGTGTGCATATTAACGTGGCACATCGAGTACACACCACGTCAACAGCCCACGGAAAACCCTGCTTGCCTTTAGACTCACACTTATGCCAAAGCAAAGAAATACATTACAAAGAGGGCTTTCCCCCATTTGTTTGCAGGTTCAATTACTGGGCCACTTAACCTGTTTTAATGTTCATCTCCTTCTTGCTCCACATGAAAGCTTTACTGCCAGCACTGCAATCATATAAATATAAGCTAAAGCCTGGGCCTGCTGAAGAGTTTGGGTTTCAGAGCTGAAGTAGAGGAGCACAGCAAGAATTGCTGAATGGGAGGGAAGCCTGCGTGCACCGTGCTGGGGGTGGATACCTCTCCAATGCCATTGCAGGAGTCAGAAAAATTGACTCCTGGCTTCAATTAAAGGTGAAAGTTTTGGGTTAGTTCTGATGCCAGCATGACACAGTGAGGCTTAGCGTGGCCCCTGTCCCCTAGCAGGCACAGACAGCTTGGTAAGAGAGTCTGTCTGTGTTTGTATTTGCCTCTACCAGTCACACATATGCGAGAGGTTGGTAGAAAATGTGGCTACCTGTAATTTCTTTCCAGGAATCAAACAGCAGCTTTCAGGCACTCTGTGCTTTTCCTCAGCAAGCAGCAAGGCTGCATTGAAGGCACGTTCTACCCCAGCCCTGCAGCCACAGTGCTCAGCTGACAAACCCCTCTGGGTCAGCAGGCACCCCCTCCTGCCACTGCCGGGTCCACACAGACAGGGCAGCCCCGGGATGGCCTCGTGATCAGGTGTGGAAATCTGCACATCCCACTCCAGCAGCTCTTTGACCACACGGTTTTGGAATGGCCACTTCAGCTTGGGCATACATAAAACAAATGTATGTGAAACCTTCAGGAAACTCGTCAAAGCAGCACAGAAGTTTTCAATCTGACTCTGTGACTTTCATGCTGTTCCTTGGTTCTCTTAGACTTCATTCTTCCAAAGATTTAAACAGGTGTTCAGTAAAGTGCCCTCAAGGGAAATAATCAGGAGGGAACTGAGAGACACAACTACTTTTGGACGTGCAGAGCACAGCTGGCACACAGGGGATTGCTCAGGTGTCACATCAGTCACAGGGACAGGAATCCTGCCATTCCAGAGAAGGCACTGAGCCCCAGCTGCAGGATCAGGCCTGCTCCTAAGGATGCTCTGAGCAAGAACGTGCTCCAGGAGCTGCCCCAGCCTGACAGGGTACCACGGGCTCAGCTGAAACACAGCCCTCACAAAATACATGAAAACGCTTTCCTAAATTTGAAATTGACATCCATTTAACGAGACACAGAGGTGCCATCATGATTTAGTAGAACAATTCATATAAAATCAAAATTTTCAGTAGACTTACTCAATCACACTCTCTTTACATACGTAGAAGAGAAAGATCTACTTATTTGTTCAACACTTCACTTCTCAAAGAGTAACATAAGCGAATTGATAAGTGGTGAAAGCATTAAGTGTCATATAAAGATTATGACTCTGGTGCTTGGTCATACAATTAAATTTAATGTTTGTTTCTCTGTCTCTGTGCAAGATGATAAGATTTCCCTTGAGAATATCTAAGCAGTGGCTGATAACATGAGGACAACCGCTCTGGGTGGCCAATGCAATTCATTACTAACCATGCATGTTATTAAAACGAAATTTTGCAATTACCTAAAGTGACCTCAAATGCTAAGCAAGAAAGTAATATTTAGTTGTTATTACAATAAACATGCATAAAACTATCCCCAAACCAGGTCACCCACTAAAAAAGAAAAAAAAAAAAGAAAAATCAGAACTCATTTGAATAATACTGAGATGTAAAGCTGCATTCGTTTTTTCTTGTGTGTTCTGTGATGGACAGCAATAAAGGTGTGGTTACATTCAGAGATGAATTTATGGTTCTCATTTCTGGATAATACAGCCAGGAACACATTAATAACAACTGAGGATCAATCAAAACCAGAAATGCTTTCTGAAAAAGGGGTAATTGAGAAACTGAAAACTAGACTCCTGCGAGAAATGGTTCTTGAGAGAGAGAGATTATTTCTGAAATATGTTGACTGTTATCTAATTAAATAGAGGAAAACATCCTGGTGGCTGGGCTGCCAGAACCCAGCCTCGCAGTTGTTCAGAAGTGCTCATTAGCCAGAGGAGCTGTGGAGTGCTGAGTTCCAGAGGAGCTCAGTGGCTCAGGAACATTCACCCTTGGGAGCCAGTGAGCGCCTCTCAGAGCAGCAGAATTTGGAGACCTCAGGGCTGCATCACCAAGCAGACTCTCCAGCACAGACCGTCCCTCTCTTTGGAGTGTCTGTGGGATGCATCCCTCACTGCTGTCTCCTTGAGCAGCCTCGGTGCTGTCCCAGGTGCCAGGATGGATCCATCAGTCTCCAGGGATCACAGCAAGGATCATCCTGTCCCCCAGGCTGTGTTTTACCAGCTCACACAAAAACTCTGTGGCAGCCCTGGCTGCAGCCAAGGCTAACCAGAAATCAGGGAGACCCCAGCACTAGGAGGAAGCTGATCCAGCTGGAGCCAAGCCAGCTGGAATTGTGCTGTGACCAGGTGTGTCCCCACAGCCAAGCTGGGTTCTGCCTGGTTCTCAGGGCTGCTGCCACACCCCACAGGCACCAGGCCCAGCTGTAGCACTGTTCCTCTCTGCTTTTCCAGCCCAAACTCTTCCTTTCCATTCATTTTCACCACTTCATCCCTGTATGCCCAGGTCTCAGAGCAGCAAACCACCACTGCAGAGACAGCTCAGCACTGCCACACTCACTGAATCCATCGAATGCTTCCTCGATCACCTGAACTGTTGGTGATCCAAACTCATTTAATGGCCCCAGGAGATTCAGTTCATCAAGGTGGTACAACATGTGATCTACAGGATGTGACTGGTGCTGTTAAATTGACTACAAGATAATTAGATGCTAATGTCACCATTGTGTCAAGACGACAAGAATGTCACCCTCTGCCACATCGGTGTAATTTCTGAGTGACTGCGATGTCACCTCGGAGGTTGTGCAAGGCACCCTGATGACATGATTGCAGGATTCCCCCATGCAGGGTGGGCTGTTCAGGCACAGTGATCACTGCAGGGTGGAACACTGTCTCACCCAGCACAGCACAAAGCCTGCAGCCAAGGGTGAGGACACAAATTCTGCCCTCAAACACGTTAATGAATGTCCCCCTGAAGAATGAGGACACAACCTGAGATATTCTTCTACATTGTCTATTTAAACACCAAACACATAGAATTATGGATTCACTGGTTTGGGTTGAAAGGGGCCTTGAAGTTCATCCAGTTTCACCTCTTGCCATGGGCAGGGACTCCCTCCACTGTCCCAGGCTGCTCCAAGCCCCATCCAACCTGGCCTTGGACACTTCCAGGGATGAGGCAGCTCCAGCTTTTCTTGGCAACTTGTGCTTTCTGAACTCTCTCCCAGGCCACACACCTGGATTTTTTCCAAGGTGGATTTGGGTGACAGCCACCTCTGGGGAGCCCCATCTGTTCACACCTGCAGGTCTCCCCACCAGCTGCAGCCACAGGACCCCAACACCAGCCCCTGCCCCTGCCAACAGGGAGAGCCCAGACAGCAACAAACACCTGGAGTGACAAGGAGAGGCTGCTGTCAGGAATTCCACACTGTCAGCAGGGACTTCACATGGATGATTCCATCTCTGACTCCTCAGTGAAGCCGCTGCAATAAAACCCTGCAATAAAAGATTTCAATGGCCTTTGCAGGATCTGGACCGAGACCAGCTCCCGTCCCATGTGATCTAATGAGAGGGTAAATGAGAGTTCAGCACCCACCAAGCATCCATGCCTTCTGCTTTTATGAGATCCAATATGTAGAAACTGCTCTTGTCTCTACCACAAACCTGAAGTCATTTTAATCTCAGCTGGATCTTATCAGCTGTGATGTATCCATCAGCTCTTTGACACAGAAATCAAAGAAAACACTCAAAATAGAAGTAGACAGACATAATACGAGAGAAGAAGGGGTTATCTGTAAAATATTATGAACTTTAAATGCACAAATATAGTCCAGAACCCCTCCTATTTTTTTTCCTTTTTTTTTTAATAGAAGGTTGTAGCAGACAGATGTCCTGTTCAGAACAAAAATCATGAAGAGGAGCCCCATGGCCTCCAACAAACCCATGCACACCTCCCCTGGCCTTGAATTTAACTGGGGAGTCAATATTGGCCTTGGTGCTTCAATCATACTCAGAAAATTAACTTAATTATTAACTTAATAATATACTCTTAATTAAGGACATGTACAAAGGATCTGGGCACTTACAAGTGCAGACAATCACTGTCTAATCCATTTTCCTGCAGTTTGTGACACCTGGGCACAGGCATCACCTCCAGCTTCTTGTCCATCACCTCCAGCTCCTCTCCATCACCTCCAGCTCCTCTCCAACCCCTCCAGCTCCTCTCCATCACCTCCAGCTCCTCTCCAACCCCTTCAGCTCCTTGTCCATCACCTCCAGCTCCTCTCCATCACCTCCAGCTCCTCTCCAACCCCTCCAGCTCCTGTCCATCACCTCCAGCTCCCAGGGACATGGCCTGTGCCTGCAAACACCATTTATCCACACATGTGACCAGTTAGGTACATAATTACCACTTTATATTCACTCTCAGCTGGAGCTTTTGAGTGCTGGGCATGTTCAGAGGCTTGACACTAAAACATGCAGAGCAGTGCATTAAGGCATCAAAAAGGGTAACTTAAAAGTCATTGCCATGGCTACATGATAACTTATTTTGCAGTATAATATGTTCTATGAAATATGTATGATCCTATTCAATATATAGCATTTGTTTTTAGCATTTCATTTCTGATAATAGCCTTTTAATGATAATCATGGTCTTTTAATGATTGTAATAATTAATCTCTTATAAATCAACAGGTTTTATGTTAAATATGCTGAAATTCTTTAAAAATATTTATTTTCCTCTGCATTTTAGAAAGTGATTTGCTCTTTTGCAGTGTCTGGAATCTCTTTAGAGCCACATTAAAAAGTCTTCTGGGGGCCTCACTTCCTTCTCTGGCTGCCAAAGGCTCCTCATGTCTTTTTCTCCTTCCTTTAAGGATATGATAGACAAGAAAATCAAGTACCCATTTTTTGCATTTAAAATGTAACTGATGACATTCTTCATCATTTTACTGACTAGAAACCATTATGGGAATAAACCCTGATGATGAACTTGTAAACAAGGCTCTCAGAACAGCAGCACAACACTGAAGTTGTTCCATTCCCACCAGCTCCCAGCACCACTGGCTCCTGGATGTCCATTCAGCCAACAGCAGCTCTTTGGAGACTTTGCTTTTTTCCTTTCAGAGCCAGCATTAGGCAGCTTTGTAGTCTGTAACTTCCCCATTCTTCAAAAACCCACATCTTTCAGTCTTTCTTGGTACAAAATCCTGAGATCTTTCAGTAAAGTCATATCCAGAAGGGAACTCGTGGTTCACTCGATCTTGCAGCACCCCGGATTACACAGGGAGGTTTAATTACACATCTAACAGTTACTTACCCATTTCGACACAGCTTTGTTAGACTTTGATTAAAGACAGCAATGGAAAAAGAGAGAATTATTTGTAACTCTCTCTACTTTTTTCTACTTTTAAAGGGAAAACAAGATGCTGGGGAAGGGTTCCCACGTCTGCCCACCGACACGGACCTGACCCATCTCTTGTCCTGGCCACACAGGAATCAAGATTAATTGTGTTTCAGATAAATGGGAAGTAAAAAAAGCAAAAAGTTTGAAATGAACAGCACTTTGCCTTGTGCCTGCCCTCCTGCCTGCACCCCTGGAGCCTGCCCTGCACCCCCTCGACAGCAGGAGGACCAGGAGACAGAAGGCACAGCTCGGCCTGGCCCAAAGCCAGCACATTTGGTCAATATATGTTCTAACATTTTCAATTATGGAAAGCTCAGTTTGCATATAGCACGTCCCCTTTATATAGCAGCAACGGAAGGAGAACGTTGTCACAACTGCCCATGGCAACAACTTGAACAAAAATGGGTTAGAAGGGAAAAACATAATTAGGATGAGACACACATGCCTGACTCTGGAAGAAAGAAAGCCAGTTTGTGCCGAATGCATCAGAGAAACTGCTCCAGAAGAGCTCAGCGAGCCCCGGGCTTATCTGTCCCACACAGGACACGGCACACAGGCTCCAGCAGAGTTGCCTCCCTGGTTGACCAGGAGCACTGGCCAGTCCCAAAGCAAAAGCAAACCTCTCTTCTTTCCCTGTTTTCCTTCCCCACCTTGGAAGAAAAAAAATCCCAAAAAACATTTTTGCAACCAATAGACAATAATATATTTATAACAAATAAGTGCAACAGGAACAAAAGTGATGTATTAAAGGAAAAAAGTGCAGTATTGAAAAGGGAAAGTGCTGGGAATGAACAGAAAATAAGAATATTGATACTGCTGCCAGGAGCAGTACAAAATAATCATTCCTGTCTTTCTGCATCAGCATCACTGTTCAGGGAGCACACCTGGAGAATGCAAAGCCAGATTTTGCTACAAACCCCTCATTTCCATAGAGGTACAAAGCTACAAGGCCAGGCCTCGGTGGGTGCCACAAGTCAGCCCTGCTCAGCCCCCCCAGGCTGGGGCCAAGGTGAGTCCTGGGGCTGAGGCAGCTGAACCACAGCCTGAGACCCCCACCCTCACCACAGCAACCCAGGGCAGAGCCTCAGGGGGGCTAAACCAGCAAAGAACAATCCCAAACACCTAAAAACAAACACCTAAAAAACAAAACACCAAACCCAAAAAACTAAACATTTCCCAGGTACATTTGCTATCAGGGAGCTTGGATCCAATCCTATCAATCCCACCATCACTTTTAGTGCAAAGCCTGGGTTACAGGACCTCGTGTTCCTGTAGGAACAAACCAGCCCCACACCCCTGACTTGCTCTTTCGTGTCTCAGCCCAAAAACCCCACTACAGTCATAAACAGACACTCCACTGCAGTCTTTCTACTGAACTCCTCCACTCTGCTTCTCACCAGACCTTTCTCACAGACTGATTGACACTAGGAGTAATAATTACCAAATATTTGGTGATTATATCAAAAATAGAAACTTGTACACAACCTTGTAAGGATAATACATTGGATTTCTGCAAGCATTTCCTCCATGCTTTTTGAAGATTTTACTGTGGCTGGGATTGGGTTGTTATTTTAAAAAAAGACTGAATGTATGGTGCCATCTCCTGGACAGTATAACCTTATCCACCAACAGTTAAGGGTTTTTCTCAAAAATCCTCGAGAGGTGATCGATTTTACTTCCCTAGAGTTCACAGGATCACAGAGAGGTTTGGGTTGGGAAGGACCTTAAAGCTCCTTCACTCCCCTCTGCTGCCAGGGCAGGGACCCCTCCCACTGTCCCAGGTGCTCCCAGCCCAGTGTCCAACCTGGCCTGGGACACTGCCAGGGATCCAGGGGCAGCTCCAGCTGCTCTGGGCACCCTGTGCCAGGGCCTGCCCACCCTGACAGGGAGGGATTTGTCCCTAATCTCCAGTCTAAATCTCTCCTCTTTACTTTAAAAGCATTCCCCCTTGTCCTATCACCATCTGCCAATGTAAAAAGTCACTCTCCCCCTTTTCCTAAGTTTATTTAGACTGGCAGGAGCTCTGAAGCTCTCCCTGGAGCCTTCTCCTCCCCAGGTGAGCACCCCCAGCTCTCCCAGCCTGGCTCCAGAGGGGCTCCAGGTGTTGGAGCAGCTCCAGGGTCTCCCCTGGACTTGCCCCAGCAGCTCCAGGTCCTTCCTGTGCTGGGGATCCCAAAGCTGGGCACAGAGCTCCAGCAGCCCCAGAAAGGGGCAACCCAACACCCAACCCATAACCTGAGAGCACAGTTAGCTCCACACTGTTTATATACAGGGAGAGAGAAACTTCTTTTCTGGGTTTTTAAAATTTATTTCTAGCAGGTATCAATGTCTGTTTAATTCGAACGTACTGCCCCGTGGGACTCATTAGCAGTTTAACAAACTGTCCGAGTACAAACACACGGCAGATAAAAAGACAGAATCTTAAAATATTGTATATATGCCTGCAAAAATATCTGGGTGAGTGATGAAGGGTGTCAGGGAAGTGCTCAACCACATCAAACATTGAAAACATTCCTGTTTAAATATTAAATAAATACCCTGAACTTCTGCAAATGTCAAACAGGAGAAATGATGGAATGCTATTTTTCCTAATCTGTTTCCCACTGTAATTATGGACTCTATACTCCAGCTAAAAAGATCATTTATCTTCTGCTAAGCATTTCAATTGCTTTGTCTCCAATAAATTGCAGATATTACCTTTGACAGGTAACTAAGCCCAGCATAGACACAGCTGATGTGCCTAGAAAACATTTAACATTTTTCTTACATATGACTTTAATAAAATGTTTATAAAATGTTTCATCTCTATTTTTATGAAAGCTTTATTACCAAATTATGTATTGCTAAAAAAATCATTTCTTCTACCCAGAAAGACTAATTTTAAGGATGGAAATGTTTTAGGCAGGCAAAAGTTCTGAATTGTATCCGCTTTTTTTGTAATACAAATACAGTGTAACAATATATATATTAACACATGGTAGTGTACAAATAACAGCACATGTACGTTTGTCACCCTGCTTCTTGCATGTTTTCTTTTTAGCATTCTGATGTTTTCAAGTTCCTGGAGTCAGTTCCCACAGGCGTTTCTGTAAACAGCAATTGTTTTTGCATTCCTCTCTGGAGGAAACGAGAATTGATAGACTTTTGGGTTGAGTAGTGTGGTCAGAGAAGTGTCAACCTTTCCCTCCAATTTTTAAACACTTTGCAATGATATATAAATTGAGGTCTCATAATAAACCTCCTTTTTTCCCCTGTGAAGAGCTGTCGTGCGTGTCTGGTTCATTTCTTGTCAAACAGAGACATAAGTTATTTTTCCATGAGCTGACCTGGCTACCCCCATGCAGTGGGGACATTTCCACTGTGACACGGATACACAGGTAATTTATGCAAAATAAACCCAAACCAGAAGCAATTGCATGTGTGAGAACTGGGAATCTAATCAAGTAGAGACAGCACTAATGAGCACTGGCAGCCAGGAACAAGAGTTGTGCCAGGCGTGGGGGCAGCGAGGAGGGGACAGCTCATCATGGGAACAGAGCAGGGCCATGCTCCGCACATCCCAGCACGGAGCCACAGCAGCAGAGAGCTTGGAAAACACCTCCAGGATCACCGAGTCCCAGCTGTGCCACATCCCCACCTTGTCCCCAGCCCGGAGCACTCAGTGCCACCCCCACCCTGGGCACCCCACATCTCTCTGGGCAGCCCCTGCCGAGGCCTGGCCACCCTTTCAGAGAAGAAATTCTTCTCAGCACCACACCTGTTTATTTTTGCCACCTGAAAATGGGAGGAATTTCCTCCTCTTTTTATGCAGCATTTAAAATCTAGTTCTGAGAAAAAGGACCAGTAAGAGCACAGATTCACAGCACTTACCAATGTGTTTAATTCACCATGAAATACCAGATATTTACTGTTCTGGGTGGGATTATAGGAAATCTGAGCTAAATCGGGGACCTGACTTTAGTAGGTATTTTTTGTTGCTACTTAAGCCAGGCAGAGCTGAGCAGTGGGTCTGGTGTAACAGGTCCATCACTGCTGAGAACAAGTGGTTTCTCATTGTGCCTCTGCAAGAGCTTAGATTACAAAAATGACATCAAATCTCAGCACTTCCACAAATATTCAGAGTTTGAGCATTTTCAGCTGAAGTGTCAGAGGGACTCAGGCTCTTCCACTGGCAGTGTAGGTCACTGCTGCTCATACCACAGGTGTGGGAACCCTCGTCCTCACACAGTTTGATGGAATTCGGTTGAGTAAGTGTGCTCAGAAACAAATGCCTGTGCTTATTTTATTGCTGCTTTACTCTAGTACAGCAGCCAGTGAAGGGATACCTGTTCAGTGATAAATTGAGCTTGGATTATGTCCCGTGTAATCACCACACAAGCGAGGTGCCAGCGCTGTGTTGGGAGGTGCAGTGCCAGCACAGGGAGCAGGGCACATCCCGGGGATGCTGGGTCCAGCTCCCCAGTACGAGAACTGAGACACTGAGCAGGAAAAAGGACTCCCGGGAAAGCCAGGACTGCTGGGCAGCACTGCTGTCAGCAATGAAAACTCAGTACAAAAGAGCAGAGGGGTAGTTCCAACAGAAGAGACCATCGTCCGTACTGGAGCGAGTCGAGAGCACAGGGAAGGATCAAACGGATCATTGTGGTGTGCACTGCTCTGATTAGGACTGTTATCACCTGCACCACAGCATCACACTGAGAAAGCACAGTGAAGCATTTATCTTTTTTTCGTTAATCTTCTCTGCCAGCTGTTTGCAATCACGAAAAACTATGGATTTATCATACTTTTTTTAAACTTAATATATTTTTCCCCCAGTAGCTCCTATTGTGTTTTACAGCTACTTTTTTTATTGTAAGATTTGCGTATAATGAGATCTTATCACGGCAAAGCCTTCTTTCATTCCCCTCTGCTTGCATTTGGTATCTGTAATCTCAACAGACTCTGAACACAAACGGAATCCGCAGATCAAACCCCACAATATCCG
Organism: Certhia americana; assembly: GCA_018697195.1. Lineage (NCBI taxonomy): Eukaryota > Metazoa > Chordata > Aves > Passeriformes > Certhiidae > Certhia > Certhia americana. The sequence continues at coordinate 1,012,906 of CM031864.1, forward strand.
AGGCAAGGAACGGCAGAAGGAAAAACTCCAGCTGGAAAAGCCTTCCGCAGTGTGACAGCTGCCCGTGGCTCACAGGGAGCACAGCGCTATCCGCCCGCAGCGAGCCCCGGCCGGGTGGGAAGGGCCGGGCAGACGAGAGCGGGCGAGCTCAGCTGCGACTCGGACTCTGTTCCTCCGCTCCGGATTGACAAACCGGGCAGCCGCCTCCACCCGCGGTGGGCGCACGGAGCTGCCCCCGGCAGAGCTCCGCCCGGCCGGGCGGTCCCCAGAGCTCCGCACCGCCCCGGCCCCGCCGGAGCTTCCGGGGCTGGCTGCGGGCGGACACGGCCCGGCCATGGGGCAGCGCAGCGCCGCACGGAGGGACGATACGGCCCGGCGGCTGGCACGGTTCGCAGCGCTGCGAGGTGCGGCGGGGCTGGGGCTGGGGCTGGGACTGGGACCGGGATGGGGCTGGGGCTGGGACTGGGGCTGGGACTGGGGCTGGGGCTGGGACTGGGGTTGGGGCTGGGGCTGGGGCCGGGCTGGGGCCGGGCTGGGGCCGGGCTGGGGCTGGGACTGGGGTTGGGGCCGGGGCTGGGGCCGGGGCTGGGGCTGGGCCGTGTCCGGCAGAAGCTGAACGGGGCCGGGCCGTGTCTGGCAGAAGCTGAACGGGGCCGCTCCCCGCAGGCGGAGGTTGAACGGGGCCGCTCCCCGCAGGCGGAGGTTGAACGGGGCCGCTCCCCGCAGGCGCGGCCGCCCGGCCCGGCGAGCTGTGGGATGTGGTGATGCTGACGGCGGCGGACGCGGCGCAGGCGGGCGCGTTCCGGGAGCAGCTGGCGGAGAAGCTGCGGCGGGGACAGCTGCCCAGGGATGTCCGGTACCTCGTGTGCGCCGACCCGCCGGGGCCCAGGATCGGTACGTGGGGCTGCGGGGCACGGGGGGGCTCCCTGCACCGGCCGGGCCGCTCCGCATCCCGGGTGGGGCCGGGCTGGGACCGGGGCTGGGCAGGGCTCGGGTGCGGTCAGGGCTCGGTTCCGGGCTAGGGCAGGGCTGGGGCCGGGCTGGGGCAGGGCGGAGTTCGGATGCGGTCAGGGTTCAGCTCCTGGCAGGGTTCGGTCCGGGCAGGGTTCGGTCCGGGCAGGGTTCGGGTGCGATCAGGGTTCGGTGCGGGCAGGGTTCGGTGCGGGCAGGGTTCGGGTGCGATCAGGGTTCTCAGCCCTGGACAGGGTTCGGTGCGGGAAGGGTTCGGGTCGGGCAAGGGTTCGGTCTGGGCAGGGTTCAGCTCCTGCAGGGTTCGAGGGCGGGAAGGGTTCAGCTCGGTCAGGGTTCGGTGAGGGAAGTGTTCGGGTGCGGCGGGTTCGGTGCGGGCGGGTTCGGTGGGGCAGGGTTTAGCTCCTGGCAGGGTCGGTACGGGCAGGGTTCGGGTGCGATCCGGGTTGTGCGATCCGGGTTCGGTGCGGGCAGGGTTCGGTGCGGGCAGGGTTTTCTTTCTTTTTTTCACGCCTGGCAGGGTTCAGCTCCGGCAGGGTTCACGAATCCGGCAGGTGTTCGGTGCGGCAGGGTTCGTGCGGGCAGGGTTCGGTCAAGGCAGGGTCGGGTGCGATCAGGGTCGGTGGGGCAGGGTTCAGCTCCGCGGCAGGGTTCGGTACGGGCAGGGTTCGGGTGCACGGCAGGGTTCGGGTCGCGATCCGGGTTCGGTGCGGTCAGAGTTCGGTGCGGGCATAGGGGGACACGGCCGGCACGGCAGGACGCCCAGCGGGGCAGTGCTGGTGCCGGTGAATGAATGAACTGACTCCACTGATTCAGAGCGAATCCTGGGGACATGGGAAAGCACAACGTCGTGGGTTATATATTCACATCACATGGTTATTTAAAGAGTTTGATTTAGTTCTTAGTACCCTACCAAGGTGATGTAAAATTGATTATAATACCATCATGTAATCTTAATTCATGATCGCTGGCATGTACAAAATAATCTCAGTATTATCTGCCAGTGTAGTGTATATGCAGAGGCTTAATTCTCAGAATCTGGCAGTTTTAAGTTGTAGGCGCACAGAAAATATCGAACCATTTCCTCAATCCCAGTTATTACTTATTTCTACATGTAAATGTATAACACTCTGAAACATTGCCTTCAATTCTTTAGTAGGCTTTGTGTGATTTGTTTTCTTACAGGACTGGTTTTGTGGCTGAGTTATGGCCCATTTAATGTGATTCAAATTTTATTCAAGTGGTGGGCCTGTGTGGAGCTGACTGAGTGAGGAGGTCACCAGTTTCCCTGGGCCTGTCTGCTCAGGATGCC
>CM031864.1:1019691-1085974 GCA_018697195.1 Certhia americana
GTTCGGTGCGGGCAGGGTTCGGGTGCGATCCGGGTTCGGTGCGGGCATAGCGGGCACACGGCCGGCGGCAGGAGCCCAGCGGGGCCGTGCTGGTGCCGGTGAATGAATGAACTGCTCCACTGCTCAGAGCGAATCCTGGGGACATGGGAAAGCACTAAGTCGTGGGTTATATATTCACACTCACCTGGTTATTTAAAGAGTTTGATTAGGTTTTAGTACCCTACCCAATGGTGATGTAAAATTGCTTATAATACCATCCTGTAATTCTTAATTCCTGATCGCTTGGATGTACAAAATAATCTCAGTATTATCTGCAGTGTAGAGTAATATGCAGAGGCTAATTCTCAGGAATCTGGCAGTTTTAAGTTGTAGGAGCACATAAAATATTCCGAACCATTTCCTCAGATCCCAGATCTTACTTATTTCTACACTGTAAATGTCATAACACTTCTGAACACTGCCTTCAATCCTTTAGTAGGCTTTTGTGTGACTTGTTTCTTACAGGAGCTGGTTTTTGTGGCTGAGTTATGGCCCATTTAATTGATCAAATGCTTCAAGTGGTGGGCCTGTGTGGAGCTGAGTGGGGATGTCACAGTTTTCCCTGGAGGTGTCTGCTCAGGATGCCATCCCCTCAGAGAGTCCCCAAAGGGACTGTCCATCAGCTTCTGTGTGTGATCTTATCAAGCATGATACAATGGAAGGAGTATCCCATCTCTCTGGCTGGGCACCAGTACACCTCACCTCTCTGAACAGGTGTTACTGGAGCTTTTCTCACAGATACTAAAATACTTTTTCTTTAGGAAATGGTGGATCAACTCTTCATGCTCTTCGGTGCTTGGAAGAGCAGTATGGTGATCAGTGGACTTCCTTCACTGTGCTGCTAATCCATTCTGGTAAATTCACTTTTATGTATTTTGCTCTAAAATAACACCTTTTCTTTTTTTCTCCCTTAAAATAATAAAATGGCAGAGGAGTGGGAGTTCCAAAATACAATCCCCTGAGAAAAGTAACCCATGTGTCTGATCATTTCAAATTAGGTTGGTGTTTGCAAGATGTTGTTGTCACTTTGACATTTCTTCTGGCACTAAAGTTGGTCAGTCAGTGAGAAAGATGTGATTCACAGGTGTGAATTAAGTTTCTGCTGTGAAACATCCATTTAAGGAGCACAACCCTCTCTTGGGGGACCTTGGGCTCCTCATACCTCTGGGCAGGCTGAGTACTTGTCTTCTTATCCAGAGTCAGGCCACTTCTAGGTGTGGAAGAACATCAGTTCTGCAGAGGAGAAAGAAACTAGCTGGTAACAAGTGTTGTGATGAAACCTCTGCCTTTTTGACTTGTCTCTGCCTTAAAATTCCCATCAGGAATGTGGGGGTTCTCCTCCAAGCAAAAAGCAGGTATTGTTTATTTTTGTCACTTCAGGGACAGATAGCTCTGAAACAAAAAGGTAACAAAATCACAGTTTAATGTGAGCTGTATAAGGTAGGCTGGGTTTTGGACATAAGGTCAGATCTGCTTTGGGACTTGGGGTATGACCGAGCTGAGAGGTTTTTAATGCTTTTGTGTACCTGTGAAATAGCTGCTGCTTATTTTCTTGCTCACTTGCAGCATCTCTGTGTAACTGGGAGAGTCTTTTTGCAGGTGGTTACAGCCAGCGTTTGCCAAATGCCAGTGCCCTGGGCAAGATCTTCACAGCCCTGCCGTTTGGTGAGCCCGTGTACCAGATGCTGGAGCTCAAACTGGCCATGTACATCGACTTCCCCCGTCACATGAAGCCAGGAGTCCTCATCACGTGTTCGGATGACATAGAGCTGTACAGCACTGGAGTCACAGAAACCATCACCTTTGACAAACCTGGATTTACCGCCTTGGCCCACCCCTCAGATTTGGCAGTCGGGACCACGCACGGGGTGTTTGTGTTAGATCCATCCAGTTTTTCGGGAAAGGGAGGACTGGAATATGGGTCATGCTATCGTTTCCTGCACAAGCCAGACGTGGAGACCATGCAGCAGAGTGGAGCAGTGTGTGTGAGGGGGGATCGCCCTGGGCTCAGCTCCCCTGGGAGCCGTGGAGATTCAGAGTGTGTGTACACAGACAGCGTGTTCTACATCGACCACAGCACTGCCAAACAGCTACTGCTGTTCTATAAGCAGCTGGGCACTCTTTGCTGTGAAATAGATGCATATGGTGACTTTCTGCAGGCCCTGGGGCCTGGAGCCACACCAGATTATACCAAGAACACAAGTAATGTCTCCAAGGAGGACTCAGGGTTGGTGGCAGTGCGGCAGCAGCTGTACTCCCTCCTGCAAGGCACTGCCCTAAATGTCATAGTCCTCAACAACTCCCAGTTCTACCACATCGGCACTACTCAGGAGTATTTGTTTCATTTTACTGCTGAGAGCAAACTGAGATTTGAGCTGGACTTGCAGCCTGTGGCTTTTAGCATCTTTCCTGACAGAGCCAAGACCTTGGATCAGTTGAGCATTATCCAGAGCATCCTCGAGCCTGGCTGTGTGATAGGGCCTGGCTCTGTCATTGAGTACTCCAGAATTGGGCCTGAGGTCTCGGTAGGGAAAGGCAGCATTGTTAGTGGGTCCTGCATCAATTTCAGTGTAGACATACCCTCCAACTGCTTCCTGAGTTCAGTAAGTGTGAAAATCACTGATGGAGTGGAGTATGTCACCATGGTGTTTGGTGTAGGAGACCTCTTGAAGCAGAGTGTGGAATTGCTGTCGGATATACACTGCCTGCAGTTTTTTGGAGCCAGCTTACCTGAATGCCTTGACCTGTGGAGCTTAAAGGCTTCAGACCAGCTCTTCTCCAGTGAGGACACACGTTTGGGGCTGTGGACTGCAAGGATTTTCCCTGTTTGTTCTACTCTGAGTGACTCGGTTAGGATGTCACTGAACATGCTGAACTCTGTGCAGCACAAGTCAGCTTTCAAACTGAGTGGCTTTCAGCTTTTGTCTGTTGAAGAAATGCTCACCTACAAAGATGTGGAAGACATGCTGAAGTTTAGGAAGCAAATTTATGATGAAATCTGCCTACAAAGACAGAAAGAGAAGTCTGGAATGAACAGTACTTGAAAAATCTCCTGTTTCCATTTGTGGATGATTGATTACTTCCCAGCTTGTAAGAATCCTGAGGGAAGAGTACATGGTTCTCTTCTCTGATCTCATTGAAGCAGAAATTAGGAAATTGCATAGCATTAATAAAGCAGCAAATGCAGATAAACTGTTCTTTTGATTAAAGCAGGGAAATATTTCAGCTCTGAAAACACTAATGGGTGACTTTTTGTGGGTTTCATGTTATGTCTTGTAGCCTTTGTCAGTTAGGATATGATACAGAAAAAATTAATTGTCTGTTTGGCTGAAAGCTGCAGTAAAAGCTTTTAAAGGGTAGAATATTAGCTCCAGCAATGTGGAATAATGCAACAACTTATGTTTCTCTCTTTTCATGCTGCCATTTTGCAATTCTCTTTCAGTTAGGTAGAGGTAAAATGATTAAAAATGCTTTTAATTCAAAACACTTTGTCTTAGGCATTAATAAATTTTTCTCTTTTGTTTTGTAACTTTTTTATCCTTTCCTGTTTTTCATCGGGCAAAAAAGATTGGCATGAGAGTATTCTTTCCCTTGTGATTCATAATACTGGGGTCAACACCAGTCATCAAGACATAATGATTTATTTTCTTTACTAGTAGCTGTTGGAAGCTGGCAGTGTGCTGGAGAAGCTGCCAGCTCTTTGTTACCCACGGGTTGGCTGCTGTGTGCCATGCAAAACCCAGAATTTTGTATTTCTCCAAACTGAACTGGTGCAGGCCTTGCTGTCCTTGGCAGAGCAGAGCAAAAACCAGAGAGCTTTGTTGTGAGTGGCACAGTGTGTATCTTCAGAGGAACTCTGCCCCTTCTGCAAATAAAGTTCACATTAAAGTCCTCCTGTTTCTGGTTTAAATCCCCAAGATCCAGCTCCAAACAGGTAAATCTGCTATTTTTAGGAGTATTCTGTGCAGTATATCAGCAAGATTTGGCTGTAAACATGATGCATCTTTTTCTCTTGATAGTCTCTGTGGGTTTTCATGTTTTATTTAATGTCTCACGATGACAGTGTTTGTCTCCCTGCTGACTGAATTCCCAAATGGCACCTTTCTTATGCCACCTACGAGGCAGCAGAATAACATCCCCTGAGCATTACCCGCCCTTTTTAACCTGCACTAGGTTTCTTCTTCATTAACAAATCTTCCAAGAAGAAATAAAAAGAAATTAAGCATGGATTTGGGGAATTGCTGGAGTTGACTTCAAAGGAATAAGAATTTCTGAGCAAATAAAGGGTCTAAAAGTCAGTATGAAATATTAGTTACACAATGGAAGCAGTAGGTTTGGGAACACTCAACTCCAGGGTAAACGCTTCAAGGCACAAAGGGAAAGTATTCATAAAGCATGGAGTTGTCATTTGTATATCACCCTGTTTACATGATTTATTCCTCTGTTGTTACACAAAAGATTTTAGGGGAAACATGCTTGACACAGACTTTGCATCTTAAGTTGGAGACCAAACTTTTTTTTGGCACAGACTTCCCTGAGTGTTGCTGTGCTGCCAGGTAAGTCCTCCGAGTGTTTGGTTAACAGCAAAATGAATCCTTTTGACAGGGTTATCCACTTTAACTGCTGCAATTGCATTTGTTCTGGATCCCCTGAGTGCCAGGTATTGATTTCTTCAGTGTGAGCAAACTGGATAAAAATAGGAAGTGGGTTTGTTTCTGGCACATAAGTATTGGGAAAAGAGAATGAGAAGAAATGGTGACAGAACAACTTGTGGCAAAGGTTGTGGTAGGTTGAGCCAGCAGCAGCTGCTGTGGCTGAGGGAGCAGTGTGAAATCCAAGACAAAAAAAAAAAAAGGAATGTCATCCTGATGGTAGCCACGGACTAGCACAGCTAGCCCCCAGGTCAGATCTCAAGGCAAAGGTTTCAATGACAAAAAAATAAATCTGTTGTAAAGGAATAAGCCTCGATTGACCAGGTAGGAAACACTGCTTTAAGTCTGTGTATCACCCAATGCTTTCCTCTCACTCTGAACATTCTTGTCTCAAATTGAGATGGCAGATTTCAGTCAATATTAGCCCTGGACAGTATCAACAGGTTTAGTGGATTTAAAACTGCAGTCAAGTTTAATGTAAAATGTTATGAAGAACATTGCAGTACATATTTTATTTATAGAGAGCTATATTAATTATTTTCCCATATGGAGGGATTTAAAAGCCAGTGGATGTGACACTTGGAGAAAGAGGTTGGTGGCCTTGGCAGCGCCAGGGGAATGGTTGGACTTGATAGTCTGGGAGGGTTTTTTAAGCCCAAATGTTTCTTTGGTTCTACAGTTCTCTGTATTGCAGCAATTTATGAAATGTGTACATTTTTAACTACAGCAAATTGCAGTCCTTACAGCAAGGGTCATGTTACAGTGTGAGTACATCTTATTAAAATCAAAAAGTCTGCAGAACAGACCCTTACTGACAATAATAATCCAAGGCTGATGGATTCAATACACATGTGCATTTTATCCATATTGCATTTACAGTTCCAGGTAATCTTTGTATTCTGCAATCTGCTGTTAATGTAGATGACAACAGTTTTCTCATGCAGCCAGCTGGCATTAGCATGTCCCAAGGAAACTGAGAAACTTATTCAAGGCCACCAGTAAAGCTTCACAGCAAGGTCAGTAACTTGGGGATTGCTGGTTTCCAGTACCAGGTTCTTAAAACAAGACCATCACAGAAACCACGACTTTCCTTCAGTCTGAGTGATGAAGGATGCAGTCATTAGAGTGCCCTGCTCACAGCACCTCTGTAGATGGGAGTCATCTCCTAAAACCTAGATTTTGGTTTTGGTTGATCCTCACAGAGTTTCCCAGATGGGTGCAATGTTCTTATGTCCATCATTGCCTGGCTCCAGTTATCCTGAAATGCAGTTCAGGCTGGTGCAATCTCAAACAAACTCAGGATGAGCTTTTAATGATTTTTTCATGTCAGCTTGCTTTATTTAATTAGTTTTGCTGTGTAGTACAATAATAGGGCTCATAATGAGCATGATTGCAATGATTTCCCTGAATGCCTTGAGCACGCGCCGTGCTCAGCAGAGGTTTAGCTCTGCTGTCTGAGTTACACTGAAACCTGAGAGAGGTTATTTCAGTGACCTTTGGTGCAGGAAACTGAAATCTGAGAAATTGGGCACTTAACAAAAGAGCAGAAGGGAAGGCAGCTGAAATAAAAATGAGCAGCTGAGAGGAATCTGTGCCAGAAGGATTTGGGGGCTGACAAGAGGAGGTAAGCCCCAAGGATTCAGTTGGATCTGCAGAGCAGTGTTTGTGCCTTGTCAGGGTGTTTTTGCTCGAGCTCAGAGGCTCCAGCCTCTTCTTCCCAGACCTCTGTTGCAAGACCTTTGTTTTTTGCTCTCTGCACTCGAGCCCCCTTGCAAAGGCCTCTCTAATGTTGTGAGAGCAAAAATAACATCACAGTGCTGCTGTACACTCTGTTCATCTGCTGCCACGGGGGAGCCCCTGCTAACACCTGATCCCTTACAAGGGCCACAGACTTCCTCTACCACCTTCCTGAAAACACCTGTTTTCTTTTAGTGCTCTTTTCATTTCCTGGGACATATCTGAATGTCACCAGAATGGCAATGAAGTTTATGGGAGCAACTTACAGCTTCTTCAAGTAAATGATAGATGTGGATGTATTTTAATTGTGGATATGTTCTGATGAATTTGAAATAAAGATAATTTCAAAAGACTTACTCCTGCAAAGCTGACATTTGAAATCTCAGCTCTCCCAGTTGTTTGGCAGCTGGATTTGGGAATCAGTTGCCAGGCTGGTGCCTTTCTGCAAATCATTGGTCCAATATCACACAATACTTTGTCACAGCAGTGCAAACCCTTCTGCAGTAGATCCTTGGATTTGTGTGGGAATTTGTGCAAGTGAAGGGACAGGCTGTTGGTGCCAGGGGCTGTCAGGGCAGTGAGGCTGTGGCAGTGGGATGCAGCATGTAGGAGGTTTTAGAGATGTGTGTTCTATTAACGTGTCTGCTTGCCTGAAATCCCTCACTGAGACAGCTGCCAAGGTCGATCACCACGCTTTAAATACATAAATATATAAATACATAAACATAAATATTTATGTGTGTATATTTGCATTTCATTTGAATTATACATTGCCCTTCCTAAGTGCCGTACCCAGATGCCCCCAGTGCCACCCCCTGTGTCAGGGGCTTGTGAGCTGCAATCACCCCTGGCCCCTCTGAGCTGGGGACCCCCTGCACTCCTTGGGAATCCTCACAGAACACCTGGGATTCAGCTGCTTTAATTCCTTTTTCTCTACAAAATCAGTAGCAAGCTGCCAAATTACCACTTCCCACTAGTTGTAAGTGTTCAGCAGATGAAGGCAGGTGTTTGTGTGGAATGAGCAGGAGCTTTTGAAGCCAGCTGAGTGGGTGTTTTTGTGACTTCAGCCCAGTGGCCAGCACAGGCTGTTTCACTCCATGCTATTGTTGCATGACATTCCTCTTGGCACAGTGTTTATTTTTAGCCAGAGACTATCACAAGTATTTTTCAGCAGGACTGTCAGTGCCCCAGAACAGGGAATCATATTACTGCAAGAACTTTGCTGAAACAAAGAAGATATATTGGACAAATGGGAAATTATAAATCTAGACCAACCCAGACTTGCACGGGTAACTAATGTCACTTTTTTACAGGCAATGTGCCATCCATCCATCGGCAAGGAGCAAGTGGTATTTCAGGAGATAACTCATTCCTGGTTTACTCTAGAGTTCAAGGCTCAGGTATTGTTCTTGGCTTAAACCAGACACAGGTTGTGGAAGAAGACAAAAAAGCCAAAAAAGCTACTAAACTAAATGTATTTGGGTAATTATATAAAATCATAATAGCTTGTATACTACATTGATTTAACTCATACTTCATGAGAAAAACCTTTAAATCTCCAACCTTTTTCTGCTGTGTGTCTGTTGAGGAAAAAAGAGCTAACAAATGTAACCAGAGCTTTTAAGTTTTCTCTTGAGTATTATTTAATATTAAAATGTTTCTGGTAAGGATTCGTATATATGCACTGTCTCTGAAATCCTTGTGTATGTTTCTGTACTGGCTGCAGCAAGAACAATTTAATACCTGTAATATTTTAAACTTTAATGGAAATATATAGGAAATTGTACAACTGGATGTTTAAAAGTCAAGTGTTTTGGTTACTGGGACAATACGATTTTTGTGCTGTGAAGTGTTTTATCAGTTAGGAGGTTTTGTTGTAGATGAATGGAAGAAGAAAGTCAGTGAATCTTATGCCACAGTCACGGAGAGGCTGGAGGACGATCTGCAAATCAGGGAAAAGGAGCTGGCAGAGTTAAAGCATGTTTTCAGGTAAAATATTCCCTGAATCTGTTCCTTGATTCCTTTCAAATTACTGTTTGCTGTCAAACAGTATTTTCAGTTTCAGGTGTTTTATGTGGACAGAGTTTCTCATGTATGGAATGCATGTTCCTTACGTCTATTTTTGGGAATACATCATCACAGAGCTGGGCAGAGCCCCACAGCAGAGCACCAAAATTAGTGGCTGCTGATTATTAGTGCCAATATTTTACAACAAACACCTATATACTTCTGTAAAATAATTAGCTCTAGTGCAATATCTGATTTGGCTGTGCACTTCCCAGTTTTGCTGATGTGTTTCTGCAGCCAGGAATATTGCTGCAAACAAACACAGAAGCAGTGGATTCAGAGTTAGGATTGTACTGACAGGATTGTATCCTGTTTTCTCAGGATAGCACATGGCTCACACTCAGGCTCACCCAGCTGAGAAATGCACTGCCCTGCTCCTTTCCTGCAGAGCTCCAGTGCGGCCAACACCCAGCTCACCGACTGGAAAGGAGCTGAGAAAAGAATTGAAACATTTTATTTTTTTGTTATTGTAACCTTGTTAAATATGTTCAATGGTTTCTCCGCCCTCAGGGTGGGTTTATAGTTACACAAATCCAAGCATTCTGCAAAATCAGGGTCATGGGTGTGCTGATACTGAATGGAAAATCAGAAACTTCCATGGGCCGGCCAAAATCGAGATTCTCCAAAGAAATATTAACTGTAGGTGGTTTGTTTTCAATAAATGTAATTATTTAGAGTGTTTGATGGATCAGTAACAAATCAGTCTGTGCTGAAGGAAACCCACAAGGCTTGATGCCAAAAGCTAAATGTCCAAGTGTTGTCTCAATTAACCACCTGTAAGCAGGCACAGTGATCACTGTCCCCGTAATCTCATTTGGGGACTATAAATTTGCTGTTTGACAGGCTTTTCCTGGTTTTTCTTTTCATTTAGCAGGATGACCCCTGCTCTATGCATGTCCTACTCGCCATTTTAAAATCAATACACACATTTTAAAAATACATCTTAGTTATTATTGCATTAATACAGAAGTTGTGTCTGTATGGATTGTTTATGTTTTTAAGGCGTCTTTCCTCTTATTTCCCGTAATTTAGATAAATTCAAAATGCATATATTGTGATTGCATAGCAGGATTTCTCAGAACACAATAAATCTGGACCACTCAACCTGATAGTAGTAAAGTATTTCTAGATTTACAGACTGTGAACTGGGTATAAATTCAGCCCTGTGTCTCAAAAAAATTACATTGAGATTTCTCTTCTAAATGTTTCCCACGTGCAAGAAGCTGTGCTGAAGGATGAAAGATGTAATCATCTGTACGACCCCTTTTTCAGCTCAGATGAAGCTTTCTGCAAGGTGAACCTGAATTACCGCACAGAGAACGGGCTGTCACTGCTGCACCTGTGCTGCGTGTGTGGGGGTAGGTGCAGGTGCTGCATGGGGGTAGCTGCATGTGCTGCACCCCCAGACCATCACTGGGCTGTCCTGGCAGCAGGACTGTACTCAGGTGTCTCAGTTTGAATCCCAGGTGTGTGCTGGAATCAGGAGCCTCCTTTGGAATGGAGAATGCAAACCCCCTCCCTCTAATTATTGTCATTTTGGAATTCAGGGGCTCTCAGGCAGAGATATGGGGACAGCAATAACAGTTCTTTTAACTTTTCTACTGTAATGAAAATATCTGTATTTTATTTCACATTGATTAAAAGAAGAACTGAAATTCTCCAGTGACAAACATCAGCGGATAGGGCTTTTCCAGAGAGCAGATCAGAATACACAAGGGAAGAGGGCAAGATGTGTTCTGGGATGCCCATAAAAACATACTAATGGTGGGATTTTCCACTTGGATCCACACAGCTGCTCTGTTATCCACACCAAGTCATTAGTCCATGCACTTGCTTTGCTCTCGTAACACAATTTTCAGCAGAAATGGGCTGAGAGAGGCAGAGAGACTTTTACCCTGAGGTTTCAGCTCTGCAAAGTACTGAGCAATGACATGCATAAAGGATTTTATCAATCTTAGTTAGATGTTCACCACGAGGAACAACCTGATCCTGCAAGACTGAAAAATGAGTGGATCTTTAATTGTCATTTTCCAGCGCAGGATCCCATCCAAAGATGACATCAATACATGGGAACATCAGAGCACTTGGGGTAGCTGAGAGGAAGCTAAGGAAACACAAGCTAATCCTCTGAACACTTGGAGCAGGGAAGAGAGCTGACATTGTCCTTGGCTACTGTCACAAGTATTCAGAAGGCAGATGAATTTGTTAAATTTATGTATTTATTCACTGTGCATCAAAAAGGTCAGAGCAAAGCTGCTTGCCTGGAGCTGCTAATGGACCCCCATTAGCACTCCCCAAAATGACTGTCCTTGTAAGGGTGTCCTGTGCAGGGAGGGCAGTGCTCCAGTTCTGAGATGGCAAAGGAGCTCAGTGACTGAGGAACCAGAGGTTCCAGCAGCACCTTCTGCTCCATGGAGCTCTCTGCAGCATGGTCTGGGTGGTAAGGGAGGGGTTTGCTTCTCTAGAAGCTCAGCTGCCCTTACCAAATCCTCATTAGAGTGTGAACAAACAGTGAGGTGGTGTTTGGACAGACCTGCAGTTGTCCTTGCCAATGAGATATTTCCATCAACCTCATAATTTCAAAGTTTCAAAAGATATATTTTATTACTTGCCTGAGGTCAGCAGTCGAGGTATCTGTTTTTCTGCTTTCAAACTCACACAGTTCTAACCTCATCTGCATGTTCTTTCCTGTAAGTGACTGTTTCCCACTTTTCTCTCTAAAGGCAACAAATCACACATCAGAACTCTGATGCTGAAAGGGCTGCGCCCATCCAGACTAACGAGAAATGGATTTACAGCTCTGCACTTGGCAGCTTATAAGGTAAAATATTTTATCATCATAGAATTGATGACAGGAAATCAGAACTGAGCAACTGATTTGTCTGACCTGCCTAGATGATCTCTCTAGTCATTATTTCCAGTGAAGATATAAATTTCACGTTTGTGGTGCCTAGGAAGATGCCCACACACAGGAATCAGCATGTGATTTTTGCAGTCATCCATGGGGTAGGAATTACTGATGGAGATATCCAACGCAGCTCAAGATAGAGTTGTCCAGTGCCACCATAAAATCAGGATGGAGACTGTTTTAACATCCAGGCTTCAGTCTAGCAAAAGGGCAGAGACTTCCCCAGCCCCCCTGAGCACCCCGAGCCCCCCGAGCCCCTGGTCCCTCTCGGTCACAGCCAGGCAGGTCCAGGCTGGTGCTGCTCCCTCAGCTGGGAGAGTTGTGTGCCAGGAATGATGAGGGTTCCATCCATGGCTTTCAGGACAATGCAGAGCTGCTGACAGCACTGCTGCACGGCGGGGCTGACATCCAGCAGGTTGGCTACGGAGCCCTGACAGCCCTGCACGTCGCCACCATCGCCGGCCACCACCAGGTATGTCCCTCTTTGGCTGTGCAGGACTGAAACTGCTGAGTGCTGATTATTGCCAGCTCATTCTGCTTCGCATGGATGTCTTTCCAAACAAAATTCAGACCTGGTTAAGTACAGCTGGATTTTATTTAATCTTTTTCTGCGTTTTGGGAAGATCACGTCTGTGCTTATATTTTTACAACGGACAAACGTGCACAAAGGACACAGATCAAAGGTTGGACTTGATAGGTCGTGGAGGTCTTTTCCAACCTTGGTGATTCTTTGATTCTGATAGTCCTGTGCAGAATGATGGTGGAGCTGTTAACCTGAGCCCTGACTCTGGCATGGTCTCTTTCACAGGTATTTAATGTCTCCTCTGTGCACAGTACAAAGTGGTCTTCTCTGAGCACTCCAGGGTTTCAAGTAATTTCCCAAACATTTGGGCCTTTTGCTGTAAATGCCAAAGGCAGACCTGCTCCTGCTCCCAAATCCTGAGCTCCTGCTGAGGTTATGGACAAGTTTAGGTGCTCACAACCCAGCAAGGATGAGTCTATTAACTCAGTCAGAAATAAACTGTTAGTAGTATTGAAAAGTTCCTTATTTCTTCCTTGGGAATGATTGGCTCTGTGTCAGAAGCATCTCCATAAATGAAGTGGGGATTCTATATAATTCATTTGGTTCATCTGCTGCTCTGAGAACCAAGGAGTTATAGTCCAAGCTCTTACTTTCCTTCTTTAAATAGCCTTGACATTTTCAGTCATCTTAGAAGTTCCTCAGCCAGATAAAGCAGCTTGTTTTGTTCACAATTTTATTAATATTAATGGAAACATGGAATAATTTTTTCCCACCCCCCTTATAAGGATGAATTTTTATCCCTTGCCCTTTTCCAAAACACAAAGCCCTTATGTCTGTCTCATGGGGTTTTTTGTTGGCTCCTTCTGACCTTCAGAGTGGCTTAATTAATTGTCTTTGAAATTAACATCATTGACTTGAGTGTTCAAAAAACTTCTGACTAAGCCTTTTGTAAGACAAGTTTAAGAAGAATTCCAAAGTAAGACTATTTCACAAGATGTTTAAAGTATTGTTTTGAAAAAACATTTGGCTGTACAAGGAGAAGGGAAGCACTAGTTCCCCTTGTTCTCCAGGCTGTGAACCCCACTGGGATGCTGCCTTTGACCAGCACAGCCAGCTGCTTTCTCTGCAGCTGGGGAATGTCCCCTGGGGTACAAGCTTCACCTTCACTCACTGTCTCTCCTGAGGATAAAAATCTCTTTTTATTCTCCTTAGTTTCTGAAGTGTTTCTATCCTTGCACATCCCTCCAGAATAGCCTCCTACTTTGTGATGCCTATGACAGCTTTCAGTGCTTTCTAAGACTCCTTTTTTCTTTCCTAGAAAGATATCTTGTCTGAGAGACTATCAAGCCTGTCTCTGTACCCCTCTCATCATTTACACTTGAGTGGAGTTTGCTTAGTACAGCACATGAAATTCTATTTATCAGGAGATCACAAAGCAGCAAGCACGGCTGCCATTGCTACAGCCTGGAAAATGTGTCAAAACCCATCTAGTTTTATGTTCATCATCAGGGATGGATCCACATCACTCAACACGGTTTTTTCACCTTGAAGTTCCACCTTGAAAGCTTCTAGATGAATCTAAATTTTGAATTCCAGCTCCCAAAGAGTTTAAGGAGAATTGGAGTTATGGTCACATCCCTGAAAGTGTTACAGCCTCACAGTTCATGGCTAAATTAAAATCAGGTTGATCCAAAGACGTTTCAGTCATATTGGTGTAAAAGCTACAGGCCCAAACATCTCTCTTCAGAGACAACAGCTACAGCTTCAGTTCTATCATGGTAGTTTGCTGAAAAATGTCTTAGACAAATCATTTGAAAGCCTCCAAACCATTAAATCCCTGGCTGGCTGGCTCTGTGTTCCCACCTCTGGGCCACTAAGGTACTGAAAATTGGCCAGACACAGGAAATTCAGTGGAGGGAAGCAGCTGTGTTAACTAAATAATTGAGTGTGTTCTTTATTTACTACCTGAGCATATTCCACCCATCCCGTGAGTGCCAGTTGCTGAGCTGCCCTTCAGCTGATGGAAGAGCCAGCAGCTTCTCCAAAGATCTCAGGGGATCTTTCTTCACATTTTTATTATGTAGTCAAATGGCTTTTTGGAGATCAGCAGCAAAAGGATCCACAGCAAAAGGATGTCAACACACGTGACACTTAGCAAGGGACATTCTGACTGTCTATAAAGGGGGTGAGGGGATCAGAGTGGGAGTGACAGAGCACTGGGAGCACCCCAGGGAGGATGCAGAACCTCCACCCATGGCAATAATCAGCCCTGCAGTGCAGCCTCCAGGGGAAATCACAGCTGATGCCATAGCAAAATGGTTAAAACTCATGAGAAATGAGGACCAGAAAAAGTAGAAATTTGAAAGAAAACACTTAGGGTTATTTATTGAAGCCGAAGAGCTCTTATCTTCTAAAATACAAAGAAATCTTTCCATGTTTGAGGATTTACCTTCGCACATTTAAATTTAAAAGGATCTTTCATTTTGTGTGACTTTTTCACTTCTAAAAACTCAGGTATGTTTACAGCTCTTTGTTCATAATGGCTAAAAGAAGATTAAAGGTTGTTCTGAGAATATCCAGACAGCCATTTCTGTGCCTCTTACTTCATAAATCAGGTTTTTCAGTGGCACACCAATTTTCAGGCTCATTTATAAAGCATCAGTGACATTCAGTGTTCAGTCCAAGTACTGTAAGCTAATCGCTTTTACACGCTGTACACAGCTCTGTGCCTCTGTAACTCATTTGTTTGGGGCTGTTTGGCTTTCTTTAAACGGGAGGTGTGAGGTTTTTGAGTCGTGCTGTACCAGCTGAGCACACAGGATGCACACACAGTGCTCCCCCCTGTGCTCCTTGCAGGCTGTGGATATCCTGCTGCAGCACGGGGCCTATGTCAACGTGCAGGACGCCGTGTTCTTCACCCCTCTGCACATCGCTGCCTACTGCGGCCACGAGCAGGTAACTTTACAGAGATGCTGACCTATGGTATTACCCAATCCAACATTGTATCTGGTTTTCTCAAAGATTTATTTGCATGTGATATTTTAATTAACCTTAATTAAATATGCAGGTAACCCACCTCTTACTGAAGTTTGGAGCTGATGTGAATGCGAGTGGTGAAGTTGGGGACAGACCTCTCCACCTGGCTGCTGCCAAAGGCTTTCTCAACATCACAAAGCTTTTGATGGAAGAGGGAAGCAAAGCTGATGGTAAGAAAAGATACTTAAAAATCATCTTTAACATTGTGTTTTCTAGACAGTCTTAGCTTCCTAACACCTACCCTTTGTATGTGTGTCTGTGTAACACCCTGGGACAACTGAAACAAGAAAACAGCAGTTGGAGAACTTTCCTTGGTGAAGTACACTGGTTTGTAATCTCACATTTACTCTATTTCCAGTGATAAGTTAGAGGTGAAAAACAGGGGCAGAAAACAAAATTAAGACTCATGTACAGAGGTGGCTCATTATTTAGACACTGATCCAGGCAGGGAACACGTGGCCATGTGGTGGGCATCTGTAGTCAAAGTGATTCAAATGCAGAGAACGAGTGAATGAGGTGCAGGAGAAGGGTTTTAACTCAAAATTATGCAGCAAGTAGTCTGAAATAATTCATACAGAAGTCAAAATTCCACAGAAAAGGGGATTTTTTAGCACATGATTTATTATGCTCCACAAGCTTCCCACTCTTTGTTGTGTGTCATTTTCTGTCTGAGAAAGTGTCTCTGTGAATTCTTGATGGGCTGACAGATACAAAAAGTCTCCCAGCACACTTTGGGCATTGTGCAAGTTCTTTGTCCAGGTGGCCTCACAGTGATGTCACTCAGGCTCAGACATTACACTTCACTGCTTATATTCTGCACAAATATAACATTTTAAATATTTTCTCCTGTGACTGGTGTCAGTGTGCAGCTGGTGTTTCTGCTGGGCTGTTTCTCTTGCTCCCTTCCCTCTCGTTTTGCTGTTTCAGTAACACCAAAGGCACAAAATGTGCTCCACTCCAGCCTTACTCCTCCATTGCTGTGACACCTGTGCCCCAGGTGTGCCCCTGCATACTGCAGAGTGCCCAGAGCAGCTGGGGCTGCCCCTGGATCCCTGGCAGTGCCAGCCTGGATGGGGCTTGGAGCACCCTGGGGCAGTGAAAGGTGTCCCTGAACTTTAAAGATCAAGATCCCTTCCAACCCAGGCCATTCTATGATTCTGTGAAATACTGAGCAAATTTCAAATTGTTTAAAAACTAATTTCTTATCCTCAGAGTAAGAGACAGAAATGTTTTATTGGAAGTAACAGCACATTGCTTGGAAACTTACTGCTCTTTACTACATCAATTTCCCATGTTCTCTGTGAGTCCTGCCTGCAATCACACATCCTCCTCATGCAGTAAAAAAGCTTGGAGGGAAGCAGCAGGGTCAGGTGTGTGCGTGCTGTTCTCAGTGGTGAGCTCAGGGTGTTTCAGCCTCGATGTGTGTGCACTGAGCTGATATAATTATAATAAAGGGGGGAAAAAGAGACGTTCTCTCATCATGACAAGGCAGTGGGAGGTTTGCTCTCTATTACAGAGTTTATTCCAAAAGGAAAGAATCTGGGACACCATTTCAGGTCCTTTTCTTTAAACTCAGAATCTTCAGCACAGAAAAAAAAAAGAAAAGGCAGACTGGAAGCGGGAAGCCTTTTGCTCTTAAAGTAGCACACTTTGAAACTTGCTGTAAAGGCAGCAGCAGAAAAAAAGTCTTTAGTGCCCAGGAATGAAAGGAATTGGGAAAAGGACCTGAATAAATTTGGCACTGCTCAGTGCAGACCAGTAATTGGGGTCACAAACCTGAACTATTTCTTTGAACACAATGTGACTCTCTGGCCAGCCCAAAGCTGAGTGTCTGCCCGTCCATGGGCAGGAGGCTCCCTGGCAGGGCTGTGCTCCAGGACAGCTGGAATTCCCACCCAACATTCCCACCTGCAGATCAAGGATCCCCCAGGGACACTCTGTGCAACTGCCCTTTTGCTACTCCTGCTAGATGGCAGCAGTTCTGTGCTGCCTGGATGTTCCCAGTTCTCTTGATGTTGTTATAATCTTATTTTTGCTTTGAAATTGCTCTTTAACTTACAATTCCTTCATGGAAAGCTTCGTCAAAAGACTCAGTAAGTTTGCAGCTGGAAAAACGCAGAAGGAAGCAGTCACGGAAGGAAGCAGTCATAGAAGAAAGCAGTTATGGAAGTAAACAGTCATGTCCCAAGTTCAGAAAATCCCCTTGGCAGTGCCTTTCAGAGCAATGTGGGTTTGATATACAAAAGATCACAGAAATTTCAATTTTAAACAAATACGTCCACAAATATTTCACCAGGAGGTTTCAAAATGCATGGACACACACATAAAATTGTACTAAATATCCGAAGCAATCCCAGACACACTGTGTTAAGGATAAAATCCTTTCTGTGGTCTTTTTCTGGGTCAACCGGCAGTGAATGCTCAGGACAATGAAGATCATGTGCCTCTGCACTTCTGCTCTCGATTTGGGCACCACGATATTGTGAAGTTCTTACTGCAGAGCAGCTTCGAGGTGCAGCCCCACGTGGTGAATATTTATGGAGACACACCTCTACACCTGTGAGTGCCCCGGGGCAGCTGCTGGGCAGGTTTGGGGCTGGTGGGAAGGCTGGGATTGCTAACACCTCTGTACTGGCTTCCTCTTCAGTGCCTGTTACAATGGGAAGTTTGAAGTTGTCAAGGAAATAATTCAGCTCTCGGGAACAGAAAGTCTCACTAAAGAAAATATATTCAGTGAAACAGCTTTCCACAGGTGAGGTGTTCAAATGCCATCATCAGCAGAGCTCCACTCACTCATGGGTGCAGCACAAATTACAAATGTCTCACCTGCAGACAGGTGAGGGACAGAGCCGGCAGCGACCTACAGAGGGAGGGTGAGTTTGTGTCATGAGGTACATGACAGGACATGAAGGAAGAGGCAGACCCAGGCAGTGAAAATCAGGTTTACCTACGCCTGGCTGGACAATGTTGTCCAGTTTGGGAGCTGAGATCAGAGCTTGTTCCACCTGGATGTCTGCTGGAGCCAGGTACTCTGAATGAGAAACCAGGTGGCAGAACATGGTTTGGCATGTTGGAATTTTGTAAAGGGCTGTTTGAGAGGCACTTTGCAACACAGGCTGTTTGCACAACTGTACAAAATTAGGTGATTCAGCAATAATTAGAATGTTTCTGAAACCATAAAAATTAATATGTTCTGGTGGATTAATCATGCGTTTGCACATTTCTAATGATCTTTTATTACTGCATTTTTGTCTCTGTGTAATCCTTTGTAAATTTCTGGCTACCCAAAGTACTTCCTTTATGGACCATAGCACTCACCACTTCCTTTCCTTCTGCAGTGCTTGCACCTATGGAAAGAACATAGAACTTGTCAAGTTTCTTCTGGACCAGAATGTTGTAAGCATCAATCATCAGGGGAGAGATGGGCACACAGGTAACATCATCATACTTGATGGGTATGAGGGTATATACCAGCACCAAAACATTGTATGGGAAGCCATAAACCATCAGGATTTCCAGGGTAATTCCAGCACCCTCGTACCTTTCAGACAGAGCACAGCTCTCTTGAGATATTTTTACAGGAGGCATAGTAGTGATGAGACTTCAGTGAGGATGTATCAGGCTCCTTAGGATGTATACGAGTAACAAAACCTGGTGTAAACTCTTCCTCCCATATTGAGGCCTCTGAGTCGTGTTAGAAATTATTCTGCAAAGCGATAGGCTTCTGGAATGCAGTGTCTGATGGGCTGCACGCCCTCCTGTCCCCACAAAACAGAGCTGCCTCTGTTTCCACTTGCTTTTTCTCCCATACAGAGTCGTTAAATGTGGTTTGCAGGTGGCAGAGTAAATGGTGGCACATTGTGCAGAGGTAATAGCTTGGTTCTTGCAGACTTAATGTTTAATTTTCACCTCTTGCCTCAGGTATGTTTTTGACAACATATTTATTTATGGAGGGGTTCAATTTGCACTTTACAGTTGTTGCTGCAGTCCTGTTGCCTGTTGTGTTCTGACAGCTGTGCTCCCCACACTTCTCTGATGTTCCAGGATTGCACTGTGCTTGCTACCACGGCCATATTCGCCTTGTGCAGTTCTTGCTGGATAACGGAGCTGATATGAACCTTGTAGCTTGTGATCCCAGCAGGTCCAGTGGAGAAAAGGATGAGCAGACCTGTCTGATGTGGGCTTATGAGAAAGGTATCTCAGTTTCCTAGTTTCTGCTACAAAACCCACAGAAGGTGTGCAGGAAGGAGAGGGCAGCCTGGGAGCTGCAAAATAACCTGCCAAAAATACCTGCAGGCAGAGCTGCCCCCATCTGTTCCCCAGGGAAGGGCACAAGGGGTTATAAACCCCAGCCCTTCAATTTGTCACCTCAGATCTCTGCTAAACATCAGTTTAATCCAGCACAAGAAGGGGGATGTTTCTGTGCTGCTAAAACAGGAGACACACAGCCTGTGCAGCCAGGGCTGCTCCTCCTTGGCGTGCACGTGAGTTCTCATTTTATTGCTGAACATTGTGAGGAACGATGGCTCAGTCAGTAATCCTGAATTCTTGCAATTATGGATCAAAGTGAGGCATCTTCCATGGTTCCTGTTGGACTGTCTGCAGGTACAGCCAGGCAGCAGCTCCCATCTTGTTTCTGAGTCTGGAGCTTCTGGGCCATTCCCCTGCAGTGCCTTTTTTGTGAGAGTGACTGTAATATATTGAAACGATGAGTTTGCAAGGCTTTTCAAAATCTGATTATTGGCAAAATAATACATATGAAATTACTGAGGGAAAGCTCATCTTGGAAAGGCTTAGGAAAGAATTTTAAATGCTGCCAGGCAGAGTTTTATGCATCAAACACCTGAGCAGGCAGCCCCACTGCCAGCTGGTGCCTCGCAAGGGGCAGGGGCAAGTGTAGATTCCATCTGCAGCAATAGTTGTACAAATTTCTCTGGGTTAGAACTACAAAAAGAATGTTTACAGGCACTGGTTTTCCTTGTTAGGTCCACTGAAGACTATTGTCAACTTCCATTGCAGGATTTCTGCAGCAGGGTTTCCTTTGCCATATATTGCATTTTAGGAGTAGGTGGACTTGTGAAAGTAACCTGCTTGCTTTTACCTGGAAGAAATTTCCCTTATTTCTACAATTAAGAATCCCAGTAAGTTCAGATTAGCATCACCATGCCTTTGCATATTTTATAGGCCTGTTTAACTTTTTTGTAAAAATCCCCTGATTTTGTTTAAATTATTTTTTTAAAAAGCCTGTTGAGTTACCTGCAAATCCTTGTATTTCCTCTTTCTTTCCTAGGTCACGATGCAATTGTGACCCTCCTGAAGCATTACAAGAGACCTCAGGATGAATCCCCCTGCAATGAATACTCCCAGCCTGGAGGAGGTACGGGCTGAGCAATCACTCTATTTAAAAAATGATGATCCAAAGGCTGCTGAAATCTCTGGAAGTGCTCCTCCCATGTCAGAGAGCTTTGTGTCAGTCCTGTCTGGCGCAAATAAAACCATTGTCATGGGACTCCCCATTTTCTGGCCATGCACAGATTCCTTTTGAGGCTGCAGCCATACAACACCCCAGTCTGTGGTGCCTGGTACAGTGAGGAAAATGAACTGAATCCCAGCCCAGGCCAGCTCCCATCAGATGTGGTGGTGTGTTTATCTGAATTCTCACCCCTTATTACTAATTCTTTCTGGAGTCATTGATTCATTAATTGATCAGCACCATCACTTATGTTATCATTGAATTCCATCATTTCACTCTGTTCTTTATTTCAGACGGTTCCTACGTGTCAGTGCCATCCCCTCTGGGGAAGATTAAAAGCATGACAAAAGGTATTTGTAATGGCAAGGGAAAGCAAGAACTCTTGTGGTCCTTTTATCCAATGTGTTTGTCAGCCTGAACATCCTACAGAGGATTCATTATTCCTGGACTTTTTATGGTACATGGTTCCAATTCCCTGGGATAATTTTAGGAAACAATACACTTAGTGCTGTTACTCAGTATAATGACAATTCCTGTATTTGCCTTGTTTGCATTCACTTTAAAAAGTCTATATTCCTTTTTATTTCTTTGAGGAAAGGCTGTAATATGAAATAGCACTAATGAAACATCCACTTCTCCATGAATGCAAATATCATTTAAATCACACTGTAAAATGCCTGAATTGTCCTTATAAGAAAAATTCTGTCCAAAAATAATTTGTGTTACTCTGAAACACGTACAGCTGAAACATTCAGATAAATCTTTTAAGGTATTTTAAGATATTTCCTCTTCTTTTTTTTTTTTTTTTTGGTGGTACTTTCAATTTTCCAGTTCACACGTTCACTCTGGATGTAATCAAATCCTTACATCCTTTACATAGCAGCATCAAAATGCTCTGTTTAGAAGTATTCTGACAAATTTTATAGTAATAAACTTAAAAGATCAACAAGATAGAGACATTTAGCAACCAAATTTAGTTGCAAAGTTTAGATTCCACATGTCCCCAAGTCAGCTCTGGAATAGCATCCCCAGCAGCAGCAATGATTGGCTGCACAGAAAAAAGGAGTTAATTCTCCATGTATGGAATTCTGCACTGCCATCCCAGGGACAGGCAGTGTGGGAAGGTGGGACAGTGCCCTTGGCTGGCTGGTGCTGAAGACAGGAGTGCCAAGGCAGCCTGTGGCATTGCAAGGATATTTCTGTCTGTCTGGAGCAGGGAGCTGGGCTGGCAGTCAGTTTACAGGGAAAAATCAGTTTTCCCAGGGCAGGAGTTCTGGAGTTCAGTGCCCTGTTTCACGAGTGGGATGTGTGGGTGTTTGCCTTGCAGAGAAGGCTGATGTCCTCCTCCTCCGTGCGGGTTTGCCATCACACTTCCACCTCCAGCTCTCTGAGATCGAGTTCCACGAGATTATCGGCTCAGGTACCAGAAGTGAAAGTGCATTCACTTCAAATGTTTGATTTTTCATAACAAACACATCTGAGCTTATTTATTTTAAACCATTTTAGGGTCTTTTGGAAAAGTCTATAAGGGACGGTGTAGAAATAAAATTGTCGCGATCAAACGGTGAGTTTGTCAAGCTTTTCCATCCTGCTCAGTCCATGACCTAGACTGAAGTATTTCAAAAGCCCATATTTTATGATACCTTTGCCTTCTGCTTCCTCTCCTGTCGATTCCAAGTTACCGAGCCAACACCTACTGCTCCAAGTCAGACGTGGACATGTTCTGCCGTGAGGTTTCCATTCTCTGCCGCCTGAACCACCCCTGTGTCATCCAGTTCGTGGGAGCCTGCCTGGATGACCCCAGCCAGTTTGCCATTGTCACCCAGTACATCTCAGGGGGATCTCTCTTCTCCCTGCTCCACGAGCAGAAGAGGTACTGCCCTCATCCACCAGCGGGCCTGCTCACACAATCTGGAAGAGTAGGGAATCTATGCTGATGTAAATATTCATTCCAGCATAGGACAACAGAGAAAGGAACACACTAGAAAATACTGAGCTTTGGTTCAGTTTATTGGGTGTACAAGGTAAATTAATAAGTGATCACAAAGTTGTTATAGTATATAGATGTACTATATACTATATAGTATTGTTTTATAGTATATAGATGTACTTTAGTACAGTATATAGTACTATATTATATAGTATATAGTACTATATACTATATCATTGTTTTATAGTATATAGATGTACTTTACATAGATTATGTAGCATTATTTTGTATATAAAACAATTTTAAATGTGCCATGATTTACAGATAAGACTCATTTTCAACTGTTTATTAACTTCAAGTAATCTTTTTTTTTTTTTAACAAAATACAGAATTCTTGATCTTCAGTCTAAATTAATCATTGCTGTGGATGTGGCCAAAGGCATGGAGTACCTCCACAACCTCACACAGCCCATCATACATCGGGATTTGAACAGGTCAGTTCTGTGAAACTGAAACTTTGACCATGAAAGCTCAAAGCCACAGGGACACCCTGCAGTCTCCTGAAACCCCAGGGCCTCATTAGTACTCAATTTAAAATAATCTCAGAGGTTTTATACAAACCCCTACAAGTCACAAGGGCTGAACTGTCATTGTCCTTGAAGGCTGCAGTTGTTGACAGTGTTTTCTATTTGTTTTTCTGAACCTCTGTTTTCCAGTGCTCAGTTTCAGCCTAGCACCTGCTGTCAAAGGCCACTCGGTCACATTCCCTCATCACTTCATCTCTCTCCCTTTGCTTTGTCTCTTCCACTGTAAATATTTGCCCATAGCCACTGAGTTTGTGTGTTTCTGGGTTTGCTTAGCTGGTTTGTTTCAGCTCACAGCAGCTCTGATTGTTCCCTCTGGGAGCTGAGATCTGGCACGGGACTGGGCACTCCTCCATCTCCATTCTCTTCCCATCCCAGTGAGTGCTCGATATCTGCAGGAAACAGATAGAAAAAGCCTGTTCTTTCTGTTCTAGCTATGGAAACAGTTCTGATGCATGCTTCAGCAGCAGGGGATGAAATACCTGAGCTGCACTGATTTCCAGACTGGAGATGAAAATGATCCTTTTGCTAAAGCCAAGCCTTGGTCCTTCTCTCTGTCAGCCCTCGAGAGCAATAGGTGCCCTGGAATGTCATCCTGCTCGATCCTTTGAGCCTCCTTCACATGCCTGCATCCCTGCCCAGCCCTTCCAGTCCACAAGCCTGTGCTGTTCCAAGGGAGAACCTGAGGCAGTGAACAGTTCCTGACTCTGCAGCCCCTGGAGCTGCTCTAGGGCAGCCAAGGCTCAGACAGGGCAGCAAGGCTCAGACCTCACAGTGCAGCTCCACACCTTGGTGGCTCTTAGAAGAACAGTTCTGCACTGAAGGATTTTAAATAATGATTTCCACAAAAGAAAACCCAAACCAGTATCTTCCTAGAGAGCCAGAATGCCCCACAGAACTTGTACAGATCGAGTTTGTGAGGGTCAGGAGATGATGTGCTCTAGGGTTGTTAGTGCCATTGATGTGTGCTGCTGAGAGCTCAACTTCTGAAAGTTTAGTGCAAAAGCAGAGTCATGTTTGCAGCATGAGTCCCAGCCAACCCACAGGCACAATTACCAGATGAAAATCTTTGCAACAGTTTAAGAGAAAGACTAAGAGTGAAATTCCGTGTTAAGTTTTGCCAGTGGCTTCACAGGAGCCTCATATTTTTTACCTTAAATTTTCACATAACTCGTAACCACCTTTGTGAGTTCTGAAATCTAATGCACTGCACATAATGCATTAAATAAACCTGCAATATGGCTTGATAGAACAGAGAAGAAAATTAATCTTTCGTGTCTCTACCCTGAAAAAGGGGTTATCCTTCCATTTAAAGAATAATTGGGAGTTTTATTTTGCTTTTCACTTCTGACAGCCATCAGAAATGGTGACATGCATCAACTTATTACTACTTGCACCATGCTGAGGGATGGCAGCCACGATGATTATAGCACTTTCATAAAAGACAGACCATTTTATTATCCATTTAATTTAAGCCATACCAGCTGAACATGGCTGGAGGAAGCCTTTGAGTGAGTGACCTGCTTTTGATGACTCTGACTATCTGTGAGCACTTCTGAGAGCTGCTTGGTGAGGGAGATGAAAGAGAGGATGGCAGCCTGGTGGTAATGAGGATAGTCTGTGACTCCTCT
Source organism: Certhia americana (assembly GCA_018697195.1). Classification (NCBI taxonomy): domain Eukaryota; kingdom Metazoa; phylum Chordata; class Aves; order Passeriformes; family Certhiidae; genus Certhia; species Certhia americana. The sequence goes on from CM031864.1 coordinate 1,044,272, forward strand.
TTGTTGAAATATCCCTTGTGAAATCTTAAAATATCCATGGCTTTTCATTACAACCACAGCATGTTAAAGGCAGAAGGATCTTTTAATGGCCCAAATCCCAGGGAAAGGGACGTGCTGAGCCTGTCACTTGCCATGGGAGAGAGAGGCCTCTGTGCCTGGCAGACCCCAGAGCCGTGTCCTTCCACAAAGCCAGGATGATTGCACACTCCTCCTTCTTATCTCATTTTCTTCCTTCCCTGGTTTCATGAAGACAACAATGCCTGCTCTCACCACTGCAATTCCTGTGTGACCTTAACAGAAGACAATTAATTTCTGATTCTGCTGAGCTCAGAATTAGTCAGCTCAGTTCAGCTTGGATTTTTCTTGCTGTATTTCTCAAAACACAGTCTTAAGCGTGCCTGTTTCATCTGAGATATTCAAATTTTCAAGGGCCACTGAGGCAGTACAGCATTTTTAAGATGCAGCTTTCAAACCTTATTTCTGTGGGGTGTATATTTTACCTTAAAAAAGAAAAATCAGTAACTGCAGTGTTCCCTGGAGGTACCAGACTGACAAAACCCTCCCAGAGCCTGCTTCCTGCTCTCAGATGTGCCCATCAATGCACTCAGCACCAGGATGAGCATTTCAGCACTGTTTGTCAGATCCTGGGCCAGGGGAGGTTTAAGCTGGACATCAGGGAGAATTTCTTCACTGAAAAGGTGGTCAGGCATTGGAAGAGGCTGCCGAGGGCAGGGATGGAGTTCCCATCCCTGGAGGTGTCCAAGGAACAACTGGACATGGCACTCAGTGCTCTGGGCTGGGGACAAGGTGGGCATTGGTCACAGGTTGAACTCTGTGATCTTGGAGGTCTTAGAGAATTCTTTTCCAGTCTCAAAGACTCTGTGATTCTGTGAAAGGCTGATGCATGCCATGAGGAGAAAGGGAATTTCAATTGATTTCTCTCCTTCTCCACAAAAACTGTCAGCCTAGGTCTTGATTATATCTTGACTTGTCAAGTTGGATTTATTCAAGTCTGCACAATCCTGGAATAGATTGAAGTTGAAGCTGGGGCTCTGTACAGTTTATTCACATGGAGACATGGTGATAATTTGTGTCCCTACTGACAGAGGCCAAATTTGAGCAAAGACCACAGCAAAGTCTGTAGCTGTGTATGGCTTGTGTACCTACACCCAGCCTGCGGCACAGCCTTCAAGAGTCTCTCTAGTTCAGCTTTGTGTTTGATTCATATTTTCATTTGGCATATGGTGTGGGTCTCAAAACAATTCCACATGTCATAGAAAAATCACATCTATATTTTGATGGAAAGTACATATGAGAGCTAAAATCAGATCAAATATAAATCAAGAGAGTCATGGTTACATTTTTATGATTAAATTTATCATCCCAAGGGTTGGATTCAGGTGAAGGTGGAAATATTGAAGACAGTGATTTGTGGGAGTCCTGCTTGGAAGAGCTTAAGAGCTTTTTCTGTCCTAAAACAGTTATCTGGTAAAATTTTTGTTCCTCACTTGACTGTTCTTGTTTGGATCTGCAGCTCTAATATGAGCAAGTTGTGCTTTTTGTTGAAACCATCAATATAACTTCCATTTTCCTTCCTCATGAAAAGTCTTTCCAGCTTTTCCATTTCTGTTTTTCACTCTTCTGAATTTCCTTGGCTCAGTCAGTGTTTGATAGACACTCTGAGAGCATTGTTGTGTCCACATTCCTGCACTTTGATGGTGTGGTTTGCTCAGCCCTTCCACAGCCCCGTGCTGTGAAGCTGTAGTGACTGGGGCAGGGAAACCTTTTGTCTCCAGAGGTACTGGGAGCTTGTGACCTAGCTAAAGCAGCTCGTGGGGCTTTCCATCTTGTTTGAAACCCTGTGTTTTTATTGCTGATTTCTTAAAGTCTCTCTCTGGATTTGTTGCATGCAGATCAGTCAAAGGTTGGTTGGCCCTCTCAGGGGTAATGTGTACTTTCTAACAATAAATATGAGAATTACCTATTGACATTTAGCTACCCAAGGAGGTGATTTGAATTCAAATGTTTAGCTATGACTCAAAAACTGTAAGGTTTTCACCATCTTTAAGACACTATCAAACAATTACTTATAGGTGTTTTTTTTTCCCCAGTCACAATATTCTCCTGTATGAGGATGGCCATGCAGTAGTTGCTGATTTTGGAGGTAAGGAGTTTTTATGAAGCACTTCTAAATTAACCCCAAATTCTCTCAAACGAAACATGTGCATACTAAGAGGGTCCTGTGGAATTGTACTTAAGGTAGGACTAAGGTGTGTGTCTGTATTGGCCTGAGAGTAATTCTTTTTCTTGCTCTGTTTCAGAATCTCGATTTCTGCAATCCCTGGATGAAGACAACATGACAAAACAACCTGGGGTTTGTTTCTTGTTTTGTTCCACATAATTAATATCAAACATACAGCAAACACAGTTTAGGAGAAGGCATTGGAAATATGTTTGTTGGAAAAGATGGACTGGTGTAGTATTTAATCTCTCTCAATATTTCTCTCCTTGGTTTTCTTTTTTTCCTATGTCTTTAGAGCAGAGATGAGGGAATATATAACATCTGCAGCAGAAAACCATGCTTTATAGAGCTGTCTTTAGAGCTCTATTGCTCCAATTCCTTACTAAAGAGTTATTTTTAATCCACTCTTCCCCACTCACATGCTGTTGGCAGGTGGTTCCTTCTAACAGGGAACTAGTTACTCAGCACTGGTTCCCTTGTTTCACTGTTCTTTTCCTCACAACAGCCCATTGCTCACAGTCAGATTTATAAGACAATTGTTGTCCTCATTGGTTTGAGTCCAGATGTGCCCTGTGTGTTACTCCCTGGCCAAGAATGTTCACATCATCCCAGCTATTAATGTGGAGTGGGATGGGTGGAGGGAAGGAATGGAGTGGGCAGTGCCAGAGGGTGGGGGATGCTCCCCCAGGCTTTGGCAGCCAGTTCTGTGTGGCACTGACTGTGTGGGTGTAGAGAAAGGAGCACAAGGACTCTAAAAATCCACCCTGAACCCACCATCCCAGGAAGAGACTGGTTGCTTGTGAAGCAGCCTCAGAACTGGGGGTCTGCAGGGAGCACCAAGACCCCACGGGAGCAGGCCCCAGTGCAGTGCAGCTGTTTTACTTCTGCCAGCTGGAGCAGTGGTTAATTCCTATTCTGTGGCATACATGCATATCTCTCAGACCATATGATGTGTTCTCCTGACCATGAGCTTGGGGTTGTGTTTTTATTCTCCCCCTACTGTGATGTTTAAAGCCAGCTCAGCCTGGCTCTGTGGAGCTGGGACAGCACCAAGCTGGTGCAGTTACACATCTTGCACAGTAACACTTGCTAGACCTTGCAAGACAGGTGTAAGTTTTTCCTGGCAGATTCCCAATTATTTTATGGAGTGACAGAGGCAGGAAATAAGGAAACAAGGGAAAGCAAACATAGAAATACAGGAATAGGTGCCTGTGTGAGGAAGCAGACGCTGCCAATGGGTGTCTGCTGTTCCCTGGTGTGCAGAACCTGCGCTGGATGGCCCCTGAGGTGTTCACCCAGTGCACCAGGTACACCATCAAGGCCGACGTCTTCAGCTACGCTCTGTGCCTCTGGGAGCTGTTAACAGGGGAAATTCCATTTGCTCACCTGAAACCAGGTAACATGCTCAATTAATTAGTATTTGAAATTTCTCTAAACTCGAGAAGTAGCTACACTGAATAATTTTAACCAATATCTTACTGAAGTGTGTTATTAAGTGCTAAGATATTGCATTTGGTGAAAAGCACAGAACTGTCTAGGTCTAGGACTAGGAACAAGGCACTCTAACCACAGGATGTCTGTCTCCCACATGATTGTTGGGATTGCAAAGCCATTCCTTGGTACATCTCCTTGGTGTGCCTCAGGACAGCATCCATAAACCGGGGCAGGAAGGGGATGTGCAACAGCAGAACATTTCCAGGGCTGCACTTTGCACTCCTGAGATCCTGAGCCCTGGATGTCTGACAAGAGTTGGTCATGTTGGTCTCCTGGCTGCAGGAGGGGTCAGAGCCAGCAGGGCAAGGAGGGAGGATTCAGCCCCCTCTGCCAGTGAGACCCTCCCTGCTGTCTGTCCTGTGACCAGAGGTGGCTGTGGTGATGGGCACCTGTCTGCTCTTGGTCTGATGGGAACAGCCTCCAGCCTCCATCCAGCCTCCTTTACTCCTTGGCTGGATGGCTCAGCAGTAGGTGTCCATCCCTGATGGGTGTCTCTGGGGTGGGAAGGGATGTCACTGAGGTGCTGCTGGGTGTCTCAGCACTGGGTAAGGAGTCCCTGAGGTGCTGATGGGTGTCTCAGCACTGGGTAAGGAGTCCCTGAGGTGCTGATGGGTGTCTCTGGCTGTCCCCTGCAGCAGCAGCAGCAGCAGACATGGCTTATCACCACATCCGCCCACCCATCGGCTACTCCATCCCCAAGCCCATCTCTGCCTTGCTGATGAGGGGCTGGAACGCCTGTCCTGAGGTGAGTGCTCTCAGCAGAGGGGAAATGGGCTCAACGAGTGTTCACAGGTCAAAATCCTCCACAAGGTCTGCTCAGTTTACAGAAAAAAAGGCAGAAAATGGAGTATACCTGTAGGGTTTTTTTCTGGATGGCCATGAAATGCCTCCAAATTAGAAAATGTTTCCTTTTATTTGCCTTTAATTTCATTCAAGGCTCATCCCAGCTGAAAACTAGTTCCCATGTGCCATGTCCCTGTTTCTCTTTATCAGGTACTTGAACATCTGTTTCCCAGAAACTTTTGACAGCAGCTGCTTCCAAAGGCAAACTGGTGATTAGAAGATTAGCAGCATCTCCTGAGAAGCCTTTTTCATTGGCTAATTGGATTTGTGAGCTTTAATTAGAGCCAGAGAATTTGCCATAAGGCCTAGGGCTGAGCTCTGTAAAGAAGTAAACATTTAGTTTTATTAAGTGCAACTCTCATGGACAGGGGAGGGATGGCCAGGGATTCGTCCGCTGCTCATCACTGCTGTTGCTGTGTCTGAAATCCTGTTCATGGGCAAAGAGAAAGTCAACCTTTTTGTGATCTGGTCATCCTTAGGTGAAATGTAATTGTTACAGAAAAAGAGATGAATTGCAGTTAAAGTTCATATGCACGTACATCTTCATGTTGTAGCTCAGCACTGAACTTGCAGATGTCATCAGGTTCCCAAACAGACTGACAGCTCTGCCATGAAATTCAGAGAGGGGAAGTGAGGGGGACTGTGACTCAGCCCTTCCCTGTGTGCCATTCTAATCACATCAGATCTGCCCCCTTCCATTTTTAACCCAGCTCTGGTTCTCCTGTTGTGTTCACAGGGCAGACCAGAGTTTTCAGAAGTTGTCACAAAGTTAGAGGAGTGTCTGTGCAATATTGAGGTAAGGACCTGGCTCCCAGCAGGGGTGGTGTGTGTGTGTGTGCCAGCAGATGGGAGTTCAGGTGGGGACAGGGACAGTGACACAGCTGAGGACAGCGGTGGCTTTGGAGCTGCTGGAGCAGTCCAAGGAAAAGTGGGATATGACTAAGGAGAGATGAGAAAGGACTTGTAAATATGCCATAATGGTATCTTCTTTTTTTTTTAAATCCAGCTAATGTCTCCAGCCTCCAGCAACAGCAGTGGGTCCCTGTCCCCCTCCTCATCCTCAGACTGCCTGGTGGCCCGGGGTGGCCCCGGGCGCAGCCACGTCGCCGCGCTGCGCAGCCGCTTCGAGCTGGAGTATGCCTTGAACGCACGAGCCTTCGCTGCCTGGTCACAGGGGTGGGTACCCACTGCAGCCCTGCAGGGCTCCCTGCACAGGAGGGAAGGAAGGAAAGAAGCAGGCTGTGCTGCTGGGAGGTGGCGTGGTGGGACCAGGACAGAGCACAGGAGCTGTGCCATCACCTGTGTCCATCACAGAGCCCAGGCTGCCATTGGGAGGGGGGGAAGGTGGAAGTGTCCTTGCTGAGAGGGGAAGGGACAGATGGACAGACAGAAGGACAGAATCCAGAGCCTTCCAGCAGGTACGGAGGCAGGAGGCAGCAATGTAAGGAAGAGCCTCACAGAGGTTTGTAGGAGTCAGCATTGCTGGGCTGTTCTTACCAGGGTACTTCCTAAAAGCTGGCATCCTCATTTCATGGCTACAAAACTGTAAGAAGAGCTCCTGATGTTTTTTTAAGGCAGGGACACCCATGGGTTCTATATCATTGTACCATTGAGTAAATACCTGAGGTATTATAGCCCACCACTGGGAGAACTGATTTCAAGGGCAGACAGTAACTCTCATCTCTAGGATCAGGGATGAACCACAGGACAGTGGGCTTGGTCCATGGCTGGAAGGTAATTCCTCAATCTTCCTTGCCTGAGAAATGCATTTACAAGAACCTTTTAACAGTGACACATAAAATACATGTCAATGACCCTGGATTGATGCCTGGCATTTTTTCCAAGACAGCAAATGGAGTAATTGAGGGCAGTTACTCTGAGAAGGGTAACTCAGTGCCAGCATGCCTGGGGGTCATGGTCTCAGTTCATGACTTATTCTTGGTTTTTCTGTACTGAATTGCTGTGGCCAGGCCCCAGGCTGATGTCTCATGGCACTGTTCTTTCTTCCCACTCTGGGAAAAAAGTTCTCATGGTCTGGAGATGTGCCATCATCAATCTTACCTAAACTGACACCTCCTGTTTAAATTGCAGAGCTGGGCAACCCCCTTCTCAGGGCCTGTCTCTGGATGACATGAGAAGGAACTTCCAGTACCCACCTGTGGACAAAAACGGTGAGCTCCTACAGAGTGCTCCCCGAGCTCCTGGAGCACTGGGCAGGTGATGGATTGTGCTGATCCTGCACTCTGTGCCACTGCAGTCACCTCCCTCTGCTCCTGCAGGGTACGTCTCAGACCCCTTGAGCACCATGAGGTTCCATCCCTGCAGCAGCTTGGAGGACAGCAGCTGAGGAAGGGAGCATCCACAGCCTGGCCCTCGCCACGGAGCCCTGAGTGCCACACTGACATCCCTGCACAGAGCAGCTTTAGTGTCCATCACAAATGTCCCTGTCCTGCACTCTGCTTTTGCATCTCCCTCAGCTGAGCACCCCCTGCCACCAACAGGCCCTGCAGCAGCAACTCTGACCATGGGGCATTAAAAAAGAGAATAGAGGCAGGGCAGCAGAAATGGGACTCTTCCTCTAGAAGCAATTACAGTGTTAATCATGCTGTTATTTTCTGGGGTCTTTTTTCAAATTAACACCATTTATCTGTAATACTGTATGCGTGGCCAAGGCAGAGCTGCTTTCCTGGCTGAACAGGAATCAGTATTTCCCACTGATGGCAGGGTTCTGTGATGTTATTGAGGATGTTGTTTTTTCACAGCCACGATCCCTGGAGCAGGTCTGCAGTGAGGCCTCGAGCAGTGTGACATGAACGAGGGCTGCACGGTGGGCTCTGGCAATGCCTCTGACACACCTGCCATTACTTCAGTTGTGCTGAAGCAGTACAAGTGAGGAAGATTTCACTAAGCAAAGCTTAGAGGTCATGTTCCATTTGTTCTGTTTCACTTGCTGGAAAGCTGAATGGGGAGAAGCTGTTACAACTCTGCCACCTCTGCCCCTGGTACCAGTCAGTGCTTACCACTGCTCCACTGAGCTCAGGTCTCAGCTGCACTTCCATTTACACCAGCAGCTGCTGGGACAATAGAAATGTCAAAATAAATACACAGAAAATCCTGGGATGGGGCTCACAAGGAGACCTGCTGGACTCTCCCTGCAATCCCCTGGCCCAAGAAGTTGAGATTTCCATGGGAGGGGAATATAAATGAAATACAAAGGTCCAGCAAACCCCAACAGAACAACATCCAGATTTGTCTACAGCTGTAGGAAATCCGTTGTATTCTTTCTAGAAGTACAAGCAAGGCTGGCAGTTTGCATGCCGTGAGGGAAGAGGGGCAGAGCAGAAGGGAGAAGCTGCGTGAGGGATGCTGATGAAAATTGCCTACCTGACTCTAATTAGCCAGATGATGATCTGCTCCACATGGCTGAGCTACACAGGCAGGGAATAGGCTGATGAAAGAGGGTGGACAGAGATTAGGTCTCATTCCTTGGTCTCTGCATTGGCCAAAAACACCAATGGTGCGGAAAGGATCCATTGTTGTATCTGAAAAATCAATTCCAGCACTATTCTTCAACAGGAATTTTTTTCTTACAAGTATCTCTGCATTCTTTTTCCCTTGTTTAAAGTAACCAGGCAGTGACTCTGCATTTAGTGACAGCCTGAAAACCAGAAATTAAACTGGATTAGAGAAACAAAAGTGGAACAAGGAAGTAGACTTCATAAGCATTAATACCTCTGTGTATTACTGATACCTGAGCTGCTGCTGTCATCCTGAGCACCTTCACAGAACATGTCAGAGGGGAACAACAACAAAGAAATTCAGATTGCAAAACTTTTTTAGTTTAAAAGCTCTTTACAAAGACAAGTGCTTGCAAATAATTTTAATACTAATTAAAATTACTGGTTCCTTCAAGGAAACAATGTCTTAGTTAATTGCTCTCTATAGAAAAAAATCAGGCTCAGGGGGAAAATGTGTTTCATAGAAGTGATCAGTTAGTAAAACAAACAAAAACTCTGAAAATGTAAATGAGTAGAACACGTTCCAAAGCAGTTTGTGGGAGTGCAAGTAGACTGTGCTGTTCCCAGAGAAGCCCCAGCACACTGAAATATTTACCAAGAAGGAGATGCTAAGAGGATTCTTACCCTGCTTTGGAGAACTGCCAGTGACTGGCAGCTGTAGTGATATTTTAAATTGTTTAACATATCAGCAGCAGGTGATCTGGATTAAAACAATCTGGTGTCCAACCAGACAAGGGTTTGGACAGCAGCCAGAAGGGAGCCCGGCATCCCTGCAGCAGGTCCCTACATTCTCCAGCATGGCACAGCACAGGAGTACTGGAATGGCATGGCACAGCACAGCCAGAACAGCCAGGACAGCACAGGAGAGCACAGGACAACATGGACAGCACAGGGCAGCCAGGACAGGACAGGGCAGGACAGCACAGGACAGCCAGGACAGCCAGGACAGCACAGGAGAGCACAGGACAACATGGACAGCACAGGACAGGGCAGGACAGCCAGGACAGCACAGGGCAGCCAGGGCAGGACAGGGCAGCCAGGAGAGCACAGGGCAGCACAGAAGACCCACCTCAGAGGCTCAGCTCCAGTGGGCAGGCAGAGGGGTTGGTCATGTCTGATTTGTACAGCTGAGCCCCAAAACCTCTCAGGCAATTCCCAGCCAGAAAACCCACCTTGCAGCCCTCGTGTCACACAGACAGATGTGCTGCCCATGGCTGTCCACACCCAGCATCCTTGGTGGTGTCTGGGCGTCACCATTCCACATCTCTGCCAGCAGTGCCAGGGCTTGGTGCCCAGTTCCAGGAGCTGGACTTTAAACTTTTCCCATCCCGTGTCCTCAGTGCACAGCTGGCATGGTTTTGAACTGATGAAATGCATCTCTTCAGCTGTGGAATGTCACCAGGTTCCAGCTGTGTGAAACATCTGAGGCACAACCATCAGGAGCCAGTGACAGGCAGCTGAAAATACCTGACACTTCAGGGAGTTAAAAAATCCTTCCTGATGAGCCAAGAATGAGTTTTGCCAGTGGCAACACTGCTGGATAGTTTGCTTTACTCACATATGCTCACTTTAATAATTAGTCTCTTTTAGTTTTTGCTGCACATCTTGTTTTTCCCTAAGTGCAACCTACTTTTCACTTTGAAGTTCATTACTAATTAACACCATATAGGAGAACAGAAAGGACCATGGGAAGCTTTTCCAAACCTATACAATTATTCATTTCCATGGTTTTGCTTATTAGTAAATTTCTGCCTTCTCAAGTGACAGGGACACTAATGTTTTGGAAGTCCACATATGTGGACCACAGGATTCTTTCCCCCCACCGTTACAACCATACACATTAAGGGTCACTTATACATATTTCAAGAATGTTAAATAACAAACTGTTAACATTCTGGCTCCTTATACTCACATTGCTCTGTTCATCAAGGCCTTCTCTGATGCCCTAGGTCTCCTGCAGCCCCAGAGGGGCTCCCAGGGAATCTCTGCAAAGGCAAATCCCTGCATCCCTCTGTCTTTGTTCACCTGTAACCCTGGAATTGCCACCCGTGTGCCCACACCAGGTGTGGGCACACCCACAGCCCTGGGCCTGAGCTTTAGAGGGGCACCTGCACAAGGGGCAGCTTCAGTGGCACAAACACTCAGCCCAACATCAGTCAGCCCACTGGGGAGCAGAGACAGACACCAAGCCTTGCACTGGAAGGGGTTATTCCCAGTTACACCAGTGGCACAAATTGAAGGAGCTGCACAGACTGGTACAGGTTTTTAATAGGGCCAAATGAACATGTAGGTGTGAGTATAGACACAGAAAACACAACCCTCTGAGACAGTCCTCAGCACCAGCGTACAAATGCAACCATCTCTAGTACAGGAACAGCTCCAGCAGCAAACACACAGCAACCACCTGATCACATTCGAGTTTCCAGTTCCATGTATATTGATCTGAAGTGACTCACAGCACCGATCCACTCAAAACCCTGCTCATTCCAGTGGCTTTTCCCTACCTGAAAATGCAGTTACAGTCCCCCACTGTGTGGGGCTGAGTCTGCTGCACCCACCAAGCTTAGAGTGCCTAGAGGCTGCTGCACACCCAGCCCCAGGTGCCCAACCCAAAAGGGTCCGAGGGCCCCAGCATTGCCAGAGGTGAGCAGAGCTGAGAAGAGCCTTGGGCAGCAGAGATGGGCAGCCAGCAGCAGGCTGAGACAACTCTAAAGTGACCACCCTGCTGGCAGCCTCATGGGCCACTCCTGAGTGACTCCAGCAAAAGCAGAAGACCAAGCTTTATGCATTTACAAATTGCACTGTCTGATTTGACAACAGCAACATTTCCACATGCCAAAAATGCCCTGAAGTGTGGCCAGCAGCAAGCCTGGATCCCCAAGGAGGGGGAAGCCCCCCACACCTCCTGGCACAGGGGCACTGTGCATGCAGCAGGGCTCCCTCCCTACCCGCCTGCAGGAGCAAGGGGTGCCTGGGAGATGAGGGGAAGTTCACTCAGTCCAGCATTTCTCTGGTTTTCAAGAAAAACAAGCCAGACAGCTGTGGAACAGTCCTTGTGATTACTGTCTTCATCCTTCCAAAGGACTGCGGTTTCCTGGGCTGGCAAACATTTCTTCATCTGTCTGCTGCATGCTGAGGAGCTGCTCCCGTGGAATGTGACAGGGGTTGTGGTACTCGCAGAATAAAGAGGGGTGACATCCCAACCGGCACAAACCCACGGCCAGCTGAGTTGCAGGACACAACACTGAGGAGATGCAGAAAAAGCTCAGAGCAGAGTTTCCTCCCCATCCTGAGGCTGTTCTGGGGACATGACGAGTGGGTCTGGGTTTGCACCGTCCTGCAAAACAATGACCAATCCCAGAGAACGTGCTGAACTCGGAGCTACTGAGGTACTGCTGTGACATCTCCTGCCAGGAGAGGCCAGAGGAACAGGGGAGCCGAGTGTTCCCAGGGCTGACCCAGTGCCACCAGAACTGCGACATGCGGGGTGGGGAGAGCCGCTCTGCACGGCCGGAGGGGACGGGGGGGCTGTGAGAATTAATGCCACAGCAAAGGGATTTATTTGCACGGGATTTGGGGGACAGGAAACTATGCAGAAGCCGCCACCCAAAAGGATTTGTCCTCCCTTGACCCAGCTACGATCAGCAGACATCCAAGGAATGGATAAGGAATGGGACGAGGTGGCGCATCCTCTGTCTCTGGTAGGAATCAGCCCGGGGACTGCTGGGGACAGTGGCTGCCCCACGCAGGACTCACCTGACGGGGACTGCGGCTCCTGTCGCCCACGGCAGCGGCTGCCAGGACACCCGGGCTCCCTCCGACGGGACCCCCGGCTGCAGCAGCGCTCCCTGCGCTCGCCGGCACATCCAACAGCCCGCTCTGGCTCGTGTTTCCACAGGGGCTCGGCTGTTCCCCCTCGGCCCTCTCTCCTGCCTGCTCCATCCCCTCCTCCAGCCGCCCGTCCCTGCTCCCCGCCCCTGTGTCCCCTGTGTCCGGCTGGGTGCACGGCCCCTCTCCTCCTGTGTCCCCGGTCCCTCTCGGCTGCATCCCCCGATCCCCGGGGGCAGGGCTGCCGGGGGAGGTTTCTGCAGTCTGCCCTTGCCCCGGGATCGCTGTTCCAAGCACCCCTCGGTGCCGATGGGGTCCGGGCCCTGCTGTGCCCGCCGCCCTTCCCTCTGCTGACACCTCCAGTGCCACTGCCGCCCCTGTCCCGCTCTGTGCCGCCAGCACCGCTCCTGTCACCGCCTCCGGTGCCATCGCTGCTGTGCCCACCTTGCCAGTCCCTGCCAGCGCTGCTCGCCCGGCCTGGCCACCCACCACAGCGATGGCCACTAGCCCGGGCTCCCCTGCCCGTGTCCCGCAGAGCCCCGGGGCCGACACTGCCTCCTGGCCCACCACCCCCTGCCCGGGACACCTCCCCTCTCCTCGCACTATCCCACACCTCAGCCACCCCTCTGTCCCAGCTGCTGGCTGCTCTGAACCTGCTGCTCCATCTGTGGCCTCAGCTCCCGAGCCCACCGCAGCCGCCCCTGCAGACCCTCCCACCACCTCTCCCTCGGGTTTCCCTTCCACTGCTCTCTCTGTCTCTGCTTTGCTGCCCTCAGACGGGGTTCCACTCCGAAGTGTTTCTGCTGCACCCTCCTCCTCCTGCACTGCCGGTGTCTCCTCCACCTGCGATGACCCCTCAGTGACAGGATCTCCCAGTGTCCCTAACCCAGGTGACACTCCCACTACAGGACCCTTGTCAGGCTCCGCAGACTTTTCCATGTCCTCCACTCTCTGGAGAGCGTTCCCCCTCACCTCCCATGCCTGAGCACTCTCAGGTGCTGCTGCTCCTGCGACACTTTTCCCCATCTCCATCCACTCTTCCCCTGACACCTTCAGCTGGGAAAACTCACTTGGCTTTACAAACCCTTCCCTTGCAGGCATTGCTTCTCCTGTTTCCACGTCCCCTACTGCTTCCCAGAGAGCCCCAGGCTTCCCCACAACCTCTTCCCCTTCAGAAATGTCTTCTTCAACAGCCTCTTCTCCTTCAGGGTCGATAGCTCTGACAATCCCATCTGCTGCCGCACAGGCATCCTCCACAGCCTCCCCTCCCTGTGACACAGCACCCACCGTAGTGTCCTTCCCTGCAGGCCCTCCCTGCCCCAGGGGCTCCCCTGCCTCGGACACTGACTCACCCTCCTCCTCCTCTGCTGGCAGCCCTACTGCTCCTTTGAGGCCTTCCTCTGCAGCCTCCTCCTCCTCCTCCTCAGTGATCCCCTCCTGCCCCCGGGGCACGGCTCTGTCTGCCTCCCATCCTGGCAGTGCCCCAGCTGTCCCCTCTCCCCCCGCTGCTGGCATTCCCAGCCCCACCTCTCTCTCCATCCCCTGCACCAGCACCTGCTGCTGCCCAGGTGACACCTCTGTGCCCAGCATCCCTGCCTCCCCTGTTCCCTTTCCTTTGGGCTGTTCCTCTGTCACGGCGCCTTCCTCCGGTGCGGATTCCTGCAGCGCAGCCCCCGTGCCTGTCTGCGGCAGCGAATACCCTGCCCGTGCAGCTTTTCCTCCGGGCTCTCCCTCAGCAGCACCGTCCTGCTCCAGGGCTCGTCCCTGCCCTGTCACCTGCCCTTCTCCAGCCGCCTGTCCTGCTGCCTCCTGCACACCAAGGCTTCTCCTCCCTTCTGCCAAGAAACTTCCATCTGGTGCTGTTAGGAAACAATCAAACACCGTGTCAGTGTTACACACTTCCCAGGGTTGGTGCTAAAGGTGCCAGTTCTGCCCGGCACTGAGGGACATCAACCTGGACACCCAAGGAGAATTTGCTGTGCTGCTGCTCATCACATCCCTGGGCTCTGACTATGTCTGTAGTACTGCTGTTCTGGCACCTGGCACAAAGAATTTAAGTAAAACCGTTGATGCAAGGCCAGTCATGCCTGTCCTGCCTGCTCTGCCTCCCTACCTGCAGGGAGCTCATGTCTCTGTGTGTGCAACACCTGTGAGCTTGACAGTGACAGTCAGAAAGTCAGAAATAGCTGACAAATCTGCTCATGTGAAATATGCACACAAAGAAGAAAGAACATTCAGCTTCCTGTGGATTCTGTAATTGCACCAGGGAATACAGGTTTGATTCCTGCACCTGGAAACCAAGGCATTTCCCAGGGAGGCTGCACACTACCTGGAAGCACATGCAACCTCACCACATTCCTGCTTTCCACAGCTATTTTCCTGGCTCACAGTTTTTTTCATGGCCTGGATTCTTTTCCTAGAAACACTTAACGGCCAAAAAAGTATTAATTATACATGACTACAGATGCCAGCTAGTCATCACCTGATTTTTTACAAGTCAGTAAAAAAAAACCAAAAACACAAGGAGACTTTGATAGCTAAAGGAAAGGGAAAGGGCAAACACTTCTGTTAAAACACTTCAGATGAGTAATTTAATCCTTGTCCCTGACTGACAGCCAATCTTACCTCCACTGGTATCACACTCTGTATTTGCTGCATTCTTTTCTTCCTCATTGGCACACGAACCACCAGGTTCAGGGTCAGAATGCACAGGATGATCATTTCCAGTTGCTTTTGCTATTTCCTCCCGGCCTGATTTGCAATCTTCAAAAACAATCACAAAGGAGACAGGAGGCAAGAAAGAGAAACTATTAAAGAGCAAAAAGGGAGCAGAAGCCATTGAGCCATCTCAGCTTTAAAACTGTTTAAAATTCATTTTTTGACAAATCCTTACACTTGAAACACTAGCAGAGAAACACTGATCCAGTGTTATGTTCTGAGTGGACTCTGAGCTCACAGCAGCTGCAGCAGGAAGGAGCACAAAGGCAAACACAGCAGCACAGGTTTGCAGAGCTATGCAGAGGGAGGGCACTCACCAGCTCCTTCCTCACTCCAAGGACACTCTTCGCTGCCATCCTCCACGTCCAACACCCTGACTTCCCAAGGCACTGAAGGACATTTCTCCTCCTCATTCATGTCACTTTCTCCTGACTCAGTCTGTTTGAATTCCCCATTAACCTCAGGATTTTGATGCTGCATTGCCATTATGTTTTCATGAAAAATTCTATCACCTTCCATTGCTGTTAGATCTTCTGGTTTTGTCCTTTCTACTTCATCTATTCCTTTCTTTTCCAGTGCAGAAGTCTCCTGATTTCCCTCCATCCTGAGAAGTTTCTTCTCCCCATTCTCATTTCCATAGTGTGCATGTGCTGCACTATCAGATGTACTTTTGATATTCCAGTCCTCTTTGCCATTCACATTGTCTGTCATCATTTCAGCATGGGAGTCAGTCTGAGTGCTGCACTGAGGGCTCATGGACGAGAGGGAGTCTGCAGGCCTCCTCTCTGAAAACACCAAACCTTAATTTAGTATTGGTCACTAAACCTCTGCATTCACTGGGCACTCACAAATGAAGCTTTTATCAGCTTCACTCGGTAAAAGATTTCAGCCACAGCAACAATTCCTTCTGTTAACTCATTGAATATTAGAAAGATCTCCAAAATCACGTGTAAACCCTTCATGGACATGAAGTTTACTGTCTCCTCTAAAAAAACATACAGACATCATCATATTAAATTCATAAACTGAAAATTTGAGGGGAAAAAAGGCAGTAATCCTTCATCTAGCAGTGAGCTGAACAGCAGAGCTGACTGTGCACAGCCTTGCTGCTGTCCACAATCTACATGGGTTCAAGAAGAGATTGGTCTAACTCAAGGCAGAAAAATCCAGTCAGGCTGAGTAAATAGAAGTGTCAGAACTATAATGCATGCAGAAGTGCATGTTCTGAAAAACATGTTTCACCAAGAAAGCTTACAGCCCCAGTTTAAAGATTCCCACTCAGAGTACTCCTCCTCCATCACAGGAAAATCCAAGCAGGCTCCACAGAGTCACAGAACAAGCTGAGGTGGAAGGACCCACAAGGATCCTCAAGTCCAACTCCCAGCCCTGCACAGCACCATTGCCTTTCCCTTCAGACAATCTAACTATTTCTAGATCTCAAATAAATTCAGGGCCATTAAAGACAGCAGTTTTTAAAGCCAGTGCAGTCTGTCAGGTTTGCTGAGACCCTCAGCAGGTGTAAGGGGTGACAGATTCCCATCTGTGAGTGCCTGCTGAAGGGGGGACTGTCCTTCTGAGACTCTCAGAGCCACCCTGCTGCCTGCCTCCATCTCCACCTCAGCACCTGAACTCAGCAAAGGCCCTTGCTGTCACTGCCAGGGGCTGCTGTACTTCCATGGCAGAACTAACAGCAGATAAAAACACAAAATAAAAATAGCAGAAAAAAAGCTGTCTTGTACCATTTTAATAGGAAGACTCAACATACACACTGGACACACACAAACTGTAAAACATGCATCAGGTCAGCTTCTCCAAGCCTGGTTATGAACAGAACTAACCTTGTAGATCATCTTCAGAGTCCCTGTCATCAGAATATCTGTCACTTTCATCTTTCTCACTGTCAGAGGCCCCCAGTGCCTTCTGGGATGAGGTTTCACTCCCCTTTCCATACTCTAAATTATGATTTTTATCATCTGAGGATGCCTCTGATATTCCATTCATTTGATCACCAGTCTGTCCCTCTTCATTAACTTCTTCATATGCTTCAAAATCATCATCATATTCTAAAACAGAGGAATTATACTGTGAGATAGGAAACAGAATTCACAATTAATTAAGTTCTTTTTAAGCAGAGAGAAGTTTTTCATTAATCTCCTTTTGCCCTTGAATTTGATGGTCTTTTTAAAGCCATGAGAGAATTTAAGACCACAGATAGGAATTGTGAGAGTATATGATCATAAAAAAGCATTGTGTTCTTCATAGAGTAGCAAAAATGCAGCAAAACTACAAGTACGATTAGTACATTAAAAAAAATAAATATAATTACCAGCCGGGAAAAGTACTAGAAAAATTTAGAGCTGGGCAAACTCAGAAATTAAATGTAAAGATCTCTTATTACAGGAGAAAAACTGGTTGTGATAAAAAAATTACAAGTAATTGAGAAAGCTGGAGAAAGGTAATATATCGTAGTGCAAAGTACAATAAATGTGTATTGACATGGCTAAATAGCAAAGAAGTGTCATAAGCTCACTGAATTTAATGAACTCCAGCCAAAGGGCACTGCAGAGGCACTCTGTTCCCACACTGCTCTAACGTGCTCCTCCAGGGCCCAGACAAAACCCAAACAAACAAAGTCTGCTCAGAATTACCATTCTTATATCCACATTCTGTATTTCAGGCACTCTCCTGACACGCTGTGACATCTGAGAGATCACAGAGTAAGCTGAGCTGGAAGGGATCCACAGGGATCCTTGAGCCCAGCTCCTGGCCCTTCCCAGCACTTTGGCTCTGTGGGTAAAGCCCCTCCTCATGCAGAGGCATCAGAGACCCCCCCTTCCCACCAAAGCTGTGCTGTGCACACCCCAGACACCAGCACAGGGATGTCAGGGAGCCCCACCCAAAATCCAGGCACGCAGGGGAGCTGGCTCTGCTGCCACACACCAGATGTCCCTTGTGGCCATCATTCCTCAATTCACAGATTTTATTGCTGCCCTCCTTTCCTTCCATCAGGGCGTTTAACATACTGAAGTGACAGAACACCAAGGACAGAAATGAAGAATTCCTGATGCAGAACCAGTTAGGCAAACAAACAATTACCAAGACAATGAGAACTAAGGGAACAAGGAGATTTATTTTTCTGTATTGAAAATCAATTGAGATTCCAATTGCAGTGTTGGCAGTGAGGTCTCTTTAGATAACTGTCAGAAGGGCAGTTCCTCCTGAAGGAAAAAGGCTTCATTAATCCCAAACACACATCCAGAGGGACTAACAAGTAGTAGATGAGGAGCAACACTGCAGAACTGTGAAGGCAAAAATAGGAATAGGAAGTAGGAATTAAAATCTCTCTGTAAATGTGATTGCCTCTAGAGAAGACTATGATAAGGAGTAAAGGCTCGACACCTCAGAGACTGAGCTTGATGCCTCTTCCAAAGCTGAGGACATCTTCCACCTTCCCAGGATGCTCCAAGCCCTGTCTAACTTGGACTTGGACACTTCCAGGGATGGGGCAGGCACAGCTGCCCTGGGGAGCCTGTGTCATTGCCTCTCCACCCCTCCTTACTCACTTGCTTGGCTCGTGCAAACCGCTCATCCTGCTGCACGGCTGAAAGGAGCCCCTCTAATTCTGCTGCCCAGACACAGACATCACCACATTCCTCATGCCCCAGGCAAAGCTGGAGGTCCACAATCCCACACCTTCTCCAGAACCATTCACTCCCATTTCTCATCCCCTGCTCATGTTTGGGAATACTATACCATCTTTACTGGTGTCTTCGCTCTCCTGACTACATTTGGTTTCCATTTCTTCTTCACTGGACTCTTCTTCAGTCTCCAATGTTTCCTCAACAGTCTCCTTGCTTGCTTCATGACTTGGTACAGTGATTGACTCTGAATCTTCCTTTGATTCCTGTTCAATGCTGCTGGTACATGGCACAGCACATCCCCAGTAGCATATAGGATTGTCACGGTGCCTCCAAGCATTCCTCTTGGAAGGGCAGAGCTTTTTGTCCAGACCCATCGCAACAAGGCACCTATAAAATAACACAGATTGGGAGGGATCACATTTTTCTTCTTTTGAACAATGGAGGGCAGCAGACATAGAGAGTTCAGCTTGGTACTAGCAGTGAAACCATTCCATCTGACCCTAATGACTCACAAGGAGAACATCCTGAATACCTCTGGGAGCTCCCCTAACACAGATGTAGTTCCTGCAAGGGCAGTGACGCTGCCTACACTTCCAGGTGACAACTGACATACAAGCAGAACCAAAATTATTGCAAGTGCCCATTAATTTGAAGCTGCACCAAGCATTGGCCATGCAGACAGAACCACTGAGAGAGGCAGTGAAGCTCTGAGTCAGATATGTTCTGGATCCAGATCCTGCTGCACCTCCCAGCAGTGTGATAACTGAGGGTCTCTGGGTAAGACTGGGGGTTCTGAACTTATCTGCTGTGTCTAAGAACTGTGGGGGAAGAAGAAGATTGAAAAATCAATAATTTTCTGTTTCTGTTTTGTTTATATACCTGAAAGAAACCCAAACATGGAAAACAAAGCATTTTGAGTGGGTTGTTGAGACTGCTCCTCTTGTATAAAATGGAATGATATGCTCTCTCTCTCTCACAGTTGGGAGCTGTACAGAAACGCTGGACCTTGGCCAGCAGAAAGCTCTCAGAACAAGACTTACAGCATGGTACAGAAATCACTGCAGCATCACCTCACTGAGAGCCAAAGCCCTGACCCAGCAGGGAAAATCAGCTGGGACTTCTACTGGGAACCAGAATGGGCATTCAAAGTATGTCACAGAGCAGAAAACAAACCCAAAGTGCACTTGGCCTCAAGGGATGTGAAAATAGTTGTCATTTATGGGGAAAATCAGGTTAATGGAGATGGGTTTTAGTCATCAGATAAGGTTTTTGGTCATTGATAAGGGCAGGAAAAGAGAGATATCACTAAGAGTAAGAGGGAAAGGGGGACAGAAAGGAGCATAAATTAGGAATTAATTTAATCCAATTTTTGGATACTATATTAAATTCAGAAAATTCACTTCAAATCTTTCTGGAAACCACAAAAAGCTAAGATTTGGGCATTTCCTAAAGTCTATAGCCACTATATCCATTCTGAATTCAGATGCTTTTCATTCCTTTAAACATGCATTTACATAAATCTTGTTCATTGTTAAACTGGAGCAAAACACTATGGCACAATAAAGTGGCATTTTTTTTTCTTATAATTCACTCATCAGAAGGAACAGAGTACACCTCTGTGGAGAGTCTCTTGTTCCAACTGCTTGCTGCTCTTAAAAAAATTATTTATTAAAACAGAAAAGATTTTAAATTATCCATATGTCCATAAGTTTACTTGTATGGCCCGATTTAACAGTTACACAAGAGGAAGATTTTATGAAAATTAAAGCCTCTTGGCAGAATCACAGCTGTTGGTCACAGCACTGACTTTTGCCCAAGCCCAAGACCTTTCTGCACAGATTTGGTTTCTGAGCTGTGGCAAATACTCAGTGCTGCCTTATTCTGAAGCTGGAGCTATCACAACAGAATCTCACTTCAGAGGCAGAGCTGTTTAAAAATCAATTATCACCAAAAAAAAAAGCCTCTGGAAACCACAGCTAACTGAGCAGCATGCTCAGTATTTATTTCAGCACCATGGTGGCCACACGGGTGGCACGGTGAGCCCAGCCCAGAGCCACTGCCCCAGCAGTGCCCAGCACTGTCCCCTCTGTGTGCTGGCACCCTCGGGAGAGCCTGGCAGGGTCAGGGGGCACAGGGGGCTCTGCAGAGCTGTGTGCAGCCAGAGAGAGCAAACAGAGAGACAAGTCCGAAACTCTGGGAAGGCAGTCTGTGGGAGCAAAGCCTGTGTCTCATACTTGTAACAAGGGGGTACCCCTGCCACATGGAGCACCCTGAAGTAATTGTTCCTGCGCTGCAGCTGCGAACGCCTCTTGTCCTGAACGCCTCTGAACTCACAGCAACAGCTCAGCCTTTCAACTTGCAACCCGTTGAGATAAAAGGTGAGGCTGAACGGGAAACCCAGGTACCTCTTGGAGATGAACTGGAAGGTATCTGCAATCACAGAAAGAAAGGGTTCAAAGAAAAATATTCACTGTCAGCCTGTTGCAAGTGCTGTACCTCAACTGCATCACCACAGCACCCAGCCCTCTGTGGACAGGCACTGGGGTTCTCAGGTCTGTTCAACACTTGGTTAAACTCTTCCCCTCCACACACATAGCCCTGGCTCTTGCCAGCCCCAGAATCCTAAGGTGGGACAGCTTGGACAATGTCACACTCAGTTTGGCCACTCACTGCTACAGCAGGACAAAGGCCAGAGCCTCCCAGCCACCTCCTGTGTACAGTTTCCCAGAACACAATTCATCTTTTACTGGTGTTATGGAAAAGCACTCACATAAAAAGAGGTGGGAACTGGGCTCCCGCTATGTACTTTTCCTTCTGGAACAAGAAGCAACCTTCACTGATGTATTTTAGCAACTCAGATTGCCCCTTTTTAAGGACAGTTAATTGCTACAACTGCTCTATTAACCATATAGCTCTATAGAAAATTAACTTAAGCAACAAGTATTTTGTTAAATCAGTTCTCTAAATTCTTCTATCATCATTGCAAAATTGTAACCTCATTTTCAATCATGGGACAGTAGATCCAGATTTAATGTGGAGGCAGATGATATAAACATCCCTGGATGCATATATCTTGACCAAGCTCAGCTGAAATCATTCTGATGCCAGGATAAGGTTTTAACAAAAAGCAATGTTGCCAGAGTCAACACAAACTCCCTGACTCCATCCTTACCTCCTTCCAACAGCTCGCCTTTATAGACACAGATGTTCTCTGTCCCACAGTGTTGCTGGTAGACTCTGATTTCATCCTTGTATTCACGGAGAGACACATGCTTGCTCTTTCCCAGGTAGACCATGGTGACCAAGGCATTGCTGCATAACGGGGACTTGGGGAACCCTTTAGTATTCTAAAATGCAGAGAAATGCAGAGAATGCAGCCGAAAATGCAGAGAAATGCCTTCAGCTTCCAGCTCCAACAAGGGGTGAAAACAAAGCTCCCATCTGCACTGCACACACTTGAGACTTCCAGGCTTTTATAACAAGCACTGAGCTGATTAAATTGGGAAGTGTTTGTAACATGCAGAGGGACTGGGATATATTTCCAGCTGAAAACCCAATGCCTTGAATAGCCGCAAATTGCAGAGACCAGGTTTAATGACCCCTATCACCCCTCCCAGTCCTGGGTTCCTACAACTTTATTTACAGGAGTTAAAACTGATTGGAGACAGTGTAACTGATGCAGTGTTCATACAATCAAGGCATTTCACAAATCCCTGAGTTTTTAGTGTCACAGATGAGATCAGATTGACTGAAGTGGAAGGCTGTGAATAACCAATATTCACATAATATGAATAACCTATGAATAACCTGTATTCACTGAATGAATGACCTATTTCACTGTTGCTATAGGTTGTTGTTCAGCACCTTTTTTCTCCCCAGCTGATGAAAAACATCATATGTTTTAGTTTACAGAGACATTATATATAATTATATACTTTAATAGTTATGCATTTTCTTTATGCAAACTAGGTATGCACGTCTGTCAGCATTAAGCCAACACACCAGTGAGGAATGTAATCCACCTGTACATGGACAGAGACTACTTACTCTGATCAAAACTTGCTCGTTGAACGCAGTGGTGGGGTGAAACCATCTCTCTATGGGCAACCCACGTCTGACTGCAGAGAGACACCTGTCCTCCCTGAGCAGGCAGGACGGTGGCATGGGCACCACACAGCGGTGGATGATGGGGACCTGATATGGTGACACAGCAGTCACGTACTCCACGGAATTCGTAAGCCTCAATGCACGCCTCTTGCCCTGGAAAAACATCTTAACCAAGTGACTTGGCAGAAACAGCTCCCGAGCACGTGGTACTGGCCATGGTCTGACTTCTCAGTACCTCGCACAATGTGCATCCTTCTGAAACGGGCTCTGAAAGTTTGCTCATTAAAATATTCCTCTGTTTAACCCCTTTCCTTGAATTTGCAAGGCAAGAGTCATAGAGCTTGAAAATGTCACCCTCAGAGGTACAGCCAGCACTGCACAGCAAGCCCTGGCTCCCTCCCCACAGGGGTCTCAGACAGAGCCCTGCACAGCCCTGCTGCTCCCTTGCTGCTGGACAGCACATCCCCAGAGCAGCCAGCATCCAACAGAAACATCACTTGGCATCAGCTTTACAAGATGTGCTTCAAAATGCTGCTTCCT
Source organism: Certhia americana (assembly GCA_018697195.1). Lineage (NCBI taxonomy): Eukaryota > Metazoa > Chordata > Aves > Passeriformes > Certhiidae > Certhia > Certhia americana. The sequence goes on from CM031864.1 coordinate 1,067,203, forward strand.
CATCTCAACAGAGATTTACTCCTCTTGAAGAATGAAATGGACCACGGCCCTTAAGAGTAATACATCAGTAGAGAACAAGTTCTATAAATGCTGCACGCTGTGGCTCTGAGTTCTGCATCATGTTCTCAGAACTTATCTTTAATTCAGCTGCTTGGTCAGTTGTGAGCACTAAAGAAACCATTAAATCACCCATAAATCACACATAAACAGAACTAACCAGCAAATTCTCGGAGAAAGAATCATGACCATCCCAATACACAGCAAATACAGATCAGAATGGAGCTATTTACAGTGTCTGCCAGCCAGTGGTAGGAGATGACAGTCCCACTCCAAAACCCTCTCACCCCCAAGGAATGCATATCACAAAACCAATTACATTATGTTTTTCTAGAACAAAAGACAAGTCCAATATCACTTGAAAGTAACTGCAAACACATCAAGACCACATTTGAATCTCATTCTCCAAGCCCACTAGTCTGATTTAGTAGAAGGAATGATCAAAAAAAGGTATTTTTTACTAATTTGTAGCTGTGGATGATGATGAAAACTTGTAGGACTTGCAAGTGAAAATATTCTGAAGCTCCTGGAGTTAGCCAGGTGTTTCCTCTCTCTCTACCTAAGAGAAAATCTACATAGGGGGAAAAAATTTGTATGCAGAGAGATTTTATACTATAAAAGGTAAGTCACCACATTTTTCCTCCCTGTGATCAAGAACTGGGCATTAGACCAGCATGACAGTGTCTTGAAAATTGAGGGGAAGTGAAAAAGGACAGTTTAAATAAAAGTTGATGCCATTTGAAAGAGATGTTTCCTGTCATATACAGTTCTGGGAACTACAGTACTTGAACAATATTATAAAACTGTCCCTAAAATGATATTAATTTCAGAATTAAGTACAGCCTCACCCCACGCTGACCATGTTCCAGTGCATGGCACTTCTCCTTGGAAGGCTTTGGTACAGACCCAGCTGCAGCCCAGCCGTGAAGGGGCTGGAGGAAAGGGCGCTGCTGCACATTTCCTGGAGCTGTGTTTGGTCGCAAAGAACTCTACAAAAGGAGAAAGAAAACAGTGACAGAATCTCAGTGTATAGCTTCCAGTGCAGAGCAGCACCACAAAGAAAAATAACAGCACTGATGAAGGTATCTGGAATTGATGAGTGATTTCAGGACATGACATTTTCTAGCCAGCCTCCAAAGAGCCAGACCCCTTTAGGCTCCACCAACTGACCCCCACTTGGCAATAAATGCAAGGTTTGCTGCTGTCTCCCCCAGACAGCCTTGGGGCAAACACAATGAACTCACAGAAACTGTAGCAGTGTGCTGTGGACTTCAGCACATGGACCCAGAGAGAAAGCACAACAAAAACCTACCTATTTCTGTTCAATATTCAACCTTTTCCTGTTCTATTTCATCTTTTCCTTGTATACTCTTCAGATACCAAGTTAAAATGTCAACGTTTAACAGCACTGTTTAACTGAGGTGAACTTACCACCTTAGAGAGGGCAGGCTTCTTGGTTCGGGGCTGATAAGGACAACAAGCACAACATCCACCACCACAATCAACTCCAAGGCAAGGTACCCTCTACAAGAAGAGAATGTCGTTCAGGACTCAAAAGCTTCTCTTCAATCTGCACCAATTATCATTATTGATACAGAGAACCAGCTGAAACTGAGCTAGATATCTGACCTTTGAGCTTTAGTACCATTATATTTCAAGAGTATATTAACATTTTTTCTTTGCTGTTAACAAAAGCAAAAGCCAGAGCTCCTAGACCACAGCCCTCTGAAATGAGCTCCAGTCTGATTTCATCCCTTCAGTTCTGCTTTCTAAAAGATCCTCACCATTTTCAGAGCTTTACAAGATGTCTAACATTGTCTACAGCCCCTGTGTCCATTGACAAAAGTCAATACAGTGATACCAGCCTGCCTGAGGTCATGAGGCAGCTAAAAGGGAAAGACTGGAGCAGATTTATCAGAGAGCAAAGTTTTTGGGGTTTCTTCTAAGTTCTGGTGTGCCATTCCTGCAACACTAGCTTCTTCTAACACAACCCCGCAAACAGGAAATCAATCTGGCCTTAATCCAGAATGATCCAGCCAGTGAATGCTCTGTCCTGAGGTCCATGTGCACACTTCCAGCTGTCTGTGCTTCCATGACAGCCCCTGGAGAAGCTGATGAAACTCACCCATCGTGAGCGACCAACTCGTTCTGTGGCCACTAAAGGACAGAGCACAGGGCAGCTCCTTGGAGTGAGTGGGGGATGTGGGCAGTGCACTTCAATGACTTCTTCCACTGATCCTATGACTTCCTCCACCTGAAAGAAAAGGCATTTACACCTCTGAGACACTGAATCCAAAACCAGTGATATCTGTCTCATGATGTCTGTCTTTCACTGGACAGCTGTGACAACCAGCTGGCCTGGACCCAGTGGAACAGCTGGTTAAGGAAGGAAAGGAAATCATGGGAGAATGTGAGGGACAAGCAAAAAGACTTTTTCCCGCCTCTGATTCATTTTCCTGCAGCTCTCTCCAGCTGCTGACTGCCAGATTAAATTCATGTCTGTTTCAGTGTCTCTCACAATTCTTGGTTTGTTTGAAGGTCTCTTTCTTTTTTAAATTTGAGTGCACCTGCCACTTTCCTGCTGTGACTGCAGCCTCTGCCCACTTCCTCTTCTCACCAACCCAATGCTGGGATGGCTGCCCCACTGGAAACAGACAGCTCTGTCTCTCACCCTCCCTTGCTCAGCCATCTGCCCTTCTCCTTTCCTTTCAGACTCAGATGAATTCACTGAATGGATGAGGTGAGAATTAAATTACACCTCTGGCTCCAGCCAGGCTCCTGCATCCCAGCATGGCAGCACAACACACACAGATCACGTATCTGCAGGTGCTCCCTAAAGGAAGCAGTTCTGGTTTATGTTCCAGAATTATCCAAGCCCAGAATCCCTTGACAGGGTGCCAGAATTGCTGCTTCCATAGGGTGACTTCCTAGCACAGGAGTTCCACCAGCAAACAATGCCTTTGCAATTTCCATAGTGACCAGTGTCTTTCAGGAAAATCTCCTCCTCTCTTTACCCCATGACTTGCTTATAGATGTATTATTTACAGTTGAACAGATCTGACATTGTTTACCAGCTGCTCAATGAAGCAGCCACCTTCTCAAGGCACTCTTCTCAAAGCATCCAGGTTCCTAATACAGACATAAAATGCTGAGCACGTTGCTGCCAAAATGGGGAAGGCTTTTCCCATATGAATTCAGGTGATTTCATGGGGGGAAGAACCATTGATTTCTATGGGATTTCCATGACTCCAGCTACAGAATAAAGTTCAACCTACATGACACCTAAATGAAACCCTAAAACCTCTTTCATTACTCACATGCCAGTTCTGCCCAAGTCCTGTGGACAGGCAAACAACCAAACACGTGAGCTCAGTGCTCATCAGCCATCAAAAGCAGAGAGGTCTAGAATTACTGTGAGGAGAATGTATCTTGAATTATTTATTCTGTTATGGCTCTCCATTTCAAAACAGAAATAGTAGAACGAGAAAAGGTAAAAAAATAGCAAGGGCAATGAGGAGCCTGGAATGGCTCAGGTAAGAAGAATTCAGACTGAGGACCTTCAGCTTGGAAAACTGAGAAGGAATTTGAAGGACGTATGTAAAAACACAGATGCCTTGGAAAAAGAGAACATTTAATAACTTTTGTCATACCAAGAACAATGGAGCATCGAGCAGACATATCAGACAGCAGATATATTTATTACTACACAGAAATTCAAGGAGGTACCATTTCATGCAATTCATGATTAAATCACCTAACTAAGAACACTGCAGATGTAGAATAATTCAGAAGAAGATTCAGAAGGAATTAAATGCATAAATGGGAGCTCCTGAACTTCTGCACAAAGGATGAAGGAGATGTAACTGAGGCAGGACCATCCTCTATTTTCCTGTTTCTTGTACTTTTCCACATCAGAGACAGAGCATTTGTCTCAGTGGATCACTGGTCAGGCTCATGGTTATTACTCATCACAGGCAAAACTGCCAGGTCCCTTCAGCATGCTCAAGTCTTACCTGGGGTGGTGGTGTCTTCTCTTTGCTCCCAGAACATTCAAGACTCTTTGTTTTCTTTATCTGATGATGATGCTATGGATATAAGAAGAGAAAACCCATTACTAGGCATTATGAGATGTCAGTGTGTGCAAGAACTCTTGCTTCTGTCCTGCTTGTCCCATGCCTTCTCCCTGTCCTCATTGAGCCCTGTAAGAAAACTACTGTGGATTAAATCTATTTGCATTTCACCTGCATATACTCACACAGCCAAGGGAACAACTGAGCACTGGTAAAGTTGGTAAAGTTATAGGAACCAACTCCATTCCTGACACCCCACAGGAACGTGCCCAAATTTTGCACTCAGACAATAAAGATAAACACGTTCAAACTGGTTTGTTTGGGTTTTTTATCAGGATCTTTTTAGGCAAACTAACCCTGCGAGTATCATCTCATAATCTGAGAGCTGTCAAAAAGCCATAAAGAAGCCAGGACAGTGCCTGCTTTCACAATTGCATGGTTTGCCAATAAGAGGCCCATGGAGGTTTCATGTGGGGAATGTCAAGCACAAAGATTGTCCTTTTTCCCCAGCAGGAAAGGGCCTTCCAGGGGAGCATGAGGGCACAGATGGAGAACAGTCCAGCACAAGTTAGCAGCCGCTGGCTGTCAGCAAGGAAACACCTGAGAAGGCTCACACATCCTCAGTAAGGGATTACCTCCATGTCAAGGACCTTATGGAATATGGCATCAGCCAAGCACTCCTGGGCAGATCTCTGATGGTCCCTTCTCAGGGCATTGAGACGATATTCTTTCTCGGGTATTATTCTTCCACTCCTTGAGATCTGCCATACACAAATACAATGTTACTGAAAAGGAGAGGATGAAATAAAGTATGTTTTGAAACAGTACAATTTCCCAGAAGAACATTTCCTCCTCCTGCTTAGTTTCCACCTCTGCCCCTGCCATGGTGCTGGAACTCACCCTCCAGCACTGCATTATCTTTGACCCCATGATTCCACCAGCCAGAGGGAAGGAGCAGCAGCCACATTTCTAATAGCCTAGGGCTCAGCCTTTCCCTTCACAGGCCACTGCCCAAAGGAATGGAAAGGATTAAACACTTGCCTCCCTACCGCACCTGCTTGTGCAAAAGAGAGTCACACCTAAGAGTGCACCAGTGCTTGTAACAAAATGTTCAGCATATTCACCTTTACCAGATCCTTCAGTTTTCCATTACACACTTTTGAACAACAACATTGAAGCTATTTAAACAAGTCAAAGATGCTTACACTTCACAGTGTAAAAACCCTGAGTCAATCAATACGATGCTGCATATCTGCAAACTGAAACACTTTGCAGAGGGAAACTCCAATGAGCAAAAGAAAATATGGCAAAAAAGCATAAAAACATTCTGAATTGAATGTAGAATTGAGGGAAACTTTTCAGTCTCACCAGTCCTGCTTTCTGAAGGTGTCGTCTTATCCTGGCATTGCTGAAATATCCAACCAGGTGTTTGTCTGTAAGACTGTTATAGGTTTCAAGAAGTCTGCAATAAAAAAAAGAAAAATCATGTTTATAATCCCCTTGACTGACAAATTATGACACTTTAAGTTAAACAGAGCTACCCAATGGTTTGCTACACAAAATGCTGCTTTAGTAAATCATCCTGGATTTGGTCAGATAAATGCCCATTAGATTATGTAAAAGCAAAATCTTGTGGCCTCCTGGAAATTCACATCAGAAACACATGACTTGTACCTAAGGGCAAGAGCTGAGTGTGGAACAGCAGCATGGGACCAACAGGCAGCCCTGAGAGCCTCCTGCCCCAGCAGCTCCCACAGCAGCTCCTGTGGAGATAAACCCTGACCATGGGCAGGACACTGGTGTGCCTGGAGCTGGATTCCAGCTGTGCTGCCACAGCTCCTCAGCCGTGAGCCCTGCTGGAGGCACGGACCCCTCCCACTGTCCCAGGCTGCTCCAAGCCCTGTTCAACCTGATCTTGGGCACTTCCAGGGGTGGGGCAGCCACAGCTGCTCTGGGCACCCTGTGCCAGGGCCTCACTACAATCATCATAGTTAGCAAAGATCAGAGCTTCAAAAAACTGAACCTCAGATGTGGAAGTTGAACACAAAAACTGAAGCATCCATAATTAGCAGTTATATTTTTCAACTACTCTTAGAACAACCATATCTTACTTCACCCTCTGGAAAAGAGGGCAAATAGAGAAGTCAGTGACACTAGAATGCAGTTTATGATCCTCTAAATCCTTTCACATTTGTACAGTTTACACACTGAGGTACATGTAGCATATGTTCAGCCTGACCTCTGGGCTCTCTGGGCAGGATGTTACTTTGTGCTTTAGTTACACAAGACACTGATCTCTTTTGTTTTCTTTGGCTGTAGATTTAAATGCACTGTGTCTCCATTATCTCTTTCAGCTAGATAATTCAGTTATATGTCTATTGCTAGGCTGATCTGCCACACACAAAAGCATATTCAAGGAAAGAAAGGACAAAATGTTTAAAGTAAAGAGATCATGGATTTGCAGGAATTTTATGTGGAGTTTCACAATAACCTCAAAGGTAGCTGCCAGTAATAAATTAAACTTTGAACAATGTAGGTTTCCCTTTTATGCCTGTTGGTTAAACACTGGTATGACAGCAACTGTTCTATCTTACTGTTTTAATTCAGAGTTTGCATTTGAAACCACCAGATTCCACCAATTTTGCTAAGTACTTATTTATGGTATCACCTGGCAACTACATGTTGGGGCAGAGGAGAAATTCAATCCAACTCCCTTTCATTCACTTCCATCTAACATATCCTGGATCATATAACTAGTTAAAATGCAGCTCCCACCTGAACACAGTGATGTGGCAATTTTTGTAACACCAAAGTCTCAGAACCTGTATTTTCTCATTTAAATTATTAACAGGCTGGCCCTCAAAAATGTTGAATTAAATTCAAAGTTCAAAAGTGTATTAGAGGAAATAAGGAAATATGTGTCAGGCCTGAACCAACACCTGTTGGTTAAATCATTGGAAAGATGAAAGCAGGCCCACTGGAGTCTGGCTGTGCTGTGCTGTGCTGCCAGGAGCAGCCACACTCCAACCCTGGAATCCCCTGCAGCCATAAATGGAAACCTGGGAGCCCCGTGCCTTGGGGCTGGCCAGGACACTCCAGCAAAGCAACCACTGCTCCCACTTAGTCTGCTCCTGCTCTCAACAAAAGGATAAGAGAAGTTCTTGTCTTGTTCTCGTTTTGGTCAAGATTCCAGTATTTAAGAACCAGACATAAATGTCACCTTTAAAACCTCTGCAACAGGCAATAGTGCAGAACTGACAAAATCCACATTAGGAAAAAAACACAGCAAAGGGAAATCACCAGCCTCAGACAGCTCTATACAGCCCGTGTGTCACAGTTATCACATCCCTTTTCTGGGTATTCCTGGGACTCTTTTTTCTCTGCCCATTTATCCTGGTCATTCTTATCTCTAAAAATGCTGGGGGTTTATTAGGATAGCAGACAATTTTCCTGGCATAGAAGCTAAACTGACTGATCTGTAGATTCCTGGAGTACGTCTGAAGCTCTTCTCAAGATGAGTGTCATGTTTGTTTCTCTGGCACTGCAGACAGTGACAACATGTCACTCTTAGGTCAGTAATTTTATATTTGATGTTATTTAGAATTCTATGATGATCATTGACACTATTACTTATTGACAGTATATTAGTTCTCAGCTGGCAGCTTACCCAAAGCATTACACTCAGAGCCAGAGCTGTGTACCATGGTAAATGTTAAGACCATTCTCACACATTTAGAAGGATATCAAGACAAAGCCACAGCAGGCATCCTATGTATTTTGTAAAGCAAATCTTCACAGTTAATATTTCACAGTGCAATTAAACCAGTGATCACCAAATAAATGATGTGAGGGAGCACCAAGACTTCAGTTATTAATTGGCAGAGTCACAGGGGATCATGGTGCCTGTGCTCTACCTGGCACCTGTCTGCCATCCCCCCCCAGAGGAAATCTTAAGCCTCACGGAACTGGGAGCCAAAGGACTGTCCTGCTACTGATCTCTTGTGTGGCCCAGGAACAAGTTCTACCGCTCTGTTTCCTTACTCAGATCATTGCCCACTCTACCAGGATGTACCAAATTTTGTCATAGAGCCCTGCAGAGATTCTCTGCTCCTCTGTTTGTCTGTGACATCAGCTCGAGGAAGTCCGAATTCCCGGAACCCAAACCCTGCGGGTCCGAAGGCAGGTAACTAAGGAATCACCTGTAGCCTCACTCCCCACGGCTCCGTCACCCCGGCGCAGAGAGAGGCTTTACCCGAACGGGAGACCTCGGGGCCCGGGTTCCGGGGGTCCGTGCAGGCAGGTGGGGGCACCCGCAGCCCCCCGTGCCCCCGCCCCGGCTGCGGGGAGGCACCGCTGGGAGCCCGAGCCCGTCGCAATTCCCGCAGAGCTGGAAGGGACACACGGACCGGACCCCCGAACCCCGAACCCCTCCCCACTCACCGGGGCTGCGGGGCGCTCATGGCAGCGGCCGTGGGGTCCCAGCGCTGCTCCGGCACCGGCGCTGCTGCCGCGTCCCGGGCGTCGCCAGGAGACGGAGGGAGGGAGGGAGAGACACAAGAGGGAGGGAGAGACACAAGAGGGAGGGACCACTGCTCCGCCCAGAACCATAGAACCCCAGAATTGCTGGGGTTGGAAGGGGCCTTTGGAGAGTCCAAATCCAAGCCATTGCCAAGGCAGGGTCACCTGGGACAGGTGGCACAGGAACGCATACAGGTGGATTTGGAATGTCTCCACAGAGGGAAACTCCCCACCCTCCCCAGGCAGCTCTTTCAGAGCTCTGCCACCCTCCATGGAAAGAAATTCTTCCTCACGTTGTGGTAGAACTTCTTGTGCTTTAGCCCATGGCCATTGCTCCTCATCCTGTCACTGGGCACCACTGAGCAGAGCCTGGCACCATTCTGACACCCCTTGGAAATATTTGTGTGGATTGGTGAGATCCCCTCTCAGCTGTCTCTCGGTGTTAGAGGGATGCTCCAGATGCAGAGCCCCTCATCATCCTTGCGACCCTCTGCTGGACCCACCCAGCAGCTTCTTGTCTTTCTTGTGCTGAGCATCCCCGAACTGGCCACGACTCCAGCTGGGTGGGGCTGGGTGGGGCTGGGTGGGGCTGGGTGGGGCTGCGGGACACCCGTGCTGCAGCAACGCCAGACTGGGAGGGGAGGGAAAGGAAAAAAAAGAAAGGAAAAATGGAAAAGGGAAAAGAAAAAAAGAAAAACAGGAGGCAAGAGAGAAAATATAAGAAAAAAAAAGTAGGTTAAAAATAAAAGTACAGAGAAGGCATTTTCATACAACACAGACCCAAGAACTTAAAAATATATCATGAGGTGACAGGATGCACTTCCAACATCAATCCGGATTTCCATCTCTCAGTCCAGATGACAGGAAGCACCGAAGTGTGCATTGGCAACAGACATCTGATTTACTGAAATAAAGGAGATACAACCACCTTTCCATGCTCCTTTTCCCCTTCTTCCTGCAGTTCTTATGACTCCCAGTTGAAGTACAAATTCACAAGGTAATGCTTCCAGGGGCCAGAGTGACTGATCTGAGAGGAGATCCCTGCAGGGAGGAAGAGCACAGACAACCTTCCCTCCTGATGCATCTGTTCCAAAATGTTAGACTTCACCATCCTCAAGTTTTCCATGCCATGATCCACCCACACTCAATATTGATCTGCCTCCTGTAAAGGGAGCAATTATTAAGGATATCAATAGTCTCTTGACATTTTATCTTCCCAACTCTATAATTAAAGTCTCAAACTGACTTACTGCATCATCCTGCAGCACAGGAAGAAGTCAGGAATAGACACAGGACAACTACAATACAGAGGCAATTACACTTGTAATGACTAGAAAATGCAGCCAGCATTTATTTGGGGCAAAATGAGATTAACCAAGAGCAGCTGCTTTTCAGAACAATTCCACTTTTTCTATTTCAGAAACACATAGAACAGCAGCTTCCAGACTCTTGCACTGTACACAACTCCTGACTTTGAACCCCAAACCTCTTCTGCAGGGGCCAAAGTCGGCACAAATACAAGAGCCTGTTCCCCTTCCAACCACCCATGGCAGCACCAAGCAAAATCCCATCCAGTCAAATAAGAAGATTCTCAACAAATTGAGGGAATTATTCTGCCAAATTCAATGGTCTCTGGCCCCCGTTCTCTTCCTCCGTCCTTTACTGCACTGCCAGGGGGCAGCATGTCCCAAAAAGCCGAACCAAGGACTCTCCAGGTTGACACATTCTCTAGATGGGTGGCTCGCACAGATCAGACACACCTCAGTCCTACCTCATTAGTTTCATTCACGCTACTTCTTCCAAAATTTAAAAAAAAATCCTTCTATTTATACAATACATTGGAAACTGACAGAAGAATAAACGTAATGTGATATTCCCAACAGGTCAGTGTCAGTGCTGTTATGCCAGGTCAGCTGGCAGAGAGCAGCGACGATGGGATAACACAGAACTGCTCTGACACCTTCTGGCGACAAACTCCATTTACAGCCACGGCCCTTGGAACAGCAGCGGGGAGAACACACCAGAGACTTGCTCTGAATTTCTCCTCTAAACATCATCCACGGTGCACTAAGCAAGAAAGGAGCCACTGCAAACCATCAGCCTCTCATTCATGTAATAGACCCCTACTAAATTAAGGCTGAATTAAAAATAATTTTAATATTTGAACAGAGAATATAGAGAAAAGGTATATACTTTTATATGCACACCACCCCTACAATCATATCCATCATTAACCATTACTTTTAACCTGCTTAGTACTTTGCTATTAAGAGATGTTTTACTTTCTCTAACAGCGTTGTCAAGAGGAACCACAGGTTCCCAACGTGGCACCACTGCTCAGGCTGCATTCTGCCTGAGACAACAGCAACAGTCAGCACTGTTTTCAGGGTGATTACAGGGTGACTTTGAACAATTTCACCTGGTTACTCAGCTGAGACACTGCCTGCACACATCACTTACACCGGGTGAATCACTTAGACTTTCACATAAAAAACACAGCTCTCTACTCCTGTGGGAAGGGCTACAAACAAGGAAAGCAGCTTCATTCCTCTGGGGCAGCCTGGGGGGAGGAAGGACCCTACTGCACCTTGGCAGACAGGGTTTCTGCCGTCCCACAGCTGAGCTGGCCTCGTCCCTGCCTCCCCACGCAGCTTTCTGAAACCACTCACTGAAACACTTAATTCAAATTATTAACGCTAGAAACATTCCATCATCTTTCCTGGCAACATCTGCTGTGCAGTGGATTTAGGTTTATGAGAACAAGACACAATGAAATGAGCCCAGTGTAAAGGCAGTGACCCCACACAGACCCCTGCACACAAACCCTAGGGCTGAGGCTGTGCCCTGCCCACTTCCATGGCTGGAGCTCAGGAATTTCACAGGAACTCTCCATGCCACGAAAGCCACACAGCCAGGGATCCAGGAGACTTTTATAAAGGGCAAAGGAAGAACTGAAATCTTCACAACCAACCACTTACCACCCAGGAATCAGCTGCTTCGCTCACGATCTGCAGTTCAAAGGGGCAAATCCCAGCATGCAGCTCCAGAGTGCCAGGACACTGTCACCTCAGTGACAGACTGTCACCTCAGCCTTAGAGGCACAGAAAACTAGAACTGCCTCTGCTCCAAACAGCTCATGTTTGAGAGATTCTGCCCAGCTTTTGAGCTGGAAAGTGAACTAATTCATCAGTAAAAGCTTTTATTTCAAGTAAATTATGTGATAAAATTTGAGTACAAATTTTGTGGCTAAAAGAATTTACGGTTTTAATTAACACACAGTGATTTATTTAATTTTGTGTATCTGTAAAAAAGCAGCTTCATTCTGTGTTACCTACAGTGGCCCCACTCTACCTTCACATGGACCATGATACCAAACCCTCCCCTCCCCTGCACCAAAAAGCACACCAGCAGAGAAAATTTATTATTTCCACACCAATCAAAAAAAGCTACCAAAATTATTTTAGAGTAAATTCAACTCTGCTCATTACAAAAGAGAAAATGTTAACTAATTCATCTAAGTGAGCATTTTCTGCTACTGTCAAACACGATCAAAGGTATTTTTATAACATACATTCAGTGAACCATGTAAGCAAAGGTGCAGTTAGAACAGCTACAAAATAAATGCAAAAAGGTGCTCCTTTATAGAAGGAGCACCATCTTTCCTCGGGCACCACTGCTATTAATAATGTCTTCATGAGCCTGGACTACTTTCTCCAGGGGGTATTCCAAGCCCACAACAGGTTTCAGCCAGCCAGCTTCTATGCCATCGAGGACTGCCGTGGCACATTCACGCCTTTCCTCCTGCATGTAACAAACACAGTGTTTATGGCAAGGCCTTTGCATTTAGGAATAGTATTGACAATTTATGCAAGAATTAAAGCAAATTCCACAACCTTAAAATATTATATGATGTTCTGAGATTGAATCAAAACATAAAGGAATGAAGTAACAAGTTTGTAACAGTGAAATTATTCTTTCATTCCTACAAATAATTTTAACTGCAAATAGAGGGGTGCTGGAACAAGCCAATAAAGTATGCTTTAAAACAGAAATGTTTCTTACCTCACTTGCAAGAAAGAGACTCACTCCAGTTATGCTGGACTCCTTGCTCATTGTGTCTCTTGGGTTTATCTCAATGCGTCCTCTGCAGCCCACAACCTGCCCAAAGGAGTCCAAAGCATCGAGTCAGAGCTGTTCAGTGAGATGCTGAATGCACAAAATCAGTGCCACAAGCCCCCATCACCACCTCCCTGCTCAGGGACACCAACACTCAGTGTCACTCTCCTGGCCCAGGACACAAACACTCACCATCACCCTCCCTGCACGGGCCAGCAGCTGCAAGTCAGCATCCAGGTTGACATTGGAGAGCATTTCTATGATGATATCGACTCCCCCCTGCCCTGTGCATGCCTGTACAGGACACAGGATGTTATTTCAGTGCTTGGGTACCACCATTTAGTTTAAACACTACAGAAAGGATCCATTCTACAGCTCATTGTTTAAATTTTCAATGCAGCCTTTGTACTGACAGCTAATGAGCTGAATCGTAGCACATTTTGCTGTGCTAACTGGTGATGTGATCCTACACTGAATTTGCTGAATGTAAGAAGCTCTAAATGCCACTGCCTGTGAGGAAAGCTCAGCTCTTCCAGCCTGAGATTGTTCTTTGTGTAGGAATGAAAAAGGCAGTACACTATTGCTCCTACATAAACCTACTTTAAAGTCTTCTGCAAACAACTGTTCACATTTTGTTAAGGAAAACACAACCTGCATTCCTGAGCCCAGACAGATGCCTACCTTAATTTTCTCAGTGTAATTTGGGTCTCTGTGATTAAAGGCTTGGTGAGCACCGTTCCTCAGGATCATATTCATGCCCTCCTCAGTTCCTGCTGTACCCAAAACCTTCAAACCACAAGCTCTGGCAATCTGACATGCTGCTAGTCCCACCTGAGGGGAGAAAAAAAAACAAAAGAGAAAATGATTTTACCTTTTTCTTAGAATTTTAAATATTCTACCAGCGACTTGGAACATCCCCATTTAAAAAGCTAGTCAGGTAATGTGTTTTTTAGCCAATAATTTGGCTCTTAAAGACTGTCAAACTCTCATAAAAAAAAGTCAGTATATTTACAGAGGCATGAAAAATTTTTGAGGCTTTTTAATAGCTATCAGCATTTGACACACACTGATGCAGAATGCTGAGTATCTGTCAAACATGGGCCATATATTTTTGATACAGATCTAAGGAAATTCTCTTCACAGTATCTCCTGCTATTAATACCAACACTATACATTGCAAAGAAAATCTGTAGGCACAGATTTCATTAACACTACTTCTTTAGAAAGTAAATTCTCAGTGTCTCCTACCAGCTTTGCACTCCAGTAAGAATAGAAGCACTATATTTAGTTTACGAAAATTTTAAAAAAGAGTTACGATGCTAAATGCCATTCTAGTATCTCAGAATAAGATATGAATTCACCTTTTTGCTGGCTAACAAATAATTAAGGAAACTTGGCGTGTTCACAGCAGCTGTTTGGTGCATCACCAGAAACTGAGCAAGTGCAGAGTGTGGGAGATAAACTAGAATGTTGTGTCATAGAGATCTAAAATAAGTCCGTCATGAAAACCCAAAGAAAACTAGAAGTGCAATTTCATGCAATATTCAGTTGCAGGTTTATGTATTCCAGTGCCTTTCCTTGTGCAGCCAGCTGTTGGCTCATGGGTAAAAACATCCCAGAAATGCACAGTCACCCTGCACCAGTGACTTACTCTCAGAGGGCTGAGAACAACTTGTACATATTGGAAAATCAGAGCTTTCTATCAGTGATAAAACTTCCAGACCAAACCACCTGCAGCAAATGTTCAGAGTGTGACCCTCTGACTGGGGATCTCACACCAGCATTCCTGCAGCTTCACAGCTCCTGGGAATAGCAGGATTTGTTCTAAGAAAGTGTAACCTAGAGTATCTGAAATAAAAACCCAATCTGCTAATATATTGATACAAATATGACCAGAACTCATATCCCAGGAAGAAGCAGATGCCAGGACAGAGAGCAGTGCTTTCCACTTGCCTCCTTGGAATACTTACCCCCCCACTAGCACCATGAACCAGCACGCTTTCCCCTGCTTTGGCACAGCCTCTAAGTGAAGAACACAAGAAATATTGGCACTGTGATTGCACAGCACGAGTGACTGAGTATGGGGTTGCAGATACTGACATCAAATCTCATTGTCCACACAGCATTGTTTCCAATTTATCTTCCAATTACATTCCAGTTTATGGCTGAACAGATATCATAAACCTTTTTGGGAGAACAAGGAGGCAAAATAAATCCTGTGACTGATGACTTGAAGCCAGTGAGAGCCTCAGTTCAGGACTTTGGTGTGTCACAGGAAAGCAGTGGCTCTGCTCCACAGCACCTGTCTGCTTACAGAGGAAAATTGGAACTATTGCTCTTTTGCTTCCCCAGCCAAAATACCAGTGAGTACTGAAAGGGAGTCACACATTTTATTCCATGAAGCCTCTCCAGGTAGGTTCTCTCAAGAAAAAAAAAAAAAACTTAACAGGAAAAACACAGTCACAAGCTTCTGGGTCACAGTTACCTGAAAATTCCATCAGTTTAACGTTTTTAAACATTTCCCACTCATTAACCTCCCCTTTCTACAGGGCAGTGAAAATATGAACTTTGGTATTGTAAATATCAAAGATTAAAGTGCACAAGCATGGATCTGGGGCCTTACTTCTGGAAGAGGGCCCTGTAGGCAGTGAAATAGGGCACCCCGATGGCTGCCCCCTGCCTGAAGTCCAGTTTGTCTGGCAGAGGGAAGACTCTGTTGGCTGCAGCAACTGCATACTCTGCATATCCTCCAGAAAGTGTTTCAAGGGTGAAGACTCTGTCACCTTTCTAGAATGGAGGGAGAGAACACAGAGAAATCAGCCATTTCCCTTACCTTTTCCTTAATAAACATTAACCAGAAATTTACAGAGCTTTAGGCTATTGTTAACAGCTCTCCTATCAAAAATAACCAGTTACGTTTCTCAAAGAAATTTTTATAAATGCTGATACATACCATCAATACAACATAAACCATATAATTTCTTATACTTAAATCTAAGTATCATAATTACAACCCCACCCTGCAGGGTAACACAAAAACCTACTACCTCATTAATATCAATTTTAAAGAAATTCCAGAAATTCCATCCACAGATTCCAAATGCAAAACCTCGAAAGCTTTTCCAAACACAAAAGAAACATTTCTAAATTACTAAAATGTGGAAATATGCATCCTCTTTACATACTCTAAGACATCTCTCTCATTCAAGCCAAGAGCATCACAATTGTCACAGGAAGCAAAAAGTCACACATAGCAGATACAGCAAACTGCTGATAAGAAAATATGAACAAAGATGATTCTTCTCTCTTGGTAACCCAATCTCTCAGGTCTCCCAAAATTGTTACATAAATTCCAAATCAGGAAATTCCAGTCCAATTTTACCTACATTTTTTATGTTTCTTTGGGACCAAACATCTAATGACTTAAATGAGAGAACCGATTTAAAAACTAAACTGATGTCATAGATATGTTTAAGCAAATTGATATTTTCCTTCTCCTGTCCTGAGACTTTCTCACTGAGAAATACAAGTAAAATTACTAGACAGGAGTAATACAGTATTCAAACAGTTTTAGCAACAAATAACAGAATTTATGGAGTTTTGTAAGTAATCAATTTCCATTTCTCAAATACTTTACAGAAAATCTTTCAGTTCTGCCTGAAATTACTGCCCCCAGCAAGAAGTATTCAATCTCAACTTTTTCTCCAATGCCAGAAAAATAGCTCCAAACCCCAACTTTTGTACACCAGGTATCACTGCTTCAAGCAGACGGACAGCAGTGCCTCTTCTGAGACCTCTGAACATCAGGGGGGCACAGCATTCCTCAGACTGGTTTGCCAATGGGATCCCACTGTGTGCTTTAACCAGTCCCTGAAGGGGATCCCCCCTTTGAAGAGATTACATGATTATAAACCAGGGAATCAGCCAAAGAGGCTCCATTAAACAATGATGAATTTTACCCCAGTGTGCAAATACCTTGAATGCAGTCACGTGCTCCCCAACACCTTCAACCACCCCAGCCACATCCGAGCCAGGAGTGTAGGGTAGAGCTGGTTTCCTGGCATAAGTCCCAGAACGAATATATGTCTCAACAGGATTGACCCCACAGGCATGGACTTTAATTAACACCTAAAAGAAAAGACACTTCTTAAGCAAGAACTAAAATGATTGAGCCCTTGAATTCACAGCACAGCGTTGTAGCATTTTTACTGAGTCCTCAAACAGCCTCTGTGACAACCCAGTGCCAAAGTGAAGCTAATTTCAGGCAAATCTTGATGTGGAATGTATAGCCCAGGGCAGAGCAGAGCCCACATTTGCTAAGCATGGTATCCCCAGCAGTACGAGCACACTGATCCACACTCACGGGCTCTAGGTGTAGGGTTCTGGGCTGTATCCATCATTCTGTCCTGCAGGCACTTGATAACACTCATTATCACTATTTCCCTTCACAGAGCTCACATATATACCTGGTTTTCTTTCGGAACAGGAACTAACACGTCTGACTGGAGTTTAAGCACTTCAGGGCCACCAAACTCAAACACTCGGACGGCTCTCATCACCCGCCTGGTGGCTGCCATGGCGACCAGAGGATCTGCTAAAAGAAACAGTGAGATCCCTGGAAGCGGTTCAGTCACCGGGAGCCTGAGCCCCGGGAGTGCGGACACCGGCCGGAACACAGCACACACCGCGGGGCCGAAGTGCGGATCGATCGGGCGATAACGAGGGAGGGCAGGGAGCGGGGCAAGGGAAGGGCCCGAGCTGCGCTGGGCCGCCGCCCGGAGCACCGTCCGGGATCCCGGGCACGGGGAGGGCGGGAAACACCGCCCGGGCCCGTGGCCAGCGGGGCTGCCGCCGCTCGGAGGGCTCGGGGCCGTGCCCGGTACATGCGGCACCGACACGGCGGCACCCGTGACCGGACGGGACCCGTGACGGGCCGACAGGCCCCGCCCACAAACACACCTGCGCCCCAGGCCCCGCCCACAAACACGCGTGCACCCCAGGCCCCGCCCACAACACACTGCGCCCACAGGCCCCGCTGAACAAAACCACACCTGCGACCCAGGCCCCGCCCACAAACCCACGAGCCCAGGGCCCGCCCACAAACGTGTGGCCCAGGGCCAGCACCACACAACACCTAAACTGCGCCCAGGCCCCGCACACACACACGTGTGCGCCTCAGGCAGCCCACAAAACGCGGCGCTAGGCCAGCCACTTGCACCGACACAGGAGCAGAACTGTTGACGATCAGGCCCCCGACCTATAGAGCCGATCGTTCGTGTCCCCGCCTGCGGCAAGCCGTGACGCGTGGATGTGGAGCAAGGCAAGGTTTAGCGACTGATTCCGCACCTTGCCCGTCCCGTCCTGTACGTCACGTCCTCCCCCGGGCGAGCCGCGGAGCCAAGCGACAACCCGCTCTGATACGCAGAGCGGCGATGACAGGGCGGTGGGAGGATACGGGCGGGGCCAGGCCAGCTCTCGCCCCGAACCGCCCTGCCCTGCCGCGGCGTGCGGCCGTCCGCGGTTGAGGTTTGTACCTCGCGGGCCCAAGGCCCCCGCCATGGCGGCCGTTTTCGCAGCGGGCAATGGCGCAGGTCTCGCTCGGCCCGACCCCAGCGGAAGCGAGCCGATGGCCGCGCGAGCCGCGGGAGCTCGTGCAGCACGAACGCGCGCGAGAGCCTTCGCAGCCCGAGCTCGTGTGACGGGAGAGATTGAGGTGACGTGAGGGGACAGGGAGGAGGGGGACAGGGGGGGAAACGGGGGGGGGACAGGGGGGACACGGGGAGGGGACACTGGGGGGGTACAGGGGGAGGTGAGGGGGGGGACAGGGGAGGCGGGGACACGGGGAGGCGGGGGGGGTGACGGGTGGGGACACCGGGGGGCACCAGGAGCGGGAACACGGGGATGGGAGCGGGGAGGACGGGGGGGGACACGGGTGGACAGGGCGGGGACCGGGGATGGGGGACAGGGTTGAATGGAAGGGGGAGGGGGGAACGGGGAGGGCGGCGACAGGG